>CM040914.1:29537863-30137863 GCA_023029165.1 Gobiocypris rarus
TACAGAAGACAAAACAAATTAATTATCTTAAGAACAATAAACCCCAAAAGCTACATCTGAAACAGAACATTATGTGATTTAACACCTTTGGCTACAGGTACTGATCTTTATTTTGATTACAGCTATATTATATATTTATGAATCTAGTATCATTGTTTTTATATCTATTATCACGTTTCAAATTGACACTCCCCTTCCAACAATACAACACAGGAACTCATATCTCATGTAGAATTCTGAGTTTCCCATTTGTAAATAAATATGACTACAGTTGGTCATTCATATGCTTGGATGTCTTAATTAACAGATTTCAGACTCCACTTGAAGGGAACAATAATGTAGCCTGAGGTAGTAAGATGTGTGTGACCTTAGAATTAATGTAAGACCATTCAGCCAATGTTTTAGTTGAGACCAAGAGTCAAGACCGGACCCAGAAGAGAGTTAAATATGAGTTAAGAGTCCACCTGCTCCCAAGTCTATGGGTCTCAATCAGCTCTCTAATTCAGTAGTCAGGGCACTGATCAGGGGGTCAGCCATTTTAAGGGCTGTCTCAATAACAGAATCCTTCCAGTGCACGGAAACGTTTGTGCCCTAAAAATTCCCACAATGCACTGCAACACTCAGGGTGCTTCGATGCTCACTGTGCTCCCTTATGGCTCGTTTCCACTGAGCGGTACAGTACAGTACGGTTCGGGTCTGTAACCATGAATTCGGCGAGCGTTTCCACTGCCAACAGTACCCTTTTTGATAGGCGTGGTATATGACGGAAAGCATCGGTTGCAACATTCGTGCGCGCGAAGAAGAATGATGGAGACCTTACAGCAGATCTTGTTCTTGCTTTTCGGCATGTGGCTGTTTATAACAAGGAGGAGACAAGCTTTGTTTGATAAAAGGCTGATTTAAAAGGCGCCTCTTGCGTTGTCGATCCCTCTGTCGCACGTGCAAGTGACGATTCTCTTGTCAACCAATCAGCATTCTGCAGTGAGTCTAGCTCCACCCTTTAGTACCGTACCACTGTGCTAGGTACCCCAATGGAAGGGTACCGAAAAAAGTGGTACGGTATGGTTCGGCATTTTGGTACCAGTCACAACTTTTGACAGTGGAAACGCAAATAAATGCGTACCATACCATACCGAACCGTACCGCCATTAATGGAAGTTTTGTTGCGCCAACTCACTACACATAACGACTTACGATAAGTGTTTTTAAAAACAACCATTATTTTATTATATTTCAGCATAAACATACATTGTTAGACAGGTAATGAACACAATCTAACTAACATTTATAATTTATTTACGGCTGAAATGTGGCACGTATATGTAACAAATTTTATTCTTTAAGGATAAACCCCTTGAGATGCATCATCTCGTTTTCAAGGGGGTCCTTGTTACATAGGGGGTCCTATGTAACAAGCAAAGTATTTATCATAATGTACTTTAAATAACATTATAAGTAATGTCAGGAAGATATCAGCCAGGGATGGAAATAAACTTTTTTGTCCAACGGACACTGTGGCTAGTGGATTTCAACATCTACCAGCCACTCAATTTTTTTACCAGCCACTTTCTTGTTTTTAACCAACAATGTGTAACTGCATGTGAAAATTAATACTACAAGCTCTACAACTGTCATTCTAGGCAGTTTTTATCATGCTTTAGTTTTAGTTAGTTATTTGATGCTATAAAAATGGGGGGTCTGACATCATGATTGATAGATGAGATTGACGGTGAGCGAAAGAGTAAATTTGTCACTGAGGCACCAACAGACTTTCATAGTATGGTGTACATAATGGATTAACTTCCAATATCTTTTATTACAGGGTTTTCCTGCATTTAATTTTTTGGTTTCACTTTATTTTGATGGTCCCTTAAACACATTCTGTTGACTATAAGTAGCATTGCATCTACATGTCTAACTCTCATTGGAGTGTTAGTAGAGTAATAGTAGACTGGAAGGCTTATGGTTGGAGTAAGTTGACATGTAGTTGCACAGTTACTTTTAGTCATTAGAGTGTCTGTTAGGGCTCACCATTATAAAGAGTTAGCAGATATTAAGCAGACAGTCTAGGCTTCTCTAATGAGAGTTAGAAGACATGTAGATGCCTAGTTACTTATAGTCAACATAATATTCAAAATGGACCATCAGAATAAAGTGTTACCATTTTTTTTTTTATTGTGATTTATGAATGATAGATGACGACTGCGCGTGTGATAGGGTGGGTGATGACGGTGAGGACGAGAAGAGCTCCTCGCGCGCACTTTCTGTCTTCAATAAGCACTACTGTCTTAGCGCTTTCTCAAATTCCCATATTAATTAAAATCAAATGGCCGAAAGACCGAATTCATGTTGCACGTGACGCAGTCGGACAACTTTTTTCTTGAATTACCGTTGCGTGTGAAATGAATTGCGCTCAAAAACGTTGACTCTTCTCTGAGCAGCTGACATTATCCATATTTTCAATAAACAGGAAAAAACCCTGTCCAGTTATGACGTGTTTTCTGTGTTGTCAAATCTTCCGCGATGTTCAGACCGGATTCACACACACAGTGCGTCTGCTAATGTCCGATTCGTGACCTAATGACTCCTTTGAACCAAATAATTTTAACAGACGCTGCACTCTCCGCGCCGAGTTGTACCTTTTGCTTTCCGTCAACATCACGGTATCAACGTTTAGAAAATAGTTTTTTTTATTATTATTTGTGAATAGATTCAGAATCGTCCATGTCCGCATCGCGATGCATCTAAGAATCGATCGTCACCGTACTGCCGGTGAAACAGTATTAGGGTTGTGCCGATGGACGATATCATCGTCCATCGTGATGGCTGACCAACATCACGATGGAGCGCCACCATCGTGATGCCACGCCCCGTTGCGAGTCGACACACTAATCCTCTTGTATAGTTAAACTAAAAACTTTGCAGGGATTGCTCTGTAAATTAAATTGAGAGTATAACTAAAGCATATATGCTATTTTAAATACTGTAGTCTATGCCAGATATATAGCCTACATTTTTAAATAATCCATTTCATAAGCATGCGTGTTTATTTTAGCACTTCCGTCAGTGAAACAACACACTACAGCCTGAACGATTATCAGTTAATAATGGTAACATAAAGATTAAGACAATTAAATATTAGTTTTAAAAAAAATTGTTTATTTCCCCACAAAGATGCGTCAGCTTTGAGATGAATGTGGGACACGAGCTTTTCTCCTGATGTTGCAAAGCAACACCTGTTGTAAAACGTCTGAAGAGCGAATTTTATCTTCCACAGGGTCAAGACATTTAGGCTGTTTGATCATGCACTGCCAGAAAACAAAATTAAAATCGCCGGTGTGTGTGTGTGCGTGAATTGCGCTATTCAAATAAACTTGACGCGCCAAGTCTAATAAGAACAAACTGTGTTAAATAAAATTAGAATAAAGAGGTATTGTCCTACATTGTTTTTCTACTTCACCACAGTAAAGCATGTGCTGGGTAGGCTATAATAGACTTAATTATAAGCAAACGAAAGGAAGAAACTTTTACAATTCCTTGCGAAAATCAGTGTGGCGAGTGAAGATTTATGAAAAGAAAGCGTGATGTCCAGTGGGATAAAATGGACTAACTGTTAGCCTTTTGGTTATGCCTATTGTTAAAGTTCATGAAATCGGAAAATCGGGTACAAACATATTTGAAAAGCTGGCAAATCTTTAATTGGGCTCAGCCTCCCTCTCTCATTCGGCATGAATCCATATGTTTTCATGGCTGCGATGTAACTGCGAATTTATTTCCTTTGAAAACAATTCTTTGTGCTTCTGTCCTGTGGTAATATATTCACGTACAACAGCATTCACATACAAAACACGGGGATAATAACGAAATTATAGTTTTAAATATAAAATAGTATTTATGTAAGGAGATAGGCCTATATTAAAATAAAAAGTGCACAAATCTTTACTTTGTTTCCCCTCATGTGCAACCTAGCACGGGTGAGTCCTTATTTGGGTTAGCAAAATAACGAAATAGAAAATAGTATTCATGTAAAGAGATAGTAAAATACAGATATAGTAAATTATATATTTTTATTTAAAAAAAAAAACGACGATATCATCGACCATCGCAATGTTTTACTGTAAACATCGTCAACTGCCAATTTTGGGGACATCGCCCAACCCTAAACAGTATGCTATTTTAATTTACCCGCCACGGTGGCCGCTAGGTGACGCGAGTTTACCCGCCACAACACAAAACCCGCATTTGGCTGGTGGCGGGTGCTAATTTCCATCCCTGATATCAGCTCTGCTGTTGTTCATAAATACCGGTAATGATGTTGTACAATGAGGACGTAGTCATGCCGCCGGAAATCAGTCATCAGTGTCCCAATGTGTAGCGAGCCAGTGTCCTTTACTGTCCTTACTTGTGCCTGAATTCATTAAAGTGATATACTGATTAACAAGCTCAGGAGCTAGGGAACTGATTGAGACGCACCCCATGACAATGGGCCAAGGCCCTATTTAGGTCTCTTAAAAAAAACCTAGGCCATATTTTTTTTTCATTGGTCATGGACTTGTGGAGCATGATGGCTTGCCTCAGCCCTCTTCTGGTCTTGGTCTGGACTCAAACTTGACCATCTTCTGGTCTCAGTCTTGAATTATTGAGCTGGTCTTAACTACAGCACTGCATTCAGCTTCAAAATGCTGGTGCCTTTTATTTGCCATTTTTCTAATGCAGCCCTGCAGAATGTCCAAGATCAGGCGGAAGGTTACAGTGGAGAATTCGAAGACCATATCGGACAGCAGCAGTAGTACGACCACCCCCTCCCGCAGGCCCAGTGTGTTTGAGAGACTCGGGCCCAGCACGGCCAGTAATGCAGCAGAGGTAAGGATACTCATCACCCACTGTGGTGCTCTGGAAACTTGTTGAGCTGCCTACCTAGACAGTATTCTTGTCCCTATGATAATCTGTAATTCTGTTTAGGTAGTAGCTTACCTTTATTTTGACTTTTTTGTTTGTTTGTCCAGGTGCTCTTGTAAAGTGTACAAATGTAACGGTCTGAAACTGTCCCACATTTGTCTTCTTTTGCAGACTCATTGTAGAAACTGGTTAAAGACTGGGAACTGCAGTTACGGTAACACGTGTCGATACACACATGGAACCCCATCACGAGGTAAAGGCTTCTCTGGAACATTCAACAGGTGAGATTTCAGTGAAGAGATGCTGTTTCGTAAACGTACCTACTCTCATTCTTGGCCGAATGCTTGATATTCTGTATGTGTGCTGGTCTGCAGGTCAGCCGAGAGGCCCCCTGGGGATCTCCGGGAGAGGATGAAGAATAAGAGACAGGATGTAGATGGTGATGCTCAGAAAAGAGACGCAGACGAACCCACTTCACCCACAACCAGAGTAGGCAGCTCTAAAAGAAAATTAGCCATTGTTGATTGATTGTTTTTGGAAAGTTCTTTGACAATGAAAAAAATGTGTTTCTCATTAGCAGCGAGATTCATCCCGAGGCAGACGTAGGGAGAAAGAGGATATTAAAATCACAAAGGAACGCACTCCAGCTAGTGAGGAGGAGACAGCCGATTGGGAAGCCAGTCGTGAAGGTAAAGATTCTCCAAAGTATCTAATTAGATGACATTTAAAGGGATAGTTCACCCAAAAATGAAAATTCTGTCATCAATTACTCACCCTTGTGCCGTTTCAAACCTAGAATACTTTTTTTCATCTTTGAAACACAAAGATATTTTAAATGATAACATGTAAACGGTTTTAAAAATAATTTTTAATTGACACTCAATATGAATCAAGCAGTTTCATCTTCTGAAGATGAACAGATTTAATTAGGCTTTTATTCGCATATAAACATAGAGCACATCAGATATGGTAAATAGAGCTGCACGATTCGTGAAAAGACAACTAAACAAAACATAATTTACTAGAGGTTCTGACAAATGTAAATGCTGCAGTCTATTTTAAAAATAAAATTGTATTAATGACTAACAGACGAATGACTCATTGACTCACAAATAAAGACTTGTTTCATTACTGGATGAGTGTTTTTGAACAAATCTCTTAAATCAATAATTCAGTGACAAGTACAAATACATTTTTTTAACAGTCACTTGTCACCAACCATTAACAATGTAATGAACAACCTTTATTTGAAGCATAAGGTTAGTCTCATAAGGTATTTTGATAGGTACCTTAGACATCAGTGTCTTATCCTAGTACTTCTGTTATAATTTAATTATTGTAGCACAGAAATGATGATTGTTATTTAGTAAGACAATCATGTGGGTATTTTGAAATCACAATCTTTACGATTAATTGTGCCTCTCTAATGGTAAGCTAAACTGTACTTGCTTGACACACAAGAACAAAACCTCATTGTTTCTTGCATGTCAAGCATGCACATTTCATTTTTAATATGTGTTGATCAGTGTTTATATGGGAATAAAAGTAAATTAAAAAATATCTTCGTTTGTGCTTTGAAGATGAATTGAAGTCTTATGTGTTTGGAGCAACATGAGGATGAGTAAATAACAAAAGTGTCTTT
Source organism: Gobiocypris rarus (assembly GCA_023029165.1). Lineage (NCBI taxonomy): Eukaryota > Metazoa > Chordata > Actinopteri > Cypriniformes > Gobionidae > Gobiocypris > Gobiocypris rarus. The sequence continues at coordinate 29,544,405 of CM040914.1, forward strand.
TTTTGTGGGTGAACTTGATGGATGATTTATGGTTTTTGAATACAGTGCAGTCTTTCCTCTCATCACAAGTAATGGTTTGTTGTCTCTTTGTCATATCCCCCCGCCCCCCCTCTCAGTAGTTCAATTTTTGTCATTGATTTTACTAGATTCCGATAACGGTGACTACGATTACGAATTATCTCTTGAAATGAAGAGACAGAAGATTCAACGTGAGCTGATGAAGCTGGAACAGGAGAACATGGACAAACGAGAGGAGATCATCATCAAGAAAGAGGTATATTAGATTGGGTTGCAGGGTCCTCGCAGGTCCTTAAAGTCTTAAATTAATTCTGTCTTCAGAAAAGATCTGAAGGCAATTTTATTTTCATATTGCCTCCATATAATGCCTAATAAAGGAATGTATGTAAATGTGAGGTTAATCATTTATTTTGTTTCAGTCAATCTACATTTGAACTCTAAAGTTCAAAAATAATTGTACTGATGTCTATGATGTCACCATAGACATTTTACTGCAAAAATATATATTGGATTTATAATATTGAAATATGTTTAATGGGTGTTATTCTGCATTTATCAATACAGAGAGTAATGGCATGTATGTATTCAACAGGAACCAGTCTCCAAAACCAGGACCAGTAGTTCTTCTAAGGACAGGGTAAGTTATTTGAGCACAGACAAGAATAAACAAAGTCTCAATTAATGTTCAATTTAGTATCAGTTAGTTTATTATTGCAGGCTGTTATCTTTGGAGTTTTATTTTTGGTGTGCCCTTGATCTGTTTTAGGCTTCTCCTGAGCGCAGCAGTTCTAAGGGGTCACCCTCGTCCCGTAAATCCAGCGGCTCACCCAAACATAGAGCAGGGAAAGGTGGGAACTCCAGCAAGAAAGAAAAAAAGTCCTCAACTTCCTCAGTCATCTCCTCTCCAGTGTCTGACCAGAACAGGGCAGAGGAGACCGACAGCAGGTTAGGAAGGTTATCTGCGTTTACTTGAACTGATTTTTATCAATTTAAATACTTAACTGCCATTTACTTTTTTGACCAGGTCATCTAAGAGTGGCCATGGAAAAAGAAAAGGGCCCCGGACACCCAGTCCTCCTCCACCTGTCCCTGTGGAGAACCCAGTGATTGGGAAGAAACACAAAAATAAGCACAAAAACAAGGAGAAATGTGAGGATAAATCTAAAGAAGGCAAAGAAAGAGGACGAGATGTGGAGAAACACAAAGAGAAAAAAGAGAAGCGCAGGTATGGTCACCATCAAAAGAAATCTACAAAACATAAAGTATCATAGATTGAAGAATTGTTAAATGTGATATCAGCAGTACTGCATCGGTTCGGTACCCTTTGATAAATGGGTGACTTGAAACCTTCCTTCTTGTATTTGTGTTTGCGCTCTGAGGAGCGTTAAAGGTTTTTATTCACAATTCAAATACATGTCTGTTGAGTGCAAGGGAGTGTGTTCCAGTAGTGCTTGCTATGGTACAGAAAATCATGAAATTCTAGGATTGGTACCGACTCATAACAGCACTAATAGATTGTTATAAGCCACTTTTCCACTGTCAGGCCAGTGCGAGTCAGGGCTAATAATGTGCCGGGCGGTGCCAATTGCCTCGGACCTCGAGCCGCTAGGTTTCTACTGTCTGGCCAGTAGTCCTGCAGCGCTACGCTAAAACATGCCCTTAAAGGGCACCTATTATGCCCCTTTTTACAGTATGTAATATAAGTCTCAGGTGTCCCCAGAATGTGCCTGTGAAGTTTTAGATCAAAATTCCTAACAGATCATTTAATATGCCATGTTGAAAATGCCAATTTTGGGGTTGAAGAAAAATGAGCTGTTCAGTGTGTTTTCCCTTAAATGCAAATGAGCTGCTGCTCCCCACCCAGAGGGCGGAGCCTTCACAGCTCTTGAACACCAGAACACGCTAATGAAAACTGAAACATGATATCTGAGCGTTTTGATGATCATATCTATCGCAGACATGTTCATGTGATATAGCAGTTCTTCATCATTAAATTTTATCATCTGCATGCGTTTTAAAGCCTTTTTGATATCAACTTAAACACACACATGCTCCTGTCATATGCGTACAGAGCTGGATGTCAGCACATCCGTGAGCAGTCATTGAACTAGTTCTCTTGCATATGTTATTGCGATTAAACTGCCAAATGCTCAGAAACACAAAGTTCAGATGAAAACAGTTGGTTGTGCCTGTGCAGTTACAGAAATCTCGTGTGTATATTAGATCCATCTGTCGTTACTAAAGTGAAAGCAGTTTAATACCGTATGTATTGCTCTATCTGCTGTTAATATGAACCGAACAACAGAAAATCACTCACTGCTCTTGACAGACTGAACTTGTGTTCTTATTAAAGCTACTAATCTCTTACTTGAATGCTGCTGTAAATGCTCTGTTGAGGAGATAAACATGGAGGACTGTGAACAGCTCAGCTCTCTGAGGGCGGGGTCTACACTAAAACAGCAGTGTCCATCAACACTCGCGGGCAGGGCCTTTGCAGTGTGACGTCACACTGCAGGAACCTGGGAACAGCTTGTGCTGAGACACAGCTTATGATTTATGGAGATAAAAAAATAAGTGGGTGGATTTTTACCATTTATGGGGTGGTTGTGTACACACACTGCCAACACACAACCAGCTGACTAAAACTACATATAAAGAGTGAAAATACTTATTCATTCACGCCTGCTTCCATTTATTTGTGATCACAAGAATGCACAAAACAACTCCATTAAGGCTTTTAAGTCCAAAGAATTGCACATTTAGAAAAATATTGATCAAATCTAAGGAGGTTTAAGTGATCTCTCCTGTCACATTTTACTGTTATCCTTTCAGCCAACAGAGGGAGCTCACGGACATGAGTTATGAGTTAACCGGAGTAAATGTAATTTATGACACATGCGGATGCACAAGTCCGGTATCATCAAAGGCACAGGGAAGAGACGGATTAAACATGAAACCAAATATATATACAATTATAATCATATATGATTTATCTAAGTTCTTCAAGCAGTCTCTGGTATTTTCCATCATGTGTATTTATTATGACAATGGTTAGCATAAGTAGCCTAGCCTTTAGCATCACATATAAATATATTTCTGCCTCATACGCTGATCAGTATCCCCAAGTTATTTTGCTGGTGTCTAAAAGTGAGTTTTGAGCAGAAATGTTTTTTAAATGTTAAGGTTAGCTGGTAGCCTGATATGATAACATGGGAAATGAGCCTTTCTTGACTCACTGAGCCAAAAACCCCTGCCAGTTGGCCCTAAGGAAGCCCCAAGGTGGCCCGATCAAGCCCCGGCGGTGACAGTAGAAACGCAACTGGCTGTTACGCACTAGCAGGCTCGCTTTTGGCCTGACGGTAGAAACGTGGCTATTATGCATTGTATTTTCTCAATTGGTGCTAGGCCAGATTCAGTTTATCATCTCTGCTTTATCGGTGTGTGAAAACAAATGTCATATATAGTTTTATAATATTTTAAATAAATTATATCAATCTTTGACCTTTCCTTAATTGCAGGGACCGATCAGATAGTTCCCATAAAGCCAAACGCTCAATAACATCAGAGGAACGTTCTGGAAGCCTTTCCCCACCCTCCAGGGAAGCATCTCCCCCAGCCAGAAGGAAGTCATCATCCCCCAAAACCACCTCCCAAAAACAAGCCTCGCAGCAGAGGTAAGAGCTGCTCTTAAATAATTGTTAATCCAGTGTCATTTCTGACATATCTTTGAGATATCCACGAGTCTTGCAGGATTTTGTTCAGATAAAGTGTCAAAATCAATCAAATCCTTACAAAAATGTTAGATTCTAATTCTGTAATATCATTTAGAAGAAAATTTAATACTTTTATTCAGCAATTCAGGGGTATTGATCAAAAGTGACAGTAAAGTCTTTAACATTTATTTCAAAAACCTCTCTATTCATCAAATATGAATATGAATATGTGACACATCTGACGAGTGATGGCTCTATAAGCCATGACACGAAGCCAATGGGCCATTGTTGAGCGTCTGTCAGATCAGTTTTTGCAGTGTCGGACCTCGCAGATGGCTTTTTGGTCAGTTGATCATGTTGAATCTGTGTTGGGCAGTCTGTGAGACAGTTCACTCTGATAGGCTGTTCAGTATAGCGAACCAGTGCACAAGAAAGAATAGCGAAAGTGATGGAAGCGAGCAAACAAGAGTCAAGAGTGCACACACAGAAGACCGTATTTTCATAACAACATGGCCGTCTGGAATAATGAAAGTGATCAACATGATTCATACTCAAAATGGTAAGCAAAAGCTGCTTTGTTTATGGTTTATATAGCTGCAGTCCCAAGGGGGTAATCCAGCCCCCGGAAAGCGTACCTTCAATAGCCATCGCTAACCAAGCCATCACCTGCTGTTAGCATTCCATTGACTCCCATTCATTTTGGCGTCACTTTGACAGCGAATAACTTTACATCTGAGGCATTTAAAGACTCCATTTGTCCATTGTTTATTTCTAAAGAAACACAACAACGTATAAAAGGCTCCATTTTCTTGTATCTTACACTATCGCCTGTAGAAGCTGTTTTTGTACAAATAGGCTAATGATTGCATCATAACCAACACGACTCTGTCGCACAGTAGAGAAATTACTGTATAGACAGGAGGAGAAGCTCGCAGGCAATCTTTTACTGTCTATGTGGCAATCGGGGGGGACGTGGAGGCATAACGTCCGATAAGTCAAGGGAGAAGCCCATATAGCGCCAAAAGCAACGGGACAAAACATTTAAACAACGTGATTTAGATTTCACTTTCCATAACTACTACAAGACTTACAACTGTCAGACAGGTTGCTCACGTCACATCTACGTTGTCAAGCTCAGTCTGAGTGCTTCTAATTGACTTCGGTTTTCACCGTTGAAGCCTATGGGGTCGCTGTGTCCATTTCTTTTACTCTTTATGTGCAGTCCTAGTTTTGTTTTCCCTTTTTGAATGGTAAATATAGACTACTGCCACCTGCTGGTTAGACATTTTCCTCTAACTCAAGCACAGGACATTCATGCTAGTTGGCAGTTGTTTTTGGGGTGTTCAAGCTCAACTTTTTGGTCCAGATGCTAGGTGACAGCACAGTCTGCTTTTTTATTTGTCGGTTGGGTGTGTCATGGCCTTAAGTCCCTACAAACCGACAGATATGAGTGAGATATCCTGACATTTTAAAGGGTTAGTTCACCCAAAAATGAAAATTCTGTCATTAATGACTCACCCTAATGTCGTTCCAAACCTGTAAGACCTCCGTTCATCTCCGGAACACAGTTTAAGATATTTTAGATTTAGTCCGAGAGCCTTCTGTCCTTCAATTGAAAGTGAATGCCCACTCTACAGTCCGTTTTCAGAAAGGTAGGAAGTAAGGTATGAAAAACATCATCAAAGTAGTCCATGTGACATCAGTGGGTTAGTTAGACTCTTTTGAAGCATCGACAAAAAATAACAAACTACGACTTTATCCAGCATTCTATTCTCTTCCGCGTTTGTTTGAATTCTGCTGCTGACGTAAGACGCTGCTGATGTAAGACGCTGCTGATGTGTTTTCTGGTGCGTCAGAGCGTCTGAGGGAGACGCACACTTTGTGTCTTACATTACCACTGTGGACTCGTGAATGCGGATTCAAACAAACACGGAAGAGAATAGAATGCTGGATAAAGTCGTAGTTTTTGTTATTTTTGGACCAAAATGTATTGTCGATGCTTCAAAAGAGTCTAACTAACCCACTGATGTCACATGGACTACTTTGATGATGTTTTTCATACCTTACTTCCTACCTTTCTGGACACGGACTGTAGAGTGGGCATACACCTTCAATTGAAGGACAGAAGGCTCTCGGACTAAATCTAAAATATCTTAAACTATGTTCCGGAGATGAACGGAGGTCTTATGAACGGAGGGTTTGGAATGACAATAGGGTGAGTCATTAATGACAGAATTTTCATTTTTGGGTGAACTAACCCTTTAACTTGCATCAGTAGTTTTTTCAGAGATATTGTGGAGACAAATATCAATTTAATCTTCATCTCATGCGTTTCCTCTCTCAGGTCTAGAACTCCACCCCGTCACCGACGCAGCCCCTCTCCCCTCTCTCGACAACACCACTCTCCCTCTTCACACTCTGGTTCCTCTGCCCAGAGACACTCGCCATCCCCTCGCCACAGACGGGGTTCTGTCTCTCCCCTCTACCACCGAGACCTCCCTCCTCCATCTTCATCCTCACCCCCTCCCACTCAGTCTTCACGTCGCTCCCGCTCTCCACTCAGCCCCCAGAGAGACCCCTCACCGACACCCGCCCCTCGCAGGTCCAGCCCCAGTGCCCGTCACCGCTCGCAGGGCAGGGAAAGGGGGAGAGCAGAGCGAGACAGGAGTCCAGCACTGCAGGAGAGGCGGCATGAGCGCAGAGATGGTGAGACGCATTTCTACATCACATAGTCATTATAGAGTATTTGGCTTTTTATGTTAATGACTTGCAAACAAAAAAAGCCAATTATTCTTTTTTAATGACTATAAATCATAAATAAAGACTTGTTCAGAACCACAACTGACTTCATTGATACACTGCACACAATCAAAATCCATTTAACAAATACTTTAGGTTCATGACACATGCAGCATTCTGTTTAATTTATGCAATTAAAAAAACCTGTTTGTATTTTTATGTAATTTATTCCTGTGATGTAAAACTGCATTTTTAACAGCCATTACTCCAGTCACATGATCCTACAGAAATCATTCAGATAAGCTGATTTGGTGCTCGAAACATTTCTTATTATCAATGTTAAAAACAGTTGTGCTGCTTAATATTTTGTGGAAACCATGGTACACGTGACGTGATACACTCCGTTGCTCACTTAATTTCCCTTCTGCCTTTAGAGAGCCGCGGGAAGCGTGAGAAAGACAGCAGCCGTGATGAGCGAGACTACGATATTGAGCAGAGTTCCTCCCGAGATGAGCGTGATTGCAGGGACAGCCGAGACCGCAGAGGCGAACGGGATAGAAGAGAAGTCCGGGAAGAGCGACAGCACCGTGGGGAGGTCAAAGACACTCGGGATGCCCGTGCAGCAGAAACGCGAGACCGTTCAGGGCGGGAATCCTTGGAGCATAGGGAGAGGGACCGGGACAGGGAAAGAGAAAGAGAGAGAGAGAGAGAGAGAAAGAAATGAAACGCATAGAAAGGAGGAAACAACAACCCAGGAGGAAAGGAATTATGGAAGAGGACATGGAAGGGAGGAAATGAGAAATGAAAGTAGAGTGGACAACAGGAACGAATCTCGAGCTGAAAGAACAGGCAGAGGGAGGGGCCGTGGATCAGACGCCACAGAGAAAGGTGAGAAGATACTTACCGTGTGTGGGCCAACTACCTGACATTCTTTGTCAGCTACATTAAAAAAAACTGACAATATGAAAATTTCACTACATGGTTATTGCGACCAAAAGAATTAACAATAACACTATTATCATGATATCTCAAAACATTTTGAAATGAATGATTAATGATACCAGTTAGAGATGTGCGATTAATTGTATTTCAATTCCAATTTTGGCTTCCAACCATTATGAAAACAAGATTACATATGGCCGCTTCCACATTCCATCCAGTTCACCTTCCTTTCATTCACAGTTGTTCAAAGCAAGATTTAACTATTTTGTTTTTGTAAAATATTTGCAGCTAGGTAGCACACACCTGGGGTCCAACATTTTGAGCATGTGAATAAACTTGTCAAAGGTTTATGAATTGATATGCAGATAAAATTAACTTTTATTAACAACAGTAATGTTCAAAAAAATATAGAGGAAATGTTAATATTCTACTCATATTAAATATAGGTTACCATAGTTCTTCTATAGTATCACACTGAACTAACCAACAGTTTCTGAGATTATAAAAGGAGCGCTCTTTACTGTCTGGGTTTCTGGGTAATTTAGTCACAATTTGAAGAAAAGTTTTGTTTTTCATTGACTTCCTAATAGGGCTGCACGATATTGGAAAAAATTACATTGCGATATTTTTTTTCCCAACGATATATATTGCGATAATAGCCATCAATCCAGGCTAAAGTCAATAATTACCATTCCATGATATTAATAATTTCACTAATAAACAAGCTTCATTTCAAGTGACAAAGTCACTTAATATTTTATTCCGAAATTAGAAAAAAAGCAGAACACATTTTTAAATAAAACAGCAGCTTTACACCAACCCCCCTGATTGGTTTACAACAATATAGCTTAAAATAAATATATTTTTAATAAAACAACTTACAAGCATTTTGGTTCACAATCTTTTAAGTCAACTTTTCTTAGCCAAAGTAAAACAGTGTTGGTGTTATTCATCATAACCATGGCTAAATATATTGCAAAGTACCTCTTTTTGGTCAACAGCTGCGATAGTGCAAAATGGTTACAAATTTAACATCAGTGCAAGAACAAAATGTATGCAACTTAAATTAAATACTCAGTAGTCAGTCAGGATTAGTCTAATGTAGGAGTGCAGCATTCGGAACAGAATGAGTCATGAGTTGCTCACGTTAACAGTGCTCTTTGCTTTCTTTCCGTTTCGAATTGTTTCGTAAAGAAGACTTTTCAAGCTTTCTGTACACATATCTTTCATGTCTGTGCAGAAGTAGCCTACACGCTCCAGTTCGTTCATGTGCAACACAAGTGCTCGCTCCCGTGCCCTCATGTCACCTATTATTGTCTGCTATAGTCTATTTGTTTCTTATTTATTAAAACCAAGCAATTGGTTGATGACACATTGATTAAAATGAAGACACAATTTGTACAAAACGAATTTCACTTTAAAACAGGCTTTCTACAAAAAAGCTAAATTAAGTGGTCAAATAATTTCTGACCCACTCTTTGACATATTGCACTTTGCACTTTTAATAATCAATATGGCCTAAATTTTAAATTAGCATTATAATATCTAAACATAAATATGAAACAAAATACATTGTTTAATGGCTACAACAGGTACAGTAGGCTACAGTACTGAACAGATACATTTAATGTCTGAGCAGGATTTGAGCGAACGTGGTTTTACCGGTGACCCTACCCTGTTTTAAAAGTAACAGAGCTACTGAAACATGTAGTTAAGCTATAGTAGTGTCACAACTTGTATCTCGCTACTACCCACACTGGCTGTATGGCAGTGCACCCTGAGATGAATAATCATTCATGAATTTATTGCCCACCAATAATCGTGTTAAGTAATCATGATTACAAAATTGACTAATATTGTTAGTCAATACTGTTGCTAAATGACTTTAGCTGTTTTTGTACATCAGAATCCTGTATTGCACTTCCACAGCAAAAATACCACTTTACATTTTAAAAAGATTTGCTTCCAAGCTGGAGGAAAGAGAGAGTTTAAGATGCTTATTAAAAGCAATGTGACACGTACTTTATAAAATTTAACGTTTATTAGCTACTTATTAAGGAGTAATGCAATAATATGAGAACTTGAAATTAATTTAAAATACTTAGGATGTGATGAATTTTGTGTTTCAGGTACATCTCGTGGTGGTAGAGCATCACAAACTGATGCTAGCAGTGCTAGTGGGCATGATAGCTGGGAGTCTCGCAGCAGTCTAAGAGAGCGGAGCTCAGAGAGGAACACTGATCGTGATCGCTATGACAACGACAGACAGAGAGGAGAACAGCCCAGAGATGAACGGCGGGGAGGGCATGCAGAGAGAGATCGCCGTGACAACAGAGAAAGAGGTGATTAAGCAAAGGATGTTCATAATTTCAGGAAATTCCTCTGTGGCTCCGCCATTGTAGAAAGCGTAAAGGCCCCGATATACTTCAAGCGAAATTGTAGAACAAACTGGTGTGATGTAATTTGAACCAAATCAGGCCAAAACGTAGTTTGTGTTCGTTTCGGGAGTTTGAAACGGCTTACCAAAGCGAAAGTTCCAGAAAAATTTGCTCTAGCTGGTAAACGCCTTCAAACTACCATTGGTCCGTGTTGATTATGTAAAAGGGGGGTGTGTTGTGGCTCTGCCGACTTTGACGTGTCTTTTCGAATCTTTTCCGGTTAAGGTCGGACGTCTGAGAGTAAATACATGAACACACTGGAGAGCCGTTTTATAGTACAATTATAATACTATAAATACTATATAGTTATAATACTAATTGAAAGGCATAACACGTTTTTCTAAATTCTAAATTTGTCACAAAATGGTGATTTTAGTATGTGTCTGACACTTCAGAAAGCTTTAAAGCTTGATGGACAGAATGGCAACAAGGTTTTTCAGCACAGCAAAAGCAATTTTCTTCTGTGTAAATTGTGTACGTTTTGTCAAGCTCCCAAAAAGGCAAAAAAAAAGTGAAAAAGCAACATAAGGTAGTCAGTGTGACTAATTTGCAATAGTTCAAGTGTTCTGAATCCATACAGTTAGTTATGTGTACGGAACAAGCTGAAATAAAATTTTCACTTCTGAAAACTTTAAATGAAGTGCATACATCTGAGAACTGTTCCTTTAACATCAGAGGGCATGGAGAGAAACTTTTGGTGTTATTGATAGGAGATTTGTTTTTGTTTGACAGAACAAAGAGCGCCCTCTCCTGGCCGCCAGCAGAGCCGTGGTGAGGACCTTGAGCGTGAAGAGAGGAGAGATGATCGAAGGAACGATCGAGGGGATGACAGACGAGATGACCGCACCCGTGATAGAGAGAAGGACAGGGATAGAGAAAGAGAGAGGGAAAGAGAAAGAGAGAAGGAGAGAGAGAGGGAGAAAGAGCGCGAAAGAGAGGCTGAAAGAGAACGTGAGCAGGTTAGGGAGAGAGAGCGGGTGAGAGAGAAGGAAAGGGAACGAGAGAGGGAGAGGGAGGAGAGAGAAAGGGAACGGGAAAGAGAGAGGGAGGAGCGGGAAAGAGAGCGAGAAGAGCGGGAGAGAGAACGGGAACGAGAGAGGAAGGAGAGGGAACGGGAAAGGGAGCAAAGAGAGAGGGAAAGGCAGAGGGAATGGGAGGAGAGAGAGAAAGGGAGGGAAGAAAGGCGGGACAGAAGAGAAGAGCCACGAGAGGATCGCTCAAATCGAGATGCTCATGAAGAGAGAAAGAACACGTAGGTTCTCTAGTATTATTGGTCACATTTATGTACAAGCTATCTGGAACACTTGCATTGAGTAAATATTATTGCACGGCTGCTAAAATGTATAACACTTTGTTTAATAACTACATGCTTGTGCTACTTTCTTTATCATTTTACAGTTTCTTTTTTATCATACTTAGATAGAACCAATATTGAAAATATTATCTTTCTGATAAAGATTAGCCAATCATTATTCTTCATGTTATTGGCCACATACAATTAAAATTTGTCTTTATCTACATAAATTAAAAATAACCTAAAAACACAACGTTGTGAAAAATGTATATTCATTTTTTTTTAGATTTGCAAAAGATAACACCGTTAATTGATTCCGAAGGTCATTTAAATGTATAAAATATCCAGTATAAATGATATATTTATCCAATATCAACTGATACCAGTAAATGTAAATATCTCAGCAGCCGATAACCAGTATATTGTATAAATATATCATGCATTCCTATTTAACCCCTTTAAAAAAATCAGAAGTTAATATTCCCCACTTAATGTTTTGCTATAGAAATAGAAAACAAAAACGTTATCTTGCAGACTTTGATTTAACATGGGGAACACCGGTAAATACTCAGAAGCTAATGCAGCTGGATGTCCACAAACCAGCACAACTGTTTTCAACATCGAAAATAATATTAAATATTTGCTGAGCATCAAATTAGCAAATTAGAATGATTTCTGATAGACCATGAATTTTGGAGTAATGATGCTAAAAATTCAGCTTTGCCATCACAGGAATAAATTACATTTTTAAATATTGCATCCTTGGTTAGCATAAGACTTCTTTCAAAAACATTAAAAATGTATAGACTTTTGAACAGTAGTTCAGACATTTGGAAAATAATAGACTTTTGTCTGGTTTTTTTTAACACTGTTTGACCCTTCTGTTTGTTTGCAGCCGTAAGAGACATCGTGCTGAGAACACTCCCAGCCCACGGCCGTCTCCCAAACGAGGGCGAGATGTTAGCCCTGTAGACAGTGACGGTTACAACAGCACTGAGGAGAAAGGTAGGACTTCAACTGAGCAAGTGCAAGGTTATGTTTTCACCCCTTAGTGAAAACATGAACTTCGCATAACCTGGCTCATATATGTATTGCGCACTACACAGAATATTTGCACATAAAATGTATGGTTTTGTTTCAGGCGAAAAACACAGACTGCTGAGTCAAGTGGTTCGTCCGCAGGAGACCGCTCGCTCACCTGTCCGCTCCTTTACTGATGAAAAACCCACCCGCTGGAAGGATGAAGAGCGGCGCGTCGATAAAAAAGAAGGCCGTGGCCGCCATGAGGAGTTAGATTCCCGTGTTGAGAGAGGAGCAGGAAGAGGAGCAGAGCGACGTGGAGAACACACTCCAGACATTCCTGCTACGGGCCTCTCTGACTCCAGGAGGGGAAAAGAGCAGAGGGACCTCCCTTCTGTCGCCATCACTCCTCCTCCCCCCATGGAGGAAAGAGACTCTTTATCAGCCGTTCATGAGGAGGGCAAAAAAAAGACTAAATCTCAGAAGAAAAATCTGAAGAAGATCCGTAAAGAGGTGGAAGTGCCCTCTGGAGAAGGGGACCGTAGTAACCCAGAGCCCCCATCCTCCTCCACAGTGGCTGAAGCTCCCCAGGCTCTCCTCTCACCTCGCAAGGTGCCAAAGAAGAAAGCCTTAGAAAGGAAGCGCAAGCGCTCACAAGGAGCCGAGTCCGATGTTTCTGAGGACGAGCTAGTAGCCCAACACCCCCTCAGCAAGAGACGACGAGGCCCACGTACACCCCCACCAATCAACAAGGATGACCTTCCCTCCCAGAGGGCTTTAACGGCTGGACAGAGTTCTCTCTCAGCTAAACTGGAAGCCAACTTCAGTGACTGGTCTGATGAAGACGTTCCAGAGCGAGGTGAGAGTTCCTCTGCCTCCCTGCCATCCGATAGGCCCACGGAGCGGCTGCTTCCCTCGGAGCGTCCCCCCAGGAGGGGTGCACGTGGTGTGGGCCGGGACCCTCCAATCGCCCCGCTCCTTCCTGACCCTCCGATGCTGATACAGTCTCTTCCTTTACAACCGTTACTGCCGCAACACATGCTGCGTAAACCGCAGCAAGCAGACATGCAGCAGCAGCAGCAGCGTAGCAGTAGCATGGGCAGCAACCAAAGCCGCGCGTCTTCACGAAGACTACGCTCGCCCTCCAATGAATCGGCTCACCGTGATGAAGGCCCTCAAGGACTGAGGTCTCGCAGAGGACTCATGCAAGGTGCCAATTCCCGGGAGAGAGACAGAGAGCGAGAGAGGGAACGGGACAGGGAGAGGGAACGAGAGAGGGAGAGAGACAGGGAGAGAGCAGCGGCCAGTGAACAGATGGGAGGAGAGAGGAAGTCAAGGATTGATCAGCTTCGGAGAGGAGAACCCAGTCGGAGTACTTCTTCAGGTGAGTCTCCTCATAGAAGCTTTGAGTTTCTTAGTATTCGTTAGACCAAAAATGAAGGAATAGAGTGCCTATGTGAAAAGATTGACAAGCGTTCAAAACAACATGAAGAAAAATATTCTACATGAGGAAAATCTGCCTATTTTCATTCGCAGTATTTAGTGATTTTGCATTCGATGCAGGATATCTTCACTCGCTATCACAGGCAGGTCTTTTTGTTGGTTACCACAGGAACCGCTTGAACACGCTTCTTGTGTGACGAATGTACCTGTACAAAATATGCATTAATACAAATTCTGAAAATGTTGTGTATCTAAACAATGACGCTCTCAATGATAAGTGAAAGAAGCAGTTTTTTTTTTTACTGTAATTTTACTGTAGTTTTGAATTCTCAATAACATAACTTTAATTGGCTTTCACAGACCGGCAGGACTCTCGGAGTCACAGTTCGCGCCGTAGTTCACCAGAGTCTGAGCGCCAGGCTCGCTCCAGAGCCGGCTCCTACGACAGCCGTGAGCGTGACCGGGAACGAGAACGTGAACAGTTGGATCGAGAGCGTGAGAAAAAGGATCACCGTCAGCTGCAAAATCAACAAACCCAACAGAGAGATTGGGAACCTGAACCCCGTGAGTGGGGCGGGCGGGGCAGAGAGCCCCTCCTCCGTGGCAACCGGGAGCCAATTCGAGAGAGAGACTTGCGGGAGATGCGTGAAAGGGAACGACTCTTACCTGAAGGGCTGCTGGCACATGAGCGAATGGATCGTGAGCGTGGTGAAAGAGACCGCGAGCGTGAACGGGAAAGGATGCTTCCGTTTGACCTTCAAGCTCACAGGGAACCAAAGAGCAGAGGTGAAATTAAGATGGAGAGGGGAGAGTATGAGCCTCTGTTACCCAGAGAAGCCCTCATGGATGTAGATAAACCAGCCGACAATTCACACCTGCAAGGAGAAGCATCTGAATTAGAGAAAATGGATAGTCTTGATGGTAATTGAGTATTTCTCAAACTATAGTGTGATGTATAAGAAGACTGTTCAGTTTTACCATATGTATGTATGTGTGTTTGTTCATTCTCAGAAGAAGAGGATGGAAAAGTGGAAGATGCGCAGTCTGTCGTGTCAGGTGGTGAGGAGTATGAGCCAATCAGTGATGATGAACTGGATGAGATTCTAGCGGACAGTCAAAAGAGGGATGACCAACAAGATGAAGAAAAGATTTCTGGTAAGGAACACCAATTACAACAGGGTCCTGTGAAGACACATTAAAAGCTGCCCACCACAATTTCATAATGACCTGAAAATATTTTTCACACTTCACATAACATTAAAAAAACTGTAATGTTGTGTTTAGCTCCATTGCTTTGGAAAATCATCTGTTAATCAAACTAAAAGTATGACGTGCATTTTTCAAATGGCAAAAGGCTTAATTATGCAAGTATAGTATGTGTGCTGCATGTTTCAGAGCGAAGCATGACTTTGTTGATGGTAAAAAGAGCAAACTTCATCTCTGCTTGTACAATGAGTTAAGGGGATTTTTAAAAAATATTTCCTCCTATTTTGTTCCGTGGACTAAACTTGTGTTGATGATGTTTTTTTGCATAAAATAACAAATGTATGCAGAACAAATTGATTACATGTATTACACATTGTTTATGTTCATTGCTAATCACACAAAACAAAACTCTAGAGAAGATGTTTATGGCTTGAATGGGAGCGAAAATTTTAAATTATCCTGTAATTAACTCACCGGTTCGTATGGTCATGAAAAAACTGGAAAAGTCATGGAATTTTAAATGATTTCCAGGCCTGGAAAAGTTTTGGAAAAACAAATAAACCATAAAGTTTTGGAAAAGTCATGGAAATTTATTTCAAAATATTAATGTAATAGAAGATATGTTTAAGTGATAATATTGGTTAAACAAACGTTGTGAACATATTTGTTCCTTTGACTGCTGCATTCTGTCAGATTTCCTTTTGCAGCGTTGAGCGTTATATCCAATCACACGCGTTTCTGTCGAGCATGATGGCCAATCAGAAGCATTCATATTAGTGATCGCTGAAAGAGTTGTGTTCAGTGCGTGCACGCACTGTCTGAATTCTGACTGAAACTCACAAATTCTCCTGTCATCATAAACAACAAAGTCCTGATTGGATGTAAGAGATTAGTGTGTCGCAGTATCGTCTCCTTCCAAGATTTATTTAACGGGAGTGTTTGTGAGAGCGTTTAAACTCACGCTAGATCCAAGTTATGGATAGACTCACAATTGGTTACATTCTCTGCTCCCTTCTGTATTATGTTTGTTTATTCCGGTTAATATGATTTATTCATAATGCTGGTAAGATCATATGAATTTTCTAATGCATAAAAAGCATTAATATAATTCGTAAATGGTTGTAAGATTCCTTTATCTGGGGAGGCAGAATATATGAAGTGTAGTTTCCCCAAACACAAAAAACATTTTATGTATCTATTAATCGACAACATTAATAATCATTATTACAATATCAAGAGCATTACCTGACAATAATGACTCTGTAAAAGAGGTAGTTAAAGTTAAAGAGGTACTTCAGCGCTGGGAAGATGAATCTGTATTTAAACTAGGTCATTAATGTAGTAGAATTGTGAAATTATTTTTGAATTTGGTGCCTTCAAGACTGAGAAAACACAGAAAATGTATTTTTGTCTCATGGGGATGAAAGACAACAATTCCCAGAATGCACTTCGCTGCCCCACGCTAGGCAGGAAATGGTTTACTTGCCCACCACGTTCATTTTCATAAAATCAGTTCAGTTAGAGACACTGCAATCAAAAACTGAACGTGTCTGTTCAATATATTATGAGTGAGCTGAATGAGTGTCACGGCACAAACAGCTGGAGTCAGATTACATTCATCACATGAGCTGAGCTGAGGTAATGGCGGGATTTGCGGCTGCGGCTGCATTCACAGCACGTGTTCAGTCTGGCGCATTTTCAGATCATGTCTTTGGAAGCTTAACTTTCATAGGAAGTTCATTTGAAAAGTTGAAACACTCACTTTGCTCTCCACCGCTCCGTTTACGTGAATCTCCACAGCTCCCGAGCCGAGCGCTGTGAGTGTGATGTTGAAAACATGCGTAAACAGCGCCTCCTGCTGGCTGTAGTCTTTAGCCTCTGGACAAAAACTCCTAATTTGATCATTTGAATAACATTAAACAGTCAGTGTAAATAAACATTTCTGCTATTTCAGATGCAGCTTCTGTTCCACCTTTGCAGTGTAAAGATTGCTTTTGTTAATGATAACAATTTATTGATAACAGTCTAGGGCTGGGCGATATGGCTAAAAAAATCATATCTCTGTATTTTTTGGTTGAATGGCGATACATGGTATATATCCCGGTATCTTCAATGTTTTTCTATTTGGATAAAAAATCTGTATTTATTCTAATACAATTCTAAAATAATAATTTTATTTCACATCCTAAAAACCTGTCCTAAACACATGTCCTAAAAACAATGTTGATATTGAAGGCTTTAAACAAATAGGCTACAGTGAATGTAATGATGGCTATGCAATATATTGGGTGCAAAAAGTGGGTTAAAATCACATCACATTACATTCTAACATTGTAACATTACAATCTAAAAAATAAAAATAAAAAATTCACTGAACTAAAAATGAAAATAAAAACAAAAGCAAATTAGCTTATTTGATTACCCCATTATAATGGTCACTTTCATAAAAAAATATACTTACTTGTAGGCTTAAAATTCCACATATGGCACATTTATTGTCCAAAAATAAATATTTTATAAATATTTTAGTCAGAATTATTGCATTCCTATTGTGCTCCGTCTGTTTGCTGCGCGTGCACGCGGTGGCGCTTAAGCCTGAATTTTAGAGGCTTGTCCTCTCCTCTCCTGACAGCAAAATGGACATATTTGCATGACTTTCTAACATTTACAGATGTAGATAATACCATTGAAATGTAAGTTATGCACTGAGGAAAGCACCACACTTCAAACGCATTAAACAGTGCGAGTATGTATCTGTCTGTCAGCACAAGTAGCATAACGTTATCTCTCAGAGCATCTGAAAGGGCACGCTGCTTTAAACTATACGTGTTAACTGTATCTTACCAGTTATTTTGAAGTCCTTAATGTAGAGCACGTGTCATGTTTAGGACAAGTTGTATCATGCACTTTCCCTGCATCAGCTCATTCTGATTGCTCTGCTGTTTTTCAGATGCGTTTGTATCAATCTACTGTATATCGATATAAACGGTATTGCCTCATTCCGTATCGCTTCTAAAAAATATATCGATATATTGTACAAACTCGATATACCGCCCAGCCCTATAACAGTCTATATAATATTCTGATTGATTTAAGTAGTTGGTTAAATTTAAGTATTTGACAAATGACAACACAGGTAATCATTACAAATTGCACTTATAAATGCTCCTGGAAATCAATTGCAAGGAGCCCCATAATGGAAAATTTGCATGGGGGAACGTCTGGCATTTTTAGATTGTATAGGTGTAAATTGCAGAAATTAAAAATAAAATTCAACTAGGGAAGATGATTTGATGATTTTCAATGACTGATGGTTTTCCAATGAGATGAATGGTAAATAGGAGGCAGAGCAGTTTTAAAATCTCCAATTTTGTATTCCGAAAGTTTGTCTCTGGCACTGCCACCTTGTAAAGTTACTGTCAGTGTTACTGGACACTTATTTACTTATTTAACATTGTTGCCTCCCATTGATGTGTGTTAATGCATTGCTAGGGTGAGACATAATTTTTTTCTAACAATCTTTTGTATTTTGTATTAAACCACATAGTTTGTTGTTAATTAATTAGTTAAAGATATGCTGTGTTTTGACATTTGAACATGGACTTTTCTTATTTGACATTTCATGGAAGCTTAGGTCATGAATATTTGTCTAAAAGTCATGGAAATGTATTGGTAGAAATGTGTATGAACCCTGTCACCCTCAAGCCATCCTAGGTGTATATGGAGTTGAAATTTTGTCAAAAAAAATATCCTGGCTCTTTCAAGATTTATTATGTGTGTGAATGGTATCATTTTTTTTGCCCAAAAAAAGTGCATCCATTCATCATAAAGGGGGTTAATAAAGGCCTTCTTAAGCAATGCAATGCTTTTTTTGTTAGAAAAATATCCATAATTACTTCCAATAACGGCTGTTCACAAGAGAGTGTTCTGGCGTATAACGTAGGACTTGCGCATAGCGTAAGCTTAGGTGTGAATAGACGCCTCTTGCAATTCAAACAAACAGGGATGTGCAACAAACTCAAGCTCCTCCAACATTTCTCTTTTAAAAATTCAAGTTTAAAAAATAAAAAGGTCTACTAATTTACTCATCCTTAAGTTGTTCCAAACCTGTATGAATTTCTTTCTTCGGCTGAAAACAGAGAATATTTTGAAGGATATATGAGTGACCAAACAGTTGATGGACCCCATTGACTTCCAAAGTATAGAAGATAAATTCTATAGAAGTCAATATTAGTTGATTTATAATGTATTCTTTTTGCTTTTGATGTGACGTTGATGCTTGTGTCTGGTGTAGACGGGTATCAGCTGTTAAGTGACAGAATGCCTGTGGGCAGGGCTTGTTTAAATAAATGCTGATTTTATAATGAAGAAATAAGAAATAAGAAATTAAGACATGCATGTTGTTATTTTTAGACTGTAAAATAATTAATATACTTATGAAAATGTTATTTTATTTTTTTAATAATATCAAGAACAATGTGGGTCGAGACACTATAACATTTAAGCATATGCCACCCTTTGCCTTTTGCCATTTTTTCATTGCAATGTATGAGTTCAGATTTGGATACTGCCCTCATGAAAAATATAATTGAATGCAAAACATGCAAGTTTGCATTGTGACTATAACAACGAATGTGGTCATTTCTAGCAAAAGAACAAAACATCACATCTGGCCACATGCAATTTTTTATCAAACAGTTGATTTAAATAAATTAAGAAAAGCAAAAGATTTACTAATCAGACTACCACACACACTCTATCACTCTACACTGGCTCCCTGTGCACTACCGTATTGATTTTAAGATCCTCATCATTACCTACAACGCACTCCATAATCTTGCACCCAGCTACATTTCTGACCTATTGTCAGAATACGTCCCTGCACGTTCCCTCCGCTCTTCCTCGACTGGCCTCCTTGTCACCCCCAAATTTCGCCTCTCTACCATGGGGGCCAGGGCCTTCAGTTGTGCTGCTCCAAGACTTTGGAATTCCCTTCCTTCCCACATTCAACAGGCAGACTCAGTCAATTCATTTAAAAAATTGTTAAAGACCTATCTCTTTAAGAAAGCTTTTAATCTTTAAAATAGTTTATTTTTGCGCCCTTGTAACCCTCCTGACACTTTATTTAAATATTGTATTTTGGCGCTTTTTTTTGCACTAATCAGATTTATATTATTTGGTACATATTTTATTATGAATGTAATGTATTTTAATGTATTTATTTATTTTATGACTGTTGATATATGTAAGATGTCCTTGGGTATTCAGAAAGGCGTCGGCCAAATAAAATGTATTATTATTATTATTATTATTATTATTATTATTATTATTATTACACACTGACAAATAAGCATAAACTTTGAGCTGGTAATGACCATCTCAAAATTTCTCTCACATTTGAACTTTTCATAATATACCATTTGTATGTTTTCTTTCAGGGCCTCTGGATGTGATTGATGTAGATTGGTCCAGTTTGATGCCCAAGCAAAAACAGGAACCCAGAACTCCCGGGGCAGCACTGCTTCGGTTCACCCCAGGGGCTGTGCTCCTCAGAGCAGGAGTGTCCAGACGCTTAGCTGGGCCTCAGCTCCTTGCCAGAGTTAAAGAAGTGTGCTCCAGAGAGTTGGAAGATCCTAAAGGTAAATGTGCAGATCTATCTTTGAATGAATACTCTAGTTTTAATATAAAATAAGTATGAGATTATTGTTTCAAACAAGTGACTTGAATCTCAAAATATGAATCCATAGATGCTGATAAACTCTTAGAGCATGATCTGGGTGCTCTGAACATGGCTGCATACAACAGAAGAATGGAGAGGGCCAACCTACTGAGGAGCCTGGGCCCTTGCTGCAAGGCGCTGTGTGCTCGCCGAGACATTGCCATACGTAGACAGCTCCTGAAAAATGACAAGGTGCTCTTATGGCCTTTTTAATATGGCCAAATACAATAAATTGTGAAATATTACAATTTAATATAACTTTTTTCCACTTTAACATATTTTACGTAATTTATTCCTGTGATGCAAAGCTGAATTTTAGCATTATTACCATAGTCACATGATGCTTCAGAAATTAATCTAATATACTGATTTGGTGCTAAAAAAAAATATCACATTGCTTTTAATTTTTTTTTTTCAGGATTTTTTTAATGAATATAAAGTTCAAAAGCATTTATTTGAAATAGATTTGTTTTTGTTACCATGTAGAAGTCTTGATGTCACTTTTGATCAATTTTATAAACACTAAATAATGGTATTGATTTCTTCAACAACAACAAAAAACCTATAAATCTCATCTTGTGAGGGGTGCTATTTGTGTGACTTTCAAGCAGGGGTCTCAAACTCAATTTACCTGGGGGCCGCTGGAGGTAGACTCTGGGTCAGGCTGGGCCGCATCAAGTATTCCACAAAATGTTTTAAAAAAAGGAGCGCAACTGATCCAATCTTCTCAGTCTTTATTATTAACAGTTCTTTAACATGAATGTTTCTTCTGAACTTGAGCAGTTCCTCTGAATTTGAACGTTTCTTCTGAACATGAATGGTTCATGAAAATAAGCTTCTCTTGCCTTCTATTTTTTTTTTTTTTTTAATATATAGCCTAAAGAAATTAAATCATTATGAAATAATGAAATAATTAATGATTGTCATTTTATTTTATATAATAGACTAATTCAAAGCAAGGCCATAACCAGATCAAACAGAACAGTGAACGAAATTCTAGGTCTAATTCTAGTTGGGGAAATAATCTATTTGGGACTATTTGCAAACGGTATTAGCATTAATTTGCGTCAAATATATTATTAGTCCCGAGATTCTTCGCATGAGTGATTACATACGTAGATCCGCTATTAACATTTGAGTTCCCTGGTGGTAGAATATTAGTAAACCATCTCAAATGTTCCCAGTTTTAATCTGCTCTCATATAGTTTTTTTTTTTTCCTTCATTAAAATTAAAGATGTTCATCAATGATTGAATATTAAGAGCATGAATACATTGCATTTTGTGTGCATTTGTGTGCATGTTTTTTTATTTCACCGGAAATATAGTCTCTCCGCAACGGCATTAATGTGTGTGTAAATGATGGAGGGCTGAGCTCTCTCTCTCTCTCTCTCTCTCTCGAAGTGAGGTGGCAAGCTCGGCATACACAACGACTCAGCAAAAAGCTGCTTTTTTAGAACAACTCACGGGCAGCACTAACACTAAACTTTGATGTCAAGTAGGGGGCCACAAAATATCATCCGCGAGTTTGAGACCCCTGGTTTAAAGGGTTAGTTCACCCAAAAATGGAAATTCTGTCATTAGTTCTGCCTTGTGTCGTTCCAAACCCGTAACCCCTTCGTTCATCTTCGGTACACAAGTTAAGGTATTTTTAAATGGAATCCAAAAGCTCTCTGACCCCTCCATAGACAGCAATTTAATTAACACTTTCAAGGCCCAGAAAGGAAGGAAAGACTTAGTTTAAAAATTCCATGTGACTTGACTCCAGTGGTTTAAACCTAATTTTATGATGCAACGCGAACACTTTTTACGCAAAAAAACAAACAAAAATAACAACTTGATTCAACAATTTCTTCTTGACTGCGTCAGTCTGCTGCACAGTTTGCATTGCAAATTTAGTGGAGCGATTCCGAGTTTGGTGGTTGGCTGATGCTGCACGCATGCGTGTGATGCTGATGCAGGAGCTGGCCGATGGTGAGCCGCTATTCTGACATAGAACTAGGAAGTGGTCATTAAATTGCTGTCTATGTAGGGGTCGAAGTTCATTAAAAAATATCTTAATTTGTGTTCCGAAGATGAACTAAGGTCTTACAGGTTTGGAACAACATGAGGGTGAGGAATTAACGACTGAATTTTCATTTTTGGGGGATTTTTTTTTTAACTGTTGCTTTATAATATAAATATGAAAGCCTAATAATTTGCTTAATAAAGGTGTACATGATTCAGTATTTGGTTTAATGCTTCTGTGTTCTTCGTGTAGGGCACAACCAAGCAGATCTACACCAGCGCTCCGGTGGTGGACAATGAACTTGTGCAACTGAGTTTGCGTCTCTTTAAAAAGAAAATGGCTTCCAGCCAGTCGAGTGGACAGGAGAAGACTGATTCAGCCTCTGCAGCCCAACAGCTTAGCACACCAGCTGAGCTGTGCGTCTCCTGAGCACGCTCAGTGAGTACAGTCTGAAAGAACTGATCTCAGATCATGTTAACCCATACTATCAACGATTATTGTAACACACTGAAACTGCTTTTAAATCAGTTCTGATGGAGGATTTCTTACCCAACCTCAGAAGAACCATAGAGACTGGAAATTCTAGCCTGTGGAGATGCTGTCTAAGGTTTCATGACCCTTGAACTTTGAATCAGAAGTCATAACTATGTACTGCATAAGTCATTTTACATTTGTTTTAGATACTTTTTTTTTGTAATGTCAGATGTGTGTACAACGGTTGCTGAACGTTGTGAGATATACAATGGGTACTGAAGATGTACAATAAAATGACAATTTGTTATGTGCATCTAACTTTTGTTCCCTTTGTTTTGAATTTTTTTTGTGATTTGTCTGTTTCAGCACTCCTGTTCTCAGTGGTTCCTTGTTTTATTAAAACATGATTCAAGAAAAGGTGGTTTTGTTACGCATGTATCAATTTTGTTGCTTAAAGTGTTATCTGTTATATTATTAAAGACAGACAGAATATTGTATATCCCATAAATTATATTGATAGTAAATATTAACAAATGGGAGTATTGAGATAGCGTTGTATTATTGGTGATATTAAAAATAGGTGCTAAAATAAATATTCAAATATCTATCATTTACAAAGAGCACAATATTCTGACAGATTTTTATGCGTTGGCTTCATTCTCTTCCGCATTGGAGTCCTTCGCTATCCCATCATGCTGTTCGTGACGGGTGACGTGTCTGAGGAGTCAGATGCTGCTACGCAGGCAGCAGTTTCGCTAGCGCTTCTGCTTAGTTATCACCAATGTCTGGATTTTGAAACACATATCTACATTTTACGCATGTAAATACATCTTCCGAATCCTTAACCAGTCGGTCGAGGCAAAATGGCCGTGTTCCACCGTGTCCGTGTTGTTTTATTGTTGCTTTTTGTGTGCGGATCTCTGCGGGACGCGTTGAGTTTCTATCTTCCTGGTTTGGCCCCGGTCAGCTTCTGTGAGAAAGAAACGAGCGAAAAAAACAGCGATGTGCCAGACTGCAAGGTAAATATTAACATTATTAAGCGTAGTAAATGATTTCGGTCAAATGTATGAGGTGTCGTGTTTGTCTCTCCAACGGGGTGGCTTGTGCTGCGTGAATGCTAGCTCCTTATGCTATTGATGTGTGTTAGATGTGGAAACGCTATTGATAAGAGCTAAACCTACTAATTTCACCCCTTTTACAAACTTTGTATCTTATTCTTTGGCGGTGGGTCTGTGACGCCTGCAAAAGAAGAGCTTCCGTTCATTAGCATGTGTCTCCTCAAACAGCTTTGACTATTAAGGAATAGTTTTTCCTTTAAAATCTTAATTTAAATCCATTTAATCAGCCGATGCTTCTATTTTTTTAGTTTGATTTATTATTTACATAGAACTGAGACGTTGGGAAGAATGTTATCAACGGACTGCCTCACTTTTAATGTATGGTGATACAATAACAATTAAACCACGGTCTCATACCGCAGAAATCTGAAGTAACAATTAACTTATACTAGCATATTTCCGAAGTGAGAGTGCACAGCACACAATCATGTGGACCTTCCTGTGCCTGTTGAACGAAAGAGGTCACGAATGATTTGGATAAATCCCATTGACTAGTTAAAGCTCGTGCCATGACGCCATTTTCATTATATTATTGTTTAATAATGCAATGCAATAGTGTGTTTTATAGCAGGTGTCATTGGTGACGACATGTCCACATAAAACTTGTTAAACAGGTGTGACGGACGTTTGTTCTCCCCATTTTCATATTCTTGTATTCCTGCTCCTCATTCTTATGCTTATACTCTGTAAACAACTACGGTTAAATGTGGTAGCCATAGTTTCCACCTAAATACAATAATTACTACACTCATTTTTTTATACTACAATAATATCATCATACCATAATACTTAACTTTACTACAATGGTTACTTTGTTACAGCATCATCATCAAGAAGATAAAATAAATCTAAACCTTTCTACATAGTAACAAGAAGTTCCCATATAAATGCGTTTTATGTTTTTGACTGACATTTTGGTGGGGGCAATGGTTCTCATGGTAATTGTTTTTTCTAACCCCTTTATTCTAACAATTTTTAAAGATTAGTTTTTGTACAGATGCCATCACAACACATTGCACAGTGTATGAACACTTGCATGTGAAAAAAAGTAAATACTAGGGATGCACGATATATCGGCCACCATATCGATATCGGCCGACGTATGGTCATTTTTAATGGTATAGTTATCAGCCCGGTAATTACATTTGGAGGATATGTTACAGCCAATAAATAATGTATTATTTCCTTCACTTTAGATTACACACAGTTTGCCATGATGGTTTTGAATGGCTTGAAATATGAAACGGCGCTCAAAGCGGCACATTTGTAAAACTTCAGTATCGAGTTGGTATCGCGTTCGATACTTTTGACAACACTAATTGGAATCACTTCAAAAAGAAGTGTCTGTCATATAGGCTACATAAAATGATAATTAGAATGAAAATTATTGCGTTGTTGGGGCATGGATATAATGTCAAGACTTTTATTTTTGTAATCAGTCTCTTGATTTATATATATATATATATATATATATATATATATATATATATATATATTAATAATTTAGATTATTGTCTTTCAAATATAAAGAATTATCTGTTATTGGCTGAAATGTTCATATTGGTGCATCCCTTCATTTCAAATAGTGACCCATTATGGAAAAAATGTATTACTGTGGACATTGCCTTAACCTTTACTGGTTTTCTTTTCAACAGTCATTCATTGAGCTGTTTGTGAACAGACTGGATTCGGTGGAGTCTGTTTTGCCCTATGAATACACAGCGTGAGTAAAAAAACATTTGTAATTTTTGTTATTGATGTAAAGTGTTCTATACTGTTAAAATAAGTATTAAAGGCACAATATGTAATTTTTCGCCGCTAGAGGTCGCTTATTCAAAACAGGCGTAGCTTGATGACGCCTTGATTTTGCTGAGCTTTTATTATGCCACAGACGGCCGATTCCGCTTCTTCAGGTCATGCATATGATATGTGGGGTAACGCAATGCTGTTTTATCATGTTAGATAGGTTTGAGTTTGTTGAAAGTTATGTTATAATGCTGCTCTGTGCGTTCGCTACTCTGAGAAACTTGTTGCACACTGCAGTGAGCTAGATCGATATTAGGCATGGTAAAACATGGTACTCGCAGTAAATCAAGTAAACAAGATTTAAACAATAAGACTAACTAACGGTGTTGAGCTATAAAACACTGATTAGTTTTCTGCCGATGAGTGTATCCAAACAGTTGCTCTCCTGTCTAATAAAACACATAATATATTAAAGAGTCTTTGGTGTTTCCATGGTTTATACAAAATAAAACGAAAGTCGAGGGTAACATGGCTGTCGTTTAATTGATAGGCGACGCACGGACATGGTCCTTGTCCTGGTTAAATTGCTTATTTCTCTGGATTTAAACATTATTAGAAACATTTGTGATAATGTAAGTACTCAAGTCAACAAAATATGTAACACTGTTCTAGTGGTTTTTGGATTTTTAAAAAAATCTTACATATTGTGCCATCAATAATCATCTTTTATATTTATATTTTCAGTTTTTGTTTTAATTTTATTTTAAGGTTTTATAATTGTATGTGCTTTTGTAATTTTCATTAGTTTTATATATAATATTTCAGTTTAGTTGAATTCTTTATTTCAGTTTTTGTTTGAATTATTTTAGTACTTAAACTTGTGTTATTTTAGTTGCCAAGTTTTTCATCTAATATTCATATTTAAGTTAATTTCAGCATCATTTCAATGAATGAAAACAAATTGTAATAGTTTTTAGTTTTGGTTAATTGGTAACACTGAGGAAATCTCACTTTTAACGTGATATTGCTCAATATTTGCTGTGCTTTTTGCATGGGTATAATCAGGTAGTACAGGTTTTGCATGAGTAACTCTTTCTTTTGCATTGGAATTTACAAAGCTGAGGGAAAACCTGAAAAGGATGAAATGCAGTGAGTGTGTCAGCAAAACACTGGAGATGGAGGGAAGGAAGGAAACTTTGAATGTAGAGATTTGTGCTCGGACTGTCTGCAGGCTGAGGAGGGAGTGCTGTTAGGTTAACACAGACTCCTTTCAGTCAAACCACCGCTGTATAATCGAATGGAGGCAAAAATGTCTTATTTTCCTCACAAGACATTTAATATGGCATGTGCTCTGCATTATTAATCAGCCTTGCACTTAATGTCTGCTCAAACGCCTGATGTTGTTCTGTCTGAATTAACATGAGTACACATGTGACAGCTTTCTTTTAATAAAATACACTTTTTTGTGTTGTCTGATGAACACAAATGAAGATATTTTGAAGGATTTTGGTAACCAAAGAGTTACTTAGTTATTAACTTCCATTGAATAGTTAAAAAAAAAAAACACTCAGACATTTCTCCAAATATATCTTCTTTAGTGTTCCACAGAAGAAAGTAAGTCATACAGGTTTGTAATGACATGAAGAGGAAGTAAATAATGAGAAAATTATCATTCAGAATTGTTTCATTTTTCGGGTGAACTATACCTTACTGATTTCCTCCAAGCGGGGCCTCAAAATCAAGAGTTATAAAGAGTATGTAATGTGCACACAGAGAAGTACTTGATATGTTACAGAAACATCTTTGTTGCAAACTGTACATATTTACCTATTTTGTTACTGTGATACAAAAAACGTCTGTAGCTGTTTAATGTTAAGATTAATGTCAGTTAAATTATGTTTCCTGAGCATACATTTTATAACTAAATAGTGAAAAAGTTTGTTCACTAAGAATTTGAATCCATTTTAAAATGCCCAATCCCCCCCACTGCAGTCAACTGTATAGAGAATATGCAAACTTTGCGAGGTGTGATTAATTATTGACACTGACAGACAAAATATTTTTCACTTTAAACATGTCATGACACTTAATAAATTACACACGCTACTCATTTACTTTGAATGGGACGGCAAGCGTTGCCGAACTGAATTGTGGGTTCTGTTGCATCACGTTGCTTGCGGCAGATGCAGGTGTTAGCCAATCAGATTGCCTATGCAAATACCCTAGCCAATTGCATTAATGCAACACTGGAAAGGTAATGTGATTGGCTGTTGTCACTATGGTGGTCTCGTCAGCACCAAGCTTCAGACACGCCCTCCGTCAAGCGTTGAAGCTGATGCCCGATGTCAATGCTGTGTAAAGAAGCATATCTGAAACCTAACAAGTCATACTGGACAGATTATCAAGTGGTAGAATTAGTGATAGAATGAATGATATTTAAAACACATTGTTGTGTATGGTTTATTTTTTGATGGTTAATTGTTTCCAGAAAGATTTATACTTTATTATTTTTAACCTTCTAGGTTTGATTTTTGTGCCGATCAGTCCGAGAAGCGTCCATCTGAGAACTTGGGTCAGGTGCTGTTCGGAGAAAGAATTGAGCCGTCCCCGTATAAGGTATATCACATTCCGTTCCTATGCTAGCAACACCTAGATCACAAAATGTTTACTTTAAGTGCAATGTAATTCACTTGGGATAAAAAAAAAAACATTATCCAGAATTATCCAGGCTATAGGAATTCGATGTATAGTGCTTGCAAAATGAATAAATTGAAAATTGATTATGGCTTGGCTAGCGAATTAAAAGTTTCCTTTTAAATGGAGGCTCTGCAAAATATTTAGGCTATCACATTTTCTCTTTAATCCAGAGCCTCCTTAGTATAACATGTCCACTCAAGCCCTGACAAGTCCTTACTTCAAAATGTACATTGCACCAACTTTATTCTATTATTCTTTATTCTCACTCTTTAACATTAGCATTTTATTCAGTATCATTGAGTATCTATTTTTTCTTCTAGTTTTCCTTCAACAAGAATTTGGAATGCCAGCCTGTCTGTATTAAGTCTTACAAAACAGACAAATCGGAGGATAAAGCCAAACTGGACTTCCTCAAGAAGGGAATGCTCCTCAATTACCAACACCACTGGTGAGGCTGTCACTAAATCTCTTTCTCTTCCAGCAGTAACACAGAACGACAATGAAGCATAGCTTCTCATGACTTATTTGTCTCTCTCAGGATTGTTGATAATATGCCGGTGACCTGGTGTTATGATGTGGAGGACAATCAGAAATTCTGTAATCCTGGCTTCCCCATTGGTTGCTATGTCACGGATACGGGACGGGCCAAAGATGCCTGTGTGGTCAATGTGAGTAACACTTACCCACAACCTTTTCACAGGTCATATGTTGAGTAGGGTTGTGCCGATAGATGATAGTTAGACATATCGCAGATTTCAAGGTGATCTATTGTAGTGCACAAATGTAGTGCTTGTTATAAAAGAGATGCATCATTCTTATACAGTTGTTAAGCATAGATGAAAATGGCATCATTGTTCGTCAGCATTTTTTGTTTCCAAAGCACATTAAAATAAACATTTAAAGACATGATAAAGAACAATGGAAATACAAATTACTATTAATAATAATAATATCACTAAAATCAAAAAGGCCTAATAACAGTCTTTAAGTCCGAACACAGCACTAATCAGTCATCTATGAAAATAAAAATCAGCTTCAAACACTGACTTAAAAAGACAACAACAACTTGTTGAACAAGAAATATTGATACTTCTCAATAATATATGGTCCACAAGAGAAAAGTTAAGCCACTATTTTAAGATAGTTGATATAGGTCAGTGGTTTTCCTCAGTGATCCTCCAGGGCGGCTACAAGTTAACCTGAAATTAATTTAAATATATTTTTATAATTAATACATTGTATTATTAATATGTTAAATTAAACATAAATGTAACTAATTAAAAACAATTATTAAAACAAATCACCACCTCTCGTGATTGTTTCGAAGAGCCAAGCCGTTTCTTTTCACACTGTGTGAAATACAGACTGAACGGCGGCTCAAAACACCCAACTGCTTCATGAACATAGGATATGCAAACTACATCTCTACCAGTGTCGCTACTCTTGTTTTGGAGAGTAGGGGGTCCTTGGAGTAAAAAAGGTTGGGAACCACTGATATAGGCTACCGTTATCTCTCTACTAGGCTACTGTTATTGTTATCTCACGTCTCTGAGAGAATGCACCATTAATGAAGCGACAGATGCCAAAAGCTCGGACAGTTTTTGTTTTCACATTTCATGTAAACGCATTAACCCATTTTCTTTATCATAGTAAAGTCATAAACGACTTAAGCATAAACCCCTCGACACAGCTAGATTTTTGCCCTTTACCCCGATTTCTCCCGTTATGTAAACACGTTAACCAGCATTCTTTGGTCTTAAGTGAGCATATGCTATATGACAGGAAAGTGTCCTTACTGTGCATTTAAGCACGTCCAGACAGAGTGAGCTTTTCGCGGTAGGGAGGAGGAAATAAATTGCAAACCCTGACTCTTTCTTGACACAAGAAATTATAAAAATGTGTTCTCAAATCGTGCAGAAGTAGTCAAAATGCTGCATCTGTAACAGCATGAGGATAATGTGTCCATATAAGTTTCCCGCTGACATGTTAGCACTTTTGTGAGATTTTATTTAAAATGTAAAGTGCTTTATAAATAAAATATATTATTATTATGTTGAAATACTCTAAAGTTGTAATGCTTAATTTACACTCACCTAAAGGATTATTAGGACAACTGTTCAATTTCTCATTAATGCACTAATCTAATCAACCAATCACATGGCCGTTGCTTCAATGCATTTAGGGGTGTGGTCCTGGTCAAGACAATCTCCTGAACTCCAAACTGAATGTCAGAATGGGAAAGAAAGTGATTTAAGCAATTTTGAGCGTGGCATGGTTGTTGGTGCCAGACGGGCATGTGGGTTGTGAGTATTTCACAATCTGCTCAGTTACTGGGATTTTCATGCACAACCATTTCTAGAGTTTACAAAGAATGATGTGTAAAGGAAAAAACATCCAGTATGCGGCAGTCCTGTGGGCGAAAATGCCTTGTTGATGCTAGAGGTCAGAGGAGAATGGGCCAACTGATTCAAGCTGATAGAAGAGCAACTTTGACTGAAATAACCACTCATTACAATCGATGTATGCAGCAAAGCATTTGTGAAGCCACAACATGCACAGCCTTGAGGCGGATGGGCTACAAAAGCAGAAGAACCCACTGGGTACCACTCATCTCCACTACAAATAGGAAAAAGAGGTTACAATTTGCACAAGCTCACCAAAATTGGAACAGTTGAAGACTGGAAAAAATGTTGCCTGATCTGATGAGTCTCGATCTCTGTTGAGACATTCAGATGGTAGAGTCAGAATTTGGTGTAAACAGAATGAGAACATGGATCCATCATGCCTTGTTACCACTGTGCAGGCTGGTGGTGGTGGTGTAATGGTGTGGGAGATGTTTTCTTGGCACACTTTAGGCCCCTTAGTGCCAATTGGTCATCGTTTAAATGCCACGGTCTACCTGAGCATTGTTTCTGACCATGTCCATCCCTTTATGACCACCATGTACCCATCCTCTGATGGCTACTTCCAGCAGGATAATGCACCATGTCACAAAGCTCAAATCATTTCAATTCATTGGTTTCTTGAACACGAGAATGAGTTCACTGTACTAAAATGGCCCCCACAGTCACCAGATCTCAACCCAATAGAGCATCTTTGGGATGTGGTGGAATTTCTAAAGAATGCTTTCAGCACCTTGAATTAATTCCACATAGAATTAAGGCAGTTCTGAAGGCGAAAGGAGGTCAAACACAGTATTAGTATGGTGTTCCTAATAATCCTTTAGGTGAGTGTATATCTAGAGTCAGATACAGGAATGATTAGGCTATGTTTTGTCTCACTACCGGGAAATAACCTGAAGTCTTGTGAACGCAGTTTACTTGCATTGCCAGTGGTTTGATGCTCCTTCACTGGCATGACTCTCATGCAAAGTTTGCATATTTCCTGTGTGACAGAAAAAGATTCTAATTTCCTGTGATAAAACAAAGTAAATAAATAAATAAATTAGTAAAGAAACAAGTAAATAAATAAGCTAATTAACCCCGCCCATGCACGATAATATTGTGTATCACCGATCTCACAGGCTGACTATACAACAATATGACTGTAGAGCATATCGCCCAACACGAATGATGAGTGTTCTGTTGTTCAAGAAATGTTCATTTTCACGCAGGCTGACTTCAATGACAAAGACACCTTCTACATCTTCAACCATGTGGACATTACCATCTTCTACCACAAGGTGGAGACTGAGGCTGCTGGTGCCAGACTGGTCGCAGCTAAATTAGAGCCCAAAAGGTATTTGAGGCTCTAAAAATGGCAACCAATAATATGGCAGAAGAGAAGAGCACCGTTTAGCCAATTAAGATTTAACGAAAAGCACAACAAAAATATTTAATTGTCAAATTGAGGATAATGGTAGAACGTTTATGTTAATATGTACATATGGAGTATGTTTCTCTCTCTTTTTAAAGCTTTAAGCAAACCACCACAGACAAACCAGACTGTACAGGACCTCCCATGAGCCTGAGCAACAAGTTCAGTGGAGACATCAAGATTCCCTACACCTACTCCATCAAGTTTGTGGTCAGTGATTTAAATACTTACACTAATATTGTTTCAAAGCCATAAGACTTTTTCATCTTTGGAACACAAATTAACACATTTTTTCTCTTCAGTCAAATTTTTTTTTTAGCTCCAAAAAGTACTTAAGACATTGTAAAGTGAATCCATATGAATCGAGCGGTTAATTCTGAGTCTAGAATACAGAGGCATCACACATCGGTTTTTGATAAAAAGCATTGATTACCACACATACATAGAACACATAAAATAAGGTAAACAAACTCAACCATGTGGGCTTGACGTGCAAGAGTCCAATGAGGTTTGTGCATCAAGCAAGAAAGTTTCAGCTTTCGTTTACCATATTTGATGTGATCTGTATCAGCATTGATCAGTGCTTACATGTGAATAACAGTTAAATCTGTTTATCATATAAAGGGATCAAGGGGTGTAGTACAGAAACTTTCTGTCTTAGGTCATAACTTGAGATATGATAAGGTGATTTAGGATTTTTAGCTCGTATTTATTTTGTATTACAGAAACAAATCTTAGCTTGATTCTTATCCTATCTTACAACGTCAAGCGTTGCTTAAAGCAGTTTGGAACGTTTTTTCTTCGCGGAAGCTTTGCGTAAGAGCTCATACAATATTTAAACAGTAATATTTAGTGTCTAATTTACTTAGGACAAGTAGCAGTGTAATAAGCGGGATAATGTACATCCAGCCAGTTGCTATCGCAGAATAAACCCCTTCAGAGTGATGCAAGATCCTGATCACTCTGTCGGGGTTTATTCTGTGATAACAACCGGCTGGATGTATATTATCCCTTACATATACTGTTTCTATTGCTCTTCCTCTTTCATTTCTCATTGAGAGGTGTTCAGCTTTTTTCCACAAGGTGGTATACTGGTTTTTATGACACGTTTTCTGTAAAGCAGGAGTTTCCTACAGAGGGTCTGCCAATTATTGTCTAATAATTAGTTACGCTTTTGTGAAAAACTTTACATATAAAAAATACAGTATTACATGAACTTCAACCAAAGCCAAAGTTCAGCTAAAAGTTTCATTGTTCATCATATACTACACTATCTATGAAAATTAAAGCAATTATTACGTTTAAATTGATTGTTTGAAAGGCTTTGCGATCATAACCATGTAAGTAAATCATTTGCAATCATAACCAAGTATGTAAACATGTACATTTTGGTTTTTACACGTTATTACAGACCAGGTTTACAATGCAACAATCAATTTGATACAGTATAACACTGTCCCTGCTCTGTCTCTTTTTTTAGCCAAGGGGTCATTTAGCCTGTAAGAGATTGGAGACCCTTGCTGTGTTTTATGATGTCAGTGTTTCTGCAGAACTCTTGTAAAACTGCTGGTTTGGTGTTTGCAGGAGGAAAAACACATCCGCTGGGCCTCTAGATGGGATTATATTCTTGAGTCTATGCCACACACCAACATTCAGTGGTTCAGGTGAGAGCACATATCACACACTACAAACATTATATGGCCCTGTCCTAAATTACATACTCAGTGAGTCTGTGTTTTCTTTGGTGTCTTGAAACATGCGATTGAAAACGTTATGCACAATTACGCACGTTGATGTTACCGTTACCAAATTTGCGGACCCCTTACATTGTCACGAAAGTTGGACTGCAGGGACTGAGGGTGTCATTTGGCTCAGGCCAGGGTCCATATCCTAATAAACTTATGATATTATTTAGCAAAATAAAACATGCATGCTCAAATGATCTGTTCTCTGCCACCAGTATCATGAACTCTCTGGTTATTGTGCTCTTCCTGTCTGGGATGGTCGCTATGATCATGCTTCGAACGCTCCATAAAGACATCGCCCGATACAACCAGATGGACTCTGTGGTAAGTTCTGCTCTACAACTATCACGTCACTGTCTGAAATGTGATCAGCCCTCTCATATGACCACATTTTGTGTGTGTGTGTGTGTAAGGTTGTATGTTTTAGTAAAGTTTTGTTTTTTTCAATAGAGTGTGTGTAGCACAGTGTCTTTAGTTTGTAAGATAATGAGCGCAACCTACAGGATGTGTGTATGTCACTTGTGTTTATATGACCTGGATCATCTGCTGCCAGCAATGAGGGTCACACTGATGAGAAGAGACAAGCATACACACATCTACCTTCACCAGTGGCAGCTCCTGGATGTTTTTGTTGGGGGTGAAAGGGGGCTAACAGTTCAGAGGGTGTGGTATAGTAAAATCATTAAATTCTGTAGGTAATGAATGCCTAAACTGCAGGTATCTAAATACATACAACACAGCATTTTATTTATAAATTTCCCCTTAAAGGGGTCCTATTATGCTTCTTTTAAATTTTCAACTTTTTTAGTATGTAATGTTGCTGTTTGAGCATGAAAAAGGTCTGCAGAGTTACAAAGCACAAGATCACTTTAAAGGGAGTTATTCTGTAAATCAGTAGAGCTGCACGATTAATCGTTAAAATATCGCAATCTCGATTTAGACACCCATGTGATCTTGTAGGCTAGGGCGAACAAAGTGGGGAGAAAAAAGTTTATTAAAGTCTATATTGTTATATGAATCTTCAAAAGATTACAGGCTTTGGACAATACATCTCGGGCCCAAGCCCCCCAAAGTAGATACTCACTAATGTCAGATTGAAGAGGACAATACATGACAAACGTTATTTTGAGATGAATCTGAAGTTTGTGGTCTTTTGTTTGAGATTAAATGGCACTGCATAATGACTGATGATTGGCTATTGAGGATCTAATTAAAATGATTGCTAATACGGGCCATACATGAGTGAGGCCTAATTGACTTTTTGACTGTTTATACATGTTGGCACATTAAAAAAAATATACCTTACATATAAATTGAGACTAATTTTATTAACATTTAAACAGGAAATTTGCAACTGACAAGCCTAATCCACCACCACCACCAGTACTCCACCTTGGGACAATTTGAAATATACTGCTTAATCAATGAACAATTGAATCCAATTGTGAATGCTGAATATAGGTCAGATACATGCAGTGTGCTTGCCTTGCTTGCATTATGATCATTGTATATTAAACTTAAGCACTCACTTATGCAACGTTAGCCATATTTTTCATTAGACATATTTATTCAAATCAAGTGAATCAATAGGCAGCACAGGAACAAAAATTTTAAACCTAATATCCTATTATAAACAAATTTCCTAATATAAAATTTAGTTGACATAAGTTAGCATGTTAATGTAAGTTGTTCATTAACACGGCAACCACTTCTGCCGGATTTGAACACGCTTCTCGTCTATGAAAAGGTCTGTACACATGGCGGGTTGAAAAATCGACAACCCTGTACTGACGACACTATACATTAAGCATATTATCTTCGTTAGGATGTTGATATAGCGACTGTTCAAGTGTCAAGTTTCATTCATAATGTTTCTCCTTTAATCTGACATAAAATGGTGCCCTAGTGCTGCCACTGGTCTTTACCCTTGATATGAGTCACCTTAAATACACACACTTCGCATTCAGATCACTTCATATCTTGTATGTATATTTAGCCCCTCCCATCTGGTGTTCGAGGTCACGCAGGGTCAGGGCGTGATGCACACATCTGTTGCTTTTACATCTTCTCTCTTTCCTGTGTCTCACCGTGGCCCCTCCTCACTCCACACACATCGGACTCATTAAGAACAGATTGAGAGTGACAAAGTGTATCATTGGTCTGAGCAGCAACCGGCGTCTTTTCTTTGATCTCTGAGAGCCGTAATTGGGCTGTAGACCCAAACCCACGCCTGCTCTGGGTTCCGTTAGCTCCTGCCATTGTTAAAGCCTCGCTTTTCCACTCCATCTATTCCAGGAGGATGCCCAGGAGGAATTTGGCTGGAAGCTTGTTCACGGAGATGTCTTCAGGCCTCCCAGGAAAGGCATGCTGCTGTCTGTATTTCTGGGCTCTGGGACTCAGATCTTCATCATGACATTTGTTACTCTATGTAAGTTGTATGGAGAGATTAATAGAATAGTATTTTCCTCCCTCACTTTTTCATTTAAGTGTCTTTGGCATAAAAAAACAGTCAGATGTCTAAAATCAATATGCAGTATCAAAATAATGTCCTAATTAACATGATCTTGACTATTATTTAATGGATGATACTGAATTAAATGTGATGAGAGAGGAGAGAAACACTGACAATAAAAAATAAAATGCAGAATGACGAGTGTAGTAAGTACAATGACTTTGTGACTGCTGACAAAATTAATGAACGTGGAGTATCCTGTGATGGAATTTGATGAGTTTTTGATAGACATTGTCTGAATTAACTTTAATGAATGTATGCACCCCTGAACTTGGCAACGTTTCTCTCTCTCTCTCTCTCTCTCTCTCTCTCTCTCTCTCTCTCTCTCTCTCTCTCTCTCTCTCTCTCTCTCTCTCTCTCTCTCTCTCTCTCTCTCTCTCTCTCTCTCTCTCTCTCTCTCTCTCACTCTCTCTCATATCCTATAGTTTTTGCCTGTTTGGGTTTCCTGTCACCTGCCAATCGCGGAGCTCTGATGACATGCGCGGTGGTGCTGTGGGTGCTGCTGGGTACTCCAGCTGGTTATGTGGCTGCCCGCTACTACAAATGTAAGTACACAGCAGAGGTTTGACCCTTGACCTCTGATCCTTCCTTCATTAGGGCTGTCTGCAGTTCGTTAGATTTAATTAGTGTCAAAGGAGCCCTCTACACGAACAGACAGGCATACACACCCCTGCTTCTTTTTTGCTTCAGTTGTGTTTGACGGCTTGTGCAGATTACAATGAAAGCTTACTCTTCTTTTTCCAGACCTGCCGTGTCCCACTATATTATCAGTTGTAGATCCATCTGCTGAGCTCTGTCTGTTTTAACATCAGTCATACAGCAGATGTTTAATTGTCCTCTTTGATCTTCTATCTACTCGTTTCTTGCTAGAAATGGAATCATAAATTAATTTTATTTACTTAATAAAACGGCTGATTGTTAAATTATTCTTTCCACCAAACTGAAATAAAATAAATAACTTTATAGACATTAGAAAAACTATAGCTATTAAAAAGGACAAAACGATTACTAAAACTAATAATTCATTAATAAATAATGAAACAATAATAGTATCTAATTGATATTAAAATAGCACAGAGGCAGCATCCCAGTGCCTATGGTTTTCTCATTGCTTGCCTCATAGTTGTGTAAATACTTCCCATTGTCAGTAAGAAGAGCAGACATACAATGTCCAACCTAAATAAGATTACAGTTAGTGTTTTCCAAATGTAAATGTGAAATATAAGGTGTACTTTACTGTTTTGGGTGAATTTTGGATTTTTATGTAAATTCTATTTAATCTAATAATATCCACAACACCTTTTGATATGGAAGAGGGGAAGTTTTACGTTTTTAAATGTTTAAATCTAAAAAGTGATAACAAAAAAGTAATTTCAGTAATTTCTTAACAATTGTTTTAAAATGTTACATTAAAAGTCAGTGATGAAATAAGGAAAAACATTACAAGTAAACTATTTAGAGGTCAAACTTAAATACACACAGGCTTGTTTGAAAGCAGCTGCCTATCAGCGGGTACCGAATGGACTCAGTTCTCTGTATTTCCAAAACAGTTACATTTTTACAATTTCAGTATCAACTTGGTGTCAAAGTAAGTAATTTTGACAACACTAATTGCTAGGGGTGGGAGAAAGAAAAAAAAACGTTTCTCCGATGCATCACAAAAAACCCTCAAACCTTCCATAAAATAATCTTCCATGAAGTTCAAAAAGGTTAAAGTGAATAACAAGAGCATTCACAGGCTTCATTGCACAGCGCATGCGCTGTGAGAGATGTTACACTTGCAATGTGTGGTCTAGCCTGCAGATATTTCAGTGCTTTCTCTTACAAATGATCCACGAAGGTATCATTTATACCGTTTGGAATGCAATAGGATTATATAGTCAATACACAAAACTCACTTACTGACAGACGGCTGCTTTCAAATGCTTGCATTAAATTCAGTCGCATCTCAAAATGCTTTTATGATGCAAAATTAAATGTAAGCACAGTCAGTTATGTCGGGATTAGACTGAAAGCTGCAGCTGCAGCTTTAAATTCTGATTGGCTGTTTTTTATCATTCATCAGCTGGAAAAAATAATTCTGAAAGTGATTTATAATTATTCTAAAAAGTACTTATAATTAAACTACATAAGGTAAATAGAAAAAAAATTACAAATAAAAGGTAACATTTAAAGTCGTTAAACTAATTAATAAGAGAAAATATTTTGAATCGTTTTGGAATTGGATTGTTACTCCCATGATCCCGTGATATAAGATGCAGCCTCACATGCTAGAATATATTTAGGACACACCTTTTTATGCACCTAATAAATGTAAAGGTAATAAAAACTACATGACCTCTGTTCATTTTCTCTTTTTGGTTTAATATTTGGTTTGTAAAAGTGTGTTTTTAATATTTGTTTTGTCACATGTGAGGTCAACTGTTCTCTCTAACTTTTTCCAGCCTTTGGTGGGGAGAAGTGGAAGACCAATGTTCTGTTGACAGCATTTCTCTGTCCAGGGTGGGTAAATGAGAAATCTGTTATTTCCTTTAATTTATATCCATAAATTTCATTTTATTAAGCAGTTATATTGTTAAATGTAATGGTTAATGGGAGAGTTTGGCCATTTTGCTAAATTCTGAACTTGCACTTTGATGTCTTGATTAAATATGGCTTGTTGGTGATAATATATTTTCATGGTTTTTCAGGGTTGTGTTTGCAGATTTTTTTGTAATGAATCTGATTTTGTGGGGCGAGGGTTCATCAGCTGCCATGCCATTTGGCACTCTGGTGGCCATCCTGGCTCTGTGGTTCTGTATCTCAGTGCCTCTCACCTTTATTGGAGCGTACTTTGGTTTCAAGAAAAGCGTAAGCTTTCTTTACTTTCAGATTGTTTCCCAAGAGCCTTTTTCAAAACATGACTCTTTCCCAGCATTTTTGAAAAAAGTTGCCAGCATTTTTGATAATTTATTATTATTTTTGTATATGAATATCTAAACATGCAAAGACTACATCTGGATCGTATTTACAACATTGATCTCAACACAGATGGAGTAGATCCATCAACACCCCAAATCTTGCACAGTCCTATAGCTCGTACTGGGTCAACATTTCATTGGCAACATTAAGCAGTTTAGATTTTTATGCTTGTTTAATGTTGATCGTGTTATTTTACTTATGCAGCAGCTTACATATGCTACCGCTTATTTCTGCTGCTGCTTCGCCTGTGTTTTGATCAGGAGATTCAGTACAGAAGACGTGTAGTAGCACCCCTTACCATATAACACTGATAACACAGAAAGCCTGAATGGTGGGGAAAGAGTTAATTTGGTTTATCAAATAATCTAGAACCCCATCAGTTATCCATAATTCTCTCTCTTTATTGAAGTTATAAATGTGTATTTTTTGTTTAAAATCAGGGCATTGAACATCCTGTGAGGACCAATCAGATCCCCAGGCAGATTCCAGAGCAGTCCTTCTACACCAAACCTCTTCCTGGCATTGTCATGGGTGGAATCCTGCCATTCGGCTGCATCTTCATCCAGCTGTTCTTCATCCTTAACAGCATCTGGTCAGTGCTGATGTGAAGTTTATGATGCACCTTTAGAATCAGAGTCTATTCATGGTTACTCAGTACTCCTGTTCTATTAGGCTTTATGAATACCAGACCATGAAACCGATTGGTTTAGGTTTACAAACTAATGTAAATCATTTATGCTGCAGGTCTCATCAGATGTACTATATGTTTGGCTTTCTCTTCCTGGTCTTCATCATCTTGGTCATCACATGCTCTGAGGCCACCATCCTCCTGTGCTACTTCCACCTTTGTGCTGAGGTGAGAGCACATATATATGCGTGACCATATGCATATTTTCAAAAATGTTTTTTTATTTTTTATTTATTTATTTGTTTTGTGTATGTGTCATCTCTTAGGACTATCACTGGCAGTGGCGTTCCTTCCTGACCAGCGGATTCACAGCTGTTTATTTTCTGGTCTATGCCATCCATTACTTCTTCTCTAAACTACAGATCAGTGGACTCGCCAGCACCATTCTTTACTTTGGCTACACCATGATCATGGCGCTCATCTTCTTCCTCTTTACAGGTCTGTTTGTGTTTAGAGCAGGAGTGTTGAACTCAGATTCTGCTTGGGCCACATCAGGGTTATTTGTACCCCTGAGGGCCAACTGAATATCTAAGACCAATTTTATAACTCTGTTCATAACGTTATTTTAAGAGTAGGATTTATTTTCTTTAACCATATTATATAACAAACATTTGTGTTGCAGATCAATTAATTAGTTCGATTGTACAGTGTAATTTACTGTATATAGGGGTTTGCTAAAGTTGCCTGCTAGGTATAAAAACTATTTACAATTTACAATTAAAAACTGAACGTGTCTGTTCAATATAATGTGAGTGAGCCGAACGAGAGTCACGTCGGTGTGGAAGAACCAGTCAAATCAACTCAGAGCAAAGCTATTTATTGGACAGCGACCATTTTTGTGCTGTTAACCCTTTGTGTTCAGATTTAACTCTTTCTCTTTTTTAACTAATGGCAGGTTAAATTTTGGGATATGCTTTGTTCCAAACATTCAATGTTTGTAGGCTGTCTTTGTGTCATTTCGGGTAAAGAGAGAAGTAGTGCTTCAGGTAATGTGTAGTATTTTAGTAATCTCGATTGTATTTTTTGCTTCCAGGTACAATTGGATTCTTTGCCTGCTTTTGGTTTGTCACCAAGATCTACAGCGTGGTCAAAGTGGATTAAATGAACGCAATCTCAGATGAGACTGAACTCTTCTCCGCCCAATGTGAGATCCCAGAGGGAGGGACCTGAGCGCTGTTTAACTTACTCTGTTGCCACGGCGACCCTGCTTTACACCAACAACTCTAAATCCACAAATTCCTTTTACTTTGCTGTGTATGTGTGCGTGTGCATTAGTAGTGCATATTCAATTTGAAGAAATCGACACCTCTGCTTCTAACGGAATACAGCAAACATACACATTGGCCATTGCAACTCGCTCGAGTAATTGCGATTTTGAGTTGTCCCTTGTAAATATTACTTGCTTCTCTTTTTTGCTAACATTCAAATGAAAAGGTAATGAATAAATTGCAGAGAAAACTAGCTCCAGTCACTGAATCTTTCTGAAGTATGATTTTGTAAATAGCATTTTTTCCTAAAATGCATTTAAAAAAAAGAAACTAGGGGTTAAAAACGGAAGGATTTAATTCTTTGAGAGTTGATTTAGGAGTGAGGCTGTGTGAATTTTCTTTCATCATGTTGATAGTGTACAATTACTGCTTGCGTATACTTGTGTATAACCAGTGGGGAGGGTGGGGTGTCTATTTAACTTTTTGTTTGGGATTTTTTTCTCTTTGTTTCCGTTTATGCCTCAACACTTTGTGTGCCTCATTATCACAGAGGAAAATCAAGACTTTTTTTTTCGGATAAGACCAGGTTTGTGAAAATGTGTAGTGCCCCGTTCATACACAGGGGTGCTGGTGTGAAGTGATTTCCTTTGTATATATGCACAGCATTTAAACGTGTGTCCATAAAACTACATTAGCTTGGTTGGTCACTCAGTTTTGGTTTTTGTCTTCTCTGATTTTGAGGTAATGAGATGACAAGAAATCAATATTAGAAATAAAACCTCCTTGTCTCCAAACATGTCAGTTTACTTTGTTTGTTTTAAAGTATGAAGTTCTCTGTCTTGATGATTTGTTCTTTTCATTTTACTTTTTGTATTTTGCTATTCCATAATATACCTTTTAATTTATAAATGACAGGGGAAACATATTAACATTATCTCCAAGAACAAGCATTAACATCTTACATTATTTCACTTTAGAATAGTAAGTACTTCATAAAGAAAAAGTGATATGATTGTTTGACTCTTGGTATTGTTTAGCATTATAGGTTCTGCTCCTTGAATTTTATTGGCCTATCGCCATTCCAAGAGCACTGGGAATTTTCAAATTTTTTACTTGGTAGTTTGTTTTTGTTTTTTTCCCTTTCTACAGGTTACGTCATTGATGTAAGTAGGTAGGGGGAGGGGGGACATTGCGGGCTAAAAAAACATTTGTGAAAATTATATAAAAGATGTTGGTTTTTCAAAAACACTGGTGGAGTTGATATAAGAGGAAAAATATATTTAAAGTGGAATATTTAACGTAAAATAAAGTATTTTCAAAGTAGAACTGTTTTAAGACCAGCAGGT
This sequence comes from Gobiocypris rarus, assembly GCA_023029165.1. NCBI lineage: Eukaryota > Metazoa > Chordata > Actinopteri > Cypriniformes > Gobionidae > Gobiocypris > Gobiocypris rarus. The sequence goes on from CM040914.1 coordinate 29,587,254, forward strand.
GTCGCTGCGTTCAGTTATGGCTTGTAGCGTGTAAAAAAGAAATGGACACCTATTTTCAATTACTGAACATGACTTGACATCCTGTATGATCGTAAAATATATATAATGCTTTTTTAGATTAAGTGTGTGTGTTCAATAATGCCTAATGTGTGTGTGTCCTGATAAACCCTAACGTTACTTTAACGCGTTTTATGGGGACTTTCCATAGACATAGTGATTTTTATAGTGTAGCCTACAATCTGAATTCTGTCCCCTAAACCTACACATCACATAAAACTTTCTGCATTTTTCAATTTTCAAAAAACGTCACTTAGAATGTTTTATAAGCTGTTTTCCTTGTGGGGACCCAAAAAACAGACAAGGATTTTGCCTTCCTTGTGGGGACATTTTTTTAAATACACATTGTACACTATAAAAATTATGTCAATGGAAAGTCCCCATAAAACTTGTGTGCGTGTGCGCTCCTTGTTTGTTTATCCCTTCCAGATGGCTGCTTCAGTCACTCTTCTGTTGTGTTGCTTTTCTTTTGCAGGAGACGAGAGTTTTATGGCTTCTCGTAATGGGCCTGGACTATTCCACACCTGACAAAATGGCATGCAGCCTTGGTGGAAAGACTTAGGTTATCCTGCAAGAAATGCAAGTCAGTCATTTCACTTGGCTGAATTATTCCTGTTATTTTCACTCACTTACTCTGCAGAAATGTATATTGTTCACTCTGATACTATTATCAACACAATAGAGACTGAATAACAGCCATTTCCTGGCATCATACAATGTTTAGCTGTGTTGAGTCATATCATCCTTTTATAGTGAACTTCACCAATATTTTCTCTCAGAAACAGGACAAAACACCATTTGTTTTCCTGATGTCTGGTCTATTATTGCAGGAATCATCCTTAAACATTGCAAGATACTGGTTATGCCATTTTGTAGACTAGTTTCATGGCGAATGCAGCATTCTTTTAAGCACTGGTTGCAAAAAGTAAAGGAATGTTCCACTGGGCCTGTCCCACTTTTAGGTTGCATCTAAAACCAGTGCTCAACAGTTACTGTACAGGATACCATATGCTTGTATACAGTATAAAAGTTCCTTGTAGGAATTGTTTTTTATCACATTCTTTTCTTGTGAGTTCCCCTTTTTATAGTGTCTATGGATTTCCCCCATCGTCAGGGGAAATCATATGAATTAAGATCTTGTATAAATTGATGTCATGAAGATTTAATGTGACTATATTGTCAATGAAATGTGTTGTAGAGAAGTAGCTGAATCAGCAGTTCTATATTTTTCCTTTCAAGATTCTCTGTGATCCTTCCTCACCATCATCCTTTCTTGTTAACGTGTTCCTCTGAACAATGGCTGACTGTGGCAGTGGTTCGTAAATAGTGTGGGTGGACAGCCTTTCTCTTTCAAACTCACTCCATATGAATGATCACTTTCCGGCTTCCATCACAGTGTCCTGATCTGAGATCAGCCGGTTCTTTCCCAATTCAAACGTTTAACTTGGTCACACAGACTGCACAAGTGCTCTCAAATCAGCTATAAAGTGCAACTTTTACCAAGAGCCATTAAAATGAGGGATTTTCACGGCTGAATCACTCTCTATTCTAATCCTGCTTGCTAAACGCTTCATTTTGGGGCTCTTGTTCGTATTCAGACACCCAGATGAGGGTAAGTCTATTCATTGGATCAAAGGCTTGAGTGGTTTCCTTTAAGGACGGAATAAAAACTCCTGAGAGTGTGTCTGCTGGACAGCTCAGTGTTAGTCAGCTGTGTTGTCGGCTTTAAGAGTGAATAACACCAGCCTCTTTTGTTTAATGAACACATTCAGCATGATAAAGAGTCTTTGTGGACTTTTTCTTGCAAACGTAGACAGCATCAAGAATCAAGAAGCTGCAAGTAAACCTAACATCTCTACATACGATTCCTGCACTAATTTTGCTTATGTATTCTCATTGGACACTGCAGTGTGTCTGACCACTGAAATCTCTGAGACTTTGATCTTACTTTATCATATCATATAACTGAAATGTTTCCACATATTTATATATTGCCCCCTAGTGGATATGCAGAGTTTTGTGATGCCTGATGAGTTACTTTCCACTTTCTAACTGCCAAAATAGTCACCTTTTGATCAAATAAATGCAGCCGTGGTGAGCAATAAGACACTTCTTTAAGAAACACTAAAAAATCTTACCGACCCCAGACTTTTGAACGATAATGTTCATTATTTTTTTAATTCAAAGAGCATTTAAATGATATCATGCTTGTCTTTTCCTTCAGCTTTTTGAGCTTGTCCTGAGAAAATCAATCCAAATTAAATAATGGAGTTTGTCACGGTTCTGTAGCACTGCGGAGGCTTTGATGAGGTCATAAAATGCAAAGAATGTCGATCACCCAGTGACACCAAGACTTTCTCTCTCTTTTTCTCTCATTCACTCTCTTTTGTCTCCTTCTCTCCTTATGTTGTTCTCCAACTCTTTCTTTTTGTGGTACCTCAGCTTTGATGAAGTGATTTGCTGGAGTCTGTTTAATCTCAGACTGTTTTTTTTTTCAGTCTTAGATTAAAATTTATGTTCTCATTTATGAATACTATTATGACCACAAATCCATCCATCATGAATAAATAAATAAATAAAGCACTACTTTATTTATTTAAAGCACTACTTTATTTATGTGAATGAAATGTGCTATATAAATAAACTTGCCTTGCCTTGCCTTACTCAACCATGAAAAATTATTTGTTAAAAGGGATGATTCACCCAAAAATGAAAATTACCCCATGATTTACTCACCCTCAAGCCTTACTAGGTGTATATGACAATCGGAGTTATATTAAAAAATGTCCTGGCTAATCCAATCTTTATAATGGCAGTGAATGGCAGCCCAAAATTTAAAGACCAAAAACGTGCATCCATCCATTATAGATCGATGGGTTTGTGTAAGAAAAATATCCATATTTAAATTTATAATCTACAATATCTAGGTTCCGCCATTCAGCGTATGAAGAAAGTGTAACACCTCTCGCAGTCAAAACGCTTACGTTACTTCCTAGTCATACGTCATGTCAGTTAGGCTTTTTTCCGCAAGTTCAGTACAGAAGGTGGTCTGGTGGAAGCTAAATATTTTTGTTTATAAGGTGTTAAATATGGATATTTTTCTTACACCATTGCATTGCTTCGCTTCAGAAGACCTTTATTAACCCCCCGGAGCTGTGCGGAGTACGTTTATAATGGATGGATGCTCTTTTTTGTGCTTCAAATTTTAGGCTGCCATTATAATGCCTGAATTAGCCAGGACATTTTTTACTCTGATTATATTCGACTGAAAGAAGAATATTATATACACCCAGGATGGCTTGAAGGTGAGTAAATCATGGGCTAATTTAAAATTTGGGGTGAACTATCCCTTTAAGGCTGACTCATCAGATGTGCATGTGCTACTCTGTGATCATTAAATAAAAACAAATCTTTTCAGTACCAAAGCATAAAATCTCTAATTTTCAAGCAGCTTCTCAAGTCATATTACACTATTTTTTTCTGCAATTCAATCTTAAGGATCACTTCATCTAAATATATATAAGTCCTGATTATATATATTGTCCATGCTTGTGCCGGAAATGACCAACTGGCATATATTGTCTTTGCTTTTTTTGCCTCACCAAACACTTTTGTCCAGTGTCTCTCTTTTTTATCTCTCTCTTTCTCTTTCCTCCGCCCACTACAACCACTCGCTCTCTTTTTCCCGTCACGGGTCTTCTGGAGTCTTTGTCCCTCCGTCACACTGCAGACGTTCGTCACTCCCCTTCTCCTTTTTTCCCTTCAGCCCTTGCTGTCTTTCTTATTTTCCTCCCTCTCTTTCTCACTCTTTCACCCCCTTTTCACCTGGAAAAGAGGGTCAGTTGTGGCCCTGTGTCTCTTGGGGCGTCCCGTCAGATTCTGATCAGTGGGGTGTCTCTTTGTCCTCTTTCATTCGGGTCACAATAGGGCCGTGGAATGCCAGCGTGTCCGTGTCCAATCCTCACTTGCCCCACAATGTCCCTGTGTCTATAACGGATCGCGCAATCTGGTTATTTGGTTTGCCTGGAGTCAATAAAAACGCAAGGCCTTGAAAAGATGACCCCGTCCAGCCTGCGAAACCCCTCCTAGTGCTTGTACAGGTCCTCCCTCGGATCAGACTCTCCTGTCTCACGTTTGCTTTCAATCGGTTTATTTATGAAGAAGGATGGATATACAGTAGGTGGTTATTCACTAATTAAGAGGACTGACTCATTACATCTGTTAGATTTGGATGTTTGTACACAAACAATCTCTCTCTGAACATTTAGACTGAATTCTTCTGTTTTCTACCACATTATAACGACGGATGGTGTTGAGTAAGTGCAGATTGTGTTTAGAAAGGCAGAAGTGGCCTTTCCAACAGATCAGATTAGACTCCTGAAGTTAATTAATCCCACTTTATCCTTTTTCATACACTACACTGCCTTAATCCTGTCTAATGACTCCACTAAGACCTGTTTCATGTCCTTTGAGATTATTTTGTAGTTTTGAAGATTGTTTTCCATTCAGATACTTGAGCTGACTGAAATGGCGCCACTGAAGTGTAAACAAGAATAAGAACGTCATAGGGTCAGTATGTACAGTTAATCTGTGTTCTGTTTCGGGGTTAATTATGCAATGAGTCCCAGTAGGTCTGACGCTGATTGATGCTGGAGGGCGGTTGGAAGCGTGGATGATGGGATTTAGGCCCTATTGAAGTCACTGAGGATCCTTGACACCCTCAAGAGAAGTAGCTATCAACTACTTCATTTAAAGCCTCTTAAGAGCTGTAGGACACATATCCTTCATTTTACCATCCCATCTTAAGTGTAGTTTATCTGCTCTCTACTGATTATTTTCAACACAAAGTTTAATTGATTGTGGAAATAAAGCTCTATTCTATTCTATTCCATTCCATTATTCCATAAAGTTTTGTAGCGATGCACAGTATTGGACTTTTTTAATTGATTGGTATCGGACTTTATTGGGTATTTAATTTGTGCATGCTCATTTCCCAGTTTTTGTGTGTGTTTCTGTTTATCTTAGCCATCATCTAGCACTCACTGGAATTAAATCTTTAAAAAAATAAATAATGTAATAACGCTGTTAACGTAATCTTAAGCCTCGTTTACTGTCTCAAAATAATTTTTTTTTCTTTTTTCTTTTTCCTGCGTATATTGTAATGTTGTGATCCCTTAATTCATTTGTACATTTTAAACCAGTGGTTTTCAATCTTTTTGGCCTAAACAACATATTTACATATTAAAAGAAACTCTGAGTTTTAATGTATTAAATTAATTAAACAATTTATTTTTGTGATTATAAAATATTCAAGATTCAGATTTTGTATGTTTTTCAGTAAAATAAGTTATATATATATATATATATATATATACAATATATACAATATATACATATATATATATATATATATATATATATATATATATATATATATATATATATATATATATATATATATATATATATATATATATATATATATATATATATATTGTGTAGTGGGGCAAAACAATTATTTAGTCAGCCACCAATTGTGCAAGTTCTCCCACTTAAAAAGATGAGAGAGGCCTGTAATTTTCTATGAGAGACAGAATGAGAGACAGAATGAGAAAAAAAAAATCCAGAAAAACACATTGTCTGATTTTTAAAGAATTTATTTGCAAATGATGGTGGAAAATAAGTATTTGGTCACCTACAAAAAAGCAAGATTTCTGGCTCTCACAGACTGACCTGTAACTTCTTGTAAGAGGCTCCTCTATCCTCCACTCGTTGCCTGTATTAATGGCACCTGTTTGAACTCGTTATCAGTATAAAAGACACCGGTCCACAACCTCAAACAGTCAAACTCCACTATGGCCAAGACCAAAGAGCTGTCAAAGAACACCAGAAAGAAAATTGTAGACCTGCACCAGGCTGGGAAGACTGAATCTGCAATAGGTAAACCGCTTGGTGTGAAGAAATCAACTGTGGGAGCATTTATTAGAAAATGGAAGACATACAAGACCACTGATAATCTCCCTCGATCTGGGGCTCCACACAAGATCTCACCCCGTGGGGTCAAAATGATCAGTGAGCTAAAATCGCAGAACCACACGGGAGGACCTAGTGAATGACCTGCAGAGAGCTGGGACCAAAGTAACAAAGGCTACCATCAGTAACACATTACACCGCCAGGGACTCAAATCCTGCAGTGCCAGACGTGTCCCCCTGCTTAAGCCAGTACATGTCCAGGACCGTCTGAAGTTTGCTAGAGAGCATTTGGATGATCCAGAAGAGGATTGGGAGAATGTCATTTGGTCAGATGAAACCAAAAAATAACATATTGGTAAAAACTCAACTTGTGTTTGGAGGAGAAAGAATGTTGAGTTGCATCCAAAGAACACCATACCTACTGTGAAGCATGGGGGTGGAAACATCATGCTTTGGGGCTGTTTTTCTGCAAAGGGACCAGGATGACTGATCTGTGTAGGGAAAGAATTAATGGGGCCACATATTGTGAGATTTTGAGTAAAAACCTCCTTCCATCAGCAAGGGCATTGAAGATGAAACGTGGCTGGGTCTTTCAGCATGACAATGATCCCAAACACACCGCCCGGGCAACGAAGGAGTGGCTTTTCAAGAAGCATTTCAAGGTCTTGGAGTGGCTTAGCCAGTCTCCAGATCTCAACCCCATAGAAAATCTTTGGAGGGAGTTGAAAATCTGTATTAGCGCAAAACATCACTGCTCTAGAGGAGATCTGCATGGAGGAATGGGCTAAACTACCAGCAACAATGTGTAAAAGCCTTACAGAAAACGTTTGACCTCTGTCAACAAAGGGTATATAACAAGGTATTGAGATAAACTTTGTTATTGACCAAATACTTATTTTCCACCGTAATTTGCAAATAAATTCTTTAAAAATCAGACAATGTGATTTTTTTTCTCATTCTGTCTCTCATAGTTGAAGTGATGAAAATTACAGGCCTCTCTCATCTTTTTAAGTTTGAAAACTTGCACAATTGGTGGCTGACTAAATACTTTTTGCCCCACTGCAGTTTTGTTTTTTTTTTGTTTTTTTTGCATTTTAATTAATTGCATTTTAATTTAAATGTTTTAATATAATTACATTTTCTAAGTCATCCTGTTGCAACTTTGGGAGTGAGAACCACTGTTTTAGACTGATTTTAGTTTCATATTTCATTGTTAATTTCTTGAGACAAAATAGTATAGAATTTTATTAAATTATTGTCTAGTTATTATTATCTTGGTATTTCCCGGAATGTAATATCTATAATGTTTTGTTCCATTATTTTCCTTTCACGTATTTTATGTCTGTTAACTGAAAGTACCATTTTTTATGTACTTAATGTACTCAACTATATATAGCTACATCCATAATGCAAAAAATTAACCAATGAGAGCTTATGGTCAAGATTTCTACCTAACAATGACTATCTGCTTTGATTTAAGTGGTGAAGAAACACTGACCCCTGCAAATCAGTAGAATCTCAGCGTGACATCAAAACCTAATAGACCTAAGACAGCGTTTTTGCTAAAACCACTTTGTTTCTGCCTATATAGATATATATATCATGCATAAATCCTTCAAACTAAAACGCCTAATGAATGTTCTTCACTACCAACTCTTTTTTCCCCTCTCCGTTTCTGAGGGAAAACAGCAATGAAGCTTGTAGTTTTCAGAAGCAATTGTCATGCCGTTCCCTTGCAGTGAACCAGACGTTTAAAATAACTATATCATATAGCTTCCACTGTGTGAACCCATAATAACCAGGAAAGAAATTGGCATTTATGACCTGAAACAATCTTCACAGCTAGAGACTCCATTAGTGTCCTCTTTGCCTGTGACTCCAGCATCAGTGTGTGTTAACTTGCGGTTATGTGAAGATAATGCTGAACTAAAGCCTATGAAACACTATTGTATTGTCCTCCATCACCTGTTGTCCACAGATGCCCGGCGGGTGAGATCCTCCTCCGATGTGGATGGCCTAAGGCCATGTGTCGTCCATCTTGGTAACCCTTCTCTCTATAGGCATTGTTCCCTGACCTTTAGCCTCTTCAGAGGTTCTTTGGCCCGATCATCGGTTCCACTGTCCCCCTCCCCTTTTTTGACTGATACTCGGACGACGGGGGTTCTATCATAGATATCTTGCTGAGAGTGGTGTGACCTGGTCATTTAGCAACAGGTGATAAAATGAAGAGGCTACAGGATCTGTTGCTTTCACACACTGGAGATAATTAAATTGTGAGTGGGTTATGTACAACAAATATTCTGTAAAACAGGGCACATCACTTCTGGTTTAAGTCTTTTGTATGTGTTTAAAAGAGCCATTTTACTGAAAAACCTAAAGATAATTTTAGTTGTTTGGTATTGTTTTCTAGGTTAGCTGATAACCTTAAAAGTCCATATATTGTCATGAGTTCATAATGCCATAAACACGTTCTCTGACAAGTGGATGCAATGAGACCTATTCCTGTTTGTTCATGTTACGTTCAGCATATTAATTATTCTTGTGAGAATCGATGTATAACCGAATCGTTCAATCTTTTCACACAGATACTGCGCTCATATCATTGTAGGTGTGTTGGTTAGTAGATATTTAAATAAACATATGCAAAATAGTTATAAACTATGACATAAAAGATGTTATAACCATGTAATAACAAATGTACACTCTTGGAAAACCTTTTAATTTGGTTAAAATCTGTATAATACATAATTTAATTTCCCAGCTCAAATGATCCACATATTATATTGTTCCAACCATGGACTGTAATGTTGATTTAATGTAAGTTGATTTAGATGTCATTTTCTAGTACCAAATTCCCTCCATCATCATCATAATCTCTTTCTGATGTCCCCCATGGTGAAATTATCTCCTCGGCTCTATAGAAACATTTAATCTGCCCCCTTCAGCCTGTGTGCCTCTCTCTCCAGCAGAGAGGTTTAATTGAAGCTGGTCCCACACCTTTGGTCAATCTTATGAAGGGTTATATGGTCAGATGAGCATGTCTGACAAATAATGGACACACAGCAATATGATGAATCAGGCGGAAGTGTTTCTGGAAGAAAATTGCATGTTACAGCCTTTACACTTTAAAGTGCTTTTGCTGCTTTTAGGATTTTAAGTGTAAAAATGACTGAAAATATTGTTAAGCTAAGAACTGAATGAACCTTCCTCTACAAATAATGCATTTCTGTGTCTTTACTCAGATATTTTTAAGATGACACAGCAGGTGAGTTGGATTGTTTTTTCTTTGTTTTAAGCTCAACTATGCCAAAAAAATAAAAAATGTAATAATAAAATTTCACTGGGACATCATTTTATATATAGTTTCCATTTTGGGAATTTTCCATTGTTATTGACGGATACTGTTGTTTTTGATTTACACTAATGTTCAAACGTTTATAATTTGTAAGATTTTTTGAGAAAGTATTTTTTTATTCAGCAAGGATGCATTAAACTGCTCAAAAGACAGTGAAGACATTTGTAATGTCTAAGATCTATTTCAAATCATTTAAATTAAATGATGTAATTTTGAAAAGTATCATGGTTTCCACAAAAATATTAAGCAGTACAAACTGATGATACTAATAAGTCTTTCTTAAGAACCAAATCAGCATATCTGAATGATTTCTGAAGGATCATGAGACTAGAGTAATGGCTGCTGAAAATTCAGCTTTGATCACAGGAATAAATTACGTTTTAAAAACATTAAAATAGATATTATTAAATCCATTAAAATAGAATATTACTATATAATATTAAAATATAACAATATTAATGTTTTACTGTATTTTTGAATAAATTCAACCTTGGTGATCACAAAAGACTTTCAAAAAAGTTATTTATTTGTTGTTAAAGTTATTAACAACCCCACATTTTTGATCAGTACATTTTAAAGTATGTATTGAGTGTTATTTGGTTCATGAGTGTTTATGTGATGATTATTTAACATTCGTTTAATTAGGATAACATAACTTTAATAAATAAACATTGATATGCTCTTTAAAAAGGTTATTTGCATTGATGGTTCTATGAACAAAATCCATGAATAATGTCCATCATGCAAAAAGTTCTTTATAGTAGAAAAATGTCCTTCTAAGAAATGTTGACTGAAAGGCTATTTCGGAAACCAAAAATGGTTCTTGTATGGCGTTGCTGCAGAAACCCCCTTTTGGAACCTTTATTTTTTTAGTGTATTATTTTTTTTCTGTTTTTAGTTGACATGTTAACACTTTAAGTTTAATTAATACATGTAATTAAAATAAGTACACAAAGTCTCACTCCTGAGAAACGCAGGTGGGACGAGGCGCTGGCGCCTGCTGCTACTGTTTTCAATAGGACCAAACACTGTTCCTTGTTTCTCCCTGCAGTGGTTCTGTTCCATCCTGTCTGTCAGTGCAGATATTATGCTAAGCCCTGCAAACTACCCTTTATATATATATGGTTGCCATAGCAGCATTATTCCTGGGGAGTAGCAACTTCAAATGATTGTAGAGGCTTTTGGGGTTTGAACCTCAAAAAATGTGTGTGCATGTGTGTCTTTGAGAAAAAGGGAAAAAGAAAGAGAAAAGAGATGAACTGTGATGATGAAAAACTTTTTATGGTTGGCCTATTTATGCAAATTTACTACCCACCTTCATGCCATAATTTTTCTTTTTGGCCACCCAAACCACCTCAAATTTCAGATAGATATATTTTTTTGATTGACCAGTCTCAAGCCAATGTTTAGGCAAATGGGCAGGGTTTTTTTTTCTGTGGGGTTTTTGTCAAGCATGATATGAGTCTGATGCAAACCAGACTGCAAGAATGTAAGATTTGCCACAGACTCCAGCAATGACAAATCATTTGAGGGAATGGTTTGTTTGTTTTTACATGCAAGTCTGTTGCTTTTGTGATTGTAGCTGTTTTGTTTTCTGTCAAAATATATAAGGGGGGCAGAAATTCAGAACTTTTGGGGTTACCCAACTGACTTTACCCACACAGATGGCAATATCTGAAATCCTTGTCCTTGTGGGGACATTTAAATCATACTAAATTTTGTTGTTGTTTTTAAATCTTGAAAATATAGGTTTTCTGTGATGGGTAGGTTCGGGGGTTTATAGTTAGGGGATACAGTTTGTACAGTATAAAAATAGGACTTCCTCCATAAAACATGAAAACCCAACGTGTGTGTGTGTGTGTGTGTGTGTGTGTGTGTGTGTGTGTGTGTGTGTGTGTGTGTGTGTGTGTGTGTGTGTGTGTGTGTGTGTGTGTGTGTGTGTGTGTGTGTGTGTGTGTGTGTGTGTGTGTGTGTGTGTGTGAGTGTGTGAGTGTGAGGAGTGTGAGCGTGAGCGTGAGCGTGAGCGTGAGCGTGAGCGTGAGCGTGAGCGTGGCGTGAGCGTGAGCGTGAGCGTGAGAGAGAGAGAGTTCACTGATGACAGTGCAGAAACATTAAACAGCATATGGGTGATTCAGCTCATTAGTGCATCTGTGTATTGTATGAGCATACTAGTCCATTGGATGATGAGCTCATTTACACACCCACACGCGCACACACACTCTTCACTATCTTTGTGGGTACTCTCCATAGACGTAATGGTTTTCATACCGTACAAACTGTACATTCTATCCCCCTACACTGCCCCTGCCCCTAAACCCATCACAGGAAACATTCTAGGGGAAACACCCCACAATGTAGGTGATCTCAGGTTTTACTATCCTTATTATATTACATTTGGTCCCCACAATGTAATATAAACAAGGACACACACACACACACACACACACACACACACACAAAGTGATTGTCAGAGACACCAACAGGTCTGGGGATCATTACACAGATAGCCTTTAGAAATAAATGAAATGATTAGGTTCTAAATTAACTTCTGTAAGTTGATTGAGCCATGCACATAAATCTGATATCCAATTATCAATATGGTAAATTGATAATTGTCCCAAAACTTGTTTCAAACATATTCAGTGAAAATGCGAATGCAAAATATTTTGACATAAGTTTAATCCTGTCTTTTAATTTATACATCTCTAAATAATTATATTTTTTCATATACAATATAAATAAAGGCTCTTGATGAAGTTATAAAGCTAATTTCTGTTTTAAATTAAACCAAAATTATATTTTTATATTTATTATATAATTATATTATATTCTCAGATGTACTGAGAATGTTTAAATGTTACAGACCGTCGCGTCACGATAGCTATTTTACATTTTTCATTTCTATCACAATTGAGCCAACAAAAATGAACTAAATGTAGCTAAATATACACAGAATAGTTTAAATAAATCATATATTTGAAATATTTCACATTAGGCTACGTAAACAGATTTTATTTAAGTTTGAGTAGCGGTGTTGTGTTCCAATATTAAAAATCGATTCAAACCTAAAAGTAATTTCACATGTGAGATGTTGTTGTTGTTTTTTTGTTTTGTTTTGTTTTTAAGTAATGTCACTGTCGCTTTTATATGACTGATTTTAATAATCTGGTTTTAATTTTAAAAAAATAAAAAGAAAGGTGTTTTAATTAAACTACTGCTTCAAATCAATTTAATTAAACTGCTGCTTCAATACATTTGTGAAATTAATAAGCCAAATTATATAAAAAAGAGTCTAGCCTAACTTTTGAAAAGATTGAAAAATGTTTAAAACGGTTCACAGAATCACAGGGCAAAAGATTATGACGTGCTCAAGGTAATTGATTTAATGAATCTATTTCGCATTCATTTACAGGTCAGTTGTTAAAACCATTCGTTGGCTGACATTTCAACTTTATATTAAGGGCGTCCACTGCATGAGAAACACAGGAAATATAATAATTGCCTTTTCTTAATAAAATTCAAGTCTAGAGGAATGATACGAGCAAAATAAACTATTTTAAATTCGGAATGTATTTTTATTAAGTGACTGCGAGCCCCAGATATTGTAATTATTGGAGTGAATGTTTTTGAAATATGCATGAAGTTGTTCTGTGCTCTTCAGAAAAGGTGAAAAGGGTCAGTTGTTCCATTTTAACCTCTTGACACTGTTGATTTTATACTCATGGCATAGCGGCGTCTCTTCGTCTGTGTATGTCACCAATTCAAGTCTCGCCGCGTAAATATGTGTCTAAAGGTTAGATATCCTCTGAAGAGGAGCAACTCCATCCACAATGGAGAGACTTCCCATCTCACCGCCGTTGTCAGGACAACCCGAGCGGTATCCGTCCCCATAATAAGTTTCAGTTCAAAGCCGGTGACTTACCTCTTTACAACACTCTCATGTCCTCCCTCTTCCTTCTCTTTGACTGCTCATTCTGAGACTTAAGGCTTGAGCCCTTGTCCAAATAAGCCAAAGACAAAAGTGTTGGTTTTCGGGACGTTGGAAAGAAGGAGAGTGTGTTTTCCTATTAACTTTGGACTAGATTCTGTCAGAGATGATGCGAATAGCTCTTAAAAGCTTAAAAGGACAGTATATCTTCAAGAATCGAATGTAGCCTACGCCATTTAAAGGCTACTGTGACGAATTCGAATGAAAAAATAAATAAAAATAATAATTACGCAATTTGAAATAGGCGTTAGGCTACTAGCCTATCGTAAAAATAGTAGGCCTACATAATTAATAATATATTTTTACGCTGCTGATTTTAAAATATATGTTTATTCGTTGCAACAACAACAAAAAAAAGATCTTAAACTGCACATCAGTCTTTACACCGGAGACTGAAATGGTTGAGACGTTTTCACTAGATTGTTTGTTTATAATAATAAACCTTTAAATCAGGAAAAATCTATCGTTTTATGCAGTTGTGCATTTTGCTGATTATCGATCAAAATACAAAAACGAGGACGAGTCCTCCATAACGCAATGGCGCGCACTCCAAACATATGCATCCATGACATAAACATTAAAACCACATTTACTGATGAGCTATAAATGAGGCACTAGTTTAAAACCCACAAATAAAACTTTCTATCGCAGCTTGGTTGTTTCATACAGTTATGTGGAGAAGTGAGCGATTTACGGAATCATTTTAGTCAAGATTTTTGACAGAAGTAGGCTATATAGCCTAAACAAGATACTCTCAAATGTATGTTAGGTAGGCTATAACGTACTAAACCAATGTGTTTAAACCAGTTACTGAATTCAAACCAAGTGTCGACATAAAATAGTATTGCACTTCAGTGTTTTGTATTTCATTGATTTTTTCCCCCCTCACATCAAGCCAGACCTTTCTCTCGTAAACGCATAAAACTGGGCGGAGCACCAAGAACCGTCAGCCCTGATTACTCACGGTGAGTAAACGTATGATTGGTCGAGTGAACAGGATTTGGGAGTAACACAGACCAATGATATTCTTAGATTTGGGAAACGGGGTTACTGTCGTGAGGGGGCGTGGGGTGCCCTGGAGAGACCCCAGAGATAAGTGCAGTCAGGAGCGCAAAAACACTCAGTTGGATACACGACGCACAGAGAACCTGCGCAACCTCTACTAGTTCCACTTTGGTGCACTGATTGTGCCGATGTACACATTTTGTAAATTCTTAGGGCTTTTCCATCGTATCAAAATGATTTATTTGATTTCACTCTAACTTCATCACGTGGAATGAGTATTAATTAACCTTATTACGGGCAAGTAACAGACACTCAGCTTGTTCATTGCCTACTTTTTCTTTTTCTTTTGAAACGCGTGTGTAGTCTTTTTACGCATCCTTTAATCAAAAATCGTGGTGATGTTACTGGACACCGGCCACCAGATCTCTGGCTTAGGAGTTGGCACGTTCACAAGGCATCATTCGGCAGTGAGCGAGACGCAGGACAGAGATTTGACTTTCATGGAATCGGCGCACATGGGCGCGTTCAAACTGAACCACCCCGATTTGTCCCCGGGCCAGAGCGCAGCTTTTGCGCCCCAAGCAACCAGCTATTCCGCGGCCGCTCTTGGAGCGCATGCGGCGGCCCACGCTGCCTCGTACGCCAGCTCCACTTTCAACTCCACCAGGGAGTTCCTCTTGCGCAGCCGAGGCTTTGGGGATTCGACTCCGGGCAGCGGACAACACCCCATCTTCAGCTCCACTGCAGGGCCTCTCCATCACTCTCACCCAGAAGGTCAGGGTCACCTACTTTTCCCTGGAATTCATGAGCAGCACGGGTCCCATCACGGCTCTCCAAACATCCTGAACGGACGCCTTGGATTACCCGGTGAGGTTTTCGGGCGAACAGAGCAGTACCACCAAGTGCCCAATTCGCGGGCCGATCCTTACAGTCAGTATGGCCTAAATATGAGTATGAACATGGCGCACCATCCCGGCGCTTTCTTCCGCTACATGCGACAACAGTGCGTCAAACAAGAACTCATTTGTAAATGGATCGAGCCGGAGCAGCTTGGTGACCCCAAAAAATGCAGCAAAACTTTCAGCACTATGCACGAGCTGGTCACGCATGTGGCCACGGAGCATGTCGGCGGTCCCGAACAGTGTAACCACATCTGCTTTTGGGAGGACTGCCCACGGGAGAGCAAGCCGTTCAAGGCAAAATACAAACTGGTGAATCACATCCGAGTGCACACGGGAGAGAAACCCTTCGCGTGCCCCTTCCCGGGATGTGGCAAGGTGTTCGCGCGTTCAGAGAATTTGAAGATACACAAACGGACACACACGGGTGATTATTTATTAAAGTTCTTTTAAATATTACTTTGGTTTTATTACGCAGTATTTGAAATGTTTGACATTTCAGTCAGTTGTAGGCCTATTGCTGAATAAGCTTCTAAATGTCAGGATACTTGACCTCGCTCTTCTTCAGGAAGCTAATATAGCTACCAAAGACTTTGTCTACGTTTGTTACAAGTTAAACATCAGAAATCATAGAGTGGTATTTTATCGGTTAAGGCTGGTGCTTTTGTAAGTGCGCAATGCTGTTTAATTCGAATGCGTAAATGTGTATGAGGTCTGTTGCGCCATCACCCCTGTTGCAGCATCAAACTCAGCATACTTTTTCAGAGAGTGGTTCTAGAAGTAGAATTCATTGATTCTGTGTGCTATCGTTTTAACCAAGGGGGTAAAACTTATATCTAAACAAAATGAAAAACTCTTCTCTTACAGGGGAAAAACCTTTCATGTGTGAATTCGACGGCTGCGACAGACGTTTCGCCAACAGCAGTGACCGGAAGAAGCACATGCATGTTCACACGTCTGACAAGCCATATCTGTGCAAACTGTGCGACAAGTCGTACACACATCCCAGCTCTTTAAGGAAACACATGAAGGTGAGAATTTAATTCGTCTGCCAGCTCTTCTCCGTTCACCAATCCATTGCCTTGCATATCAGAGTTTAGACAGAATTAACTAACTGTTTGATGCTTTTTGTAGGTTCACGAGGATCAGAGTCCGGTAGTCGACTCCTCTCCTATCGGAAGCTCCGGGTACGAGTCCTCCACTCCCTCCAGTTTGATCTCTCCATGCTCGGAGACGCACAGTACCATGTCGCCCGACTCAGCTGCGCTCAACAGCAGCGGGCACAGCAGCTTAACGTCTAATTTTAGCGAGTGGTACGTTTAAGGACCAAAACGACATATAAAAGAAAATATTATCTGTAAATAGAAGCCTAAATGAGGGTTTATGTTCTCAGCATGCAGATTCAGTGTTGCACTGTGACTTAAAGTAAGCCGACAACAAGTATTATGTGACTAAAATGAAGGCTGTTTTATATGAAGGATAAAATGTAGCCTACTTTGTGATTTGTTTGCAAAAGACGAAGGATGGATGTATTTTTTTATTTTTTTTTTTTTACTGTATGGTCAGTTGTTTTACAGTAAGGTCGTGTCAAGTTACCATGTTTGAATACAATATTCCTGTCATGTATAGAGCTATTTAACGTTACATGATTGTCTAACCATAACGGGGATCCTATAAGTGCCGAAGTCAAATGTAGTGAGTTATAATGGATACAATTTGTGAATGTATTTTATTGTAATAATTATTTCCATGTATGTTACAGATGTCTGGAAATCATCCACTTCGAGTAATTTTGAGAAAAGCCTATTGTTCTTAAATTATGGTTATACTTGATAAAATAGCACAAAATATTTATGAAAAAAAAACTCCTCAAATAAATTGTGTACAGAATTGTTACCTTTAAAGTGTTTGTAGCCTATATTGTTATTCCGTTTTAAGATGTAAATTCTTGTGATAACAAATGCCAAACGGTAAAATGAAGGAAAATATATAAAGGCAATAAAATGAAACCAAAAATAAAACAATAAGCCTCATTCGTTTATTTAAAATTTTAAGAACGACCTCAATTAAGGCATAATGACAGTCTAGTTCAAGTATTTTTATTAATTTCTCTCCTACTGGCACCATAGTGCAAAACAACATCTTACAAAGACAACATAGCACACTTAAAGACACATTTACAACAATATATATATAAAATGACTACAATAGACCTGCAATAGACATCTATATTAACATCCATGGGACATCACATTTTGTTTTTAGGTCTAGTCATCACGGGCACAAAACGTTCTGAAAGTTTTCTCCTTGGTGTAAATTAAATTGCAGCCTATTCATTATATAAATTGCCTAATAGTTATTATTAGGCTATTTGTTTTCCTCATAACAATCATAGGCCATTGAAACCTGCACGATTGCCTGCACGTTTAAATTTACAATTAAATATAAAGCTTTACAGAATTAAGCTTTGTGTCCCGAAAAAGACACAAAATTAATCTGAATGAATACATATCTGACTGTGACATTTACATGCAGATAAATAGCCTAAATATAGAATGGAAAATAGTTTATTTTCACCATCCCTGGCAAGTCTTCTAGATGTAGCTATAGGCTACTTCCAGGGAAGTGTCTCAATACAAAACAAGGAATAGCCCAATTAATTATTAATTGTAGCTGCCTATTCGATTTCTTTCTGTTAAATAAAAAAATGGACACAAATTTAAAACAATCCAAACAACAAATTAACCACTTGCAAAATAACCACCAAATTATTTGACATGCACTGTGAAATATTAACCGTCTTTAATGCATAGCCACTTCGATTCGTGCTGATACAATATAATACATTTAGAATAGCCTTCAAGGTCACGGTTTT
The DNA here is from genome assembly GCA_023029165.1 of Gobiocypris rarus. NCBI lineage: Eukaryota > Metazoa > Chordata > Actinopteri > Cypriniformes > Gobionidae > Gobiocypris > Gobiocypris rarus. Next base: position 29,605,406 of record CM040914.1, read on the forward strand.
CATCAGCAACCTGTCGTCCAACTTCCAAATGTTGTCTCACCCCCTCCCCGAACACATTTCTGTTTCTGACGCATCTGAGCACATCTGATTGGTCGAGAGGGCAAACACCCCCAAATCCTGTCTGTTACGTCGTAAATGCGCGCCACTCTCCTCTCAGCAGCTTCAACTATCATGGCGGCTTACAGAGGCGCTGCAGGCTTTCAAAGAGTTTTGCATGCTGTAAAGGTGAGCGTTTGTTATCTGAAATCGCCTCGTGTCGGACAACTCAACTCAACGAATCTGATGATTTGTCAGAATTGTGTATAAAGCATGGCAACGTTATCCGAATAAACGCCTGGCTTGTCTTAGAGATCAGCAAGAATGTTCACTTGACTTGATTCGACTCAACTCGACTCACAATACACGGACAGTTTCATTGACTGGTTACTGAAAAGTTTTATTTTTTAATGAAACACCACTTTCTCCTTATAAGAATGTGGTGTGTTCTTCATTATTGTCGTTGCAGAGAGAAACAATCAAATGTCTTTATCACTGATGACAGTGAATGTCAATGTCAAAATGTGTCATCGTTTGCTGATTCATCTGTGCCTAATAGGGAAACTGGGCATTTATGCACTTCTTTGGATTATTTGTCACTGAAAACATAGAGTTAGCAGTCAAACTCTTTTTTGTTAAAGTCATAAAACATTTATGCACTTGTTATTAATGGACTTCTATAAACCAGAGGTGCCTCAACCCTTTATTATGAAGAGCTAAAAATTAAACATGATTGAGGACTGGCTGTGGACTGAAAGTAAATGCTGTATTATATCCAACTATATCATAATGCAACATAGATAGATAGATAGATAGATAGATAGATAGATAGATATAGAGTGCTGATCAAAAGTTTGGAAACATAGCTATTTTTATGTTTTTGAAAGAAGTCTCTTATGCTCATCAAACCTGCATTTATTTGATAAAAAAAAAAAAAACAGTAATACTGTGAAATATCGTAACAATTTATATTTTATATTATATTATATTATATTATATTTATATTATATTTATATTTTCTATTTTAATATACTTTAAAATACTATTTATTTCTGTGATGCAAAGCTGAATTTTCATCAGCCTAATTACTCCAGTCTTCAGTGTCACATGATCCTTTAGAAATTATTCTAATATGCTGATTTGATACTCAGTTATTATCATTTCTGAAAACAGTTGTGCTGCTTAATATTTTGTTTTGGGACCTGTGATACATTTTTTCAGGATTCGTTGATGAATAAAAAGTAAAAAAATAATAGCTTTTTTTTTCTTTAAATAGTAAAGATTTATATTGTTAGAAAATATTTATTTCAATTTTTATCAATTAAAAAAAAAGAAAATAATACTGACCCCAAACTTTTGAACTATAGTGTATATTCTTAAAAAAAAAGATTTCTATTTTAAATAAATGCTGTTCTTTTTAATCTTTTTATTCATCAAAGAATCTTAGAAAGTATCATATTCATAGTTTATAAAAAATATCAAACTGCACAACTGTTTCCAACATTGAATCAACATATTAGAATGAAGGATCATGTGACACTGAAGACTGGAGTAATGAGGCTGAAGATTCAGCTTTGCATTACAAAAATAAATTACATTTTAAAGTCAATTGTATTAATATTTGTTAATGATGTTAATAAAAAAAATCTGTATTTTTGATCAAATAAAAAAAAACATTAAAAATATTTCAAAATAACTTTTGACTGGTACTTTAATCAAATTCACTTATATTGACTTATCTTTTAACAAAATATTTTAAAACAAAAGGAAAATTCAGTGGCATGTCTTTTTTGTGATATGGCATGACATGACAAATCAAAGGTTTGGGCATCTCTGGAATAAACAGTTCCATTCATTGACAGCATGTCTCTCTGTCTCTTAGCATGTCTGTTTTAAGCAGAGGTGCGGTCTTATAATCTGCCGATACTCTACAGTAAATGACCCAAATGAGAAGGTAAGTCAGATACAGGAAGTGTTTTGTATTCATGGATGCTTCTCATTTCTTTAATTGTGCATCCTTGTTTCCTTTCGTCCTTGCATGTGCACACTGCTGTTTTTACAGTTTTATACAATTGTTGCTTGTCAGAATGTGATAGATTACCAGTCAAACACTGAAGGTGCACAGGTCATGCCACTCTTTTATGTCGATTGACATGTCGTTGATGACAGGATGGAAAAGTGAGGGAACCATATCTATTTGTTGTTACCATAGTAGCAGCGATCAAATCGTGTTCGAGAGCAAGTTGACTGTGCATCTGCAACCTATTTATTCACATGTATGAATATTTATATCTGTAATAAACTTTAGAAGATAATTTGGTTAGACTTTAATTTAAGGTTAGGTGTCTGTGTACAATTTATTTATACACTTAAGTACTGAGAATATTAATTAACTACATGCACTTATAGGGTTAGTTGCATGTAATTATGTTTTAATTTATAGTTATTATAATAGTAACTACTTACAGAAAAATAAAGTGTTACCCCTATTTTCACAGGATTTAGTTTATCATTAATGTTAATATTTCTGCATATATGAATAAAAATGAATATTGACAACCACATTAAAACACTGATGCTAAAGAGAAAGCATCACAAGGAGCTTTTCCACAAGCTGAGGTAAATACATTTATATTGAAAATGTACAGGTTTGTACACAAAGACAAAAACACCATAATGGTAACGTGCATGACACTAACAAAATGCAAGAAGCATTCATTTGACAAGATAAGATAAAACCCTAATGCACATATGGGGTAAACAATAAAAAACTAGGAAGAAACGGTTATTTCAGTGAAACAACACCAACTGTGAGCTGTCAGAAAGATAATTCTGGGAATATCAATTTAGTTTTTGACTATAATTACACTGTAAGATTTGTTCTTTTTTTAATTCCAAAAAACTCCTTTTAACAGTATTTTACTGTAAAATTATCCCTTTAGAGCTATTAGAAAGTATTTTGCCATACAGTTTAAGTGAACTTGGCGTTAACCAATTAACAGGTTTTTTAACCATAGCATTTTTCAGTCTTTTGCCATTTAAAATTAAAATGTAGCATTTTCGATGAAAAGTCATTATTTTATTAGTGAGAGTGATAACCTTTGGAACAGTCAAGTGCAGTATCTACATATAAATATTTGTGGAGGAAACACAAATATGATGCATCAGTTATTTTGAGAAACACCCAATGTGTATGGCTCAAAATTCTCTTTGCATCTCTACACTCGCAAAATTCTGTTGCATCCATGTAGCTTTGATGTGCCATTCTCCAACAATCAACCTTTGCCTAGAGGGTGTGTGTGTGTGTGTGTGTGTGTGTGTGTGTGTGTTTTTGTGTTTGTGTGTGGTGGTTTAATGGATTGGGGGTGTAGCGATATGAGCAAATGGGGAAATATGCGTTGAGTTTAGGAATGTGTACTTGGGAGACACGTTGCCCAAGGCTCATCTTGACACATGGTTTATGGGCAGACACTTCCTTCAGTTTTTCCATAAATTGTTTACATGTGGCAGACAACATTAGCAAAGCCTCATGCTTTGATCTTTAAGGCTCACTAACATCCACCTTGACACTCAGAATCATCAAGATCTTCCCATTATAATTTGTGAATGTTCATTGCACTTCATGGAATAAAACAATCTTTTAGTATTCATGGTCTGGACATGGCTAAAGTTTTTGTAGCGGTTTAATTATGTTAGAACTTAATCTCTAAGATTTTTATCTGTTCTCTTTCTTGTCGTCTAAAAAGCAGTGTGTGTTGTGTTGAAGAGCTTTCACTTACAGCTAAATGAGCTTTAGTCAGCGTTAGAGCACACACACTGTGGACAAATCAAGTGTTGACAAAACAAATGTCTTAATCGCTCTGTTCCCTTTTCCTTTCCACAGACCTTTGATAAAATCCTCATTGCAAACAGAGGCGAGATCGCCTGCAGGGTAAGCGAGTGTGTGTTCTTCACCAGGAAGGTTCTTTTCAGTGTGTTTATGGCAAAACATTACATTTGTCTTTAGGCCATTTTTATTTTAAATCAAGTCTAACATGTGTAACTGTTTACATGAAGTTACAGTAACTTTCAGTGCAGTTTTACTACTTTAAAGAAATATGAAAATTCACATTTATGTGCAGTCAAATGTCTTAATTCTCTTTCCATCCATAGGTGATTAAAACGTGTAGGAAGATGGGCATCAAGACAGTTGCAGTTCACAGTGATGTGGACTCTAGTGCGGTGAGAACTAATATATAAAGTACCCTACTTATTACATCCACTTATTTTTTGCGCATTTTGGAATATCGCATACAAAAAAAAACAACTGATGGAAACGCCAAGATGCACGTAAAAATATGCACAAATAAGATGTATGCACTCAATTGAGGCAGATAAGATTGAGTGCATCCTTCGGATGAGACGTTAAACCGAGGTCCTGACTCTCTGTGGTCATAAAAAAATCCCAGGATGTTCTTTGGAAAAAGAGTAGGGGTGTAACCCAGGCATCCTTGCCAAATTTGCCCATTGGCCTCTGTCCATCATGGCCTCCTAATCATCCCCATATACTGATTGGCTTCATCACTTCATCTCCTCTCCACCGATCAGTTGGTGTGTGGTGGGCATTCTGGCGCAATATGGCTGCCGTCTTATCATCCAAGTGTATGCTGCACATTGGTGGTGGTTGAGGACATTCCCTCCCTTCCATATGTAAAAGCGCGTTGAGTATCCAGAAAAGCACTATATAAATGTAACTCTTTATCCAATAAGAAGACATGCACTTAAACTACGATTGATTACCGAATTAATCCCTCTTTGCGCAACAAAAAGCTTGTGTGACTTTGCCTCAACAGAGGATATAATTGGATAACTGGACAAACCAGTGTACCAATTTCAATGCACAGCCTCTCAAATGTTTGATCATTCTGGAATGGATGAACCAAAGTCTATCATTAAAATGATTTGGTTTAATTCCCTCCCAGAAGTGTCTTGCATGATTGCATTCCCCAAACACCATGCGTCTGAACGCAAGGAAACATGACAGCGTTTATTGCGCTTTGTCTGCACGCTCTGAGACGCAAGTCGTTTATGATGTTGGAAAAAAGAGCCACAGTGACTTGAAAGTGACATGTAGCAAGTGGCGTGAAAAATGACCTTTGGTTCTGGAATTATAAGATTTTGACGTATTCCAACAAATAAATCCAACAGTTTAAAAAAGATAGATGGATACGCTTACATGCATGCATGCTCACCCTCATGTCGCTACAAACATGACCTTCTTTTTTTTTCTGTGGAACACAAAGTGAGTTATTTTAAAGAATGTTGGTTCAACGTTCAAAAAAATATTCAAAATAGTTCAAAAAAATATTTCTCAAAATATCTTCTTTTATGTTCCACAGAAGAAACTAACAGGTATGAGTATGAAGAAATGATGCCAGAATTTGTATTCCTTTCTCAAATTCTTATCCTGGCGGTATTATTTATTATTTAAAATCTATTAAAAGAGAAAAATTCCAAATGGATGCATTTTCACTTTGGGGGTTTCTTTTTGACTTCCACAATTAAAGAGATTTACTAATGCAACTGCCCATACAGTACATGAATTGAATAAATAGATTTGCTGAAGCAGGTTAGTCATCTGGATACAGTCTGGTACTAATATCTAAATTACCCCACTAGACTTTTACAAGCATTGCAAGATAAACCAAAGCTTTTGCTCCTCTCACCTTTATCTTTTCATGGAGAGTAATCCACTGTTCCCATGATTGATAGCTGTCAGTTTTCTCCCCCTCCTATTCCATATGCATGAGAGTTTGATAGAGGCAGTGTTTTAAACTGTGCTCTGTTCCCCTGCTGTGTTCTGTGCTGGATTGGGGGAATGATGGGGGGTTAGAGGTGGGGATCTTTTGCATTTGATTTGCAGCCTCCGAAGAGCATCTAAATGAAGATGTTTAAACAGAGCAGTGGGGGATAATCTGCACTCTGTATGGGGGAACAAATTGACATTAGAAGTCCATATACTGACCCCAGCATTGATGTTCAAATATTTTACGAACACGTTCCTACTTTTTAAATTTTTTTATTCCTTCTGATGTGGTTTTCTGTAACACCATGAAATGAATGAATGAATTGATTTAATAATTTGGTGTTGACATTAAAGTGTTTCATTAAAAGTAATGGAACTAGACCCACAGGCTGTCTCGCGTCCCCCCTGCTTAACATGGTAGGTGCTGACAGAAAAAGAAGTTTATTGGGCTCCTGAAACAAATGGTGGGAAGCCGTCAAGTTTTGCGCTGCTTTAAAAGACTCAGACTGAATACTCATTAAACTCTCTGACAATAAAAACATGTCTAGAGATTTGTCTGTCAGATTCAAATCTGTCACCAAGACCGGTCACATGTTTTTACATTTTAATTTAAGATTTAAATTTAAAAATAAATTTAATTTCGTGAACACACAAATTGTTATTATTAGCTATAAGGTGGTACAGAAAGTCAGAGTTAGCACTTAGTATGTGCTGTTTCAGTCATTTGGTCTCATTTTAGCATCTTGCATCTATGCTAGATCTTTGAGCGAGCTCCTCTACTTCTGTTTGCGTCACCCTCGTTAAATGTGAGGAAAAACGACTCTGCGTCTCCCTTTTTACACATGTGTGGAGAACATTAGCAGAGAAGCAGCAGTTGGCTAGCGAGCCTTTTCCAAACCTCCCCTGTTGATGCAGTTGTCAATATTAATGCTTCCCCATTGTGAGGTCTGTCACTCAGTCAGCTCACTGTCACAGTTGCTTCACACCGTGTGTGACGACATCTTGGCCACACAGACAATCTGTTTGTGATGAACACACTGGCATTAACAGAACTGAAAGTGAGTGTGTTGAAAATGCCTATTGGCTTCAAAAGTCTGGGTATGACAAAAACAATTCATCAAACATCAGACTATGAAAAAAAAAATCCCACACATTACAAAAAACAAAACGAGAGGAGAGCATGACTTTTAAAACTATTTTTTAAAAGCTTTTTTATACATTTGTTCATAAACCGAATATTATAAACAGCTTTTTTTTTTTACATTTCAAAATTACTTGACTGTGGAAAAGCACAGTCAAGTATCTTTTAGTACAACATGGCACTAGCAATGCCAAGATCATAGGTTCGAGTTCCAGCAAACTGAACATGCATGAACTGATTCAAATTACATTAGCATTACAAACGTAATTTTGTACATACATTCCACAGTTTTGTATGAAATTTTGTATGCAAATTCCACAACACATGAGACTGTCAACACTTTGCAGGCATGTTCATTGGCCTAAATGAGGGAAAAAGTAACAGCATTTTATTATTGCATCATATTATATTCCTTTGTTTTTTCATTCCTTTAGGTTCATGTGAAAATGGCTGATGAGGCCGTGTGTGTCGGTCCTGCCCCTACCAGTAAAAGTTACCTGAACATGGATGCTATCTTGAATGCCATAAAGCAGACTGGAGCTCAAGCTGTGAGTGTGTTAGTGTGTGTGTGTGTGTGTGTGTGTGTGTGTGTGTGTGTGTGTGTGTGTGTGTGTGTGTGTGTGTGTGTGTGTGTGTGTGTGTGTGTGTGTGTGTGTGTGTGTAAGGTAAAACACAGGGGACTTTAGCCCAGTTGGAGCTTAATCCGTTTTGGTATAAACAAGGTCATATATTATTTACATGGTGAACTGGTCAATGCTATTATGTATATACATAACTGAATGATGCGATGGAGCTGTTAAATGTCACCTGTATAACACGAATACTTTGGATGTGTAAAGGTAAATCATTTTCTAAAAGTTGTCTCTCTCTTTCATAGGTTCACCCTGGCTATGGATTCCTGTCTGAAAATAAGGAGTTTGCCAAGAGACTAGTGAGTCTTGACTTTTTCCTAAAAGAAAAGTGTTTAGTTAAAGAAAAGAGAAGTGGATAGTTGAATATTTAAATGAGTTGGGGGCAGAGTAGCCCCTTCACTTATTGTTCCACGTCAGCCAGTGTCCCTCCCACGCACACACACACACACACACACACACACACACACACACAGTTTTTGTAATTAACAGCTCGGACCCCCCAGTAGTAATTTGATTAAAGGTGTGAGTTCTGAGGTGGGAAGATTATTTGCAACCCAAATAAAGGCAGAAAGGCCAAAAGGGTCATTTGATAAAGAAATTCAGTTCCACATTCACATTCAGTTCCAGATTCATTATTGTTTTTGAAGGACAGTGCTCTGTTTCTTAGAATGATAGTTAATATTGAGTTTGGGGTTCATTACTGTTACTCAGTATCACATGATCCTTCAGAAATCTTTCTAAAATTCTGATTCGTTGCTCAAGAAACTTTTTTTTATTATTATAATAAAACATTGACGTTCTGCTTTTTTATATTCTTTGATGAATAGAAAGTTCAAAATAATTATTATAAATTAACATTTTAAAGCTGCAGTCCTTAACTTTTTTGGGTTAAAAATGATCCAAAATAAATTTTTGAGCAAGTACATAACTAGCCAGTGTTCAAAAATATCTGCTTACCTTAGCTCGATTTACAACGGTTAGCTTGTAATAATGTTTTTAATTCCAGTGGCACTGGTGGATTTCCGCGGGAGATTCGAGCATATCTTTGCGTCCCGGCTAGTAGGCTATATCTCATGTGAGGATGTTGGAGGTGGAGATTTATAGTCTTTTCTCACAGCGCTTGATATAATTAAACTTATCAATTTGATAGCGGATCCAGAAAGGTTGAAACGTCATTCAGTGACAGTGACATCTGGAGATTCGCACGTTGTAAAATGCAAAACACTTCGGACTTTCAGAATGGATACAGAAAAAAAGAGACTTCCACCGAGCCAAAACAAGGATAAAAGGGGCTTTTGAAAGGTGGCGTTATAACTCCGTGTTTTGAAGGGGTTCAAAACGGATGCAGAGACAGTTTTTTTCTTCTGCTGGACAGGTCAGAGATTTCAATGGTTATTATGTAACAGTTGCACACTTCGCTTAATTCATACAGTTAAAGTTACGGAGTTTCCTTTGTTTTGCCTTTCTCTTTTTGCTACGTGCATTATGGTAAATAGCCATTATTTTGTGCTAGCTAGTGAGCTATTCACCTCTACTCCACATTAATTTGTTGGTATATATGACAGTTAGAAATGAGACTGCACAGAAATGGAAACTGAACTACAGGTAGTCCTAAGTGTAGTCACGCAATGCTGATGTTATTAACATTAACAATCTGAAAGCAAAGTATAATTTGCACGGTTTGATGTGATATGATAAGCGATCGTAAGATTTAATCATCGTGATTTATTGCAGTGGGTGGTTCCCCCTTAAGCCTAGTTACTTACTTGTTCAGATGACATTCTTATGTTGGTCATTCGTTCAAACAGTATAATCTGTGATTCTGAATGACAGTATCCACACGGCGCAGTGACTGACAGCCCTTCTCATGACAGACGCACATTCTCCTCAAAACATTGTATTCATACGCGCTGTGCGGTGCCGAGGCACAACTCACATAGAGTTGATCATTCCGTGAATAACTGCAATTGCAGATTTCGAACAGAGATGGCGACAGAGGAACTACGGACTGCAGCTTTAACAAGTTTTTACTGTCAGTTTTGATTTATTTGATGTATCCTTTCTGAATAAACTAATTAATTTCTTTAAAAACCAAAAATTTAACTGCCCACAAATTTTTTGTGGTTGATATTTAATTATCCTAAAGGAATTAAGCCACATGATTTACTTTCATCTATGAAATGCGTAAGGAAAACGACTATCCTGATGATTTTTCCCATGCAAAACGTTTAATGGGGCCTGGAGTTTCAAAAAGGGCACAGAAAGCACCATAAAATTGGTCCCCATGACTTGTGAGATTTATTTTGAATTCATCTTTGTGTGAAGACCAAAATTGAAATAGTTTTGCAATATTTTTCCTTTCTGTGTTAAAGGATACATTTTCAACCATATTTGTATTGTTCAGTGTCAGTGAGCTCTTAGCTTAGATGGATGACAAGATATTTAAACTGTTGAACTTTATGCAAAGACTTTTATATATAACACACAAACCAAATGGACTAATTTTATGGGACATGTTTGGATTGTTTTTGAGGTTTGAAAGCTCCAGCCCCTTTTTTTTGTAATAGCATGAAAAAGAACCTGTATATTATTCAAGAAACATTCCTTTCGTGTAAGAAAGTAACACGATGTGAAACAACATTGTGATTTGAAAATGTTAAATAGAATTTAATTTTTGGGTGAACTATCCCTTTAAACCCCTGTGCCTTAAAATAATTGAGCAAAGTGCTTCGGTGCCGACAACTGCATGTGCCAACCACCAACTGTGCCTCAGTGTTGCCATGGCAACTAAACTCAGAAGCTACCATCTTTTTTTAACCCTTCAATCGATTATGACTAAATAAGGACATGCTTCGTGTCATGGCAGGCCTCAAACACACTCAGAGAGTTCGCATGGGGCCGTCACTCTCTCTTTTTTTGATCTAGATATTTTTGCTTTTTTACGATTCCAGATTTCCTCTTTTTGCCGAGTTTTGCTGCACTGTAGAACAGAGAAAGGCGGAACAGACAGAATTTGAGAAAAGAGATGAGGGAAGATGACACGCCTCTCTGGTTCTCTTCTTTCCTTCTGTTTCTTTTTGTCCGCAATAGTCAGCCCTGGTTATTTATTGTGCCATACGCATGTCTCTGGTGTGTGTATCACCTGTGTTCCGTGTCTCTTGCTCTGCTGTGTAGTTTAAAACGTGAGACTCTCCTGGCGGAGTTTCCGGCAGCTGCGCTGATGAGCTTGCAAGAACTCCTTTGATATAAATCACATTCAGGCAGGAGGGAAACACACACGGGGCGTCGTCACAGCAACGGCGGACTCACGTTGATAGGTTGCCTAGAAGTAGTTGTAGATAAAATTTTTAGCTAAAAATCTAAAATAAATGAGCTTTTTCTGGTGCAGTTCTAAAGCCTTTCGGTAGAAAATCCTACTGTTAATCAACAGAGCCTGTTAAAAATTCATCAGCATGTCAAAATAAGTGTTAAATATTAAGCAGTCAGGGACCCGAATCGGCTCAGATAAACCCAGATTTGTTTCATGTCTCTTCAAGGTTTTGTCGACGGCATCGGTGTAGAGGACACCTTTCAATTTGGCTGTTATCCTGCGGTGAATAAATCACAAACCCCTGTTTTTTAAATCTACATCGAGGAAAATCTGCCTAGCAACGCAGAATGAGACGTGGTTTTCTTTGAAGAATTCTTCTCGTTCAATCTCATTAATAGGCAAGCAGAATTCAGAAAAATTTGAATGCATATACTTCCCCAGCCCGTATTCATTCATTGTGATGTTAATTCAAAACTCTCCCTTAAATGTAAGTTGAAATGTCATTTTTTTTACATCACTAGCAGCACCAAATTGATCGTGACATTGCAAAACATTTGACCTGATATTTTTCTTTAAGGAAATTGTTTTTTTCCAAAGAGAAATGAGAGAGTTTGCATCCGAATATGCATACTTCCCTACTTAGTGGGTGAAAAACAGTACGTGAAAAGAGTTGTATGTCCAAATTCACAGTATTCATAAATCAGTAGGCAAAGAGTAGCTGGATGACCTGCTTCTTCTGAAGTGCGGATCCAGTGGATGCTTTACTGAGTCACATGACAGTGAAATTAGGTTAACCCTACATTCGCCATGTTGTCACTAAGTACAACATGTTCCTGAATCAACAGCTTTGTTGATACTGGAACAACATTCCAATCAACCAATCAGATTTGAGGGACAAGTTTACAGTTTATGTCAAGTTTAGGCTTACAACCAGGGTTAGGTGCTTCTACATCGGTGTTATTACCCTATCATTTCCTTCCCAACCCTGATTTTAGGGATAAGTTATGGGTTGGGTTAGGTTTAGGGGTAGAGATTAAATTTTTCAGACAGGAATGTTGTTCCAGGATAAATATGTTGATCCAAGAACATGCCTTTCTTGGTTAAAATCACGGTGACCGCGAATGTAGTTTTCCAGATTACATTCATACTACACACACTCATACTATATCGAATGTTTTGAAGTACGTACTCTAGATTTCAGCTTGTGATGGTCTGTTGTAAACTTGAATCAAGATGTAAATGCATTGACATTTACATTGGGAAAAGTAAAACCCCTGGTTACAATTTCTGCAAAATTCTGTTTAATACTATTACAAAACTTTCATAGAATTACATAAAAACAGCGAAAAGCTCCAGAATCAATTGCGATTCAATTTCATTTTATTTTAGCATCTGAACTTGTCTATTAAGCCATCGTCTCAACCAGTGTTGTGAGTTTAGAAAGACCTGTTTGACTTGAATAATGGCAGATGTCAGCAAGGTGTGGAACTTCAGTCTGAAAAAGTAGAACCATTTGAAACAATGTTGTGGTTTTGTTTGGTGCTGTTCATGGTGCAGGAATTACAGATTTATGGCCAGATTTACTGAACGGCAAATTAGTGCGCAAGCGTAATCCCATAAAAGTGCCGATGGGAGTGGAAAGTTCTGCTTGTGACCTACTGAAGACAAGCAAATTAAAGAACACAGACGCAGCCGGATCATTTCCATAATGACCAACGCAGTATGCCAAGAGCAGCGCAAATAACATCTGGTTTGAGACATGCTTTTTTGGGGTGGTAAATAATGGCGCAAATACCAGTAAATTGACGAGTGCAAACCTTAGAAAATCACCTTGCGTGATTCATTTAAATACTCTCTTCCCATAAATTTTGCGCCTGAAAGGGAAACTCCTACAAATGCATTTGCAATAAGGTCAGCCACAAAAACAACCCTGTCCACAACGACAGGTTTTTCACTGCGTGTCTTTAACAAATCCTCAGTAGTTTTTTAATGCCAATAGAGGGTTTGCGCTGACGCAGACTGTTAGTAAATCTGGCCCTTAACCTTTAAATATGATCAAATAAAAAAATGCATTAATGTCTTTCAGTTAATAATAGTAGTAACTTAATCACAGTTCAACCATGATTAATTCCATTTCCCCACAAAAAAATATGTGCAGAAAGCAGTTTGATGGTGTGTGGGCTTTCAAATGAGACAGGAGTGTCATAGTAATGCATCGCTTACAGAAAATATAAAAATGCAATGATTCACAGACTTACAGAAAGTTGTAAAAGCAGAAGTAGTTCATTTAAACCATATGTTTGCCTAATTTTAAATTTTAAAGCTATTAGAATTTTGTTTTAATCTTGTATTTTCCAGATATTTTCTTCCAGCTTGCCCTATATACTTAATTGCTTGGGATAAAAGAGTTTGCTATATAAATAAATGTAAATAATTAATGTAATCCCCCAAACACATCTGTACCTGTTCAATTCTCTCTACCTTTCCATCCCCCAGTCACTCTTTTACATTTTCCTATACCACACACACACACACACACACACACACACACACACACACACACACACACACACACACACACACACACACACACACACACACACACACACACACAAACACACGCGCACACACAGATGAGTGGGCCATCCACTGCCTTCTGTGTGTGTGTGGAAATGAAGATGTCATTACATTAGCAGTTGAATAGCGATACCCCCCACATGAATAAGAGGTGAATGAGCCCCCCATCCTGAATAGCTGCCCTCTTTGCACGACTGTTAGTACAGTTTTACGCAGCGCAAACGATTGGCCAGAGCCCCTGGGCATGCGCAGCTTCAGCCTAGAGAGCTCTGTTAGGATTACCTCTACAGCCTCTTTAGCATGTTAAAAGAGAAGCGCTTTTCAATAGCAGAGAGGAGATTGAGTTTGAGTGGAGTGTGCGTGTGTGTGTTTTCATGCCTTTTCACTCTTTGGATGTTGTCTTGAACAAGATGTTTTCATTATCCTGGTGTTCTCTTGCTCACGTGCGCAGTTGTACACACGTGCTCGACACTTCTAGTCGCTCACACTCTCTTTATTTACTGTTGTTGTTGTGGTTTGCTGGTTGTTTAGCCCTTTAAATGTACCATGTGCACAAACACATATGAGGGAAGTGCAAAAATGAACAGAAGGAGGAGAGAGATTGAGTGACATGGGCCCAACTGTTTTATTGGATTTAATTTTCCAGAACCTGACAGAGAGACAGACAAGGGTTTGAGTGAAAGCTCTCAAGCATGACTTTTTTTTCTAGTTTTGTTTTATTTATTTTTTATTTTTATTTTTTGCTTTATTTTGCAGTGGTGTCCCATTCATGTATTTTTTATTTCATGTCCCCTGTTTGTTTTTTTGCTTGCTAGTTTAATATTCTAGTCTTTTGTTTTGTTTATATTGTTTTATATTGTTATTTTGTTTTGTTTTTGTTTTGTATATCTTTTGTTTTGAAATATTGTCCCATTCACATATTGTTTTTTGTTTTGTGTTCAGTAATATTGTCCCATTCATGTTTTGCTTTGCTTTTTGTTTTCTGATCAGTAATATTGTACCATTCATGTTTTGCTTTGCTTTGTTTTGTTTTGTAGTTACTTCAAGGGCTAATTTGTCTCATTTGTTTAAATCTAGGTTTTTTTTGTGCATGTGAACTTCTGATTCAGTGAAAAATAAACTCCCATATGGGTTTTCTCTATATTTTTAGTGATTTCTAATGGACTTCAGTTGATTACAGAAGTTAATTTTGTTGACACCTTAGTTTGTTTTTTTCCCAAGCACTTGTCAAGAACAAACAGATCACTTTTTTTGACTCATTTAGATTTATCCTTTATCTCATGACACCATGGGTCCAGTTGGAACTGAAAGAGTCATGGGGTCAAATCCCTCTTTTAATTACAGAGCTCTGTGGGTTCTGCGCGCCTCAGGCATACTTTCTGTAGTATATTAGCCAGGAAGCAATAGCCTCCCGATTCTCGAGACTAACAAAGAAAAGAACAGATCTCCTTTTTCCCGTTCTTTTTTCTGGCTTCGTTATTTAGATGTATGTTTCTGCGGGCATTACCTGAAGCTACCTTTCTTTACGTCACCAAAGTTCAAACCCTGGGGTTCTTTTTTGTGAAGGGATTTGGTTCCCCTGGCAACTAAAGTATGGTAGCTTACCTCTTTTGTGTTTGAGAGATTTAGATATTTATGATGTCACTATACCGTGCGTGACCAGTGCTCATAGTAACTGTTTAACTTAGTATTTTTACTTGAGTTTATATGTATCTGTCAATAAAAATTATATTTTTATAAAGAAAAGGTTTCTATTTGTTTATAAACTAATTTCAAGTATTTCACCATAAATCTTTCTTTGTACGCTGCTGTTCAAAAGTTTGGGGTATTAGAAGTTTTTGAAAGAAGTCTCTTATGCTCTCCAAGGCTTAATTTATTTAATCAAAAAATACAGTAAGACAGTAATATTGTAAAATATTATTAAAACTTAAAATAACTGTGTTCTATTTTAATATATTTTAATTTAAATGTATTCCTGTGATGGCAAAGCTGAATTTTCAGCATCATTACTCCACAAGAAACATTTATTATTATTACCAATATTGCAAATAGTTGTATAGCTTAATATTTTGTTAAAGTAGTAATACAAGTTTTTAGGATTCTTTGATTAACCGAATATTCAAAAGAACTGCATTTATTTGAAATAGAAATACTTTTTTTTATAAATGTCTTCACTGTCACTTTTGATCAGTTTAATGCATCCTTAATGAATACAAATATTTATTACCTTAATGAAAAAAAAATATCTTACCGACCCCAAACTTTTGAACTTTAGTGTTCAAGTTTATCCAGATCATGAGAAATATACATCAGTCATGTGTGTCAACTTTTTACTGGTACTGTGAAAAGTGAAAAAGTGTCAGATGATGCACAATGGTGCATTATAACCAGAAAAGTGCAGGTGCTTTGAGGTTTGATGTAGGAAAGAAAATGGGGCGTGTGTTATGATGTACGAGTCTCGCAGCGAGACGTGACATTTTCTGATTGATCGCTGTAATACTTTCGATGCCTATGGTCTTGATTTGTAAGTAAGATCTCTACAGAATAAATTGCTTGGATGACACAAAATGTGCCTTATTATAAATTCTTTCTTTACAGGCAGCCGAGGGGGTGACCTTCATTGGTCCTGACACGCATGCCATCCAGGCCATGGGGGATAAGATCGAGAGCAAACTCCTCGCCAAAGCTGCCAAAGTCAACACCATCCCAGGCTTTGATGGGGTAGTCAAGGTCAGATCAACATTTGGGATGTTTTTATTTATTTATTTGTTTTTATGTTTGTCCTCAGTCTTTTCCCAAGAATCCCTGACATCCCACATGCATCTAATAAAAGCGTCTTCACAACTTCACAATTTTTTTTTCCGTTTTGCAAAGAAATGTGAAAAGAAATGTTCAGCCCAGCACAGATAGGCAGTTTATTCAGTTTAAAATACTGAAATATAATACATACAGTCCCTGACAAAAGTTGTGTCGCTTATCTATTTTGTAGAAACACCTGCTATTAACCTGACTTTTAATTTATCAATTAGTGTTAGAAATAGCTCATATGAAAAGCTAAAACCCTCCCAAATGACGTTTAATGCACTGAAATAAATTAGTTTCACTGAAAAAAGATGTAATTTTATCAAGACAGAATTTAATCAAGACAGAAAGGTCAAATTTTGGCAAGACAAAAGTTTTGTCGCCTGTACAGAAATTGAACAAATTTACTGCAAATACAAAAATATGTCAGCAAATTAAGTAGTGGTGCTGTAAGATCCAAATTTAATATCGTGTATGACTTCCATGAGCTTGAAGGACTGCATCCATGCGGTTTGGCAAGTCATCAGGAATAGCAAAGAAAGCAGTCTTGCATGCCTCCCAGAGTTCATCAATATTTTTTGGTTTCGTCTTCCATGCTTCCTCTTTCATCCTACCCCACATATGCTCAATGATGTTCATGTCTGGTGACTGGGCTGGCCAATCCTGGAGCATCTTGATCTTCTTCGCCTTGAGGAACTTTGATGTGGAGATGGAAGAATGCGATGGAGCACCATCCTGCTGCAGAATTTGGCCTCTTTTATGGTTGGGAATATAAGGGGTAGCTAAGATTTCTTGGTATTTTAGACTATTGAAGTTGACTTCCACCCTGCAGATCTCTCGCACACCCCCATACTGGATGTAACATGATACATGATTTTTCTGCCACCAAACTTCACTGTTTTCTGGGTGAATCTCGGATCCATGCGGGCTCCAGTAGGTATCCTGCAATATTTGCGGCGACTGTGGTGTAATTCAACAGACGATTCATCTGAAAAATCCTTCTGCCACTTTTCCAGCGTCCATCCTTTTAGCAGACTGTGGGCATATTATACTGTGGACTTTTTATACACACCTGAGATCTAATTGATCGATTATTTGTCACAGGTGAAGCTCATATGACAAGGCGACAACACTTATGTCTTTGCAAAAATTGACTCAATGGGCTTTACCAAGCTGTGAATATTACAATATTTTTTGACAGTTTCATTTTGCACTGAAACATTATTTCAAAAGCTGTTGGGATTAAAATGAGCCATTTCTTGTAAAAAAATCTTGATAAGAAATATATTTCAGCGGCACTTCAGGTCAATTTGTACACAAGCGACAAGACTTTTGTCAGGGACTGTATGTGTTGCAGATAACAATATACAGATGTTATATATAGTTTATAATATGCAGTACATACACATAAATTCAAAAGTCTGCATTTATTTAATCAAAAATACTTAATTAGAGATAGTATCACAATTTAAAATGTTTATCTATTATTATTTTAAAATGTACATTCGTCAGTTAATTGTTATCAACAGAATGACATGTTCTTGTACAGTTTTGGTTTTGGCAGTATATGCAAGGATTTCAGGTAAGACTTAAGAAAGCTGATTGTTCAGACACATTTTACCAGGACTTTTCACAACTGCTCATTCATCCAATAAAGTAGTTTACTCGTCGGTGGGTTGGTGTTTAACATATGTAGAACGACTATTGGCATATAACATCAGCAGTGGCATATTCAAGTACAAGCACTACAGCTCAAAAGTTTGGGGTCAGTTTTAATGATTTTAAAATAAGTCTCATGTTCACCAAGGGTGCATTTATTCGATCAAAAATGCAATAAGACAGTAGTATTGTGAAATCCATTTGCACATGACAGTGGGATGCAGTTTGTGGACAGGGAGCTTTCCTCCTCTTGTCACCATGTATTGAACTGCAGTCATGTGAGCCGCGACTAGTCAAAACGGACCCAAAGCGTCGACTAGTGGCAGAAATAATCCAATAGTCAGTGCAACTCCTGCCAACTACTGTAGCTTAACTTAACTGCACAGGAGTTAAATCCAAAGTCTAATGGGAAAACATGGTAAAGCAGAGATGACTGTTGTTGAAAGTACACACTGTGATAATCATTACAGAACATATGGTCCTATAGAACGTTTTTTTTTTTTCCTTTTCATTAAGTTGTCATATAAACACTCATTAAAAAGTTTGAGGTCAGTCATTTTTTAGAAAGGAATTAATACTTTTATTCATTTAGGACTGATCAAAAGTGACCGTAAAGTCATTTATAATGTTACAAAATATTTGTCTATTGCAAAATGTGCTTTTGAACTTGCTACTCATCAAATAATCCTGAAAAGTAAAAGTTTTCTATGAAAAACTGTCGTCAACATGGGTAATAGTACTTCAGCACAAAATCAGCATATTTATTGATTTTTGAACGACCGTGTGACACTGAAGTAATGGCTGCTGAAAATTTACAGTACGTTACGTTTTAAAATATGGAAAATACTTATTTTGAATTGTAATAATATTTCACAATACTACTGTCTTATCGCATTTTTGATCGAATAAATGCACCCTTGGTGAACATGAGATTTATTTCAAAATCATTAAAACTGACCCCAAACTTTTGAGCTGTAGTGCTTGTACTTGAATATGCCACTTGCTCTGTTGTAAAGCATATAACAAAGCTCTTAACCACAATAAAGCTACATATCAGCCCTCCAAAATGTCTTTAAACTCTTTCTCCTGCCTCTATTCCCATTTCCCCTCCCCCTCCCATCCCCTCCTCCTGCGTGCTGTTTAAATGGCTTTTAATGGCTGTGTGTGGTGGCCGTTTTGACACTTCCTGAGCTGATAGGGCTCTATAAAGCAAAGATGTGCCGCATGACACTCTGATTGTATGGGCATTACCATCTGTGAACACCTCCTCAACGACCCTGATAACATCAGCACACTGATCACAGTCTGACTCTCACACACACGCAAAAATCTCCCCTTTAGTCCCTTCTGCTGGATTTCTCACCTTATCTTAACTTCATTTAATGCTAGTGTAGAACTCCGCTGTTAATGTATTTTGACGTCTGGTGAGAAAGAAATTTCAATAGTTGTTTCACTATTTCAATAATTGTTTGTAAACTATTATTTTGTCGCCATTTTCAGCCCGAGAGATTCGCTGTTGCATAATTGCAGCAATTGTTTAAAGCAATTAAATATGACCTATTTGTCACTAAACACAGCAGCTTGCCGTCTGAAAGGAATCACAGCTGCAATTTTGGCAGAAAAATATTCACCATTTGATTCTCTCAGCACAACATGGTCATTGTCCGGTGACACAGTTGTTGACTTTTTCCAGATCAAATTTGCTGGTCTTCCAAGTATTTCACTGATATGTTTTCTCATTTCCCAATTTAGTTTTTTAAATTGGAACAAATTAGAAAAAAAAAATGTTTCAGAAATGTAATATAGTGGGCCTTCGTTTTCATTTTTAAGTCATTTATATAACAAATCAAATGAAGTACATTATAGATAAACTGTTCTAAATGAATTGTCTTGAAGCCTAGTCACACATTTTCTTTCATAGGTGTGCTCTGCTATGAACATGTTGAAGTTTCAGCCTCTTAGTTGACTGGAAACAGTTTTCTTAAGGTCAAAGGAGCTGGTCTATAAGCATCTAAATATGCAGTTGCAGGTACTATACCAGTATTAAATAAAGGCCCCTATATGCTTCAAGCGAAATTGAAGAGCGAACTGGTGTGACCTAATTTTAAACAAAATCAGGCCAAAATAAAGTTTGTGTTCGTTTCAGGAGTTCAAAAGAGTATCTGAAATCACCCCCTATACCATCATTCACTATTCCCTACATTAGTCTACTAATATAGTTCACTTGAAAGAGTAAATAAAACCAACGAGTGAGTGAATTCAGACACTGAGTGCCAGAAGGGCTGCCACTTTTGCATAGTTTGTGCTTGTTGTTTAATAATCATTTGATACTTAGCAAACTGGCAGTTCCAGTAATGAAAAGATTTATACCTCTATGATATTACGCTGTAGCCACATTGGACCAGCGGTTTGGAAAATGGATTGATGGATGATTCAGCTGCGGGTGCCATCTTGTGGACAAGTGCGTGAATCTTTGGCGTGTGACTCTAATAGTGCATTATGGGTATTTTCTAGCCTTTGAGCATACATCGGCTGTACACTCGTTATTGTGGGATTGAATGAGTGCTTGATAACATCCACTATGGTTTTGGACACCACAACAAATGGCTGTCTCCTTAAATAGTGCCCTGTTTTTGAATATAGGGGACGATTTCAGAGACAGCCCTTGCCAAAGCAGACTTTCCAGAAAAGCTCTGGCTAGTAAACGCTTTCAAACAACCATTGGTCTGTGGCGATTACGTAATAGTTGGGTGTGCTCTAAGGCTTCTTTGACATGGAAATCTTGTCAGGGTAATTTCTTCTGTTCAGTCCACCGAGGTCGGACGTCAACAATTAATAATAATTATTTTAATAATTAGTTACATTTATATAGCACTTTTCTAGGTACTCAAAGCGCTTTACATATAGAAGGGGGGAATCTCCTCAACCACCACCAATGTGCAGCATCCATCTGGATGATGCGACGGCAGCCATATTGCACCAGAACACCCACCACACACCAGCTGATCGGTGGAGAGGAGACAAAGTAAAAACTTAAACACTCGAGAGACACTTAATTGTAGAAAATGTTGTTGTAATTCTAATTGAAAGAGACACTGACAGTGTATTTCATATTTAATACTGTAAAGCTGCTTGTCTTTAAACCAATCTATTACATCAAATGGTATATAAATAAATGTGACGTGATTTTTCCGAAGTGTCGAATTGCAGACTTGTGCAAACATCCACATCGCTATGATCAAATGCTTTCTTAACTGCTATTTT
Source organism: Gobiocypris rarus (assembly GCA_023029165.1). NCBI lineage: Eukaryota > Metazoa > Chordata > Actinopteri > Cypriniformes > Gobionidae > Gobiocypris > Gobiocypris rarus. The sequence continues at coordinate 29,626,612 of CM040914.1, forward strand.
CTCATCACTGTAATTTTTGCTGTGGGTTTTTTTTTGTTATTGAAAGGAAAGCACACAGCACATATTTACATATTCATCTCAACTACACTTTGAAATCATTTTTACACCAGACCAAAGCTTAGAATGAAAAAGAACTTCACCATGTGTATATCACAGAGGTTGACAGTAACAAAGTACATTAACTTGAGTACTGTACTTAAGAACATTTTTTGAGTATACTCAAAAAATACTCTGTACTTTACTTGAGTATTATTTTTCTTGGAAACTTATGACTTTAACTTCACTACATTTGAAAGACAAATAATCATACTTTTTACTCCACTACATATCCATCAAGGTTCTCGAAGTAGAAAGCCATTTCTATTTAGCCGTTTCTTTGCAGACAGCCTATCAGTAAACACTCTTGTAGGCTCACGTGTAGTTCAATGATTTCCAAGCAATTTTTAAACACTGCTCAGTAGATGGCAGAATATAATGCGTCGGTTCCTCTGTGCAGTGCGTGCACCCGGGCCATACTTCGAAAGTATGTTTCAGTTTTCTGAAAAGATTAAACATTCCTTTCATTTTTAAGTGTTTGCTCGGCTTGCCTAAAACGGACCACATTACAGCCCTCAAAAAGTTGCCGTCCAACCCGCAGAAGCATATTGAGGTGTCAAAACTTTTAATTTCTAGTGAAAGTTTGAAATGGTTTTGTGCTTTTAGAGCTAGTTTCAGTATGAAGCAGTGTTCATTTAGTTGACGAATAATTTGTCATAATTTTCATCAACTATATTTTTTCACTGACAAAAATTAGATGACAACTAAATCAAAAAAACGTATTTGAATGACAAACACGCATGTCCTGCGTGAGATTTTAATTTTAGTGTGCTGATCTACCCGGCAGGACATAAGTTGGCAGTTGCTGCATGTCTCATAAAATGCTCAAAAATGTAAAGGTCTGGGAGAGAGAGAAGAGCAGACTTGTGGATAAGTCTGAAAAAGGGTGACTACACGAAAGAGAACTCAATTCAATCCGGTTTTATGTATACGCACACAGAAAGCTGCCTCTCAGACGCCAGAGCATAAATACAAAATCGATTCGATTTTTATTCTAATAAAATCTTATTATACTTGGTCAAAAAAAAAAGCCATTTTAGTCAAAAGTAAAACTGACTAACACTTAATCAAAATTTGCTGTCAAAATTAACACTGGTATGGAGTATGGCCAGTCAAATTTGCTTGCCAAGTTGCATAGCCTTGTGGATACAACGCTAACACATGTAAAGTTCGACAATGATGTTATTTAGCATGCAAAAACGTAATTGGGCTAATAGTGTTAATTAAAATCCTTTCAGAAATATGTATTAGCATGATCTTGTCAAATAAACACAATGTACACTTCTTTTTTTGTATAATTTTGCTTTGATAAGAGTTTTGTAACTTTTAAACAAGTATTTAAATGGGTTTGCTTGCATGTCAGATGGAGCATCACTGACTGGTTTAAACCACCATGATGACAGCGTGCATACAACAATAATAAAAGAATGCATTTACTTTTACTTTTGATACTTAAGTACTTTTAAAAGAAAGTAGTTCTGTACTTTTACTTAAGAAACAATCTGTATTTACAACTTTAACTTTTAATTGAGTAATATTTGATCAGTATATTTTTTACTCAAGTGATGGAGTTGCGTACTTTGTCCACCTCCTTAGGGCTTCTTCAAGTTACTTCAGTCACTGTTTTCTCAGGCAATTATTTATTTATTATTATTAATAAAACAAACAGATTTTAGCTGGTCACATTTTAGTTTTAAAGTAATTTTTTTCTCGTGGCTTTAACAATCATACCACCCCCACGTTTCAAGTACCTTTTATTTATAGATTTGTTTAAACCTTATCCTGGAGTCTCTTCCAGCCAATCTTAAAACTTAAAATCCATCATAAAATGGATTTTATGATGGATTTTAAAGTATTATAACTTTATTTTACACAAACTATTGCTGTTGTGGAATCATTTCCACCACTACCAACAGTTTTGCCCTTAAAATGGTTTCAAAGATTAGTGTACTTGGTAAGTGTCAGCAAAGATGTGAGGGTAAATTTCACTTATGAATAGCATATTTTTATTACGTCATTTCAAATAAAGCTGTTATTTTGTCATTATGTAATAAGTATGATAGTATTTCAGAGTATTTCAGATGCTATGAAATTATCATTAAACAAAATCACTAATTTATGCCACTTTAATATATACCACAACAATGCGTTACTCAAGAAATCTTATTGACCTTTTACATAGTTTGTGTCACATTGTTAGATACAATAAAAAGCTATATATATATATATATATATATATATATATATATATATATATATATATATATATATATATATATATATATAAAACCACACACACATATATATATATATATATATATATATATATATATATATATATATATATATATATACACACATATATATATGTATATATATATATATGTGTGTGTGGTTTTATATATATATATATATATATATAGCTTTTTTTATTGTATCCTAACAATGTGGACACAAACTATGTAAAAGGTCAATAAGATTTCTTGAGTAACGCATTGTTGTGGTATATATTAAAGTGGCATAAATTAGTGATTTTGTTTAATGATAATTTCATATATATGTGTGCGTGGTTTTAGAGTGCCCAAGAAACATTTATCAGTCCTTTGGTTTCATATGGTTAAAGCCATTTTATCATAAATAGGACTTCTTAATCAAATGGTATTTAACCTTAGGTTATAATAACTGTCAATGTAGTAAAAACTATGCTATGTAGCTCCCTCTGCTGGACTAGATGAGGAACTGAATTATCTTACCTGCTGCAGGCCACATCTCATGATATGCATATACTAATCGATTTATGTTTATTTTTTATTCAAGGATGTGAATGAGGCTGTGCGAATTGCAGGAGAAATCGGTAAGTGTGAATTTTATTTTTATCATTGTTTGCATCTATTAAGAATAAGGCAATGTGGTGAACAAAGAACAAAGCTAACTTAGAATTTGTGTCCATCTCTTGCAGGCTACCCTGTTATGATCAAAGCGTCGGCTGGCGGAGGTGGTAAAGGGATGAGGATCGCCTGGAATGATGAGGAAACCAGGTGAGACATGAGGAAAGCTGATTCAGGGATATTTTTAATACTAAAGGATCACAGACATCTGATCACTAGACAGAACAAGAGACCCTATGCAAGTTTTCTTTGGAGAGACTTCTTTTTCAGGCAGTATTAAGCTTTATTAGGCTTATCAGTTAAAGGGATAGTTCACCCAAAAATGAAAATTAGCCCATGATTTACTAACCCTCAAGCCATCCTAGGTGTATATGTCATTCTTCTTTCAAATGAATAAAAGTTGAGTTATATTAAAAAGTCCTGGCTCTTCCAAGCTTTATAATGGCATTAACTGTTGCTCTGTTTTTGAAGTCGATAAAAAATGCATCTTTCCGTCAAATAACGTGTCTCACACGGCTCCGGGGGGTTAATAAATGCCTTCTGAAGCAAATCGTTGCATTTGTGTAAGAAAAATATCCATATTTAAAACTTTTTGAATAAAGTTTCAGTCAATCGCCTTCCGTGGAAAAGTGTTGAAAGTGCCTTCTCTGAATTTTTTATTCAAGATGCATACGCGGCGTCTGACGAGCATACCTGGTAGCGTAAGCCTTAGAACAGCAGAGTTACTTTCAACACTTTTTTCCATACACTGAATACGGAAGACGATCGGCTGATACTTTACTTAATGAAGTTTTAAATATAAAAAAATATAATCTATTGCTTAAAAAAATGCATCAATTCACTTCCAAAGGCATTTATTAACCTCCCGGAGCCGTGTGGAGCACGTTATTTGACGGACAGATGGTCTTTTATGGACTAAAAACAGAGCAACAGTCAATGCCATAAAAAAGCTTGGAAGAGCAAGGACTTTTTTACTATAACTCAACTTTTATTAGTCTGAAAGAAGAATGCCATATACACCTAGGATGACTTGAGGGTGAGTAAATCATGGGCTAATTTTCATTTTTGGGTGAACTATTCTTTAATTTAATACATTTTGTTTTGAGTGAGTGGTATAGGAAATTAAAAACATGTGGCTGTACAGTTTTACATCTTAAGTGAGAAGAGTCTTATATTATTATTTTTAATTTTGTAATCCATATTAACATACCATTTAAAAATCAACAACTTATAGTATATTCTCTCTCTCTCTCTCTCTCTCTCTCTCTCTCTCTCTCTCTCTCTCTCTCTCTCTCTCTCTCTCTCTGCCCCCCATTCCCTCCTTATATTTCTTTGTTCTTGCAAATATTAATATAAGCTTCAGTGGAACATGTTGGTGTTAATTGTGTCTTTTATCGCTGTAGGCTGAAGCCAGACTTTTGTTTAAGCTTTAATTGGATTTATCTTGAGGCAAAACACTCACCGCCTGGAGAGGGAGAGGGAGAGGGAGAGGGAGAGGGAGAGGAGAGGGAGAGGAGAGGGAGAGGAGAGGGAGAGGAGAGGGAGAGGGAGAGGAGAGGGAGAGGGAGAGGGAGAGGCAAAGTGTCATCAGGCAAAGAGTCATCAGGCAAAGAGATACTTATCTGCTCAAGTTCCCTTCAAGTTCATTCAGCTACTTGAACTGACTTCCAGGCAGTTTAGTCAATCTGAGTGAGATCTGATAGTTCATTCGTCTCTCATTTGAATAAGCAGACACAAATGAAACATCAGAAGTTTATAATAAAACACGTTTCATTTTCTAGCTATAAATAAAAGTTATAAAATAAGTTGTAGATGTACAGTAAAATATGAAAACAAGAACATGTGGATCAAAATATGTTCATATTTTTAAGTTTATGAATAAAAAATGCTTATTATATTAGAAAGTGATGAAGTCTTATGAAGCTTTGTTTTGTTTCAGGGAAGGCTTTCGATTCTCCTCTCAGGAGGCAGCATCTAGTTTTGGAGACGACCGTCTGCTGATTGAGAAATTCATAGATAACCCCAGACATATTGAGATTCAGGTATTTAGTGGATAAAACCACCTTGCTTCTGTATGTGAACAATTAGCCAATCTTTTAAAATGTATGAATAACAGTATAGTCATCAACATGTACTTAGTGAGCCAAAAATGTTAAATAGGACAACAGTTACTATACACTACCATTGAAAAGTGTCCATTTGAAAGAAGTCTCTTGTGCTAACCATATATTGATCAAACTTACAGTAACACATTGTGAAATAATTAGTCATTTCTTTTCAGGATTCTTTGATGAATAAAAAGTTTAAAAGAACAGCATTTATTTGAAATATAAATCATTTGTAACATTACAAATGTCTGTACTGTCAATTGAATGTGTCCTTGCTGAATTAGCTTTAAAAAAAGTCTTACTGACCACAAACTTTTGAGTAGTTGGCAGTGTATCTACTGGACACTTGAGTACCTATAAATAGCCTTAAATTGGCTCAGGAATATTAATAAGATAAAACCAGTTTTATTCAATCATTCAAAAAATGTATTCATTAATTAACTCATTCATTCAACAAACCATCCTTCCATCCATCCATCCAACAAAGCATTCATTCATTCATTCATTTATTCAACAAATCATTTATTCAATCATTTAACAAATTCATTCATTCATTCATTCATTCATTCATTCATTCATTCATTCATTCAACAAATCATTCAATCATTCAACAAATGCATTAATTCATTTAACAAACCATTCATTCAATCATTCAACAAATCTTTCATTCATCCATTCAATCATTTAACAAATGCATTAATTCATTCATCCATCCATTCAATCATTCAACAAATCATTCATTCATTCAACAAACCATTCATTCAATCATTCAACAAACCATTCATTCAATCATTCAACAAACCATTCATTCAATCATTCAACAAACCATTCATTCAATCATTCAACAAACCATTCATTCAATCATTCAACAAATCATTCATTCAATCATTCAACAAATCATTCATTCATTCAACAAATCATTCATTCATTCAACAAACCATTCATTCAATCATTCAACAAATCATTCATTCATTCAACAAATCATGCATTCATTCAACAAACCATTCATTCAATAATTCAACAAATCATTCATTCATTCAACAAACCATTAATTCATTCAACAAATCATTCATTCATTCAACAAACCATTCATTCATTCAACAAATCATTCATTCATTCAACAAACCATTCATTCAATCATTCAACAAACCATTCATTCAATCATTCAACAAATCATTCATTCAATCATTCAACAAATCATTCATTCATTCAACAAACCATTCATTCAATCATTCAACAAATCATTCATTCATTCATTCATTCAACAAACCATTCATTCATTCAACAAACCATTCATTCAATCATTTAACAAATCATTCATTCATTCATTCATTCAACAAACTATTCATTCATTCATTCAACAAATCATTTATTCATTCATTCAACAAATCATTCATTCAATCATTCAACAAATCATTCATTCAATCATTCAACAAATCATTCATTCAATCATTCAACAAATCATTCATTCAATCATTCAACAAATCATTCATTCAATCAATCATTCAACAAATCATTCATTCAATCATTCAACAAACCATTCATTCAATCATTCAACAAATCATTCATTCAATCATTCAACAAATCATTCATTCAATCATTCAACAAACCATTCATTCAATCATTCAACAAATCATTCATTCAATCATTCAACAAATCATTCATTCATTCAATCATTCAACAAATCATTCATTCATTCAATCATTCAACAAATCATTCATTCAATCATTCAACAAACCATTCATTCAATCATTCAACAAACCATTCATTCAATCATTCAACAAACCATTCATTCAATCATTCAACAAATCATTCATTCAATCATTCAACAAATCATTCATTCATTCAACAAACCATTCATTCAATCATTCAACAAATCATTCAACAAATCATTCATTCATTCATTCATTCATTCATTCATTCAACAAATCATTCATTCATTCAACAAACCATTCATTCAATCATTCAACAAATCATTCATTCATTCAACAAATCATTCATTCATTCAACAAACCATTCATTCAATCATTCAACAAATCATTCATTCATTCAACAAACCATTCATTCAATCATTCAACAAATCATTCATTCATTCAACAAATCATTCATTCATTCATTCATTCAACAAATCATTCATTCATTCAACAAACCATTCATTCATTCATTCAACAAATCATTCATTCATTCAACAAATCATTCATTCATTCAACAAACCATTTATTCAATCATTCAACAAATCATTCATTCATTCAACAAACCATTCATTCATTCAACAAATCATTCATTCATTCAACAAACCATTCATTCAATCATTCAACAAATCATTCATTCAATCAACAAACCATTCATTCAATCAACAAACCATTCATTCAATCATTCAACAAATCATTCATTCATTCAACAAATCATTCATTCATTCATTCAACAAATCATTCATTCATTCAACAAACCATTCATTCAATCATTCAACAAATCATTCATTCATTCATTCAACAAACCATTCATTCAATCATTCAACAAATCATTCAATCATTCAACAAATCATTCATTCATTCATTCAACAAATCATTTATTAAATCATTCAACAAATCATTCATTCATTCAACAAACCATTTATTAAATCATTCAACAAATCATTCATTCATTCAACAAATCATTCATTCAACAAATCATTCATTCATTCATTCAACAAACCATTCATTCATTCAACAAACCATTCATTCAATCATTCAACAAATCATTAATTAATTCATTCAACAAACCATTCATTCATTCATTCAACAAACCATTCATTCAATCATTCAACAAACCATTCATTCATTCAACAAATCATTCATTCATTCAACAAACCATTCATTCAATCATTCAACAAACCATTCATTCATTCAACAAACCATTCATTCAATCATTCAACAAATCATTCATTCATTCAACAAATCATTCATTCATTCATTCATTCAACAAATCTTTCATTCATTCAACAAATCTTTCATTCATTCATTCAACAAACCATTCATCCATCCATTCAATCTTTCAACAAATCATTAATTAATTAATTAATTCATTCATTCATTCATTCATTCATTCATTCAACAAACCATCCATCCGTCCGTCCGTCCGTCCGTCCGTCCGTCCATCCATCCATCCATCCATCCGTCCATCAAACAATCCATCCATCCATCCGTCCATCAAACAATCCATCCATCCATCCGTCCATCAAACAATCCATCCATCCATCCGTCCATCAAACAATCCATCCATCCATCCGTCCATCAAACAATCCATCCATCCATCCGCCCATCAAACAATCCATCCATCCATCCGCCCATCAAACAATCCATCCATCCATCCGCCCATCAAACAATCCATCCATCCATCCGCCCATCAAACAATCCATCCATCCATCCGCCATCAAACAATCCATCCATCCATCCGTCCATCAAACAATCCATCCATCCATCCGTCCATCAAACAATCCATCCATCCATCCGTCCATCAAACAATCCATCCATCCATCCGTCCATCAAACAATCCATCCATCCATCGTTCAACAAACAATCCATCCATCCATCGTTCAACAAATCATTCATTCAAAAAATCATTCATTCATTCAACAAATCATTCATTCATTCAACAAATCATTCATTCATTCAACAAATCATTCATTCATTCAACAAATCATTCATTCATTCAACAAATCATTCATTCATTCAACAAATCATTCATTCATTCAACAAATCATTCATTCATTCAACAAATCATTCATTCATTCAACAAATCATTCATTCATTCATTCAATCATTTAACAAATTCAGTAATTTCATTCATTTGCTAACCAAAACTAAACTGCTTAAATATAACGGTTATTGCCCAAAAATGTGGAAACAAGGTTTTGGACATAATAGAGTCATTTTATATGCTTCATATTTCAAACGGTTTACAGTTTAGTTTAACTTTTACCCACACAATCATTCTGTTTATCAGATTAATGTTACTGTTGGATTACCTTTTAGCTTGTAGGAGGTTAGTTTTATTTGGTGTAGTGGTTAAGGATCAGGGCTAGTTACCAGCAGGTCGTTGGCTCTACTCCCAAAAAAAGTGAGCCATGAGTCTTCGTCATTTTACCGTTTAGTAACCACTTAACCTCAGGTTGCACATTCCTTCTCAGCTGATTGTAAATAAAAATTCAAGCTCAAACACTAGAGCAGTGGTTCTCAAATTGTGAGGCGCAGGAGATCAGCAGGGCTCCGAATGGCAATTCCACTGAATCATTCTTCTTCAGACCGTTAACTTTGCGGACAAAGCCCGACATAGAAGTTCCTCACCATAGATTTTTTTTTAAGGTTTAAAGCAGGGTGTGACCAAAAATGCGCTAGCAACACCAGTGTCATGTAGTCTATTACTTGATAATGCGTGAATTAATAAAAATGTATACCTTGATTTTTATGTACGTCTCTTTGGATAATCGGATCTGACAAATGCATACCAGTAAATGTGATTTAATTCTACATTCTAAAGCTAAATGCATGACAAAGGGCATTATTAAATCTGTTGTGGAGCTAATTTTGGAAGAGACTGACTTGAATTTGAATCAACACCTATGAGTTCCCAGTGATGGGAACCAACTGTCCAATGAGACTCTTTTGCTGTATTACCATCTTTCTCTACAGCAGAGATTATGTTCTTTACACCGAGTGGCCACAGTGTGGATATAACCACTCCATTCTTTCCATTCATTCTTCCATTCTTTTGTCTGCAGGTGTTGGCGGACAAACACGGCAATGCGCTGTGGCTGAATGAGAGAGAGTGCTCCATCCAGAGAAGAAACCAGAAAGTGGTGGAGGAGGCACCCAGGTTTGTTTCAGCACTTTTTGTATTTATTTATTTATTTAAATCTAAAGTCAACCTGAGAGTTGTTAAGAAATGGTACCAAATAGCAGGCTTGATGTGTCGTGTGAGGCACTTAGCCTGGAAGAAAGGGAAACCAAAATGAATTAAATGTCTGCAGACAGTAAGCTTTACCGACTTATGCAACTATTTTCATTGCTATAAGTTTGTGTGTCTGTTTAGCACTTTTCTGGATCCTGACACTCGGAGAGCGATGGGAGAGCAGGCCGTGTCTCTGGCTAAAGCAGTGAAATACTCCTCAGCTGGCACAGTGGAGTTTCTTGTCGACTCTAAGAAGAACTTCTTCTTCTTGGAGATGAACACACGTCTACAGGTTTGTGTGCATGCATATGTTTGAAGCACATTCTTTTTGCTTACTTGAAATATCATTACATTACATTCAGGGTTTGAAATGAACACCCGCCACCCCACCAAACCCCACTAAATGCAGCTGATAATCAACAATGATGGATAACGCATATTGACTGATTTATATTCATAATTACATAATTCATAAGGCCCTTTGAGCCTTTGGAGTCAGCACCAGTTCGGATTCTGACTCTTAAGGTGGCTCTTTTGTTTTTGTTGGCTTTGACCTCTTTGAAGCGAGTAGGGGACTTACAAGCTCTCTCTGTGAGCGCGACTTGTTTGGATTTTGCTCCTGGGCTGGTTAAGGTTTCTTTAAGACCCAGGCCGGGTTATGTACCCAAGGCTTTGTCAACCTCTTTTCGCTCGCAGGTCACTGTCCTCCATTCTTCCACTTCCGCCTTCGCCTTCGGAGGACGAAAAGGTTAAATTTGTTATGTCCGGTCCGAGCATTGACGATATATGTGGACCGTTCGGGTGGTTGGAGGAAGTCTAGCCAATTACTGGTATGTTTTGGAGCCGGCCGCAGTGGGCTCGCTGCTATTTCCTTGGCCTATGAGGTGCGTGGGCTTCCTTCACCTCTAAGTGTTCGAGCACACTCTACTAGAGGTGTGGCCGCCTCTCAGGCTCTTTTCAAGGGAGTTTGTTTAGAAGACATTTGTGTAGCGGCAGGATGGTCCTCCCCGCACACATTTGTCAAGTTTTATTGTTTGGATCTTGACATGGCTCCGGGTTCGCATGTTCTATCTGCTTAAATCCAGTCATGCAGGGTTTTTCCTGGCGTTTTGTGCCAGATGCGGCAGCACGTTAGCTTGGCGTGTTTGGTATACCGTTCCCAAATGCGTCACTACGCAGCGTCGAGTGAACCTATGAAAGAGAACATAGGTTACGTGAGTAACCTGAGACGTTTTTCATTAAAATACATTTAAAACAGTTTGGTACTGACAGTCACCCTAGGATTTCACTTTATCAACTTACAGCATGTACAGTAGCGTATCTGTACAGTCGAACACTCAGCATTTTATTTAATTTACTCCATTTGATAGTGTGCGCAAACACAGGCTGTCGACACATGCGCACTAGAACATTTAATCTGTCCAGTGTCTGCGCCAATTTTCCCCAGAAGTTGTTACAGATAAAAAATTCTTTGTACTCTTTTAAACTAAAGTTTCTGGTATCTCTTAGCTCACAAAAACGCTTGTCACTGCATGTGTCTGTTGTTGTTGCAGTGTCCGGGATTATGTTGTTGTTAGTTTCTTTATTTCCGCTTTCTATTGTGAAGTCACTGCTCTTGCCAGTTTTGCCACCTTGTGCCACCTATTTGGTGTGTAAAAACCGAAGTATACTTTGGGCTTTAGTGAACATCACCACAGTATGAAGGGCTGTTCTAGGCAGGCCTAAATGCTAGAATCAGATAAGTTGTTGTTAGCAGGTTTATTTAAGCAAAACCTTATTCAATCTTCTCTTTATAAGCACGTTACTGCTCCTTTCTTAGGAGTGCACCTTCTTAAACCAAGGGTTTCTATATACCCTAATCATTAACAACATGTATTCTTATTTCACTTATTTCTGTTCCTTAATTTAATTATTATATTGATTAATAATACATTGTTAGCTAACCTGTGTGCTTTGTATATGTGTCATATGTGTCTGAAATACATAACATGGACAAATCACTTTATATTGTAATGTAGACGCATGCATTTTCTGTGAAGCTGCTTTGAAACGATATGTATTGTGAAAAGCACTATACAAATAAATGTGAATCGAAACTTTAAGTAATTTAGTACATTATTTGAGCATAAGAGACAACATTTATTGGACAGTTCACGTCAGACTTTGTTGCTGGTTAGAAATATGTTGTTTAAATGTTGGTTCAGCAAGCAGTTTTTAAGATTTCAGGATTCCCCCATTCATGTAGATTGGACTTGTTCTTTGATGCCTGAAAGTGCTGCCTTACATTAGCTTTGCAGTTCGTCTGAGCACCCATTAACGACAAGGCAGACTGCCTGCATGAGAACTTTTTAAAGAGTGCTGTCTGTCCTTGCCATTAGCAAAAAATATACCTGACACTTAACATAAGATGTAGACTTTTAAAAAGAGCTTTAATTTATGCCTTCAAACAACTGCGTTGCATGTAGAAATTCAATTAAATATGAAGTTCATCTATATGTGAAGTTCAAGTACATTTAACTACTCGGACATTTTACACACACACACATACACACACGGGCACCTTCAAGATTTAATTTAATGGAATTGGGAATATTGTAATAAACATTTCTGTTCTTTCTACTTATTTTAGGAGCTACAGTATACGATACAGATAGCTTTTGTAGGATGGCCTTTTTTTGTCCAGTGTTGAGAATTGTGCCAATGCTTTTGATTGCTGTCACTAAATATCCAGGACCCCCATTGTCCAGCACAATATTCAAAGATGCCTCCATAGATATTTCTGGTGTAATTAGCTGCTTATTTCCAACTTTTTTTTATTAATTACAATTTTTTGAGGTTCACTTATAATGTAAAGTTTTTTGGCACACATCATATATGCAAAACAAATATTTTCAACCTTCTTTCTGACCATCTTGTCTGTAAAGATCCATATTTAGGGAGCGACTCCTATAAATAAATGCTTTGTTTAAGATATGAACTTGCAGGATGTTTTAATGGTGCAAAGACCTCTTAGATGTCATTTTTATCTAACAAATCTAGTATGGAACGCAATGTTGATCTTCATCACAATTTCACTTGCCACCTCACTAGAACCCAGAGTTGCAGAGGACATCAAAGTGTCTATAAATCTCATTAGTGTGGACCTCCCAAAGGGAAACAGGCAGAATGGAGAGGGGCCGCACTGCTCTGGGCGGGAAAAAGTTTTAATATTTCCGCTCTAGGTTAATGAGTTGTTGTTAGTGGCGCTGTCTAGTTAACAAGAATCTGTTAAACACCTATGTTAGTGTTTGAGTGTGTTTGGTGGGAGACGGTTATAGCGTTTTAATTGTGGTGATAGATTCCCATTTTTACAGTAAAATTAAATTGATGCAATATGTACCATTATATTTGTACACAATGTCCTTTCTCATTTGTTTCTCAGGTGGAGCACCCCATCACTGAGTGTATCACAGGGCTGGATCTGGTGCAACAGATGATCCGCGTCGCAAAGGGTTACAAACTCCAACACAAACAGGCTGACATACCCATAAATGGCTGGGCCATTGAGAGCAGAGTCTATGCTGAGGTAACAAACAATGCAATGCATAATACAGTGAGTTCTTAGTGCTTGTGAGATTAGTCATGGGCTGACGTTTCAGTTGGTTTTAATCTCAAATATTAACAGATAATTGTGCCCTCATTGCTGGGTAACAGAAAATAGACTGGTAGTGTATACACAGTCCTGTTCAAAAAGTTCTATGCTTCATAAAAACTTGTTTTAAGATGTTGATTTATATATTTTTCTTTACTATGCCAATTTTAGATTTCCAAATATTCCTTTTGCAAATATTTTATTACAGCAGGATGTAGGTATGGAGTTATGGCCCACACATAGATCTGATCACTATCATCGAGTCTGGGCTTACATGAATTGAAGCAGTTGAGACGGCATAAATCGTAACCTTTCCAAGATGCTTAGAACAACTTTAAAAACAAACTTTCTAAAAACTGTGCAAATGTACTTTGGAAAAAGATGACATCGTTTATCTTTGTGTAATCTTTATAACTGTATTAAATTATATAACTGCATCGGCCATCCTGTTCTCTAGCTATCAGCCCATATCTGGGATTTCAATGCATTTGTTTGGTAGTACATTGCACACAAAACCTGTAAAAAACATACCCATGAGAAATTTTAGCCCAAAATAAATAACTTCTGTTTTTTATCAATGGTCCTGACCATAGAATTAATTGACTTTGATGTGATTATTTTCAAATGTGATCTATACGTTATTGACAAATTTAACCACATAATTGTGTCATCTTTCATGAATATTTTAAATAAGTCCTGCGCTATTAAAGGATTGGTCTTCTTGATATATTATACTTGGAAAATTTTAAACATTCAGCCTTACATTGTGGTTTAAAAAAAACTGATTAAGTGGGATACAGAGCATTTTCCGTCCTTCAACAGAGCTGCTTAATCCTTTCTCACCTTAATCCGTGTCTGACAAACTGCTTTTGTGTGCTCAGGGTTTATTATAGCCAGAAATTTCTGTAAGCCTAAATAACACCTATTCAGATGATGAGAATATTGAATTCATCAATATTCAGTAAACTCACCCCAGTCCAGTGTGGGTCATCTGTCTCATCTCATTATGCTGAAATGTGCCCAGCTCAGCCCATTCTGTATGGCAGAAGTGTTTGTGCCTGACAAAGATGAGAGAAAACGAGCAGGCCTTGTTAACCCAGCATAACTGAGCCACAGTTTGAGTTAAGACATAAGCTTTGAGGACAGGCACCTTTTGATTCATGTGTTTTATTTATGAGATAATATTCTCTCTCTCTCTCTCTCTCTCTCTCTCTCTCTCTCTCTCTCTCTCTCTTTCTTTCTTTCTTTCTTTCTTTCTTTCAGGATCCATACAAATCATTTGGGCTCCCCTCCATTGGTCGGCTGTCTCAGTACCAGGAGCCGCTCGACTTGGCTAATGTTAGTACAGAGATCTGTTTAGCCGTTCTGGTGTGTGTGTGTGTGTGTGTGTGTGTGTGTGTGTGTGTGTGTGTGTGTGTGTGTGTGTGCGGCGGGGAGACTGTGGTCGTTTGGAATAGGGGCTTTTTTAACAGCAGCCAAGCTATAGTGATGACACCTGTTCAGAACAGTATATTCATTATATTCATTATATTATATAATTGCTTCACATTATAAACTATAATTCCTTAGGCTAGATTTTTTTGAGTCTTTGAGCAAAAACATATCCATTTTATTCCTAGGTTGTTGATTAAAAAAAATGACATGAATGACACTGTCACTGGCAGCTAACGTACAAGAATTTTGGGTGCAATATTGGGGCCAATTGTAAAACTGGCTGTGGTTTCAATACATTTTTGACAAAAAACCCACATTATTCCCAAGTCAAATAATGTAAAGTTAAAATTATTATAGTAATGAAAAAGTACTAAAGTAATTATATTACTTTAATTTGCGCTCATTTAAACTACATTGGGTAAAATTTTATTGGAGCACGGCAATATGACAATTTTGTAGTAGTCTGTGGGTTATGAAGGAAAGGGGAGAGCCGTTTCCTCTGGTCCCCTTTACACTCTGCATAGTCAAACATTTGAGTGTGTTTAAGTGACAGTGAATGTGTTTATATGTGTAAATTCACACATCAACCAATTAAGGAAGAACAGGTAGACTCACTGGTTTCTTGGAGCTGCTTAGAACAGGATGTTTTAATATCTCAAACACACACACACACACGCACACACACACGCACACGCACACACAGACAGATGATGTTTAAATGTCTAAAGAAAGCAAACAACACTGAGGATATTTACATTATTCTTTCATTTATATGCAGGTCCAAAAATATACCATTGTGTGATGTTTAGTGGTTATTAATAGTTTTGAGTTCCGGGGATTTTTGCCTTAAAAAGATTTGTTCACATGAAACGCAGATCTTTTGTGGAGTAGGCCATATGAAAATGTTCTTAAATGATTGCTGGCCAGTTCATGCATGAAGGTTTTGGAAAAGAGTATTTTAATGATAATGGTAGTTTTTGAATGATAATTATTGTTTTGCTTATCTCTGGAAGGTTCGCGTAGACAGTGGAATTGAGGAAGGAAGTGACATCAGTATTTATTATGATCCCATGATTTCTAAGGTAATAGAATAATAATATCAGACCATCTTCACAGTCTCATTTGTTTTAAAATGTCAGACTAGTCCATTGATTTATTGCTGTTGTCTTTGACTAGTTGGTCACATATGGTCAAACACGAGAAGAAGCTCTGAAGAAAATGGAAGACGCACTTGATAATTATGTCATCAGAGGTAAATTACATATAAAGATTTATGCAAAAACATTTAAATGTGAAAATATTCCAAATGCTAATTTTTTTCTGTCATTCACGCAGGTGTGACCCATAACATTCCTCTACTGAGAGAGATCATTGTTCACCCACGGTTTGTGTCTGGTGATATCAGCACTAAGTTTCTCCCGGAGGTGTATCCTGATGGGTTCAAAGGTCACATGTTAACAGCAGGAGAGAGACAGGAGCTGCTGGCTACGGCTGCAGCACTCTATGTATCAGCACAGCTTCGCTCTCAGAAGTTCCTGGGAGATCTGAGGTGAGAGACAGATGGGACATCTGGATTACACACGCTGACAACTACCAGTTAGGTTAGGGGCGTATTCTGCACTCTTGTAGCATTTTGTCTTTTTCCATTTTTTTGCAGTAAAACAGTCATTTAGTGAAACAGTATTTCACATTACCATTTCCCAGTTCTGCGACTCGTATTAGACCCTCATTAAACAATCATTTCATCAGATTTGAGATGAGTAAAGGCCCATTCACACAGATAATAACTATATACCTGTAAACATAATAAAAATAAAATAATCATTCTCATTCTAATAGAATAGCAAAGTCCACATCACAGCTATGAAGAAAACGACAATATCATTGGAATCACTTCCTGCTGGTGAATGGAAAATGTGAGAAGTGTTGGAGGGGCAAGTGAAAAGTGTAAAATGCCAGCAGAAGAAATCCTTATTGAATAATCTATTAGGATCTTTCCATCCAGTGGTTTCGGACAAAGTTCTAAACATCTGCAGCACTCTGGTATCTCACTGCTTGTGAGAGGGAGCTCATGCCTTGAGGGTGCACCATGTTTCATGTGAACCGTTTTCTCCCTATACTCCTGTGTAAAGACATTAAAACAATATTCCCGGTTAAAAACAAGCTTCAAACAAAAACCTCCTAATGTACAAACAGAAAATGAGCTTGGCAGTACTACTCTGCAAATAAACATTTAGTGTATGCAACTATCAAACTGCTTTTAAAGTATAACCACAAAACATAAAGTTGTATTTGATATAAAATAGTCCTTACAATTTAAAATAATTGGTTGTCAATGTACCTTTTAGACTCGGCCAATGAAATAGTCATGAATTATTCAAAAAAGATGCAGAGAAACCATCTGTCTAAACAGGTCTCCAGTTTCCCCCTCCACTGTCTCTTTCTTTTCTCTTTTTTATGCGTTTCAAAAGTTATTGGTGGGGGGTGGGCTTTCTCTTTGTAGTGAATGCAGCCCACCATAGTGGAAAAACACTGCATTCCTCCTAATACATTTACTTTAGGTCTCCTAGCAGAGGAGCTGTCAGTCAAACAGCCAGTGACCAGGTGGTTTGTGGTCTGTTTTTTAAACCATCTGTAGAGGAGAGAACCTTTATCGTTGAAAATGATTACAGTGAGAGATTTATGAGTGACTTGAGAGGAAAAATAAAGTGTATTTGTTACACCTTATATGAAAGATGATAAACACTCTGTGTGTCTCTGTGTGTGTGTGTGTTCCAGGGTGTCCAGTGTTCCTGCTGAGAGCGGAGTTTGGGAGTTGTGTGTGGAACTTGATAAAGGTGTTCACATGCTGGGTGTGTCTCGGTCTGGAAACAACTATATGGTTAGTGAAATTGTTCAAAATGTTCATCTCATGTCAGATCTCAGTTTATCTTCCACATGTAGGTGCTGTGCTGCATATATGCTTGACCCATTGAGATGTGGTGCTCATATGGGGGATATTGGTTCGATCCTATTCCTTCTCTTTATTTTTAATAATTTCCTGTCACTCCTTTCAAAGTCTAAAAATTATATTGTTATCCTAAACTAGGGCAAATATTTGATATTTAATCTAGGTCTACATTTAATTTAATTATTTTATTCAGCATTGTCAAAACATTTTTCTGTGGCTTTGTAAGTGATGCATAATATGAGTAACCTTTATCGGTAACCCTTTAGTTTAGGTTCCAATTTATTAGCATGCATATTACAAGGATATTAACAGTTTATTGGTACTTATAAAGCACATATTAATTCCTTATTCTGCATGAACATATTCGACATCCCTTTATCCTACCCAATACCTAAACTTATCTACTACCTTACTCACTATTAATAAGTAGTAATTTGGAGTTAATTGAGGCAAAAGTCATAGTTAATAGTGAGAATTGGAACCTAAATTAAAGTGCGGTCGACATTTCACACATTTCCGACAGCAAATATTGTCCTCATTAAGTCATAACTCATCCTGCCGATCCAGTTGATTTTTATGAGAAGGCCTATTCTCTGCTTCTGTTATTGTACTTCCAGTGAGCGCTCCTGCTCACTCGCTAATGTCTAACACAGCGTCATCTGTGGTGGTATTTGCATTGAAATCAATCCCTCGACTCTTTAGTCTAAATCACTTTAGGATCTGTGTGTCTTCCTCTTCTGTTACTGAAAGACCCTCATGGAGCGGCAGCTCTCACACTTTCCCTAAGACGTCACTCACTAACTGTGTGTTTAGACACCTGTGGCCCTTCAGTCAGGGATAAAAGGAGCCTCGGGGGTTCAGGGGCCTCACCTGATCTCCTTGGACCCCTCTCTCTCTTGCTCTTACAGCTGAGGGCTGGATGTGTGTTTCTCTCCCACAACTGCACATCAAACTGGACCCCCTGCTCTACAGATGGCCCTGGAGCTTCCAGTGTCCCAGCATGCTTTGGGAATGTAACTGATTATTCAGGACTGTTGTTTAGACAAGTGTTTGAGGGCTGAGGGTAATCAGTTTGACCAGAGACACTGGTTTAAAGAAAAGACTAACATGAAACCCCCCACCTCCCCTAACAGGCATCAGGTGGATTTGAGTGCAGGAACTACTGAATGACCTTGCATGGGTTCAGAAACATACATTTTGATTTATTTGTCTTGCTGTTTCTTTCACACAGATCAGCTCAGTCTCTCTGTCACATGTAGTAACTCAATTACAACATGGACTTTGTCCTATTTCAAACTCCTACCATGTGTTTGTTTGTTGGTTCAGGTGGAGATAGATGGAGAGAAGGTTGAAGTGTCTGGAGAATGGAACTTGGCCTCAGCACTGCTGCCCATCACCATCAACGGCAAACACAGGACTCTCCAGGTTCACAAACATACATGCACATATGTAGGGAATAACTGGCTCTGGTCTAAGTTATGATGGATTATTGAAAAGTAATTCACACTTAAGGTGGGGAAATTTACACCACGGGTTAAATACAATAACAATCCAATCAATCCTCTGTAGCTGTGAAAATCTGATTCATACTCTTTCGCTCTCATATGTAGCATTGAAAAGTTTGATTCATTCTAGTGCAGAGGTCTTCAACCCTGCTCTTGAGGACCGACTGTCCTGCAGAGTTCAGCTCCAACCCTTATCAAACCAGCTAGTCGAGCTCTTCAGGATCATTTGAAAATCACAGGCAGGTGTGCTGAAGCAGGTTGAAGACCTCTATTCTAGTCAATCGGTTCTTCCTAAACAGACCCTGTTGAGCTTGGAAAACCTGATTCATTCTGATGAATGTTCCATAGAGATCTATACATTGTATATATTGGATCTATTTTTTGCGAATTTTTTGTATATTTAGTATTAATTTATGTTGACAAGTTTGATGTTGTCACACTAACTGGGATTGTTTTTGGGAAAAATCCACATTAATATAATAATAAATAAAATCATTGGATAGAGGCACAGAAAAGAGGTCCACCCTATTTCACAAATATCTATCCACTTGGAGATTTCTGGCTTCACCACTAGTCCAGAGTCAGATATTTAGCTTATAGAGACTGAGCGCATTTAGGCCACGCCCACACCAGGGAGGAAAACAATCCAACCCTCTCCATTGACTTTGTATTGCGTAAAGTAATCTCCTTGTCATTTCTTACTTATAATTAAAAAAAAAACAGAACACTGTCTAAAAGCTGATATGTGACAAGGTGTATAGCAAACATGCTAAAAAATGCATAACTATGTTTTCACAATCTGTCAACCCCCAAAAAACGAGGAGACAAAAGTGGATATAGGCAATAAGATGTGAAGCTTCAGCAGAAAGAATGGGTACATTGTGTGATCCTAACACTCATTCTAGTGCAGAGTTCAGCTGTAAACATTTTGTCAAATTTCCTGTCGCTGGTTAGAAATAGAAATATGAAAAAGACATTTGATTAACAATGTAGTAATTTTATTAATTTTGATTGTGTAATGGCAATTTTACATTTTACAACTCATTCAATCAGAATTTAGAGTTTAGAGAGAATTATTTATTTCACAATTTTTAATAATGACGAGTTCACTGTACGTTTGTCCCTTACTTGTACCACGGTTAAGGCTAGTTGCTACTAAACCAAAGCTGTCCTCTATCTAGGGTGAATTCAGAGTGATTGGGACACTTTTTCCAAGTCATCTCATTGGCAAAAAGTGTCCCAATCACCCTGAAATCATCCTACCAGTATTGCAATAAAATCAAGTACAAATACAATAACCAATTCAAGAGTAAATTAACAGAACACGCATAACAAATTAGCCTCAATATTTGGCTCCTCAGCATGGGTAAAACAACTGACTACGGCACTCTCTAATGGCTCGTTTCCACTGAGTGGTTCGGGTCTGTAACCATGAATTTGGCGAGCGTTTCCACTGCCAACAGTACCCTTTTTGATAGGCATGGTGTATGCCGGAAAGTAGTAATCAACGTCACTTGATAGGCGTGGTATATGACTGAAAGCATCAGTTCACGTTGTCGATCCCACTGTCGCACGTGCAAGTGACGATTCTCTGTCAACCAATCAGCGTTCTGCAGTGAGTTTAGCTCCACCCTTTAGTACCGTACCGCTGTGCTAGGAACCCCAACGGAAGGGTACCGAAAAAAGTGGTATGGTACGGTTCGGCATTTTAGTACCAGTAACAACTTTTGACAGTGGAAATGCAAATAAATGCGTACCGTACCATACCGAACCGTACCGCTCAGTGGAAACGAGCCATAACTCCCGAGAGTCCATACTGACCGTGTCTGCCCACCCAAGACCACGTCCAAATGAGTTTGGCTAGTTTTTTCTTTTGCGATTCAGACACAATTGTTACAACAATTACTGTGCTCATCTCCTGCACAATTATATTTGTTTAATCTGTCATGTGTTTACTAGCAACAAGGCACATGTTTCTGTGTGAGTTTGACAGTTTGTTGTGTTTGGAATAATTTGAAAGTAGTGAATGATCCTCAGTCATTTAGTGTATAAAGCCCAGTTTTTCTCTCTAACCATTTACAAAGTCGGCAAATGTGTTCATGACTTTTAAAATCAGAACATATTTTAAAACACTAGGTAGTGTATTTCACGCTTTACTCAACTATTTTCAACAATTTTATGTAGAACTTCTTTACGCCTGCTTTATGCAACTGTAATGAGGTCAGGAAACCAGCTGTTTAATTTTAGAAAATTAACCAATCCACTAGACCAGGGATGGGCAACGTCAGTCCTGGAGTCAGCGCCCTGCAGGACAGCGGCACTTGTGGACCGACATTGCCCATTCCTGCTCTAGACACTAACTTTTTAGCCATTCAGAATTATGAATACGCCGTTGCTGTGGTATAAGCACACCACAATATACATTCAAAGACACTAACAGGTTTTATGTCTTAATTTTTCTTCTCTGATTGCAGTGCCTCATGCGGACAGCGGCTGGGGAGATCACCCTGCAGTATCTGGGCACTTCAGTAAGTCTTTAAACAAACACCTCATAGTGACACGTAGCAATATCAACAGTTTGGCAATAGTTCTCAACTGGTTTTACTTCAAAACTCAGATTATACAATGGAGATAAAGAGGTGACCCAGAATAATGTTATGCTACTGTGTTAATCAAATTCCAAGTATGGGTTACCATACTTTCAAAATGTTCTTATATTCCAAAATTGCAATGTATTATGATTTAGCTTTATGTATTATTATGCTACTAATTTTCTACAGCACACAAATTTGACCTTGCTGTAAATGAACTTGCATTTAATGAAGTGATGGTCATATTTTATTTTATTTTAAAGGATGAGGATTTATATTTATTGCTTTTGGTGTGATCGTGCCCTGTTTGTTTGTGTGTGTTCATGAGACACTCTGTGGTGTTTTTCTGTGTACCTCATGCTGGGTGATATATGCTACATTATGTCACTCACTGGGGCATGTATCCTGTCTTTACACTCCAGTCGATCTGCCAAACGTTCACACACGCAAACACACAGAGACTCTCACACTCAACGCACAGGTGTCTCAACCCAACTACAAATCAAACCAAGCCGTCCTGTCTTTGTTTACCCAAAGCCACCTAAACAATCAGCATCAACGTTCTGCAAGCTTAACCAAACAAACAGGGTTAAAAACACTAACTGTGCAAAAGAAGAGGAAATGCCGGCTTCCAGACTGCACACGCGTGTGCTTCATGGGGGGTCTCTGCTTCAAAGTCCTTCTGAGGGGTTTTGTTTCAAAGTTTCCAAGGGGTCACGGCTATTATGGGATGCTTTCCGTTCATTCTGTGTTAACAGGTCAGTGGGGCTGTGATCATCAGTGCTTGTCTGTTTCCCTGTAAGTTCCAGCAGAAGCCAGAGTTTCAACGTTTTTAGGGTTTCCTCCTGTCCATTAAAATAGATGGTTGTTCTCAGGAATCGCGCTTAGAAATTCAGTGAGACCATTAGTAGAGCACCTCAAACTGCCTTCACTAATCCCTGGTACACATTAGGATATCTGTGGTCGTTGCTACTAAATAGTGGCCCTATCTTACAGTGATCTTCCAGTGGTACAGTGAGAGAGGACAAAGACGACCTTTGTCACGGTCTTGTGACCAAAGATAGCCTTGCGATTAATTTTCTGACAGCGTCAGAAATGTAGCATGATCATTCACAGCGTGTTTACTTCTACGACCTACGTCTACTGACTAAGCCAATAAAAATGCATCATATCGATTAACATGGCGACATGGCGCTAAAACTTAAAACGTCTTGCCTCAAAGCTTTGAGGCAAGACGTTTTAAGTTTTAGCGCCATGCCAAGTTGGCCTAGCCGTGTTGTTCCCTAGCCATGACCTTGTCCATATTCTCCTTTTTTGCTTTTTCGTTATTTCAGCGAACATAAAAACCACAACTGCCAAAATACGAATCTTGCTCTATTTGTTTACCACTAGCACATGCTGATGACGTTTTATTCTTCTATACTAACTTGCATCATAGCCTAAGATTCAATAGGTGTCATCATCGTACAGTCAACATACATGTCGTACCCAAGTTTATTGGATCAATTTAATGTACAGTGTGATTTGTAATGATCTTTATATGATCGCTGAAATCGCACAGTCTGTAGCAGGCATAACCCAGTGTTTCCCAACCCTGTTCCTGGAGGCACACCAGCACTACAGTTTCAAACTATTCTTAATCAAACCCACCTGATTCAACTCCGCTTGTTAGAAGAGACTCCATGACCTGAAATTAATGGGTCAGATACAAAATATGTACTGTTGGTGTGCCCCCAGGAACGGGGTTGGGAAACACTACGCTAACCGCAATAGGTGAAAAGTCATTAGTGAGTCCTAGAAGTAGTCCCAGGCAAACATCAAAACTTGATGTTGATCTTACAGATTTACTGACATCCTAAATGTCCTAGATTAGGATTAATGCGTCCCAAATATCGGTGTGTTGAAAATTGTCAATGGTGCCTGGATGGTATAATGTTTCTGGTAGGTTTTTGACACATATTTGCATGCTTTATGGGTTAATATCAACCATAACCTCTCAGGGTTTTTTTTTTTTTTACATTTCTTCAGTTTGTGTTAGAAATCTTCCATGTGCAGCAGTGACTGCTGTGCAGACCCTATGCTTTTCTGCAGCACTTCCCATAATTATGATTGGCTTGTAAGATGCTTCATGAACCTATTTATCCATTCTTAATCCGTAGCCATCCATAATATCTGACGGTAGCAGATGTGGCTTTATTTTCTTTTCTTTTCTTTTTTTTTCTTTTCTTTTTTTTCCCTTCAAACTAAAAACTGGTGCTGTGCTTGGAATAGCCTTCGCTTCTCAAAAAAATTATACATTCATTTTTTTTTTTAAAGAAATCTTTCTTTTTTGGCTGTTAAAGAAAAGAAAAAGAAAATGATTCACAAGTACAGTGACTTGCAAGAAATCTTCAGCACTTTTTTCTTCAACACATCGCAACTATTTTCAACTGTGCTAATAATAAAAAAAGTTTCTTGAGGAACAAGTTGGCACATTAAATGGATTTCTTAAGGATTATGTAACATTGTTTTATTAGTTGACTGAATTAATGACAGCTGGATATAAGGAAATAAGGCTTTGCCATCACAGGTTACATCCATCCATCCATCCATCATACGTATGTATATATATTATAGATTAATGTATATAGGTAATGTATATAGAAATTATAGATATGTATTGAACACTATAGGTCACTAATAGATCGCTAAACAAAGCAAAACAAAGCAAATTTGTGCCGTTGACCATGGGAACAAATGGACAGATTTGTACAAACAATTATTATTCTTGAAATTCATATTTTCACCTTTTTATTCAAATTGTTATTATGGTAATATACTAAATATTTGGGGTCAATAAGAAATTAATTATCTTATTTAGCAATAATTCATGAAATGTGGCAGTAAAGTATATTTAATATTTCTATTTTGAATAAATGCTTATGAACTTTCTGTTCAGAAAAAAAATCATGGTTTGAGTACCAAATTAGCATATATCTGAATGATTTCTGAAGGATTATGTGATACTGAAGACTAGAGTAATGATGCAAAACATTTTGATTTACCATCACATGATTACATTACATTTTAAAGTATATCAAAACAGAAAAGTTATTTTAAATTGTAATATTTCACTGTATTATCATTTTTGTTTTTCTTATATAATAATAATAATAATAATAATAATTCTAGGCTTAGTAAGCATAAGAGTCCCCTACCTGCATGGTAGTGTGTATTGGAATGATACATAATGGAAAGTAATGGTAGTGGTCCCAGGCCGTATAGATTTAATTCAAGTACCTAAACATGTTGTAGTGCTTCTCATAAGCACATGCTAGTAACATCTAATTATTTTTAGTTGTGACTTCACCTTGTTGCTCAGAGATTTAGTGAGTTGACCCTGGTCACAGAATCATCACCCTTCACTACCGTGTGTGACCACCACTTTAGCAGAATGATGTAAGGCTTCCTTTGTTGAATTCCTGGAAAGCAGACATATTCCCTTCAGAGAGCTACCCAGTGATTAATTAGTGAGCCACCTTTTCCTTTTTGATAAATATAGCACAGAAATGACATCATCACACATATACAGGGGGTCTTTACAATGACACACTGGTCAGGAAGTACCACTGAGGGTGAGAAACTTGTAAAGAAATAGTAATACAAAAGTATCTGGCTCTTTTGTTGAGGGCAGACAACATTCAAAACGACATTAAAAATAGTTTTTTGGAAACTATACATAGTTTTAGATGATCCATCCATCCATCCATCCATAAATCCATCCATCCATCCAATTCAAAACAGGTTTTTGGAAACTATAGCTTAGATCATTCATCAATCCATCCAATCTATCCCATTCCATCCAATCCATCAGGCCTACCATAATCTGTCAGAATACTCAATTCTGATTGGCTCGAAGGTGTGCGTTCAAGCCATGTATTGCACAGGTATCTAAACAGTTGTGGCCAAAAGTGATATCTGGTCTATGAAAACTGACATATCCGCCCTTTATCCAAATATTATAAAAAGTTGGCAAAATAATGCAGTCATAATTTTTGGCGGGGCTGTCAAACAAAGAAATTATAAAAACATGCAAAAAAATATTAATAACTTTTATTTTATTTTATTACAACCAATGTATGCTTTTTCCTGTGAGCTTTTTGTTTTTCTATGCATTTGTTTTTTTTTTTTTGCATAGTTAAATATAACCTGTTGCTGTAGTTTGCCTTTTTTTGCCAAATAATTTTGTCAGATAAATGCCTTAATGTAACCAGAGGGTATAAATGTTTTTTTTACTAAGGTATTGAGTTATGTAATTGTAAATGTCCCTAAAGGTATGATGCCCACCCCCCACCCATCTGTGCTCAAATATCCATCTCACCTCCTTCTCATCACTCCATCCTGCAGTGTCAGTGGCCTGTTCTTTATGTGACTGTATTAATTAGCTCTTAATTTGCTCTGCAGGCTGTTATGAGCTAATGGCTCTCCATTAGTGTCTGTATGGGGAGCAGAGGGCTGATGTCCATACTGCTGCTACTGTGAGAGAGAGAGAGAGAGAGAGAGAGAGAGAGAGAGAGAGAGAGAGAGAGAGAGAGAGAAAGGGAGACGGCGTGTTTGTGTGTGTTTGCGTTGGTAATCATTAAATTGATTAAACTGAATTTCATTCATTTAGCAGTGCTGAGGGCCAGACTTCACTCGTCTGTTAATTGAATTAGACTGGGCACTGACAGCCTTTCAGCTGTCTGAGACAAACAGAGAAAAATAAACCGTTAGCTGCACTGCATTTGTTTGGAAACAGATTTGTGCTGCCATCTAAAGGAGGAGATAGGAAGCTTAGGAGAATATCATGGGAGATTAGGCCAGCCACACAGAGAAAGCCACCAGTTAGCATTCCCATTTATCTAATTGGCACTTTTTTCACTGGATCCCCCTGGAAGTATATGATGGCAGCCCTCCACATGAATAACGTGCAAAGTCCCAACCCAAGCCTTTTTAGCAACTATCGTGAGCTGTGTCATAAAAAGGGGAGAAATTAGTCTGTTTAGAGCCTTTAAAAAATAACTGGGAACGAGTAAAACATCTGCTATAATATAATGAAATCTTAGTGATTCACCGATCAGGCATAACATTATGACCTAATATTGTGTAGGTCCCCATTTTGCTTCCAAACCAGCCCTGACCCATCGAGGCATGGACTCCACTAGACCCCTATAGGTGCGCTGTGGTATCTGGCACCAAGATGTTAGCTGCAGATCCTTTAAATCCTGTAAGTTGCAAGGTGGGGCCTCCATGGATTGGACTTGTTTTTTCAGCACATCCCACAGGTGCTCGATTTGATTGAAATCTGGGGAATTTGGAGGCCAAGTCAACACCCCAAACTCGTTGTGCTCCTCAAACCATTCCTGAACCATTTTTGCAGAACATTACCCAAAGCATCACAATGCATCCACCGGCTTGTCTTCTTCTCATAGTGCATCCTGGTGCCATGTGTTTCCCAGGTAAGAGACGCACAGGTACCCGGCCATCCATGTGATGTAAAAGAAAACGTGATTCATCAGACCAGGCCACCTTCTTCCATTGCTCTGTGGTCCAGTTCTGATGCTCATGTGCCCACTGTTGGTGCTTTCGGCGGTGGACAGGGGTCAGCATGGGCACCCTGACTGGTCTACAGCTATGCAGCTCCTATACACAACAAACTGCAATGCTCTGTGCATTCTGACACCTTTCTATCAGAACCAGCATTAACTTCTTGAGCAATTTGATCTACAGTAGCTCGTCTGTTTGATCGGACCACACATGCCAGCCTTCGCTCCCAATGTGCATCAATGAGCCTTGACCGCCTATGACCATGTTGCCGGTTCATCACTGTTTCTTCCTTGGACCACTTTTGATAGATACTGACCACTGCAGACCAGGTACACCCCACAAGAGCTGAAGTTTTGGATATGACTCTGACCCAGTAGTCTAGCCATCACAATTTGGCCCATGTCAAACTCAGTCAAATCCTTACGCTTGCCCATTTTTCCTGCTTCTAACACATCAACTGTGAGGACAATATGTTCACTTGCTGCCTAATATATCCCAATCAATAACAGGTGCCGTGATCATAATATTATGCCTGATCAAAAGTTGGATCCATACCATTTCCATCCACCTAAAAGTGTCCAAAAGGGCTGCATGTAATTTGACACAAATTTTTTTTTTTTGGGGGGATGTGCAGTCTTTTGAGATGAATGTGATATTTTCGGTCTGAATAAGATAAAATGCCCACTAGACTTATATTGCTGAGATAATTGAATCTTAAATAAAAAAGCATTGGTGAAATTTTTTTGTGTTTGTCTTGAAGAATGTTTGTCTTTGGTTGTTTATATCATCGTTTTATGTATTTATTTCTGTATTGATGTGTATTTCTCTGTGTTTCATGTATTCAGTTTAAGTTGCGTGTGCTGAGTAAACTGGCAGCATCCCTCAGTAAGCACATGCCAGAGAAGGTTCCTGAAGACACCAGTAGTATCCTCCGCTCTCCCATGCCAGGATCAGTGGTGGCTGTGTCTGTTAAACCAGGGGATACAGTAAGTGACTTACTGAAAACTATATTACTCTTATTTTCTCTGTTTATGATATGGCTTAAAATTCAGTCTGAATTTCTTAAAGGTAAAGGTAAAGGTGAATTGTTAGTTGAACTTTTGAGGCAGCTGACCGCTGTATATTCCACACAAAAACAAACAGACCGTAGTTAAATGAGCATTTTAATATAGTCGCAATCATACAG
Source organism: Gobiocypris rarus (assembly GCA_023029165.1). Lineage (NCBI taxonomy): Eukaryota > Metazoa > Chordata > Actinopteri > Cypriniformes > Gobionidae > Gobiocypris > Gobiocypris rarus. The sequence goes on from CM040914.1 coordinate 29,655,495, forward strand.
AAGACTTCTCCGTGGTCTGTTCTTGTTCAGTAGCATAAATCAATGCCCCAAGAGGAAGATTTTGGTGTGAAAATAGAAGTCAACTTACTAATTTCTCTAGCAGTAGAATTTTTTTAAAAATAGTAAAAATATCAGAAAGTTTTTTAATCAAGGCAATATCAGCGATGGTTCTGTGCCAGTGAAGCTCTTCTGAAGCAGCATTTGATATCACTGTCGTCACTGTTATTTATAGACATATAGACCAAAGTAATAACTGGTTTAGATATTGCCTTTGGCACCTTCATAGGCTAAACATAGTTTTGCAAACTTAGTCAATGCACAGCAATGTGATGCTATGTAAACTAAATTATTTTTTTGAACATCCAAACTTAAAGGGGTACTTCAGCGCTGGGAAGATGAATCTGTATTTAAACTGGGTCATTAATGTAGTAGAAATGTGAAATTATTTTTGAATTTGGTGCCTTCTAGACTGAGAAAACACAGAAAATGTATTTTTGTCTCATGGGGATGAAAGACAACAATTCCCAGAACGCACTGCTTCACTTCCCTACTCTAGGCACGGCTAGTCTGCTACTGGATTACTGGATCACTTACCTACCATGTTCATTTTCAGAAAATCAGTTCAGTTAGAGAAACTACAATTAAAAACTGAAAGTGTCTGTTCAATATAATGTGAGTGATCTGATTGAGTGTCACGGCACAAACGCAGCAGGATCGGATAACATTCATCACATTGGCTGAGGTAATCGCGGGATTCGTGGCTGCGGCTGCATTCACAGCAAGTGATCAGTCTGGCGCGTGTTCAGTTCATGTCTTTGGAAGCTTTACTTTAATAGGAAGTTCATTTTAAAAGTTAAAACATTCACTTTGGTCTCCACCACTCCGTTTACATTACTCCCAAGCCAAGTGCTGTGAGTGTGATGTTGAAAACATGCGGAAATAGCGCCTCCTGCTGGCTGTAGTCTTTATCCTCGGGCCAAAAACTCCTCCGATGATGCAAAATGACAATATTTGCGTCATCGGAGGAATTTTTCCAGAAATAAAATACATAATTATCTCGTCTCAGGGTCATATGAGGGGGGAAAGTACGATAATTTGAATATACTCCCGGGTTTCTACTGATACAAAGCTTAATGCTAATCGCTGAAGTAACCCTTAAAGTAGTGATTATCGGATAAAGCAAAAACACTGTTTGGGAGATGGATTTATGATGTACTCCCTTATTATTTACATATTCTTAATTTTGACCAAAAAACTATTCAATTGTGTAGCTTTAAGTACTGGGTTGTTTTTCAAAATAAACAATGGGAGCACTTAGTTGCTGACGCTCTTGGTGCTTTTATTAAGTGTTAAAGTAAGTCCTGAAGTGCTGCCATTGTATTAAATTCCCCCAACCATCAAATGATCTCCTTTTGTTATCCACAGAACAAAGAAACTCATACAGGTTTGAAGTGACGATTAAAAGAGGCCATCATTTTCTATTTCGAGTGAACTATTCCTTTAAATTGCGTGGTTTGCACTGGGATGACATCATTTGTAAAGCTGACAGTGCACTTCAGTATGACAAAACGTCTCAGTGTGTGTGCGCGCGCGTGTTGCTGTCAAGTTGAATTGAATATGTCCTGACTCAGTTTGTTAATGACTTATATATAATGCACAGACCGACTGGCTCCGACTAATACATCTGAGCCCTTCCAGTAAAACATCTCATTCACTCACCAACGTCACACACACACACGAGAACACTGCAATGAAGAGCTCTCACGTTGATTAGTCACCACACACACACACAGCAGTGTCACACCACCTGATTTTACCACTTCTGCATAGATAAGACAGAAATGAGTCCTTGTGGATTGAGGGAAACAGCAATTCCTCAGTGCTCGCTTATTTCCATAATCCATTTCCCTAATGGAGAGTTTAATGGATATAAACAGAGGTTTCCTTTATAGATTTTGCTCTCACGTTACAGTGAGCTTTGTGCGTTTGTTAACTGTTATCACTCTTCTGATGCATGCGCCTTTATGAAATGATATTACAATATTCTCCTGCTCTTTTTGCCGAGGTCGTTTTATGCACTAGACCTGCAGAAGTTAATAAATATGTGAAGGGAGATATTCTGAAGTTAATAAATACGTGAAAGGAGATATTGTGCCAATCATACATTTCAAGGCGTTATTAGAAAGTACTCATTGTGGAAGGCCTGTTGTGGTTTGCGTTCATTTATCTCTGTCTGTGTTCTGGAGGTTGCAGAAGGACAGGAGATTTGTGTGATTGAGGCCATGAAGATGCAGAACAGCATGACCGCAGCAAAGGCAGCCAAGGTAAGCTCGCACACACACACACACACACACACACACACACACACACACATACTTTGATACATAATCCTCCTCACTACTCTGTGCATCATAAATCGATATGACATAAAGAACATGCTCTTCCACATACTTCAGCTACATTACAGTACACAACACCGAGAGAGAGAGAGAGAGAGAGAGAGAGAGAGAGAGACATCAAGGGGCCACAGTCCATTATCCACACTTGTATTCAGACCAGACCACTTAGCTCCTGTGAAAAAGTCTCTCCCTTCTTGTCAGAGGGCTGAAACCAGATTGTGGTCGTGGTGTTTATGATTCTTTTGATGGACAGCAGTACTTTATTGTACTTCATGCCTGGGTTATTATAGTCAACTAAAACCATAAAACACATTTTCGTTACTTGAAATAAAATAAACTTTAACTGAACTGGAGAAGAAAAAGATGTATACAAATTTCAGCTAGTTTCTCATTTTCACTTTGACTTGCACTAAAATAACTAAAACTGAAATGAAAATGAACTGTATATGTATAAAAAAAATACAAGAAAACTAAAATGAAAATGGAAAATATAGGAATAAAAACAAACTCTAATATTAATCAAAACTATAATGGTATCTCTCCCAGTGAAACTAACTCAGTGATAATAACACTGTTTCATGCAATATTAGTTTAGTAATAGAATAGTAGATTAGTGTGTATTCCTCTTAAAATACTCGAGCATTAACATAGGCTGTATCTAAAATCATCCCATATTCCAGTAGTTCTCTATCAGGAGACCCAGAAATGTCTCACTAAAAATGAAATGTACAACATTGTACATTTTCTCTTTTTTTTCTTCTTTTTTTTATCAGAAGGTAGCATGTACGTATGTTTCATCTCAGATACAAGGACTTTGAATATTGTGTCAGAGAAAGAGGGGCCTTGTGGTCAAAAAGACTGCATTATACCCTATACCACAGTTCACTAATATAGTCCACTTGAGGGACTGAATGAAAACGAGTGAACGAATTCAGACCCTGAGTGCACTAGAAGAGATGCCTCTTTATTAGTAGATTGTGCTTCTTGTTTAATAATGAAAAAAAGCTGGTGTTTGTGATTGTTTTGTGTCTAGTAAGCTCCAGTTTAATCTCATGAAAACTTGTCTAAACCATAATTAAACAATTTAATAATATATTTAAAAAGAATTTACTTGTGTGTGATTCCTCTGTGGAAGCTTCTTTTGATGAATAATGGGAATTCATTTGCTGTGACATTGGTTGTACTCTTGGTTTGAATGGTTTCGGACACCACTACAAATGTCTGTCCCCTCAAATAGTGCACTATATAAAGGAATAGCTGGTGATTTCCGACACAGCCATATACTTACACTACTGTTCAGAAGTTGGTAATGGTATAATGTTTTTAATGCCTTTGAAAGTCTCAACATTACCATTTTTTAATCTTTGTGAAAGCAGTGCACTAATTAGCAAGTGCCACTAATCTATATATATATATATATATATATATATATATATATATATATATATATATATATATATATATATATATATATATACTGGTGCTGGTTATATAATTAGAATATCATCAAAAAGTTGATTTATTTTACTAATTCCATTCAAAAATTGAAACTTGTATAGTATATTCATTCATTACACAGACTGATATATTTCAAATGTTTATTTCTTTTAATTTTGATGATAACTGACAACTAAGGAAAATCCCAAATTCGGTATCTCAGAAAAATTACTTAAAACCAATTTAAAGAAAGGATTTTTAGAAATCTTGGCCAACTGAAAAGTATGAACATGAAAAGTATGAGCATGTACAGCACTCAATACTTAGATGGGGCTCCTTTTACCTGAATTACTGCAGCAATGCGGCGTGGCATGGAGTCGATCAGTCTGTGGCACTGCTCAGGTGTTCTGAGAGCCCAGGTTGCCCTGATAGTGGCCTTCAGCACTTCTGCATTGTTGGGTCTGGCATATCGCATCATCCTCTTCACAATACCTCATAGATTTTCAATGGGGTTAAGGTCAGGCAAGTTTGCTGGCCAATTGAGAACAGGGATACCATGGTCCTTAAACCAGGTGCTGGTTGCTTTGGCACTGTGTGCAGGTGGCAAGTCCTATTGGAAAATGAAATCTGCATCTCCATAAAGTTGGTCAGCAACAGGAAGCATGATGTGCTCTAAAACTTCCTGGTTTACGGCTGCATTGACCTTGGACCTAAGAAAACACAGTGGACCAACACCAGCAGATGACATGTCACCAAGTGTGGAAACTGGACCTCAAGCAACGCGGATTGTGTGCCTCTCCTCTCTTCCTCCAGACTCTGGGACCCTGATTTCCAAAGGAAATGCAAAATTTACTTTCATCAGAGAACAACTTTGGACCATCAAGCAGGAGTCCAGTCCTTTTTGTCTTTATGCCAGGCGAGACACTTCTGGCGCTGTCTGTGGTTCGACAGCTGAAATCCATGTCTTGCATACGTCTGTGGGTAGTGGTTCTTGAAGTACTGACTCCAGCTGCAGTCCACTCTTTGTGAATCTCCCCCACATTTTTGAATGGGTTTTGTTTCACAATCCTTTCCAGGGTATGGTTATCCCTATTGCTTTTACGCTTTTTACTACCACATCTTTTCCTTCCCTTCTCCTATTAATTTGCTTGGACACAGAGCTCTGTGAACAGCCAGCCTCTTTTGCAATGACCTTTTGTGTCTTGCCCTCCTGGTGCAAAGTGTCAATGGTAGTCTTTTGGACAACTGTCAAGTCAGAAGTCTTCCCCATGATTGTGTAGCCTACAGAACTAGACTGAGAGGGGTTTTGGTTTCCTTGCCACTGTCGCCTCTGGCTTGGCTTGCTCAGTTGGGGAAAAACTATTTTTCAAATATATTTCAAAATAAATCTAATTATTAAACTAAATTAACCATATAGACCAAATTACTGATCTAAAGCCCACATTGTCACTGTATGATAATCAAAATATATTCTGTTGCATTATTTTTCTGTTTAACACTGTGAAGCTGCATTGAAACAATCTGCATTGTTAAAAGCGCTATATAAATAAAGTTGACTTGACTTGAGAGACCATTAAAATGCCTTAGCTGTTGTTTTTAGTTAATTAGCTGATTAGAGTGTGGCACCGGGTGTCTTCAATATTGAACCTTTTCACAATATTAAAATTTTCTGAATTCTGTATTTCCCTTAGTTGTCAGTTATAATCATCAAAATGAAAATAAATAAACATGTGAAATATATCATTCTGTGTGTAATGAATGATATTATGTAATTTATAAGTCAGAATATGATTGTAGGTTCTTAGGAAGAGTACAAAATAGAATTTTCCTGATTTTAATATTACACATAGAAAAGGCACGATAACATTTAAAGCTATTAGTGTCTATCTTTTCAAAGTAGTTATTGATTTTATTTTTAAAAGGATGTTTACTTTCAAATTATCCTTGAGGGACTGAAGAGTTCCCCTAATTGAAGAATCCCCCATATACATTTGTTTAGGAAGATATGGGTGAAGAAACAGTTTTGAATTAAAATTAGAACATAAAATGTTATGTCTTTGGTAATATGAAAGCATTAACTTCTTATTAAATATTTTTCTCCATTGTTTCTTTGGTAAGCTCCCTGTGTCCAATGTGTGTTTGATTGCATTGATGAATTAGTGAACACAAATAGCTTTTTCAAATGCAGAATGCATGGACCTTTCTCATGTGATACGTGTTGTTGTTCAGGTGAAGAGTGTGCACTGTAAAGCTGGAGATACAGTCGGCGAGGGAGATCTACTCGTGGAACTGGAGTAGCAGGACATCATCATCTGCAGGTTCAGAGGAGATCATCAGTCGCTGTGGAGGAGCAAACAATGACACTAGTAGAGTAGATGGAACATTCCTCCATTCGTTCTTTTTTCCCTCTCATGGTTTTACTCTCTTTTCTACATTCTGACGATAATGTATCCATCTCCCTGGAATTCAACTGGATCCCAGTGAAGGAAATGTCAAAACAATTACATTATGTTGTGCCTTGGCCCTCTGTTGGAGGTTTTCTCGTTTCACATGGAGCCAACCACACTGACATCAGCAGTAGCGATTGTATTTGAACGCATGTTTAAATGCAGTCAATGAAAGCTGTTGACACACTCACTCCTTCTTTCCGTGTACATTTAACCTTGTTTAGAGAAGTGCCGTGAATTTGCATTGCTTCAACTAAATTCTTAATTATTAGGTTGAAGTATGCAGTGATTTTTCTGTTACATGATTATTAAAACATAATATGGTCTCAATCTCACACTCGTATATTTTAAGTGTTTCTTTAGAATATACAGATGCAGGCCTCATTTCTGTCATCAGATGCATTAAACTAGTCAAGAAACATGCAAGCTTATAATGTCACATGATCATGTGTGATTATTTCTGCATAAGTTGTTCTTAGATCTGTAGGTGCACTATTGAAACACTTCATTTGCTTTCTACTTTAAAAATGGAAAGAAACAGAGGAGTGGACCATTAACAGAAGGGGAGGGCAGATATAAATACTCAGAAACAGACAGCTATGATCAGGCTCGGAAGCCAGAAGACCCACCGGCACTAGTGCGGTCTCCTGTTTTGTATCACTGAGCCACTTATATCCACTTTCTGTCTGTATTTGTTTTAAGAGAAGAAAAAAAAATGTTATAATAAAAATGGGATTATTGTAAAACATTCCAAGTGCTGTTGATTGTTTGAAGCCCCAGGCTTGGAAAGGAAATATGTTGGAGCACATTAAATGCATTACTTCAGTTAATGATTTGATTGAATAAGCTGTGTGACTGCAGTCAACTCATTTCTTTCTTTGCATAAGAGAATCAGACACATACAACAGTTAAGCCAGTTGAATTTGTCTTTTTTTTTTTAATGTAGCAACCTTTTTTTCTCACATATTTAACAAATGTAAACAAAATAAGTCTAAGATTTGCCTCAAATTGAGCCCTTTTTTATAGTAGATTGATTGCTGCACGTTGTCTTCACTGTAACACGGTTTCCTGTTATGTGTACAAGACAAAATCAGAGAGGATTGATTTCCCTTAAAAACTGTAACTGCCTAAAAGTGTAAACACAATAGTTTGATCCTTCGATATCCCATTTGGTTTAAGAAATAGGGGCTTCATTTATAAAATGATGCTCAGAAACCGTCCTACATTTGATCTTACGATCATTTCTCAAATGTGCGGACGTGTGATTCAGAGAACGAACACACAAAAAACATGCGTACGCCTCTCTTCCAGGAGTGAAATTTATAAATTGCTAATTATCTCCAAATTGTGTGCAACAATGGTTTCAGATCTCCGCCTTGTAAACGCCGCCTTATTCACGTCATTAACATATAAAAGAGCACCAGTCAACGTCCAAATCCTTTGCTTGAGAATGGTGGGCGGCAAGAATTTCTTAGATTTCCAAAAACCTGCAGTCGTCCAACTCACTGCCACAAGGAAAAGAGCATACGTCTGCTTAGACCCTGACATGGCGCTAAGCACTGTTCCACGTCATAGACTGTTCTAATAAATATGAACGCTGGCGTGAATTTTAGCGTATACACACTCTGTGCGTACGCACATTTTATAAACGAGGCCCCAGATTTAGACTTGCTTGTTCTCGCATATGCCACATTGACATTTAATAGTAGGATTTTATCTGAAAATACAACCTTTAGTAATCTGAAAATTAGTGCGATGCTGCATGTTTGACATACACATTTGTTGTTCATTCTGAGCCAATTTAGGTCAGCAGAGTGGCTGTCAGTGTAGAAACTGGATTGCATTGTTAAGGTTGTGCTTCAGAATGGTCACAGCTCTGACCTTGAGCTGACAATGAACTCAACACACACACACATCAGAGACTCCACTTCACTGACCTTTGACCTTTCTCAGTGGCTCGCATAATTTCTAGTATGCAGCTTTATGGCCATAATCTTTCCTGTAGCCACTACGAGAGAAACTGCTTTCTTGTTTTATTCAATACTGTAAAAAATAGAAAAACAAAAATGCTTAAACCCGGACAGCACTTGCACTGGGTCCTCGGGTAACACGGTTGAATTCTCTTCAGAGAATCCTTTCTTTAAATACGTCGCATGCAGAGATTCAACCGTAAACTAGGCCTCACACTGTAGTAACTCTCATAACCAGTTCACGGTTGCTGTTGCTGGTCTGTCCGCGTGGCTCCTGGGGCCTCAGGTGGTGGCTGAGGAGATGAAGGATGTTGTAAGCACAGTGGTGGTCTGGCAGCGAGGGCTGCCCGTTGCTGGGCTCAGACGAGTCCTGCGGCTCTGTCGTGGCACCTGCTGCCAATGGGACGGAGTTTGTGGTGGGGCTTACGGTGCCCGCCACGGCCGCTGCAGCTGCAGCCATGAGGGAGGACGTGGAGGTGGAGGCTTCACCTTCCGTGCCGGTCGGTCCCATGCGGTGCGTCAGCTGCAGAGAGAAGGTCCGGAATGTGGCACCGGTCTTCTGGTGCTCCTCATTGTCTTTGACCTTGTCGTAGTTTAAAACTTTCCACTGCTGATTAACAGCCTGCCAGCGGTTAAAGATGCGAAATACGGAGGGACCCTCGTGGACAATCAGAGCTAAAAGAGAAGGAAAGACGGATTTGTTAAGTGAGAGATAATGTACAGTCAGAACCAACGACTCTGTCTAGGAAGAGACTTGTTAACAAGACTATGTTCTAAAAACAGACGACAAATGATTGCAGTTCAAACGAATCTGCGAAAATGACTAAAAGGGCTGTATAGTGCATGCCAGGCCAGTAGTTGGCGATGTCACTTTGTCAAGAAACACCCCATGAACATGTAATGCGTATGATGTCACCGTTTTCACAAATGTGCGTTTTTGTTGTTTACATGGAGACGGGAAAGGCATCGTTTTCAAAACCTTGAGTTTTCAGGTGCTCAAAATGACGTTGTCGTGTAAATGAACGGCCAAAACTCATTAAAGGTTTTCTGTTATCAACTGAAAGCGGTGTCGTGTATACATACCCTAAATTTGCTGAAAGACCTTTTAATGGGTACTTTGCCTACTTAAAAATACAGCTTTAATTATAAACATATGTCAAATATTATGCAGTCAAGTCAACTTTATTTATATAGCGCTTTTAACAATGCAGATTGTTTTAAAGCAGCTTCAGTGTTAAACAGAAAAATAATGCATTATCATGCATTGACAATGTGGGCGTAGATCTGTAATTAGATCAGTAATTTAGTCTATATGGTTAATTTAGTTTAATAATTAGATATATTTGGAAATTTATTTGAAAAATGTAGTGTCCCCAACTGAGCAAGCCATGTCAGAGGCGACAGTGGCAAGGAAACCAAAACCCCATCAAGTGACCTAATGGAGAAAAATAAACCTTGGGAGAAACCAGGCTCAGTCGGGGAGCCAGTTCTCCTCTGGCCAATTAACAAACAGCATATTATTATTAATCTGGCAATTTTAAAGGTCAGAGATCATAATAAATCTGAATATTCAAAATATCTGAGGCAACATGCCGGAGACGGGTTTATTGAGGATGATGTATCAATTAAATAATTATTAAAAATAAATAATTTGAAATCATTTAAATAATTAAATCAATTAATTATCAATGTATCAATTAAATAATTATTAAAAATAAATAATTTGAAATCATGAAAGTCATTACGCTGGAGACAGGTTTTTATTGAGGATGCTGTATTGATTAAACAATTACTAAAATGTAATATTCAAAAGATCGGCGGCAACACGCTGGAGACGGGTTGTTTTGAGGATGACATATCGATTTATTAACTAGGACTATTCAAACAATCGGAGTCATCACGCCGGAGACAGGTCTATTGAGGATGCCGTGTCGATGAGGCAGCTTAAGGGGGAGTCTAAATGACACGGTCTCTGCAGACACTTCAGGGTCATGTGTTGGTCACATCTGGGTGCAGGTCCACCGTCTGATCTGGATGCAGCCAGGATCCAGCTGACTGCAGTAGACCTCGGGATAAAACAGAGACACTAACATTAGCGTCGATGCCATTCTTCTGATGATGTAACGAGTACATCAGGTGTTATGGGAAGTGTTCGCTAGATAATGCAGCCTAACAATCATTTAACTGATTTGAATTATAGAAATTGATAATGTTCTGTGTGGATGCCATAGTAAAGAGATGCGTTTTTAGTCTACATTTAAGCTGTAAGAGTGTGTCTGCTTCCCGAACAATGCTAGGAAGACTGTTCCAGAGTTTAGGTGCTAAATAGGAAAAGGATCGACCGCCTGCAGTTGGTTTTGATATTCTAGGTATTATCAGCTGGCCAGAGTTTAGAGACCGCAATAGACGTGATGGAGTATAATGTGTTAAGAGCTCACTCAAGTACTGGGGAGCTAAACCATTTAGTGCTTTGTAAGTAATAAGCAAGATTTTAAAATGTATGCAATGTTTAATAGGGAGCCAGTGCAGTGTTTAAAGAACTGGGCTAATGTGTTCATACTTCCTGGTTCTAGTAAGAACTCGAGCTGCTGCGTTTTGGACCAGCTGGAGTTTGTTTATTAAGCGAGCAGGGCAACCACCCAGTAGAGCATTACAATAATCTAGCCTTGAGCTCATGAATGTATGTATTAACTGTTCAGCATTTTGCATTGAAAGCATGAGCTGTAATTTAGATATATTTTTAAGATGATAGAATGCAGTTTTACAGATGCTAGAAACATGGCTTTCAAACGAAAGATTGGTATCAAAGACTGCAACTGTTTTTTGAACAACATATCAGAATGATTTCTGAAGGATCACATGACACTGAAAACTAGAGTAATGGCAGCTGAAGAATCCCAATATTGCTGTTTTGAACAAAAATGTAGCTTTGGGGAGCATAAGAGACTTCTTTCAAAAAGTTTTTAAAAATTGTAATGACCCCAAATGTTTGAACGGAAAAATATTTTGAAATTATATATCGGCCTAGCAACAAGACAAACAATATTACAGTGATATTAATAATACATTTTCCCTTTTGATATCTGATACGCAAGATGGCAGCAGTTGTATTTCTATGAATCACAAGAGCATGAGTCCTTGTTGTGATACAAGGCACATGAAAGTATCACTGGTTTCATTTGACCGGATAAGCAGTGTGATTATACAGTGTTGCTGTGGACGATGGTGACTACCAGGAAATATCACACTGTTGGATTGGACGTTTGACCAATCAGAATCAAGTATATCTCAGAGCTGTGTAATAACTGACTGCTAGATTCCACTCGTAATAACATGGGCATCATTTAAACGCCACAAAAATATGAACTTCTGCTCTATTTCGAAACACTTTACTTTGACTCAATTACATTTCCCAGGCAAAAAAATATACCTTTTACTTCTTGCAAATCATTTAGACCGACAAAGTGCATTTTTCAGAGGTCATCATGACATTTTACTGGACATACAAGCCAATCGAATTAACAATTAAGTACTTTTTCAATATATGATGCACCACTTTGCTGTATTTAATCACTTTTGGCATTTCATAACCTTTTAATTAATATTTTATAAGATATTGAGTGTAACTGGTAAACAGCGCATGTCTTGAGGCTACAAGGTTAATTTTCCCTCCACTTATAGAAAACATTTACTTCAGAAATTTAATTGCAATAAATCTCAATGACTTGATAGATCACGAAAATTTGCAATGCACAGACTAAAAAACTGGTATTTAGGAAAATGTTCAGAGGTCCAGATAGAAAAGAGTGGTGATCTGCATTAATCTTTTATGTGACAGTGAGTTCCCCTCTGAATGTCTGCAAGACCGCACATATCTCTACACTTTTTTCAGACTCCTATCTTCCCCCCTTTTCGTTTTTCACTCTCTGAGCTCTGATGACAGTGAATCTCATTTTTTTCCCATCACCCTGCAAATGTTAGATTAGAAAGGCTTGCATTTTGTGGAGTTGAAACCGATCTCTGATCACTGTAAAAGGCTAGTGCCCTCCCTAGAGCCCTGAGGTTCTCCTCTCACTCTAGATGCTCCAGAATCAATGAGACAGACCACTAACAGACGCTATCACTGTACACTGCAGACCACTAAAACAAGCGGCTTGTGAGAAGGTAATAATAACCCATGGGTTTCAATCGACTTTTCTACAACAGCCAAAGCCCTGCGGTTGAGAAAACTGTAAATGCTGGAAATGAAACAAGGCTGCACCAAATTTGTTTCACCTTTCATATCACATCAGTCATATTGGTTCAGTTAAATGGGTGGAAAAGCATGGTTTTTAATCTTAGGGTTGATGCTGTAGTTGTTGCTGTTATTAGCTTTATTGGAACAGATAACTGGAGTTTCAGTAGACAGAGCAGATTAATGTGTCCACGGTGGGATTTATATGCAGCAAATGTGTACGAGTCAAAATTAGGTTGTGGAGGAGTTTATTAGCGTTCCAGCATCATGGAGATGCTGTTGCTGCTGCAACCTGATTTTCTAGACTCTCTTTCTCTCTCGCTCTCTCTCCCTCTCACACACAGTCACTCTTCCCCAGTTGGACTGCACATGCTCTCATTACAAGGAGAGAATGTGAGACATGTATTGATTTAACACACACGCGCACATTTTCCTTGCGCCGAGAGGATAGCTATAGGAAATTCTCGGGGCAAAGCTTGAATTTTTATCAGCAGTTTATTCTGCTGTAGTGTGGGATTTTTGGCTCTTAACCAGTCCAGTCCCACAGTGGATGGGAACAGCGCTCGGCTGTGAAAAGCCACTTTGCCACCTGTCTCTTCTCTTAGCTTCACTCTCAGTCTTTCTCTCCTTCTCCTTCCTATTTTGTTCCCATAGTGCTTTGCCTGTCAGATGAATCTACATTATGGCAGATGATGTTAAACTAATGACTATAATGAGGCACAATATTATGTCATATTTCAATATTAAGCTGAAAGCTGTATGAGTAAGATGTCATCCCATCTGAGCAATCTTGAAATGAACAACGATACTTGTTGGCTAATAGTGATAAATAATATGTTATGAAATTGTAATGAAACACCTTTAGAAAAGATGTAAAATGTTTCTTGCAAGAAAACCCCTATTCATACAGTATTTTGGTTAAAACATCTAAGAAATATACAATACAATGACATCCCATTCTTAATCTGTAGGGTTTAATGTGGAGTTGGCCCACCCTTTGCATCTATAACAGCTTTGACTCTTCTGGGAAGGCTTTCCATAAGGTTTAGGAGTGGGTTTATGGGATTTTTTGGACCATTCTTCTAGAAACACATTTGTGAGGTCAGGCACTGATGTCGTGTCTCCACTCTAATTAATCTCAAAGGTGTTCTATTGGGTTGAGCTCAGGACTCCTCCACACCAAACTCGCTCAACATGTCTTAATGGACCTTGCTTTGTGGTGTGCAGTCACGTTGGAACAGGAAGGAGGCTTCCCCAAACTGTTCCCACAAAGTTGGGAGCATGAAATTGTCCAAAATGTCCTGGTATGCTGAACCATTAAGAGTTCCCCAAACCCTGAAAAACAGCCTCACACCATAATCCCCCATCAACCAAACTTTAAACTTGGCACAATGCAGTCAGACAAGTACCGTTCTACTGGCAACCGCCAAACCCAGACTCGTCTGTCGGATTGCCAGACAGAGAAGCATGATTCCACGGTTGTAGAGTCCAGTGCCGGCGTGCTTTACACCACTGCATCCGACGCTTTGCATTGCACTAGGTGATGTAAGGCTTGGATGTAGTGGCTCGGCCATGGAAACTCATTCCATCAAGCTCTCTACACACTGTTACACGAAGTCTACACAAAGTTTGTTGACCATGGAATATGTAGACAATGGAATATGTAGTAGTGAGGAAATTTCATGAATAGACTTATTGCACTTGTGACAACCTATCACGGTACCACGCTTGCATTCACTGAGCTCCTGAGAACGATACATCTGTGGCCATGGAAGTGATTGGAGCACCTGAATTCAATGATTTGGAAGCAGTAAAACTAAATAAAAATATAATTAAAACAATAATTGTTGTCCACTCACTAAATTTACACACACACAAAAAAAGATATTTAAATGTTTAAATTGAAATGCAGTCTGTGTAATGCATTTCACATATGGTGAAAAACAAACAAAAAGAGATGATAGTTTTAGTGTTTTATTGGTAGCTGAAAGCATCAATAGTTGATATATAAGCACATTTTGGATAAAAGCATCAGCTAAATGAATATATATATATATATATATATATATATATATATATATATATATATATATATATATATATATATACAAATGTTGTGTGAAACATTGTTCGAAATACTCTCACCTGATGCCCCCTTCCTGTCAGGAGGTGAAATAATAAAAGGCTAATGCTGTTCTCAGTGATAGTGTTTCAATGAAACGATCGCCTTTAGGCATTATCTCCATTCTCTCCACCTAATCAGACAGAATGGACTCTTGTTCTGCCTCCCTCCCAGTCTGGCTGCTTACAGAGACAGAGCGATACATCACAGTGAGAAACTCTTGAGGAGCTCTGCCATTGATCTAGAGCATGCACGCGCACAAACGGATGGGCCACTAAAACAATCTCGACATCACCATTGTTCAGCTCCTTCCCATTCACCCTCTTTCTTTTTTCTTGCAGTAGCGATTACCCAAGATAGCGCTGCTCTGAGAAAACCTCATTATTCCCACTGAGCCACTGGAGAGGTGAAACAGCCATTCCACTTCAGCTTCTGCAGCTTTGTGATGCCCATTTACTAGGCGGCAGATATTTTATGTTGCAGCTGTCATTTGCGGATGTTAAGGAGAGGGCTGCAGTTGTTGACACTCTTGCTTTAATTTATGACTTTATGTCCAATCTGCAATACATCATATAGAGCTGTCTAAACCTCATACATCAAACTGCCACTATAGCGCAGTTACTCTGTTCAATACCTGTACATTTATTTAAATAGCCACATTCACACAGCTGTAGAATACAATTGTCAGTGCTGAATACAGCTGTTCAAACACATTTTTGCTTTGAAACAGGTGCAGTGAAAAATGCATCAGTATCTGTAGTCAGTAGTGTAGTGACAGTTCACACAGAAGTCACTTTCTCATTGACTCCTACTGAAATGGTTAGTTTTCCAAAAAAGATACATTCGACCACACCTTTACTATAACTATTTAAAAATGCAAGACGTTGGAAAGTAAATTGGAAAAAAAATCAAATTACAAAAATCGCAAGGTCTACAGACATGTTTCATAATACATGTTTTTAGAATGACATGTCGTGCATGAGATGCTGCAAAAGACAAAAGACCTCATTGCCAAAAACAGTGCATCTAGTGCATGTTTACCAAAAATAATGATAAACAGCACAATGGAGAGCAAAAACATGTTCTGTGTTTGCTTTCACACTTTCACACTTTCTTAAACACTGGCATTTCTGGTGGGCACCCAAAATTGGTTTGGATGACGTGAACACTGTTTTTTTTTTTTTACTCAGTCAGGTGTGCGCTTGCGTTATCAATAGTTTGCTGCTGATAACGCTATATTTTTAAATCACTGTGAACCACCAAATGTATAATTTGGACAAATTCTTAGTTGTTATTTAGAAAAAGGAGTAAATTGTTGTTACTTTGATGATGCAGACATACTGTGGTCCTGACCCTAAAAAATACAGTGTGAACTGAATCCAGAAAGGCCAGGGAGAGGCGGGAGCAATAAGACTCTTGTTTGGACCAAGCAATTGAACCAAGTGTGAAAGCAAGTGTGTTTTCAACCATATTTATAAACGCTTAAATGATCCTGTTCATACAACAGTTGAGCTTACACAAGCCGTTTGAATGTACAGCCATTCTGTCCTTTGCAAACGTTGTAAATAATGCCTGTATCAGTGATGAAAATAAATATCAAATAAGGTGACTTTCATAACGCTGGAAGTCTCATTACAGTTAACATGACCTTATTTGATAAACGAGCCCAATAGAGGCACAAATTCTTCCATTATCCAACAGTGGCATTGAATTGTTGAGTGTGGAGCAAAGCATTTGGGAGGGACCCAGACCACAAAACGAATAAAGGCTTTGATGGAAGACAGTGATTGGAAGGGCTCATAACTCTATCTCTGTGGGTTATCGGAACCCCACAGGAATACACAAAATACACACATCAGCTGTGTGTGCAGTGTAGACTGGCTATAGCTCTGTATGACATGACAACTAGTTTTCCAGTGTGATTCTATTTACCCAGTACAGGTTAACCAAAATAGTAAATTAAGGTGTGAGTCCTGATAAGAAGTAAGTGAGTTTGGCTATAGAATATATTTAGCACATTCACACAGAATGTGTTTTTCCATTACACAGCACTACTTTTCCATTATTTTTCATATTTGAACACGCGTTAGACAGACGTGTTTGACCGTTGCGCTCATATTGTGTCTTTGCAGTGTTCTGCGCATGAAATGTCGTTCTCAAGTGCTCAAGTTTAAATAAGTTCAACTTTTAAAAGACGTGTCTCAAGACCAAGTTTTTCCCCATTTCCCTGTGTGAACAGCCCCTAAAATGTGACTAACTGCCATTTTATACTGCTGCTGTGTGAACATTTCCCTATTCCGGTATCTGTTATGTCATTGACATATAAAAATTGCGGAGAATAGAGGTTGTGAGTGAGAGCCAGAGCAGAGCTAAATGTTTGGATAAAACAGGGAGAGAAAAAAAAGCAGATAGAACCAGATAATTTTTGGCTGCATATCTAAGAAAATGAAAAGAGCAGAAATTATCTGAAATATTTTAGAAATATAAATTAAATTCTTAGGTCGCAATGCAAAGTCCTGATTTTTCCGTTATCTGTTGCAACAGTTACAGGCATTGCTCAATACTATTGCGAGTTAAGGTGCAGTCACATTTACCATTGTCCTGTGAAATTCATTTCAGTTATTTCATTACGAATCTGTGGAATTTCATGTGAAGGTGAAACATTTTTGCATACAGATTTTGCATGATGTTCAAGAAAGTCACAATTTGCCACATTCACATTGTTTATAAGTCATGTAAATGGTAAATGGACTGCATTTATATAGCGCTTTTAACAGACCAATGGCCATCCAAAGCGCTTTACATATTGCCTCACATTCACCCATTCACACACTGACGGCGGTGTCAGCCATGTAAGGCGCCATCCAGCTCGTCGGGAGCAGCTGGGGTTAGGTGTCTTGCTCATGGACACCTCGACACTTGGTCAGGTGGAACGGGGATCGAACCACCAACCTTCCGGTTTGTAGACAATCTACATGAGCCACTGAGCCATGAGCCATATCAAGTCACCTTCATCACTTTTTACAATATAGATTGTTTCGTAGCAGCTTTAAAGTGATAATAGGAAATTAATGAAATAGAGATTGTTTTGGCTGTACAGCAGCTCTAGAAAAAAGTTATTGTCCAGCTAAAGTAAGCTTTTGATTGATTAATTTCCGTTGTAAAAAATCATTAGTTATTTACTTTGGGGCCACTTACACAACACCATTTTCAACCAAATTATAAAACTCTCAATGCGTTCCGGCCACTCGTCTGCACAGCAACAGTGCCTGCGGCTAGAGAATGCAAACCTTGAAACAGGTTTTGAAATAGTTTTGCAACTATACCGTTAACATCTTTGTGTAAACCTGCCATCTGAATCTGAAAAAATGTGAATCTGTGAGAATGGTGTCGGCATGCACGTAAGCATTACGTGTTCAGTCTATAGGCAAGTGCGTTTGAATACAAATGTGAATATGTGAATAAAAGCTAAAATTGAATCTGTTCATCATGACTCTTCAGAAGACTTTGTGTGTGTGTGTGTGTGTGTGTGTGTGTGTGTGTGTGTGTGTGTGTGTGTGTGTGTGTGTGTTCTATAACACTGGAAAAAAAACTGTTTTTTGCTAAGTGCTGCTCTAGTTTTGGCTGCAGTATACCTCGACCCCCATCCCCCCTTAAAATGGTTTTGTTACAACAATTCAAATCTAAGCTCTTCAGCTGATGTGTAATTGAAAAAATATATAATTTAATTAGGAGCACATTTCCTCTGAGAGACAAAAAGACAGATACAATGTGTGTGTGCGTGTGTTATTTACTGCCTCAATTGTATGCGGATCATCAGGGAGCAGTGTGTATTTTCTCTCATAGCGATGCATTAGAAGGATCACCCTAAAGCTGGCCTGATTAGACTCATCGTTTCGCCTTTCCTCCAGAGATCAAACTCGGCATGTCCTTCCTTGTAATCCTTTATGCCAGTGTGACAAAGCATTACATATCACAGAAAGTCCTAAATATTTGGTATATTCACTTCCAAATTATATATGAAAAATGTTATAATATCTGTTAATTGGGGTGAATTCCAATCAGAAGTGAGCATCACTGCACCCCATTTACTCTGAAAGTGAGAGGGCTTGCTTGTATAGGCAATGTTTTTAGAACACCCTGAGCAAAATCTATATATCACTGAACCTTCCTTTTGAATTGGAAAAAGTAATGATTTTAAACTGTTAATATTGTTGTGGAAAGTATACGTTTGCATCAAATATCGACCCTTTGTAATTCTATTTTCTCTGATAGTCCTTGGGCGCTTGAGAACATTTTAGAATCTATGGCAAAATCACATAAATGGCAAACAAACTGCAAAATTACTTCCTTTAAATGATGTTTGTCTGTATGCTGTAAGTGGCCTTGTGAAAGAGAAATTCAGTTGAAGGGTCATTCCAAATGGGGGAAAGAAAGGAATAATTGAAAGTACCATTTGGAATAGAGAGCAACAGCGGGGTACTGGAAGTAAAAATTCCATTTCTTTTCTCAACAGAGAAATAGATTTTTAATGATTCAGCATAAACCTTTCAAGACAGGCTGACTATTTAATTTATGGTATGCTTCTATTAAAGCCCTAACTCATAAGTTATTTAAAGTTCATTTTTACAATCAGAGAATGACAATAAACAAAATATAGCTGCAAGCAGCGATGACGGGCCCACAACCTGGCACCATCATCACCCTGGTGGCTTTAGGGCAACTGTGCATAATGTGCAATATTCAATAAAACTGGGAGAATGTAAAAAGACTGTCAAAATTATTTGAATACGCCACATTTACTGCAGCAGCTGGTGCCCCTATAAACCACAACCACGAGGTCCTTTAAATTTAGATTAATTTAATGTCATAGGATGTTATATGGTCGCTTTGAAATCAGTGCAAAGTTATCTTTTGCAGCTCAAAAGTACAGACGCAAGATCTTTTAAAATTTTTATTAACCTAACTATTGAACTAATTATACAAAACTATGTTGTCAGTGCCATCCATACAAATGAACTGGTTTTACAAGATGTGAGACACTTCCTGTTTCCTTTTTTTGTCCTTAATTTAATCTCTCACAATGGAAAACACAGTTTGAGATATCCCATAATCATTCGCAATTTAGCTTCTTCAGTATATTGGCATCATGTTGAGAAAGTTTGGTTCGAATCGTATGACGGCCTTTGGAGAAGTAGCTAAAAAATGAGAGCTTAGTTTAAAAAATCCACATTCAATCAAAAATATCTGACTTCCTGTTGGTCGGAGCTAATGACTGTAAATTAGAAAATTTTCTGGCTCGATGAGAACGATATTTGTACTGAGTTTGATTACTGTAAGTAAAACTAACCCCCCAACTTTTGACAAAAGGTGGTGCTATAAAGCCCCTCCTCCAGGCCTGTTTCTAAAGTTTTGCCCATGTCTACTGGCTGACAGCTATGACGTGTGTGTCAAGCTTCATGCAATTTGAAGCATTCTAAGAATCTAAATCAGTTAATGTTTGCAGAAGTTATAACACTTCCTGTTGTCCTTTTTTCTCATCATAAATTAGTTTCAACGCCATGGCCAAACCGTTCAAGATATCAAAAATCTACTCTAAATAGTCTTGCTCAATGCTCAATGTCTTGACTTCATGCTGATTGAGTTTGGTAGCGATTAAATCATCTAGGAGAAGTATATCAAATTGTAGTCTCAGCCTCAGATGTCATGCCCACAGACCATTGGCTGAACGTCTGATGCATATAGCACACTTATCTGCAAATACTTCAGGAGTTTCGAAGTTGTCATCTGATTGGTTGAATTCTACAGGATGTCCGCGAGACGTGTGTGTTGCGTTCTTTAACGGTCCGTCTGGAAACAAATGCTATGACTCCAAACTCCCTCGTGGAAGAAGAACGCTGTCATGTTAACAACTGTGACAATGAGCGCTTATCAGGATCAACTAAACGCTGGATTTTCAATAGTATGTGAAGTTCGTGGCAACATTGTTGCGGTAAACTTGAAAAACCGGTAAAAGATGCACATCGGTCTGTTATTGCAGGGACATTGACTTTTCACGCCTCTAAACATGACACGGTACAAAACTGTGATTGGTTGCATTACATGTCAGTAAAACGTCCTATTGGGTGGTCCTTGACCAATGAAAGCTGCAATGGAGTCCAGACCTTCTGCCATTAGTCTGAATGTCTGACTACTGTCAAATTCCAGAGCACGCGTTTTCCAAACAACCCATAATAACCGACTTCCTGTTGGGCTGATGTATGATTTGTTCAGCCCAATGAGATCTATAACTGTATGAAGTGTGGTTACTGTAAGTGAAAATAGGGAGCGCTACAAACCCTAATCCCCCACCCCCCTTTACCAATGGAAAACAATAGGGCCCTTCGCCCCTTAGGGCATGGATTCTAATTAGGACAAAAGAGCTCAGCAGCAACCATCTTCTCCCATGGAGCATTGTGAATGATAATCAAGTCAGTCTCCCTACACTCTTCAACTTCTTAATTGAGCCGTTCACTGGATTAACTAATGTGATGAGATCATGTGACAACTATGTAGCAAAATACTGCTCGAAACGCTTATTGTTGTGTACCGTGTTATGTTTCACATGAGCAGTAATTGGTAAGATAGTTTCATTCTAAATATAGAATCTTTCAGAAGAATAAAATATAGTTATATTAAAATGTCCTGGCTCTTCCAAGCTTTATAATAGCTTTATAATAGCAGTGACTATTGGGTCATTTTTGTCCATAAAAGTGCATCTATCCATCATATAACTGCTCCACACGGCTCCCGGGAGTTATTGAAGGCCTTCTAAAGCGAAGTGAAGTGTATGTGTAAGAAAAATATCCTTATTTTAAACTTTATAGAATAAAATAACTAGCTTCTGGTGGTCAGCGGTAAGCAAGTTGACTTTACAGCAAAAGAGCAACCCCTGACACGATGTATTCTCAGTTTTCAGTCACGTGACTGTCACAGAGCCTTGGAGGGCAAAACCGCCATAGAACACCATTGAACTTAAAACAAAAATATGTGAACAAGATGAACGTTTTGGGCACTTATGATCCACCTGCAGCACCTGCTGCAGTATGTCAATGCCGTAATGTACTAAAACAATGATATTAAAAAATCTAATTCAGTTTACATGGCAAACTATACTTTTTGAGATTCTTAGAATGCTTTAAATTCCATGAAACTTGACACACACATCATAGCTGTCAGCCAGTAGACATGGGCAAAACTATAGAAACGGTCCTCAAGGAGGGGTTTATAGCACCACCTTTTGACAAAAGTTGATGCATACTATGTACAGGCAAGTAGATGGGCCAAGAATATGAACGCATGCGTTTTCTTTATAATGGGTTTCAATGGGGAAAACACCTAACGAGAAACCTCGTGTTGCACTAATATTCTGTGTTCATCTGCTTTCCTGTGCAAAGTTTGCAACATCAATAAAATGTATATTGAATGTTTTACTGCATTAATACTGACTACAAACCTGGTAAAAATGACTGGCGAGCAATGTAGGAAAGCCTTGTTTTGCCCTCCAGGTAGGCGTTCCTAAGCGTGTGATGACACGTGAAAACTATGAATTGAAGCAACGCAAGCTTTGACGCCTCTCGTGGATAGGTCTGGGCAACAAACTCAATGACCTCTTCTCTTATTTTGAAATCCTCTGGCATTTCTCTTGAAAATTGTAATTCATGACCGGTGTTTTGTTTTGCTCTATCCTCTGCGCTTCTGCATTCGTCAGTATGCATGGGTCAAGGGTTACTCTTTCACTGTAACTTTTTATTCTTTCACTTGCGTACCGCTGACCGCCGGAAGATAGCTATTTTAGTCTATAAAGTTTTCAAATATGGATAGTTTTCTTACATAAACGCACCACTTCGCTTCAGAAGGCATTTATTAACTCCCCGGAGCAGTGTGGAGCAGTTATATGATAGATAGATGCACTTTTATGGACTTAAAAATTACCCAACAGTCACTGCCATTATAAAGTTGGAAGAGCCAGGACATTTTTTATATAACTCCGATTTTATTCGTCTGAAAGAAGAATGTCATATACATCTAGGATGGCTTGAGGGTGAGGAAATCATGGTCTGATTTTCATTTTTTTGGTGAAATAACCCTTTAAATGAGCAGTGCTAGTCTAATAGTTTGTCACTTAATATTGGGTGGTTTTTAAAATTGTATATATTCATATGTGACAGCCATCATATTGAGGCCAGCTTGAATTTGAATTGACTTTGAATTGCATCTATGCAGGAATCAATTTCCAGTGCTCAATCTTTCAGCCTTTCCATTTCTTTCTTTTTTTAGAACTTTATTCAGTAGATACATAAAAAAAAAGTCAAATGCAGCAATGAGCTGCAAGTGGGCTTGTCTTGTTCACTTTCAGCTGGTTCCAATAGATGTTGGTTACCAGCAAGGCGCAATGTACTCAACCCCCGCCCCCAACCCCCCGAACACAGACAGGGTCTGACACGCTCAGACAGATAAACAAGCAAACATGTAAAAGTACAACATTGGTTTTGCTGAGCCAGGTGGCTGCAGTATTGAGTATCCAATGACCTACCAATGCAAACGAGGTCCATGAAGCCGTACATGGCATAACAGATCTGGAAGAGCAGGTCCTGCCTTTGCCACTTGGCTGACGGGCTGAGGGAGGACCACACCAGCCAGGAGATACTGGCTATCAGGAACAGGGAACCCAGAACAGCTGCAGCTATCTGTACTTTCTCTATCACTGTCAAAGAGATGGCCTGCCACTGGAGACACACAAAAAAGATGAACTAATAGATACTAGACACAGTGCTAGACCCACATTTCAACACACGAGGAAAACAAGAAGACACTGCAAAATATTTATATAGTAAACAGATAATATAAGTGACTTAATATCAGTCACAATAAGCCAGAATTATAATATAAACAAATGATTGGTCAGTAAATTACACTGATGCAGAGGTACACTATCTTTCAAAAGTTTGGGGTCGGTAAGATTTATTTTTATTTTTAATTAGTATTTTATTCAGTAAGGAGGCATTAAATTGTTCAAGACTTGTTACAAAAAAATATACTTCAAATAAATGCTGTTTTTTTAACTTTATATTCATCCTGAAAAAAAGTTTATCGTTGTTTCCAGAAAAATATTAAGCAGTGTTAACACAGTGTTTTTGATTGAATCACACAGTTTGCAGAACTTTAAACACTTATCATGTGGTTAGACACAACAAGCAAATCGGAATCACTCTTTGTGCAAAACTGTAAACACATTGTCATTCACAAAGCACATGTAGCATTCTAGTGCACTTAACTCAGAATGGCACAACACAGCCCCCAAAAGGAGGAGGAGGAGGAGGAGGAAGAGGTGGAGGAGGAAGAGACAGAGGAGGAGGAGACGGAGGAGGAAGAGGAGGAGGAGATGGAAGAGACAGAGGAGGAGGAGATGAAGGAGGAGAACGAGGAGGAAGAGATGGAGGAGGAGGAAGAGACGAAGGAGGAGGAGGAGGAGGAAGAGATGGAGGAGGAGGAGGAAGAGGAAGAGATCAAGGAGGAGGAGGAAGAACAAGAGCCATCATTTCCAATGAAATTAGAGCAACAATCATACATCATGTTCTGGTTCATGGAGAAGCATATGAGGGTAGCAGGACTGCGAGTTCAAATATAAGCAGGTTCTCTGTGGCCTCTATTGTCAGGACATTCAGAGAAGAGAACAGGTAAGTGTACTATCATTTGTGGTCCCTCAAACTTACAGTACAGTATGTACAGTTGTGGAATGTCTCAGTAAATTACTGTAACATATCTAAAAATTGGTCCTTTTCTTGCAGTGATATACTTATATAATAGTATTTTATGTATTGTACATATTTGGTGACATTTCAATGCATTAGGCCTGTCTGTACAATTCTAACAAGAGGTTTTATTTGATAGAACTGAAAGACTGCCACATGCCGGTGGAAGGAGAGATATGTTCTCACAACAGCAGGAGACCATTATTGTCAATATGGTCCTTCAAAATAATCTCATTCATCTGCATGAAATACAACAGCGAGTTGAGGAAGACAACGTGAATTTTGAAGGAATCAACTGTGTGAGTCTCTCCACAATTGACCGTGTCCTGAAACGCAACCTGATAAGTCTCAAACAAGCCTACAGAGTACCATTTGAAAGAAATTCTCAAAGGTTAAAAGAGCTACGATATCAATATGGACAAGTAAGTAATCATGTCCAGCGATTATACAGCACTATTGAGTTACTGTACATCTTTACTGTGTTGAATGTAATGTAGCACATGTATACATGAGGCATGAAGCCAGGAATGCTATGTCATTTACGTTTCTTCAAAAATTAATTTTCGTTAATTTCTATAGAGAGTGTTTCAACTGGATTCCATGGAGAGTCCTCATGAGGCCATCTTTTGGATGAAGCTGCCTTCAATCTCACTAAGAGGAGAAGGAGAGGCCGCAACATTATTGGTCAACGTGCCATTGTAGAGTTGCCAGGGCAGCGTGGTGGCAACGGGACCATATCTGCTGCAATCAGCAGCTACGGGGTTATTCACCGCCATGTGACTTTAGGGCCTTACAACACTGCCCATCTTCTAACATTTCTGGATTCTCTACAGGAAGCACTACTGAGACGTGAACAGAGAGGTGATGAGCAGGCAGAGCATCCCATGTATGTGGTAATCTGGGACAATGTGAACTTTCACCGTGGTCCTAGAATTCATGAGTGGTTTGAAAATAAAATCTCCTTCGGTCAATGGATACAGCATGTGACAACATTGGAGTGGAAGCAATTCAAGGTTGGATTCGGCATGCTAAAGGATTCTTTCCCCGTTGTTTAGCAAGGGACAGGATTGCCTGTGACGTTGATGAGGTCCTGTGGCCTGACCATGCCCAGAGGCATGATGCTGAGGCAGAATGATTTCAAGACATTGCTTACTATCAATCTGTTGCATATTTAGTTAGTGACTACATTTTATGTGTGCAAGTACTTAATAATAAAAATGTTTTTTTCCCTGCTCTGCCCTGAGTGCAGTGTTTTGCATTTATCTCTGTAGAGTGTAATGACTGCTGTGTAGTGTTTATGCATTAGCTGGATGTGTGTGTTATTTGAAAACAGTGTTTGGTTTTGGGTAAAGATAACATAGTTCTGAAGCAATTGTTTGATATAGTAAGACAAAGTCAAAGATTTTGACAGTGTAGCTTAAGTTTGGTGATTTGTGTTTAAGGTTTTGAGAAAGCGAGAGAAACATTAAAAAAAAAGTGTTTTAGCAATTCAGAAATACTGTAAAAAGAAAAGGGTTATTTTATATTGTATTCATATTTTACAATATAATTGTTTTTACTGTATTTTCATTATACAAATGCAGTTTTGGTGAACAAAAGAGACAAAAATATATATTTTTAAAAATCATACCCCAATCTTTGTAATGATCATAGTTTTTATATATTTTTGTTTTATTAATCATATCATTATTTTAAAGGTACACTATGAAGACAATTTTCTTGCCTGAATTTTATAAAATTTCAGAGTCATAAATTCTTGCAGTTTTACATTCTTTCGTATACTAAAATATGGTCTGTCTACTTACTCATCTGAAGGTCAGATCAAAAGAAAATAAAAATGGTTGAAAGTAAAATAAGTGACAGCAGAAGCTTTGAACCCAGACAAGAAAATCAATCATATGAGCTGCACAATATGAAAGGAATAAGATAAACACACTTCAAATGCTCAGTATTATGCTGGTACAGGTTTTTGGTGCTGAATGACTACCTTATAATATATCATATAATCATACATGGTATGTCAAGGTGCACTATATGACCAAAGTATGTGAACGTCACCTTCTAATGAATGCGGTTTCTATTTTAATCAACTATTCAGCCATGTAATGTCCAAACAATGAGACAAAATGTTTTCTTTTCCAACTTAGCAATGCTCTCTGCACAAAGCGGGATCTAGAAATAAAGTTTTTTCTGACTCTGGTGTGGAAAAACTTGGCTGGCCTTCAAAATAAAGCCAAATCAATAAACACCTTTGTGATGACTGCGAGCCAAGCCCCATTGTATTAAATCAGTGTCTGACCTCACTGATGCTCTGGAGTCTGAATGAGAGCAATGTTCCCTGCAACCATGGTCCGACATGTAGTGGAAAGCCTCGCTGGAAGAGTGGAAGGGAGGACTGATGCCTTATTAATGCCCATGGTTATGAAATTAATTGTACATGGTTTTGCTTAACAAACACATTTGGGTATTGAGTTCAGGTGTCCACATACTGTTTTGGCCATGTAGTGCAATGCAAAGAATACCTGTATGGTGGACCGAAATTAAGCAGTTTTACTCTGATACACGTGTAGGCCTTAAGTACATTTATTTATTTGGACTTCATCAGAGTGTTTTCATTTTAAGATTTTTTCTTCACTACATTCAAAGCATAATAGCAAATCTTTCAATTTTTTTTCCAATTAAATGTTCAAAATTACTCATTTAATAACTCAAGTTAAAAAATCACTGAATTGGTCTTGTCTGAAATCGAAATGAGCCTAGAAGCGGGAGGAATATGTTCCTCAGAGCTCAACTGTGCTGACTTCTAAAAAATTCATAATGATGTCAGACTAAGCTCTAACCTATTTAAATTCTATCCTATCTGTGTGACTGGGGCATTATGCTGTCTTCAAAAAATGTCCCCACAAGGACAAGGATTTCGGATATTGCCATCTTTGTGGGGACATTTTGTCCCCATACCGTAGGGATTACCAGTCCACACACACACACACACACACACACACACACACACACACACACATATAAATCATGGTAATAATGGTGTCATAGTATTGTGTCCAGCATAACAATAATACATTTTGTTGTACTAAGTCCACAGAAAGCTCAGGCAAGCATTGAGTTACCTGAAGTGGGTTCTTGGTGCTGATGGCAATGACCTGATATTTGTAGTAGCAGAGTTCGCAGCTCCAGGATCCTCTCTCACTAATCCACTTTATAAGACAGGGCTCATGAGTGCAGCGAACAGAACCACTACAGCGACACGGACTCAGCAGCTCCCCCTGCAAAACACAACACATGCTCACATTAGCAGCTTATCTCCCCCAATTTATCAAATAATTCTGAAACCACTTTATATAGACACCCATGTCAATGATAAATAAGACAACAATATTTTCATGACGTGTATGATTCAATCCAAAATGCTTGACAAAGATATAGTAAATACGAGCATTTCCAATAGGGTCCTCGCAGCATTGGTGCTTGGGCTCTAATAAAGTCTTTAACAAACACAGATTATCACCGAGGAGAAATCATAATCCAAACACATTAAATAAAGACGAGAAACAACAAGCAATAGAACCAAACAAGGAGTATGATGAACTAAACAGTATACAGGCGTGGTTAATTGGTAACTAAGGAAACTAATAAAAGAGAGAAATGAAGGTCAAACTGAAATGAAACACACAGAACAAAGACACAGGAACGAAAACAAAGATACTGAACATAACCCTGACAAATATATTTATGAACTAAGTGTACACAGCAACAAAAAGTATGCTATTTACACTAAGTGAAAATAGCGGTATTTTCTTTGCACTAAGTGTAAATAGCTGTTAGATGCTTATACTTAGTGCAGATACTATTTGCACCTCAGTGCATTGTAGTATATAATAAAACAGTATGCAATAATAACAACATATTCAGTGTATTTTATTTAATTTATTCAAATAATGAATGTAGGCTGCCTTATTAGGACATTACTAATAAGAATGTACACACTTTATTTTGATGGTGCCCTTTGAACATTATGTTGACTATAAGTAACTTTGCAACAACATGTCAACTTATTCTAACACTAACCCTACTCCAATAATAATAATAATCTACTAATACTCTACTAACACTCTGAGAGTTAGTAGATATGTGCAACATTACTTTTAGTCAACAGAATGTGTTCCATCAAAATAAAGTGAAACCAAAATCCTTCTCCTATCATTTAGTCCTCTTAAACCCCTGCAAAGCTCACAGTCATCTGCCTCCGTTTTTGTGTGCAACACCCACATCTCAAAATAAACAACTGATGCAGAACCAAGTCATTGCCCTAACTTTATTTCTTTTTCAATAATATGTTACACTCATGTACAATCACAATATGGAAGAAAGGATCTATCACTACTTCCTTTTCATTGCAACTCTAAGGTGCGGCGGCCACTTTTACTGTTCCTCTGCAAAATGTTGTGGGCAAAATCTAGTCTTTTTCATAGGAATCTATGTAATCCTAAATTCCCTTTCGAAAGGGAACTTGCACTGTGTCCCCTAGAGGGCACTATGGGAAATGCCTCCGCCATGAGTCTGAAGCATGATTCTAAACAGTAGTAATGCTGAGGCCTCCACTCCTAGAGCTTAGCTGGGCGGTAGGGTAGTATGCCAGGTTGTTAGGCTCTCTGTGAGCCTCCTTGACTACTGACCTCAATGTGGAGTGCTGCTAGGCCTCCTCTCATTTTGAGAGTCGTTGTACTGAGGCCTCCGTACTTTAGGGCTGTCTAACAGAAGTTCTGAGTGTTAGGCTCTCTGTGAGCCTCCTTGGATGCCAGCCTGAATAAAGAACGTAGGTAGGCCTCCTCTCCTTTAGAGTCATCCTGTTGAGGCCTCAGTTCTTGAGAAGCTCCGGTCTATGACAATATTTCCGCAAAGGTGTTCGTCAGAATACCAAGCTCTTGATGGGTCTTAAAGTACTGGCTGCAGGGAATTAATCGTGATGCTGGTGTGCACCTTAGGGGTGGGGACTCCTTTGAGTCTTGAGTCTTTTATATCAGCCATTAAGGCACTCATCCCTTCAGCATGGTGGCATGGTAGCACCCTCTAAGGGAATGCAGCACGAGTTCCCTTTCGAAAAGGAACGTCTTAGGTTATGCATGTAACCATGGTTCCCTGAGAAGGGGAATGAGACGCTTCATCCCTTTGCCTTCAGACATGAAGTGGATGACTTACAGTATTTCACAGGTGCCCTTTTATACTTGAGGTCACACCAGTAGTGAGTAGTGATGTCAAGTTCATTGTTGTTTTTATACTCTTGCTTCAGACACCGGTCATGCCGGAGTCATTCCCCATAGCGTCCTCTAGGTGACACAGCGACATGCATAACTGGAGACATTTTGTGTGAGGGTTGAAAAAGATCCTCTTGCAGACTGTTTGTGTTTCAGTTGGTGGCGATGACCAACAGAAAGCTGCCTGTGACTTCTGTGTGACATGTGCTTCAAAGGAGCATTACAATATAGACAAAATATCTATTTTGCCTGAAAATTTTCACTAATTTAAAAATGCATTTATATATATATATATATATATATATATATATATATATATATATATATATATATATATATATATATGCAACTTTAAAACATGCTCATCATATAGCTATTTAAGCCATTGTATAAATCACATTTGTATTTTTTTTTCCTGCAAGTTCATAGATACAGACCAAAACTGAAGTGTCACGTCATTGACCCGTCCATGAGGCTAGTTGTACAAATTATTAATGGGCTCTATGCTATTATATTCTATACTAATGGGCTCTATGCTATTATATATATTCTATACTTCTAGAAATTCTTTTGAGAAACCACGAGAAAGAAGTGAATAATGACTGAGAGTCAATGTTCAGAAATTATTCATTATTATTATGTTTCTAACTATGCTGTATAGCTGTATTTAGCGATGTGTTTGTTGTCAAAATCAAAAATGTGTGTATTTTTAATGATAAAAAAGTTTTAATTTGTTTTGGATATTTTTTTGATTATATCTGGTAACATTTTAACCTGTCATTTGGTCATGTTACAATGTGCCCCTCACATGTTAGAATGAATGGGGCATGTTGTCACATTTCACTTCCATTCTTTCGGAGTAAATCAAGAAAAAAAGTATACACTGTATTAATGAAACAAAACCACATAATTGAACTCGACATGTGGCAAATATATGTGGGGAAAAAATAAATACCCTGAACCCCAAGTGGATTTACACAAACTGAGAAAGTCAAAAAGCGTTAGGTTGTGCCCGCTCTCCCCTATACCCATGGGACGTTCATTTTGGGAAGATATTTAACAGTACTGTTTGCCCTGTTAAAAAAAAAAAAACAGAGCTGTGTCCAATTTGACTTCAATATATGATACAAACAGAATCTTATTTTCAGCAGCAAAGGGACATCATTTGATTGATTGCTACTTTGCAACCCATGTGAATCATGCATAAACTGAGACAACAAACCTGCTGCCTCAAAATCACACGTCTTACTGCTGGCTTAAACATTTAAAGTGATGTCAAAATATCTTTACAGAAACCTCACAGCAGTATTCTCAATGTTTCAAAACACGGCATATCTCAAACGTGCCTCATAGTGAGGTCTGTGTGGGTGACAAATAGCTGCCTAATCCATGTGTTTTTTTCTTAGTTTATTTAACCAGTGCAAAGAATATCTGCACACCCGTATGCTACTGTCCAATTCACAGAATTAATTGCACAAGTGCAAACATTGGTCAAAGCAAATTTCTTTAATTAAAACCATAGCTTTGTGAATAGGAAACAGGCACAATGACGGCATCCATCACTTGGCCATACATCCACACATACATCCACACATCCACACACCATAATGAGGGATGATCAGATACAAGCATCTGTTGGGCCCCTGGCAACAGTGTGCTGGGACTTGCTCACTGATTGGAGCGGAGTCAAACTGATCCCTGTGGCACTGATAGAAATTACCTTCCTGTGCTATGTCTCTTTTACATTGCCTTAGTTTAGCACCTAGATAGGGGGGACTGAATTTACATCAGCATAAAGTATTAATTATTTACTCTGAGCGTTCTTAGAAGAAGATGTTTTGGGAGAGATCAGGATGGCAACTCAACTTCCCTTCGAGTTTTGCAGGGTAAGAAAACAGAGATCACTACTTTGCCCAGGAGCTCTGAGGAGCAGCGCTAATGAGCATAGTTTCCAGCAATCGGCTTCATGTCCCTCACTGAACTGATACACTCATTTTGCTCTACATGCACACGGTTATGACCAATGTCTTTAAAGGCCCGTTAAAGTACCTTGAAATGTGCAGCATTATTCAATGTGTTGATGTAATTTCCACTGAAGCAGGAAGACAGGGTGGGATATATCGAACAGCTCCTCCAATTTTTTTAAATAGCCAATAGTGTTTAGTTTATATCACAGTTCAGCCAGAGCCGTTGAGCTCGGTAAAGCCACAGTTTCCTCTTAATCTCTAACCGTTTCTCCCTAATATCCTTCATTATCGCTGAAAAGCAAACTCAGAATATTACACAAGCCTGCAATAATTTACAAAAATTTGTTACAAAAATCTGGTGGTGCGCGTGCAGTACAAGCGTGCTCTTCTGATTACTCATGTACACGTAAAAAGTGAAGTATACTTTGGACTTTATTCATTACTCTTTTGGAGTAAAACGGCCTTTACATTTGCCAAAAAAATCTAATAATTTTTATTAAAAACAAGCAAGCCCAGCCCGAATGAGACAAAGTAACCATAAAAAGTAACTAAGTAACACAATTAGTTACCTTTTTAGGGAGTAACATATTATTGTAATGCATTACTTTTAAATGTCACTTTCCCCAACACTGGTCATTATAGCCAACAAAAAAGTGTAGATGCAAATATGAGATTTGTCAGCTCTTTGATTGCAAAGATATTTTGTGAGAATGCAGAACCCATGAACTTGCACTGAAATGATTGACAGTTTCGTGATTATACAGGAAGTCCTCTTTGATTCACAATTTGAATAAAGCATTTTTGTCATGCATGCTAAGGTCATGAGTTGAGCACATACAGTAAACTGACAGAATATACCTGAATGCACTGTAAGTGATTAAAATGCAACATCATTTTTTTTTAAATCTAAAATCCAGGCAGGGAGCTCTTTGAAGAAAATATATTCTATGGGTTTGTTGTTGGTTTAAAAGATTATTTGATTAAAGGGATAGTTCACCCTGAAATGAAAATAAAGCCATCTTTTACCCACCCTGCTATTGTTCCAGTGCCCTATGTCCTTCTATCTTTTTCGGACCGCAAAAGCAGAAATTGTAAAAAATAGTCCTGTACGCGCTTCTTCCTATAAAGGGAGTGAATAGCGACCATTTCAGGGTGAATTATCTCTTTAAACATCATTTAGAGATATTTCGTAAATTTTCTAGAAAACAAAACTCACTTGTAACTTCAAAGTGGACATTTACCTGAAAAATGTAGTGATAGCTAGGGCAATGTTATGGAGCACTGGATATGACATACAAAACAAAATAGATATTGTGGTTAAGAATTAACTAAAATGAGGGAACACTGTTTAAAGGTGCTGTATGTACGTTTTTGACTATACTAAAGCAAAAAAAATAGTTTGCAGATATTTAGAAAACTGGCTAAGTTCATACTCGTCTCTCTGAAAAACAATGCTAAAGCCAGTTATGTGCGTTCCGTGTCGGAATGTCTGTTTTTGTTTTGGTTTGTGCGATACCGCACGTTGCCAGTTTACACAATAGTATTTCGACACCACAGGTTGCCAGTTGGCGAAAAACACAGCATATGGCTGCCATGTAAGCCAGCAAACAAACTGGATCAGAGATCGCAGTCCTACCCAACCTAAAAAGCCTCGACAACTATCTAAAAATCTCTATGAACGGAAGCACATTAAAACATGGAATTTTCGCATGCGTTTTTTCGTATTCGTGATCCAAAAAATCCTCACACATAGAGACCTTGCACACTGAGTCCGATGTGTATTAATGAATGCGTTACGGAAAAAAGAAAAACAATACAAAATGGCATCTTCAAGTAATAAGGATGATTTTGCACGGTATACTGTCCCTTTCCAGAAAGGTAATAAAGGTAATAAAAGGTAATAAAAACATCTTCAAAGTAGTCCATATGTGACATCAGTTGGTTAGTTAGAATCTCTTGAAGCATCGAAAATACATTTTGGTCCAAAAATAACAAAAACTACGACTTTATTCAGCACTGTCTTCTCTTCTGTGTTTGTTTTCAATCCGCAAACAAAGATTCGAACGGTTATGCATCAGCGTATTGATTCATGATTCAGAGACATTGGCGATCCGAATTCTGAATCGATATGCTTATTCATAACCGCTCAAATCTTTGTTCGCGGATTGAAAACAAACAATGTTTGAAGAAGACAATGCTGAATAAAGTTGCAGTTTTTGTTATTTTTGGACCAAAATGTATTTTCATTGCTTCAAGAGATTCTAACTAACCAACTGATGTCACACACATATGGGCTACTTTGAAGATGTTTTTATTACCTTTCTGGAAAGGGACAGTATACCGTGCATACATTCAATGGAGGAACAGAAAGCTCTCGGACTAAATCTAAAATATCTTAAACTGTGTTCCAAAGATGAACGGAGGTCTTACAGCAGTGGAACGACTTTAGGGTGAGTCACTAATGACATAAATTTCATTTTTGGGTGAAGTAACCCTTTAAGTCTCCACACCTTCCATTGGCAACTGCGCTCATTCCTGTTGCATGTCCTCAAACTGCTAACCCGTATAACCTCAAGTCTGAGGAGGTGGGGGCGAGGCAAACAATATTTTGAATTTGGACTGCAGTACCCATTTCTGTCATTCTTACATACAGCACCTTTAATGCCCAATTTTTACTACACAGTTAACAGAAATGAACACCAGACCTTTTCATTTCATCTTGGGTAATGAACAGGTCTGACCTGGGTCTTTAAAATAAAACTACATTTAATTGTATCATTGTATAAGGCAGAACTTTTCAACTGCGGTCCATCAGTCAATTTTTATTGCACACCAATTGATTTTGATGAAATTGCAGTGCTGCTTGATATATATTCAGCGGTGCGTTCAACAGTACGCTGAGGTCATCAATTACAACTCTGCGGTCCAAATCCAGAACGGAGTGAGTGTGTTTAATTCTTTTCTGGCCGTAGTTCAGATATGCTATTTTCCTCAAGCACATTTAAACCCACATATTTGATTGCATCTTTATCCAATCAAATTCATTTATGCAAGCTATTCAGCTGTGGACAAATCTTTGAATAGAAATGAGATGAGACCGCAGTATGCCAACTCCTGTGGACAATGAAACAGTGTCATATTCAACAAAAGAGAAATTGTTGATTACACCTGAACATTCAAATAATGAACATAAGAGTTTGCTTTTATTACCCCGCTTCAAGTGTTAAACTCATCTCATTTGTTTCGAGCATGCAGCGCTAAAAAGTGATCAGGTTCATTCTGTTCAATAATGACAAAGTCCCTTTAAAGGAAAGTTTGTTCACTCCACGACCTATTTCGGGCTTACAAGACTAAGCCCTATCTACTTGAATGAGGGGATCCTGACATCTCAAAAATTGCTTGCCGAACTCACAATTAAATAACATATTTCAAATCAGCAACAAAATCTGACATGAACTGTCCCATAAATGTTTTTTCTTAAAAAGCTTATTTTACAGGCTAGACCAGTTAATGCGCATGTGCAGTCCTAAGTGCGAGTCTCAGGTTTTTATAGGAACCGGAGCTTCTAACAGCAGCTGCAGTGACGCAATTACTTTACCAATCAGCAATTGG
This sequence comes from Gobiocypris rarus, assembly GCA_023029165.1. Lineage (NCBI taxonomy): Eukaryota > Metazoa > Chordata > Actinopteri > Cypriniformes > Gobionidae > Gobiocypris > Gobiocypris rarus. Next base: position 29,690,744 of record CM040914.1, read on the forward strand.
CAGTTTCTCCCATTCATAAAAAATAGGAGTGAACCATCTTTCAACATCTATAGTCTTTGCTTCTGCAAAAATAAAAAAGGCAAACTTTTCCTCATGTAACAGAAGGATTACAAACAAAAACGAAGAACAGACACTTCTTTCCATGTTAACATCTATAGTTACATGTTGTGTTAAAATCTAATAATTCCCACAAGAAACGTACTGTATTGAAGAACCCAGGTGTGTAAGGTCATATCAGTATGTCTGCAGACCTCTTTATAAAAACCAGACTTCTTTTCCAGTGTAGACTTTGGCCAGACTATTCAAGGCTGGTGTAAATGTAAAGAGGACCTGAACAAAACATTTGTCTTTGAGTCCTCACATTTAAAACTGACCTTTATCAATGTTTTTCATAAAGTGCATTTTGAAGTCTAAATTGGGTTACACAACCTTTTTCATTTAATCACAGAAATAAAAGGTGAACACAGCAAAAGTTGTCTTTCCTTTCCTTTCTTTGACATCAATATGATATATTTTCCTTTTTAAAAGTTAATAAACCTTTATACACAGTATATAAAAACTATGAAATGTACTGTTAATTATTATTATTCCTCTGTGAAATATAAATAAACCAAAATGTATTTGAAATACATTTATTTTATGTTAATTATATTACAAATGCATTTGCATGTATGTACTTAATATAAATACCCTGCAATTGTACTTTTGCTATACTAAATTGATATACTTAAAGTCTGATAAATTGGAACAACTAATTTTGCACTTTAGTTATCTGGAAATAGTTCTGAGGTCCAACTACAGATACATTTAAGATATACTTGATTGTGCTAAAATTGAATTATTGCAAGTATACTTTACGTACATATATAGGTAAATTAAAAAAATATATTATACAGTGATCATACTATACTTACTAATAGTGATATTAAACACTTGTTAGGCTTAATATTAAGAAATGTGCATTGTGCAATAAAGAAGTATAGGCTACTTAAACATTTTTAATTATAATATTGATATCAATAAATCTCAAGTGATATGTCAGTAAATAATGTTAATGGGTTTGTAGTATAGTTTGTAAGATATAAATGTATTTTAAAAACATTTTGATTTATATTTTTTGTCATCCTTTATCCTCTTTATCTTGCATTTTATTATTTGCCTGCCTATAGTGTTGCTTGTTTGCTACTGTCTGCATTAGAACATTTCTACAACCCATTTCTGGGTTGCACACTATGTCTTGATTCACTGGTTTATGAATGTCTTGATTTATTTACTTCCTCTGACAACTGATGCAAATTCAAATTGTGAAATATCCTGTACATGCACATAATGGCTCATAACACACACATGTGCCCACACATGCTCACACATTCACTCACACATCACACCTACTGCAATTCAGTGGGGCAAATGATCCAGATATAATTTGACAAGAATGAGTGTTACTTTTTCAGAAAGCAGAACTAGAGACTAACCCCCATCTTTTCATTCAGTGTTCAATGACCTCATGTAGTGATTGATAAAAAAAATGGATCACTACTTTTTTTTTTTTTCAACATTCAAGATCAAAACATTTAAATTTTAGGACAATGGCTGATGTGAAATATTTCAATTGTGTGAATGGAAAATTTCAGGTGGGGAAAAATATATATAAAAACTGATTTACTGTTAATACAAAAATGCTATACAAATATATTAGGATTATTAATAATTATTTTGAATTAATCATAATTTTCCAAATAAACTTTCAATCATTTATTTTGGCTTAGTACAATGACAACATAAATATAAATTATTTAATTTTATAATGTGACTATTACTATTTTCTAAGCCTTAAAATATATAGCTGTAATATACATTTTACGGTAAGGGGCCATTCATATCCTTGTGTGTTTTTAAGCTGCTTATACTCCCTCAAATTAATGACACAGACAGGAAATGATTTAAGGGTGATATCTCACACACAGTACAGTTGTCTAACTTCACAAAGAAGAGTTAAGTTCCTAAAGCACATATAGGTTCACATATGACAGGAATGTAAAGATTAGGGCTCTGTCATATGTATCCAAAGTACATGTATCAAGGGTAAAATGGTCATTAGACTACATGTCTGTAACACTACTGATGTTGAACTTATGTGTGTGGGTGTATGATTATGTCATTCCATGAAAGGATTACTGTTTGTGACTTCAAACATCTGATTAAATTATAAATTAATTATTTTCTAAAATTAACAACATTTTACACTGTCAGAAAAAAGGTACATTGCTGTCACTGGGGCGGTACCTAAGGTACAAAAATTAAAATGTACACTGTAAACTGTAAAAATGACAGCACTGTACCTTTTTTCTGAGAGTGTATGGTGTATATTTTATGAATATTTTAAGGGAGTATATTGTCGCTGTCTGGCAGAAACCTTGTAGGCTATCTCCATATTTCGTCATTTTTATTTTTATTAATATATCATCACTATTGGTCACTCTTTACTTCTGTGGGTTTGCAAATATTTAACCAATGAAAAGTAGTTGCTTTGACACTAAAAGTAGTACTTGAGGCTCACATTCATTAATGTACCTATAACATTACATGCTTTAAACTCAGTTTTCTATTATAAAACAAACATTTAGCAAAACTCTTCAAATAGTTCTCTATTACACACATCATTCAAAACTAACAGCTATTTTGCTTAATTTGGGAAACATCGGACATCTATAGGTTTCAGCGCAATAAAGAAACATCCGAAGATCCAAAGCTCTCATCAGTTTGGTGTTTATGGTACAAAAAATGGTAAAACGATGTGCCTGGGGTATTGTAACAGTGATTCCAGGTATACTGAGAGGATTTTCTGGTTGTTATACTCATTAATTTACCATTAAAGTTAGTGAGTCCATGCTAACGTAGTGTACAAACCAAAGGTCTACATTTCAGTGCCTCTTCATATTAAACTGGTTAAATGTAAATTAATGCGGTACATGAACAATGTTGATCCTGGATGTTGTCATCTGCGATTGTGACGAGTGACGACCATAACATGAGGCTTCTCGGTAAACCCTCGCTCTATTTTCTACATATACTAACTCTATCAAAACATGGCAAACCTGATTCAAAATTTAATCAATCTGACTCTAGCACTATTTTTCTATCCAACATGAACATATAGTCAAATCATTGACTGTCAAATACTAACAGCTGATGATATTACAAAAACTGCATTACTTGTCAAGTTTCAGTTCTACCTGCAGACAATAAGAAATCCATTGTTTTTTTAATAAAGTTTCCTTTTACTGTAGGCATTCAAAATGTTTGGTTGAGTGTTGAATGTGTGCATTCTTGTCAACATACTGTCTAAAAGGAAATGAGTCTTCATAGAATGTCCAGTAGAAAAAGAAGTAAGAAACAGAAATGCTTAGAGCCGCTGCTGGTCAAATCGGCCCCATATGCAGAAGTTCAATTGCCCCCTTGGTTGAAATTACTTTCCAGGGTGTGTGTGTGTGTGTTCATGTTTTTCTATCCTGGTGGGGACTTAAACCTGACTGCACACAGACTCATAGGGACTCGTGTCACCGTGAGGACCTAAATTGAGGTCCCCATGAGGAAACAAGCTTATAAATCATACAAATGAGTTTTTTTGAAAATGTAAAAATGCAGTCTCCTGTGATGGGTAGGTTTAGGGGCAGGGGCAGTGTAGGGGGATAGAAAATACGGTTTGTACAGTATAAAATGCATTACGTCTATGGAGAGTCCCCACAAAGATAGTAAACCAAATATGTGTGTGTGTGTGTGTGTGTGTGTGTGTGTGTGTGTGTGGTGCCCCCAAAGGGGGTGGGATGGTGCCCCCTTGGTAGTTGGTGCCCTATGCAGATAGCTTATTCTGCGCATATGCTTTATTAGCTAAATGAAACTGATTCCAGTGATCATCTAATGTATCTTACAATTCAGAAATGTATTCTTGCAATTGTGAGAATTTCGTCTCACAATTCTTGGGTTTTCTATTCCATGGCATAAATAGGTTCCACATGCAAGGTGGAAAAACATGGAGATGCACAGTCCAGCACACATTCCTCCTCCTCTCCCCGAACTCCAACTACTCCTCACCTCCTTCAACTATTCCTCTCCCTCGCCCAAAACATTCTTTTTTTTTTCTCTCTCTGCTCCCCTGAGTTGTTATGCATCCACACTGAACAAAAACAATTCAAAGAGTCTTTTTTTTTTACTGTATGTCCATGTAATGAAACAAACTCCCAACACCTGACTATGCCTCAAACTGAGTTTGGAAATCAGCTATTTTTTCAATATTTCAGTGATCTGTTACCTAAGAATGATCCATGTTTTTGGTATTGTGTAAGCTAGTATGTAAAGAAAATGTAAGCATTTTGGAAACGTGTAAAATGACTGCATATTGTGTGAAAACAACATGAATTGTGTTAATGGTATGGTCACAACAGACGGTTTTGCTAATTGTGTTTAGAGTTGAAAATGCGACAACAGATTGGACAAAATGATGTTAGCAGTTGTAAATGGCCCGTGTAGCACTTCCTCATTAATAACATGAAATGTTGGTCAAATGACAGAAAAATGCTCACATAGCTACTGTATACTTTATGACCTGTACGTTGATGAAAATGTAATGCGATGCACTTACTTTCTCAGATAAAGACAAAACATGTCTGTCCAAAATTCTCAGAAATTCCCTGGTCAAAATCCTTGTAACTCCATTGGAGCTTGGTTTTGGTAAAATGTTAATAATATAATGGCAAGCATTTGACCATAAAGCCACAATATCAACTTTGACAACATGGTGTTCAATTTATTTTTTTAATTTACTGAAAAGTACGGTGGTGTATTTGGAGATAGCCTACTGATAGAGATAAAACTTCTGTATTATTTAAGTTGTAAAGTTGTTCTTGTTATTTTTGCGATTGTTTTAGGGTCAAAATAAATGGCGTTATAGCTAAACATTAAGAAACAACAGTTACAGTTTTTTACAATCGCTATGACAATTTTTTCAATACTTTTAACAAATTTCCTAAACTCTTAACGCACCAACATACCTAAATCACACAATTGGCAAAACGGTTAATTTCATGCTCAAAATCACACATTGTAAACTAAACTCCAACACTAATTTTCAAAATACAATAATTCACTAACACAATACACTATGTCTACCAAAACCCTCACACATGTTCTCTTCCAACAGGAACATTACGTCAATCATAGCACAATGTCATAAAAACACTAACACTGATAGAATCACAGAAACTGCAAGATTTTATGTGTCAGGTCTGCTTTTATACAATAGACAGTACATGTCACTGATCATAGTTTGTGTGTCTTTTGAAGACTCTACAATTTTGTTTTGTTGGATTTAGTAAATGCACACATTGTGTTTCTTTTGCTGCAGAAATTCATGAACTGAATGACCCATCTCAGAGTAGCATTATGGGATGCCCTTTAGTTTTATTTCATTATCAGCGATCATCATGTTGACAATAGCAAGTTCCCGTTCTTCATTTAGGAGCTTTCCTCTGCCCCCAAAGAAGCCCAAACAGGCCCTCCTTTACTGTATACCATATGGTCATGTGCTTGAAAGAATATCAACACCTGAACAATTCCTAGATGGGAATCAGCTGTGATTTATATATTTGCATAACTTCATTTGGCTGTTTCTCAGTACCAATGGAATAAAATATATATTTGAGTTTCAATTCATGATATGAACAGCTGTTCACCTTGACTTTAGTCTATAAGGCTAGGTTTATAACAAGGTGTTATCTGTTCTGACATACAGTGTTAAAGCATTGGTAAATCTGGCAGTAAAAAGCCATTGTTTTGGTCTTGGTTGAGCTTGTGTGCAAAAGAAGTTCAAGCATTTTAAATTAGTGTTAACTGTATGCATTTTGTGTCAAAGCAACAATAAATGTGTTAATTGTATAGCCTAAACAGACAGATGTTGTGCTAACTGCGTTAAGAGTTTAGGAAATTTGTTAAAAGTATTGAAAAAATTGTCATAACGATTGTAAAAAACTGTAATTGAGCTGGGACCTGTAATATTTTTTTAAAATATAAAATAAATCTTAAAAAATTAAATCTTCATAGCCAGCCAGACTTACAGACTGCTGTTCGAAAGTTTGGGGTTTGTGTTCGGTAAGATCTTTTAATGTTATGTTCAAGAAGACTGCATTTATAAATTTGATAGTATTACAATGTAAAATGTGGCTTTATTTGCACCACAGCCATATTACAATGTAGCCCAATACTGGTTGCCCTCTGAAGATGTTGCTGCTGGAAGAGGTGTTATTGAGGCCAGCAGGGTGTGCTGACCCTGTGGTCTGCGTGGGTCTTAAAGCCCTGTATAGTGATGCATCACACTATACTGTAACAAGCACCATCCTTCAGATGAGATGTCTCTCTGTGGTCATTAAAAATCTCATCGCACTTATTTTAAGAAAGAAGGGGTGTAACCCGGTGTCCTGGCCACATTCCCTCCATTGACCCTTATCAATCATGGCCTCCTAATAATCCACATCAATTGAATTTGGCTCAATGACTCTCTCTCCTCTCCACCTATAGACAGTGTGTGGTGAGCGCACTGGCACCGCTGTACTGTACTGTGGCTGCCATCGCATCATTCAAGGGGATGCTGCACACTGGTGGTGGTTGAGGAGAGACCCCCTGATATGATTTTAAAGTGCTTTGGGTGTACTGTACAGTAGTATATAAATACCTCATTCATTCTTTTAAGAGACTTAAAGTGACACTCGTATCCACTGACTGGAGTGTTTATATATGTATTGTGTATTCTGTGTGTCAAGGCCATTTATTGCTTTCTCCGTCACTTCCTCTCGCTATGAGAGGATTAGAGTTTTCAGGTTGACAAACACAGTATGAATGTGTGTCATTTAATCCATCATGAACAAACTTCAATTAACAGGATTACCATGATAGGCCTTAATCTCAGCACTAGTCTCTCCACTAAACAGATTACATTAGTTTTGGGAAAATCTATGTCTTTGATGCAGTTTAGTTCCACAGTTATGAAACCTGTATCAAATGCGGACACTGCGATTCAAATTCTCTTCTGATTCATCTATGTTCAAATATTCATATTGCAGAACAGTAAAAACTGAATGCAGATAATTCCCCAAGCAAAGTCCCTCTGATTTCATTTGACATGCATTACTATGAGTCAAATCTGAAGACGGGGAGATTTTAGAAGCGAATGTACATCCATTTGTCGAGTAAATTCAGATTCACTTGATTTGCTATACACTAATTATCCATAATCACTGATGCTTTGGTGTTGTAATGATACGTTGTGCTGCAGAGATGTGTGATGGGAGATCAGAGAGCGGCTCGTCAGAGTGGGAAAAGCTGCCACTTTATCTAATTGTGGTATTAAAGCAGAACTATCAATACAATCTGGATGACTGATCCTTTATACATAACCCCTAACAGCCCTCGGCGGTGAGCGCAGCCTCAATTTATTGTGCTGGATGTTAGGTCAGCGTTACATAGCAGCCGATTCATGGGAGCAGAAAGGAATGAGCCCTCTGTAAGAACCGAGTACCAGAAAGAAACGTGTTTTATAATGAGAGAGAGACAGTACCTATATACAAGTTTGTGAGTTAAAGAGGCACGAAGGGACATAAAATAAGGAGAGAAAAACAGTAAAAGAGACAGCAAGCCTAGGCTAGTGTGAGAAGAAGAGAAGTGAAAGAGAGAATCCTTGTAAACAGCCCAGAGTGGTGATAAAATAAATCGTATTTCATGTTATTAGCATACTTGAAGGGTGGTGAGAGAGTGTTTGAAACAGTGGGGAGAGAGAGAGAGAGAGAGAGAGAGAGAGAGAGAGAGAGAGAGAGAGAGAGAGAGATTTTTTTGATTTTTAGAAAAACTTTACTATACAGCAGGGGTCCCCAAACTACGGCCCTGGGCGAATACAGCCCGCCCCCACATTTGGACCGGCCCTTTGAACAATGCCAGAAACATATTTTGAAAATGTAATTTTAAAATTATATTCATATCTGTATTTGATTATAAAGGTTGCCTTTTAAACTAAAATGTCCCTTATTTTTAACTTTTACAATTTACCTAAGTAATTAACTAAAATATTAACATAGCGTAGCTTAATTATTTGTTAGATTCACCCACCAATAGAATCGCACATTCAATGAACGTTTCATCGTGATGGAGCAAGTGCGAGCGAGCCAGCAAGAAAATTCAAAGACAACAAAATGGCTAAACGGCTGGGAAAGAGAAAAGTTGATTCAGAATGCAGGGTATTTAACCAAAAGTGGAGTGATTATTTTTTGTTCAATGCAAGGAAACGGCTGTTTGTCTCATCTGTCAAGAAACAGTGTCCGTGTTCAAAGAATACAATCTGCGCCGACACTATGAAACCCGCCACAGAGACAAGTATGCGAGCTTGCAGGGCCAAATGAGAGCTGACAAAGTATCGAAGCTAAAAAGTGGACTATTAGCTCAGCAGAACACATTTATACGCCAAACCCAGTTGAACCAGTCATCCGTCGAGCTAGCTTTCAGGTAGCTAAACTAATTGCAACTAATGGTCGGGCCTTTCAGTGACGGTGAGTTCGTCAAGAAATGTATGAATGCTGTTGCGGAGGAGGTGTGCCCCGATAGGAAAGACGTCTTAAATGCGGTGAGTCTGTCCGCAAGTACCATCACCAGACGAATTGAAGAAATGGGAGATTATGTATACGCCCAGCTTAAGGAGAAAGTGAAAGAATTTGAATTTTTTGCATTAGCACTGGATGAGAGCAATGACGTTCAGGACACCGCACAGCTGCTAATTTTTCTTCGCGGAGTTAGCGCGAACTTTGAAGTGTCCGAGGAGCTGGCAGCCCTACAAAGTCTCAAAGGTACAACGACAGGAGGATATTTTTGGTAAAGTGTACCAAACGATGGCAGAGCTGGATCTAAACTGGTCTAAGCTGGCCAGCATCACGACTGACGGGCTCCTAGTATGGTTGGCGCATCGAGGGGGCTTATAGGACGGATGAACAGAGAAATGGAGGAAAGAGGTTTCACTCCCCCGTTACAAGTCCACTGTCTGATTCACCAGCAAGCACTGTGCTGCAAAGTTCTGAAGTGGGAATCGGTCATGAAGGTGGTTGTGTCATGTATAAACTTCATCAGAGCAAACGGACTTAAACACAGACAGTTTCAAGCCTTTCTCTCCGAGCTAGAGTCTGCTCAAGGAGATGTGCTTTACCACACTGAAGTTCGTGGTTAAGCCGCGCAGAGTTTTGAGGCGTTTTTACGAGCTGTTACCCGAAATCAATGACTTTCTTCTGACAAAGGGCAAAACTGTCCCAGAACTGATCGACACAGAATGGAAATGGGACCTCGCCTTTTTAACTGATGTGACAGAAATGTTAAACGGCCTTAACTTGCAGCTCAAGGCAAGGGGAAACTAATATGTGACATGTATTCGCACATAAAATCCTTTGAGGTGAAACTAGCACTGCTTGTGGGACAAGTGCAAAAGCAAGACTTCACCCATCTCCCTGTTACCCAAAGTCTCTCAGCTGAGAAACCAGTGGCCCCATTCCCAACTGAAAAGTCCACGGAAGCGCTGGAAATGCTGAAGGCGGAGTTTGACAAGCGATTCCGTGAGCTACATGTCCACGCTAAAGAAATCCGCCTTTTCCAGAACCCCTTTGCTGCCAACATTGACGAAGCCCTGCCTTCTTATCAGTTTGAGTTGGCTGAGTTACAGAACTCTGATGTTCTGAAAGACGCATTTAAGCCCAACAGTCTCATTGAATTTTATGCTGCCCTCCCTAACGAGACATACCCAAACATCAAAAGGCACGCAATGAAGATGTGCACACTTTTTGGCAGCACGTATATCTGTGAGCAAACCTTTTCTCGTATGAAACTGATGAAAACTCCGATGAGATCCAGACTCACTGATGAACATTTGCATCAGTCTTTGAGACTAGCTGTGACAGGAATGGAACCTGACATCGAACTTCTCACCAGCCAGAAGCAAGCCCACAGTTCACACTGATTAATAATAGGCTATACATAAGTAAGTAAATGTTTTGATTTCAATAGCAATGGATATGCAATGGATAATGCTTTTTTAAAAGGCAGTATATCTGTTGTAAAGTAATTCTATTTTGTCTGTATGGTGCATAAAATAATAAACAAAGCATTAGGAGGCATAATAAATACATTTAAAATCTAATAAAAACTCCACAATAATAGTCACTCTGTCCCATGTAATTTTCTGTAACCGACCCGGCCCCCATTAAAGAAAATAACAATAATGTGGCCCTCACAGAAAAAAGTTTGGGGACCCCTGCTATACAGTAATCATTCACACATTTTCTACATAATACTTCATCTCAATTCATCAGAAAATTGTATAGCATTATTTTCAACTTTACAAAGTACATTTCCATACGTCCAGATTTTTTCAAACTCCAATACATTCTTCATATATAAATAAAAAGAAAAATCATGCTTAATTCTCACTTTTACAAGCCCTTTAAACATACTCACTATATTGCATTCGTTACCATATTCAATTTTCTGTTTTCTGCTTAAATAAATAGACATTTTTGCTTGACCAATAATAAAATTGATCAAACGCCCCATTTTTCTCTTTGTTTTAGTATCCTTAAAACCATAAATAAAAACATTTATATTAAATATTTCACCAAAAACAATAAAAATCAATTTTAACAGTTCAAACAAAGGGTTCAACCTTTCACAATATGCAAAACAATGAAATACTGTTTCTCTCTGTTCACAAAAATCACAACTGTCTTTTACAAGCGGATTAAGAATAGAAATAAAAGCATTAACGGCAATAATACCATGCATGATTCTCCATTGCAAGTCTCCAATACATTTTATCAATGGTGGCTTGTATAATGTACTCCACATTGGTTTAAAACTAGAATCCACACTTAAATGACATCGCCAAGGATTATCAGAACGATGCATCAACTGTTCTTTATTCAACACTTTTACACACATTTTATAAAAACTCTTTCCACCAATAAACCTTATATTTCGGTCCTTCCAATCTTTTGACATTATTAAAGGACAATTAGCACTTGTATCTGGCAAGTCTGGAGAAATCTTTATCACTGGAAACAAGTCTTCAGCATTTGACTCACTTTTTAATGTTGAAAAGTCATAAAGAAGCATCCATTCTTCATCAGATAACGAGTCTCGACATTTTTCCAACATCTGTCCAACCACTCTTTCGGACCAAGTCCAAGTCTTTGAGTCAATGCAACAGTGTTACTTAAATTCCATCCAGTCACTTCCACCAAGTCCTTCATAGTTATAATCTTCTCACTCTTCAACTTTTGTTCAAACCATGGTAGTATTTCACAGGACAAATTCAAACGAGATCCATTAATCAACGGTTCTAGCATTAACCAATGCAAAGATTTTCCATCAGTGGACCTTGTTATTTTCATCAAACTCCAAGATTTTCGAACACCTTCATAAAAACAAGATATTTCTTTCAAACCCATTTTTGAAGAATTTGTCCAAAATAATTCTCTCTTTAATCCATGCTTCCCAACCACACTTAGAAGCTTAAAAGCTATATTTGTCCAAGACAACTTTTGATACAATAACTTTTTACAAACTGCAGTCTAAAAGCGGCTTTCCGGCTTGCAAGGTGTATCAAACCTTGTCCTCCCTCCTCTGTAGGAAGGTAAAAAACGCTCTTTGGAAGCCAATGTAAATTGTCCCAGAAGAAATTAACAAGATGGGTTTGAATCTTCTCCAGCAAGCCCACTGGGGGTTCTAAGAATGACAAGCGATGCCATAACATAGATGCCACTAAGTTATTAATTATAAGAATTCTCCCTCTAAAAGACATTTTTCTTAAAAGCCACTTCCACCTCCCCAATCTTCCTTGAATTCATTCCAAAACATTTTCCTAATTCTTTTGCATTGTGGTCTCATCGCCCAAAAATACCCCCAAATATTTAAAACCTCTAGTTGCCCATATCATTCCACCAGGCAAAATCAGTTTTTCAGCCTTCCAATCACCCATTAAAAATGCTGAACTCTTTGACCAATTGACTTTTGAAGAGGAAATTTTACCAAAATGTTCAACAATTTCTGTTAGCATATTAATATCTTGTTGATCATTAACTAAAACTATAACATCATCAGTATACGCTGACATTTTTACAGTTAAATTGCAATCATATTTGAACCCACAAATATTCTCCCTTATTTTACTTAACATAGGTTCCAAAGCAATTGAATATAACATCCCAGACATTGAACATCCTTGTCTAATTCCTCTTCCTACCTCAAACGGAGCACTCAAGCCACCATTGATTTTCAATATGCTTTCAATGTCTTCATAAAGAACCTTTATCATATCTACAAAAGCAGGAGGAAAACCAAAAGCTTTAAAAGTATTCCATAAATAAAAATGTTCCACCCGGTCAAAAGCTTTTTCCTGGTCTAGTGAAATCAGACCGCACTTTAGACCAAAAAGCCTAGAAACTTCTAAGACATCTCTTATTAGTGAGATGTTGTCTACAATCGATCTTTCAGGTATACAATATGACTGATCTGTGTGTACTATCATTCCCATCACTTGTTTTAGCCGGTTAGCCAAGGTCTTAGATAAGATTTTATAATCAGCACACAACAATGCCACTGGTCTCCAATTTTTTATTTCCTTTAGGTCACCTTTTTTTGGGAGCATGGTTAAAACTGCCCTTCTACAGCTCTGTGGCAGTTTACCTCCCTTTAAACTGTCATTCAAAACTGTGAACAAATCTTCTCCCAAAATCTCCCAATAAGCCTTATAAAAATCAACAGGCAAGCCATCGATTCCTGGTGCCTTGCCATTCTTTAAACTTTGTAAGGACACATATAACTCCTTCTTTGATAAAGGTTTCACTAATTCTTCAAACGTGTTTTCATGCACTCGATGAAGACCTTTATAAAATTGTTGTGGCATTAAATTATCTTCTTTATGCTCACTGGCATAAAGCTCTTCATAGAACTTAGTTGCTCTTTTGCGTATATCAGCAGTTTTCCTAAGTTCTTTTCCATCCTCAGATCTTAAACAATGCATTTACCTACTTTGGCCATTCTTTCTTTCCAGGCTAAAAAAGAATCTGGATGGGGCATCCATTTCAGAAATATTCTGAAATCTTGATCTCACCAGTGCCCCCTGAGCTCTAACTCCAAGTAGATCAGCCAAAATAGTTTTTTTATTTTTCAGTGCTTTAAAATTATCCTGATTTCCTATGGACCCACATACATTTTGAAGCTCCAGAATTTCAAATTCTAAATTCTTTATAGATCTTACAATGTCCTTAGTCACATTGAAAGCATATTGATTACAGAACTGCTCAATTTGAAGCTTTCCAACATCCCACCATTGTTGCAATGAAATAAAATTCTCTTTCTGCAATCTCCATTTTTCCCAAAAAAACCTAAAACATTTCTTAAAATTACAATCTTCAATAAATGCACAATTAAAATGCCAATATGCACTTTTATTTTTTATAGAATTAATGTAAACAGAAGTAATCACCATAGAATGATCTGAAAAACCTACTGGACATATGTGACAACTTTTATAGCATTGAGACTGAAACTTATAACAATAAAATCTGTCCAACCTTGCCAAAGCAATGTGATTTTCTCTTACATGTGTCCAAGTGTATTGTCTTATATTTTCATGCAAGTTTCTCCAAACATCACAAAGTTCATTTAATTCAATAACTTGTAACAATCGACATCTTGAGGCACTGTGAGGCTCTAAATGATTCCTATCACTATCACTGGCGGTACAATTAAAGTCTCCACCAAGTATTAAATAATGATCTTCACATTGCTGAATTGTATTAGCAAGTGTGTCTAGAAAAATCATCCTTTCAGATGCATTGACTGGAACATAGACATTAATAAATTCCAAAATAATCTTGTCATATTTTGCTGTAACTTTTAATAACCTTCCTTTTACTATCTCTTCTACATTACAGGAATCTGGCAAGAAATTTTTGGAAAATAAAATTCCAACTCCTGCACTATAAACACTGTTATGACTAAGAAAAATCTGGCCATCCCATTCTCTTTGCCATTCCACAGCGTTCTCTTGTGTGCTATGAGTTTCCTGTACAAATGTTATATCTATACCTTTAATTTTCAAAACATCATATAGTTGTGCTCTTTTAACAGCATCTCTCGCTCCATTTAAATTAATGGATGAAATTTTAAAATTACTCATTAGGAGAGAACAAAACAAAAGGCACAACACATACACATTACTATTATTCCACCATTTGATCACCTTCATTTTGTATTATTTGAGAACTCAATCTTTGTACAATTTTCTTCAGCCGATACACATCTGGGTTTGACAGACAGTTCTCCCCTCTTTGCCTCATCACCAATCTGGCTGACTTAATAAACATCGCCTGATCAGGAAAATAATCAATGACTTCAATGTTTCTCTTCCCCTTAGTAGATTGCAGAAAATGTCTTATTCGCTCCAAACTGTAAACACTAAAATCTTCCATATTTGTATTAGTGAGAGAATCAACAGCCTCTCTTTCACTGTCTGATTCTGAGACCTCATCTGCACTACAGGCCTCCCCACTAACTCCATCATCAGATGCAACACCATCTTGTATTTTTTTCTTAGATTTAGGCACAACTTCTCCTTGATTTATTTTTCTCTTAATTGTTGGAACTTTGAAAATTGTCTCATCATCTCGCAAAAATTCTGTTTGTAGCTCAATCAAATTTACTTCATCACTTTCCTGTGTTTCTTTCATATTCTCCTCTACATTTCCATTCACTTTTTCTTCTCTACCAGCTACAATCACCTGTTCTATTTGATTACTCTCCTGATTCTTTTCCTCTGAATCTCTTCCCACAGTGCTATTTTCCTGCCTTTCCTTCTCAGTGCATGAACGCATTAGATGGCCTTCCTTACCACATCCAAAACACTTTAAACTTTCAGTTGTCGCAAAGATAACGTAATCAAAACCTTCAATCTTAAACTTTAGAACAATATTCAAATCCTCTAGGTCACTCTTCAGCACCATATACACTTGTCTCCTGAAAGAAACGACATGTTTCAGCAATGGAGACTTACAACCTAAAGGAATCTTCCTTATGGTTGAAACAATCTGACCATGTCTTGAAAGTTCCCTCTCTAGAATTTCGTCCTTAATAAAAGGAGGCACATTCGAAAGCATAACTTTCTTCGCTGGATTAACCAGAGGAAAACTTTCATAAAACTACCATTCAACGTTATTCCTTTCTACAACATCATTCACTTTTTCAATCTTATCCAAAAACAGAACGACAGCACCGTTCATTCTAGATGCAGACCATATACTATTACATCCAACAATTTTCCGATCGCTATGCTAACCTCCTCCACTGAGCTCTCACTCCCAACCGGCACTTTAATTCCATGCCGCCGGGTGAGCTGGGCAAAACCCGCTCCTCCCGAAGTCTCCATGGCCGCCAATTTAAAACTGGCTAGCCCTCCCTACCCCACTCCCCACAAACACACACAATACCAAATCAGCAAGATATAGCAGAAGAAAAAACAAACATTACAGACCGTAAGAGTTGAAAAGAAAACTCCAGCCACGCTCTGAATCTCACTCCACTCGCTCGCTCAACAGACGCTCACGCATGCGCAAACGCGGAAAGAGAGAGAGAGAGAGAGAGAGAGAGAGAGAGAGAGAGAGAGAGAGAGAGAGAGAGAGAGAGAGAGAGAGAGAGAGAGAGAGAGAGAGAGAGAGAGAGAGAGAGATGCTGTTTTCTGGCTTTAGCACTGGACTGTTTTTAGTGTGCTTTCTAAAAGCATATTGCAATGCAAATTTTAAGTGAATCTTTTTTTAGCTAAGATCATCCTCTATTAAACACACACAATGCTATACAAGGGTGCAGTGTTTGTAGATGGTAAAAGTGGCTGCAGTGAATGGTGGACTGGGACTCAAAATCCCAAAACAACCCTAACTGTATTAGCTACTGCATGCATATAATACAAACTTGCCTTCTGCATTACAGTATCCTCCGAAGGTTTGGAAACGCCAAAGGCAGGGTATGGTTTTGGACAATTTGAGCATAAATCCTTATTATTTTGTGATGACAGCATTTACAAGGTCCAACACTATGAATAATATTTTATTCAATACAAAACATATTGAATGCAGAAAGGACTAGAGCTATTTATAAACCATCTCTAAGTTTGTTGCCATCTCTAAGGTAGCTTACCAACCTACAACAAGTTAGTTCCAGTTGTCCAATATTATTGGCTTAGTGGCTAATGCTGCGTTCCAGGCAGGTTTTTGAGCCCGTAAGTTACAACTTCAAACCATGACTCACGACTTTGTAGTGTTCCAGGCAAAGTCACGCCAAACTGCCTGAGCGCAGGGAATTGTGGTAGCTAGATGTAAACAAAGCATGGCAGACCATATGGGGCTTATGCTTATTTACAATCATTTCTATCCTTGCTTATTTGAGGGAAACGGAGGAGAAAAATGGCGGATAAGTTATATGTTATACCTTTTATTTGACAGAATTTGAATATTTGGAAATGTATATTTGTTATATATTTGTATATTTGGTGTAGCTATGACTTTCATAAACACTGCATCCGTAGAGGCTGCTTTGTTTTATAGACTATGTGACGTCAGAGCGCGTAACTGGGAGTACAGCGATCTAGTACGAGTTTACAGGTGGGAAGCATGGGTTTGACTGCCATTCCAGTGCACTTTCACAGGTAGAAGTTTGGAAAAACACGGGTTACGGGTTGCCTGGAATGTGGCATAAATCAACAGATTCGTTCAAAATCACAGATTCATTCAGGAATTAATCAAGTAGCTGTTTTGAAGAGTGAGCCATTGAGTTATTCATTCAATCAACTCATTCAAAAACACTGATACATGCTAATTCTGCTTCGATTTTGGACAGAGCATATATATACAAAGTACCCCACACACACACACACACTTACACACTTATCTCACATGTGTGTGGGATTCCATATAAATAGCAATAGTAACTGGCACTATTCTGTGAAAATGATAAGTCACTCAGTAATTCATTTAACGAGTTTGTGTGTCCATATAGGATATTATATATGGAGGATATTATACTCGAGCTCCAATTGCCCCATAACAGGCAAAATTGTGCAAAAAAGGAGGAGCAGGGGAAGAGGAGGAATGCTGCAAGAACTAACAACGGAAAGTGGTAAGCTGCTGGTTTTATACCTTGGTATTGGAAGATTAGATGGGCATACTCCTCCCGAAATAACGTTTAATAACTTCAGATATCCCTGCAGTATCAACAGTTCAATAAACAACTGTTGATACTACACAGTTGTGATTACCTACAGCTGAATCACATGATCAACAACACTGTTGCTGATGTAATATTAAGGTGTGCTGCCTCTACAGAAAAAGAAACACGGTCCAAGATTAATCCACTAATCAGGCATCACAGCTGCTCAAGAGGCATTTCTCACAGTTTTAATTTTATTTTTTATTAATTCAGGTGACTGGTCACATATAACATTTTTAGTTGGCCAAATTGAATTTCTGTGAATTAAATTGTATGAATTCACAGAAATTTAATTGGGCCAACTGAAAAATGTAGATGTGACCAGTCACTAGAAAAATTTCTAATGGAGACCTGCCATTTTTTACAGTGTGTATTATGGTAAATGATATAAGTTAATGGATAACATTTGTAAAACTGTATATATTTATCATGCAAGCTCGATTAAATAAAAATCCATAGCATGTGATATTTTGCTAAAGTATACAGATGAAGGCATCTTCAAAAATCTCATTTTTATTCTGGTCATTATTTCTGCAGTAAAATGCAAAAACTGTACTTGGTCTACCCTAATCAAAAAGATTGCTTATCTACAAGGATGACTGAAACTTACAATCCATTTACACCAAAAAAATAAGGATTTAAGCTGTCTGTATCTAGTTGATAAAAAGAGATATTACAGTTTTTTACGATTGCTTTAGCACAGTTTTAAAAACAAGGCTCATTTTGTCAAAACACTACACACAATTCACACATCCATACACACATTTAGCAGAACACCTCTTTTGCTAAATGAAACACTTCTTTCAAAATTGTACAATAATTTAACAAAACCCAATTTTGACTGTAAAAACACCTAAGCATCATCTCTTTGTCTAGCTGGTTCTGTGTGCAGTGTACAAGACTGAAGTGTACATTAATTACCTCCACATATTCATGCCATAGGTTTTTACTCCTTCAGAATTTCTTTCAAATGGCACTCTGTAAAGTTGTTTCATCTGTATGTGATGCTTTTTAAGGATTCATCCTAGTATTGATAGAAAGACCTGATTGACAAACTGTGTGGTCATTCAGGATGTTTGTCAGAATTTTTCTGAGACGTATCGCATTATTGGCCAAAACCATGTTTACAGTTTTTCTCAATCGATTTCGGACATTTCTCCAAACTCAGGCAACTGCTCTCTAAACATTTAACACAGTGATCTGTACACTTTGTAATTGTCCTAAACAGATAGTAAATTCTCCTTCATTTCATACAAATTACAAATCAAAAGCATCATTTTCTCAAAACAATGCGCACCAAATTCCCTAATGTTATCACAGCAGTTCATACAGCCAACCAAATCTTTAATATATCAGGAAAAACATTTGCAGCTTTTTAATTGGTCTTCACAAAGATCACAAGCATTTTTGTACCATTTTCAAAACACAACAAACAAAACTCTGTGAATTGTAAAATATTCAGTTGCACACCTTATGTCCTCAATTAACCCCAAATTGATATCTGATGAATAAGTAATCCACTCAACACAGAAAAAGGCAATTTCTTAATTGTTTACACAGCTGTCTTAATTACAACATCTACAAAATGGGAAGAGAAAAACAACAAAGAAGATAAATAAGGACAATCAAACGTAGAAGAATGAGCAGTGGAAGAGGTGTAAGAGTGAGAGGTGGTTTACTGGGTAGAGGAGAAGAAGAGGAAGAGGAGATGGAGAAAGAGCTGAAGATGTAGAAAGAGAAAGAAGAGCTGAGGATGTAGGAAGAAGAGAATATAGAGAGGGAGAAGAGATGGATAGATTGGAGGGCAATGGTATAGCGGAAAGACAAAGAGTAGAACATATAAGAAGAGATGACCAGAGAGGAAGAGGAGGGCAAGGTATAAGGGGAGGGAGGAGAGGTAGAAGGATAGGGTACACGCATGTTTCAAATGAAATCAGAGCCACACTTCTTGACCATGTCATAAATCATGGTCTCTCACTGAGAGAAGCTGGACAGAGAGTTCAGCCCAATTTAAACAGATCCACAGTGACTTCAGTTATCCGCACATTTCAGAGGGAAAACCGGTAAGTAACTATCATTCTACTTCTACAATGAGAGTCCATGTGGTCTTGTTTGACATAGGTCTAGATTTCTACAGTAAATGTTCCTGCTTGTCCAAACATTTTTCAGATTTGAAGTTAGAGAACATTCAGGTGGACGAACAAGACTTCTTTCAATTGAACAAGAGCATGCCATTGTTGACATGGTGGTCCAGAACAACACCCTCTGCCTCAAAGAAATTCAGCAAAGAATAACACGGACAATCAACTGTTCCACAATATCCCCCCAATGCAGTCTCTCCACAATTGATCGTGTTCTAAGAAGAAATGCAATCCGAATGAAGCAAGTATACAAAGTGCCCTTTGAGAGGAACTCCGTTAGAGTGAAGGAGTTGCGATTTCAGTTTGTTCAAGTATGTGCAACCCAATTACTGCACTTTTACTGTCAACACATATATTTTTCCATAAACTATTCAATGCTACTGTAAGTGAAAAGATTTAGGCATATCAACTGTATGTATACTGATGCTTCAAAGTGTGAACTCAAACTTCAGCAACAGTTTCACAGTAGTATTGCCTGCAATGCCATTACTGTAAAACACTAACTTACTGTATTGTATTGTTCTTTTTATACTCTAGAGAATCTTGGAGTTGGATAGCAGTGCAACTCATTATGAGTACCTGTATATTGATGAAGCAGGCTTCAATCTTCACAAAAAAGGATAAGAGGAGAAATGTGATTGGCCATCATGCTACAGTCAATGTCCCTGGACAACGAGGAGGCAACATCACTCTCTCTGCCGCAATTTCTACAACTGGTGTTGTGGCACACAATGCTGTCTTGGGACCTTACAACACATCAAGGCTCCTACATTTTTTACACCTCCTCAATGAAATCCTCTTTCTGCAGGGTGATCAGGAGCAAATGGTCCGAATTTTGTAGTTGTTTGGGACAATGTCCAGTTCCACCATTCAGCACTAGTGCGAGAGTGGTTTGAGAATCACCAACATTTCAGGATGGTGTTCCTTCCACCATATTCTCCTTTCCTGAATCCAATTGAGGAATTCTTTTCCTCTTGGAGATGGAAAGTACATGATCACAACCCTTACAACCAAGTAAGTCTTCTTCAAGCAATGGAAGAGGCCTGTGGAGATATTGGGGCACAAGCATGTCAAGGATGGATACAGCATTCAAGGCGTTTTTTCCCACGATGTATGACTCGAGAAAATATTTGCTGTGATGTTGATGAAATTCTCTGGCCAGATGTAATTGAGAGGCATGATCAATAGAATCATTGATTCATTTTATTATTATTTATTGTGTTTTTTTAATGTACTTATTGGCATAATATTATTTTTTTCTGTGGGGTGACATTGTTATTCACCTAAACTCCTCATTAAATAACTTAATGAAAAACATGTATTTTCATTTATTTATTTGTGTATCTTGAGCTGAAATTGTTATTAAATCTACAGAGAACACACTTTTAGTTTTGATGTTAATATTGAATTTTAATAAATGCATTACAAGAATAAAATGCTGTGTTTCATTGTGCAGTGAATACTTAACTGTTTCGCCAACATAAGAGTGTGTTTAGTTTGCTGTGTTATCAGTTTTGAGAGCAACTACATTCATTTGGAGAAATGTATCAAATCGATTGAGAAAAACTGTATGACAGCTCTCTCTTATTCCTGTGAATATGCAATACGGAAGGGTCCCTTCCTCCTCTGTTCTCGACCCTCAATCCTATGTAGATCAATCTAAATACATGTACTGTTAATGTCACAGGACAGCACACAACACAAGACATTGTTTCAAACATGGTACCAAACACAGTGAATGGTACCAATAGTAGTGATGGAGGTCATATAGTAGACTATATTGTACTGTAGATTGACAAACATTTTTTTTTTTACCTGCGCTCTTGTTGAAAAATTTTCGAATTATTGTAGCAACAGTATATCTGCTGAGGTTGGGATGAACTCTCTGTCCAGCCTTTCTCAATGTCAACCCATGGGTACTCAGTACTCATGGTAATCAAGGCTAAGCGAATCGCATCGGAAAAATTTGGTCCCTGTCTTCTTTGTCCACATCCTACTCCAGGTCTGCCTTTTCCAACCACCCTTCCCCCTCTACCCCCTTCCTCCCCATCTCTTCCCCTCTCTACCCCTCTTCCTCCACAGGCTCCCCCTCTCATCCTCAATCTTCCTCTTACTGCGACATTGCCTTCCATTTTTGTTAAAGATTGGTGAACTCACCTGTTGCCTTTTTATAGTGCTTACCCCGATTGTTGAGTTTACAACTAAGCACCTAAGTGTTTACTACACACCTGATGGCTGTGTTTGATGAATTGGTTTATAGGGGTGGTATTTTGGAAAACAGAGCCTTGAAATGGCAAAGAAGTGACTGTTAGATTTCTTTGTAGAGAAGTGTGTTTAGTGTTTTGCAAAACTCATTTTCACTTTATTTTGCATTTCTAAAATGCTGTCTTACATTGTAAAGACCACTGTGGTTTAAACTGACATATCTAGCATATCCAGTATTTCCAAGTTCAAGGGCAAGACATGATTTTAATCATTGGTGGTTATCTGGATTGTGACAACTTATAAGTTGAATGGCCCGCTAAGAAAAGTCCCAGTGTTCCTTTTGGCCAGAAAACCCTAGCTGTAAGTAACATATTAGCTTTATTCTGGTACAGACATTGACTGTCATAATGGGGTGGCAAAGACACACCATGACTGGTCTACATGTACTGTTGCTTGTGCATTCAGGAATTTGAGTCATGCTGACTATTTCAGTTTCAGCTATTTTCTATTGAAATATCAGAAATAACTCAGAAATTCACTCAGAAATTTCAGCTATTTCACCATTGATGTATAATAAAGCCACTTTCACAAAAACTAAATTATATGTTTTATGTTTCCATGTTTCATGTGAATGACATATTAATGCAGGCCACACTGGGATTTACATTATCAGCATTCTACAGCACCAACAGTCATTATGAGAGAGAGAGAGAGAGAGAGAGAGAGAGAGAGAGAGAGAGAGAGAGAGAAAAGTATGAAAGAATTTGAGAACATTTATAAAAGGTTGATTATGGAGGACATAAAGAAAGTTTGTTCTTTCTCCCACCACACACACCATGCATTATTCTATAAATACTTGTTAGATCTCTTTGATTTAGTAAATGGCATAATAAATACTAGTATAATTTTGGTCACCAGTTTGGCCAAACACAAAAGGAATGTTTAGGCAATGTTGCAGTCCCTATTTTTGCAATTCTAATTGGCAGTGCAGAGTGGTGCAGAAATAGCACATTTCACTTTATTGGCATTTGGTCAATTTCTTGATTTCTACTTCTGAAACGTCACACTTGCTCACAATATGAAATCCCTCTCGTAACTACAGTTTTTCTGAATTGCTAACCCCAATCTCTAAAAACAAATTCTCAAGAGCCTAAACCAATTTGTCAAATAAATCACTCTTTCTGTAAAACCTTAAACA
Source organism: Gobiocypris rarus (assembly GCA_023029165.1). Classification (NCBI taxonomy): domain Eukaryota; kingdom Metazoa; phylum Chordata; class Actinopteri; order Cypriniformes; family Gobionidae; genus Gobiocypris; species Gobiocypris rarus. The sequence goes on from CM040914.1 coordinate 29,713,625, forward strand.
AGTTCAGGCAGTTTGACACCATTTGCAAATCTCATGCACTCTTTATGCAAAACTCTAAACACATTCTCACTCACTAAAAAAACATATCGCGCTGTGATGCACTTGTGTTGCAAAACGCTAAACACAGGCAGGCAAAATTTAAACATAACTACAACACAGTTGTCATTGTTTACACACAACGACTCAAAATTGTTCAAAATTGGTACCATGTTCGAAACAATGTCTTGTGTTGTGTGCTGTCCTGTGACATTTACAGTACATGTATTTCAAATGATCTACTAATGATGTGATCAAACCAACTGTACAAATTAAGCCAGTTCAGAGTGCACAGATGGCGCAGGTGCGCTGAATGTTGATATGAGCAATAAATGGAAACAATCTGAAAAGCAGAGGAGGAAGTGTATGAGTTAGTGGACGAGGAGGAAGAGGATGAGGACGAGAAAGAGCAAGGTGCGGACAGTGTGGTCAAGGCTGGATCAGGCACACAAGGGTCTTTCCCTTTGCCTGGAAAGAGACGACATTGCCTGTGATGTGGACACACTCCTGAGGTTGGACCCAACACGAAGACGTGATGCTCAGGCAGAAAGAATCTCTCACTGCACTCTTTAGTTTTTTTTTTTTAGTTTTGCAGTTGTTGGACTACTGTATTTTTACAGTATGCAAGTGCGGAATTTATAGACATTCAGTAACATACTATACTTGCAGTGCATACAGTATACAATTTATTCACCTTACTACTGTAAGTTGCGAATACTATACTTTTTAAGTACTTGCAAAAGTAACTATGCTTTGAATGCTGTGTTCTCCATTTTTTTATTTATGTAGTGTCTAATGAATGATCTGTAGCGTTTATATTTTGACTGGCTGTGTGTATAATCTGAAAGCATTGTTTGATTTTGAGCACAGATTAAAAAAATTGAGGCAATTGTTTGATTTTGCCAGAAAAGTCAGAGGTTCTCTGAATGTAGTTTGAAGATTTGGTTTTGTATTTAAGGTTTTGATAAAATGGGTGATGGTTTAGAGGAATGTGGTTTAGCAATTCAGAACTGTACCTGTAAACATCCTGTGTTCTCATTGGCTGTTATTACTGGTGCATTCAAGTCATGTATTTTAGAAAAATGAATGCACACATGAACCCACAAAGTCATAATTACGAGTGGGGAAACTAATATTTGCTTTGAGCCCAGAGTTTCTGTGTCACGGTGGACACAATGAATGCATCGTCTGTATTGACTGTAAATAAGTTGCGTACAAAATACGACAGTATTGTACAATTACGATGTAATATCGATTCGAAAGCAAAGGTACTCCTATGTTCATTAAAGGGACCTTTGTATTTGCAGCCCTTAATTGGACCTTCGTGGACACATTTGGGCACGAGGGTCTAATGCAGGGGTCCCCAAACTTTTTTCTGTGAGGGCCACATTATTGTTATTTTCTTTAATGGGGGCCGGGTCGGTTACAGAAAATTACATGGGACAGAGTGACTATTATTGTGGAGTTTTTATTAGATTTTAAATGTATTTATTATGCCTCCTAATGCTTTGTTTATTATTTTATGCACCATACAGACAAAATAGAATTACTTTACAACAGATATACTGCCTTTTAAAAAAGCATTATCCATTGCATATCCATTGCTATTGAAATCAAAACATTTACTTACTTATGTATAGCCTATTATTAATCAGTGTGAACTGTGGGCTTGCTTCTGGCTGGTGAGAAGTTCGATGTCAGGTTCCATTCCTGTCACAGCTAGTCTCAAAGACTGATGCAAATGTTCATCAGTGAGTCTGGATCTCATCGGAGTTTTCATCAGTTTCATACGAGAAAAGGTTTGCTCACAGATATACGTGCTGCCAAAAAGTGTGCACATCTTCATTGCGTGCCTTTTGATGTTTGGGTATGTCTCGTTAGGGAGGGCAGCATAAAATTCAATGAGACTGTTGGGCTTAAATGCGTCTTTCAGAACATCAGAGTTCTGTAACTCAGCCAACTCAAACTGATAAGAAGGCAGGGCTTCGTCAATGTTGGCAGCAAAGGGAGTTCTGGAAAAGGCGGATTTCTTTAGCGTGGACATGTAGCTCACGGAATCGCTTGTCAAACTCCGCCTTCAGCATTTCCAGCGCTTCCGTGACTTTTCAGTTGGGAATGGGGCCACTGGTTTCTCAGCTGAGAGACTTTGGGTAACAGGGAGATGGGTGAAGTCTTGCTTTTGCACTTGTCCCACAAGCAGTGCTAGTTTCACCTCAAAGGATTTTATGTGCGAATACATGTCACATATTAGTTTCCCCTTGCCTTGGAGCTGCAAGTTAAGGCCGTTTAACATTTCTGTCACATCAGTTAAAAAGGCGAGGTCCCATTTCCATTCTGTGTCGATCAGTTCTGGGACAGTTTTGCCCTTTGTCAGAAGAAAGTCATTGATTTCGGGTAACAGCTCGTAAAACGCCTCAAAACTCTGCGCGGCTTAACCACGAACTTCAGTGTGGTAAAGCACATCTCCTTGAGCAGACTCTAGCTCGGAGAGAAAGGCTTGAAACTGTCTGTGTTTAAGTCCGTTTGCTCTGATGAAGTTTATACATGACACAACCACCTTCATGACCGATTCCCACTTCAGAACTTTGCAGCACAGTGCTTGCTGGTGAATCAGACAGTGGACTTGTAACGGGGGAGTGAAACCTCTTTCCTCCATTTCTCTGTTCATCCGTCCTATAAGCCCCCTCGATGCGCCAACCATACTAGGAGCCCCGTCAGTCGTGATGCTGGCCAGCTTAGACCAGTTTAGATCCAGCTCTGCCATCGTTTGGTACACTTTACCAAAAATATCCTCCTGTCGTTGTACCTTTGAGACTTTGTAGGGCTGCCAGCTCCTCGGACACTTCAAAGTTCGCGCTAACTCCGCGAAGAAAAATTAGCAGCTGTGCGGTGTCCTGAACGTCATTGCTCTCATCCAGTGCTAATGCAAAAAATTCAAATTCTTTCACTTTCTCCTTAAGCTGGGCGTATACATAATCTCCCATTTCTTCAATTCGTCTGGTGATGGTACTTGCGGACAGACTCACCGCATTTAAGACGTCTTTCCTATCGGGGCACACCTCCTCCGCAACAGCATTCATACATTTCTTGACGAACTCACCGTCACTGAAAGGCCGACCATTAGTTGCAATTAGTTTAGCTACCTGAAAGCTAGCTCGAACGGATGACTGGTTCAACTGGGTTTGGCGTATAAATGTGTTCTGCTGAGCTAATAGTCCACTTTTTAGCTTCGATACTTTGTCAGCTCTCATTTGGCCCTGCGCATACTTGTCTCTGTGGCGGGTTTCATAGTGTCGCAGATTGTATTCTTTGAACACGGACACTGTTTCTTGACAGATGAGACAAACAGCCGTTTCCTTGCATTGAACAAAAATAATCACTCGTCCACTTTTGGTTAAATACCCTGCATTCTGAATCAACTTTTCTCTTTCCCAGCCGTTTAGCCATTTTGTTGTCTTTGAATTTTCTTGCTGGCTCGCGCGCACTTGCTCCATCACGATGAAACGTTCATTGAATGTGCGATTCTATTGGTGGGTGAATCTAACAAATAATTAAGCTACGCTATGTTAATATTTTAGTTAATTACTTAGGTAAATTGTAAAAGTTAAAAAATAAGGGACATTTTAGTTTAAAAGGCAACCTTTATAATCAAATACAGATATGAATATAATTTTAAAATTACATTTTCAAAATATGTTTCTGGCATTGTTCAAAGGGCCGGTCCAAATGTGGGGGCGGGCCGTATTCGGCCCGCGGGCCGTAGTTTGGGGACCCCTGGTCTAATGTGTAATCCAAAAACATTTTTTCAAATAAATGTTTTATCACTTTCTTCGATAATATTTAAACTATACATTTTTGCAGTTTTTATTAATTTTTTGTGATATTTTTGAATTTATTTACGTCTAAAAGTACCATATTTTTAATGTAAAATATACCTATTTTTATGTTATATTTAATATTCTTTTAAAAAAGTTTAAAAAAAAACATTTTGGTATGTTCTCAAAACTAACATCTAAAAATATGGTGACATCTTGTGACCAACAATAGTATTAATTTTATTTAAAAAAGGAATATCAAGCCACTAGATGGCATAATAGTACTCAATGGCTGCATATAGGCTTGAACTCAGTAAACCAATGTTTTAAAGAATTTAACTGCTATAAATATCTAAGTTTTAGATTTTTTATATAATAACTCAAATGCTCTTTCAATCCTTTGTTTTAGTATGTGTGAGTGACACAGTGAATAAGATAACAGCTTTGTTATAGGCTCATTGAATGCATTGTTTGTGTGTGTATGTGTGTGTGTGTTTGTGTGTGTGTGTGTGTGTGAGAGAGAGAGAGAGAGAGAGAGAGTGAGTGTGAGTGTTTGCCACATTGAAAATGGTGTACAGACTCACCACTTCATGTATGTGTATGTTTGATCAGCATTGTATTGGATTTATTATTTTTTATTGAACAAGTAATAAAAAAATGCTCGGTATTCTAGTTTTTCCCATTCATTCCTATGGGTGCCCATTTTTGTCCACGAAGGACCAATTAAGGACTTTTTGTTTTTTTTCAACCACTTAACATTGTAGAATCGAGTCATTAACTTTTTTATGTGTTCAGGTGACAAACTTAGAAAAAGTAGCCAAACCTTTGGATTAAGGGAAGTATTTTTAAAAATAAAATAAAATTATTTTGCCCTCATTTGTCTCCAAGGTCCCTTTAGGATTAATCATTTTGTAGAAGTTACAAATTCTTGCTATATTTTTTGTACCCATGGTACATAGTCATCTTGCTCTGACCAAAATAATTTGAACGCACATGACGCCGTAATTACGAACTTCCCAGGAGGACATTAACTCACCAGCAGTTTTGTGTTCAGTGTGGACAGACACATTTTTGTTAAAAAACTGCTGCATTGCGCCTCCTATAAGGACACAGTATACATGAAGCTCAAACAAGTAGGCCTTGATCGTTGAATAAAGATTAAACTAAGTATAAAGCCAAAGAACCAACACACCCTATACACACAATTGAATAATGCTACAGTAAATTAATCATTTTTAATATTTCTGTGTCATGTCCAATAACACGGTGGCCCAATTATTCTCTCTAATGAAGGTGAAATGATGTGGCTCCTCACAACAGGGTGTGAAAAAGAGTTACTCCAGGATCTGTGATGATTCTCTCCCTCTCCATTTCTTGATTTCACACTGATTTAAACAAGACCTTAAGGGGTCTAGGACATTTTTTCCTCAGCGGTTTTGTGGGTGAGAGAGAGAGAGCAAGAGGACAGACGAGAAAGAGAAAACTATTATTTCTTTTCTCAAGCATGTAATTGTTCCTGCATGTTCTGTGTACACAAAAGAAGTACCCTTCTCACCGCCCTGTTGGCTTTAGGGGAACAGGAGACCTTCCTTATCTACTACTTGGGGTTCTCAAAGTAAATGGGATAGATAGAAAAAGTGAGAGACAGCTGGAGAAAGTCAAAGCATACAGTGGAGAGGAGGGTGAGAAAGAGGAAGAGAGGGAGTGTGTCTGGATTGGAGACATATACACAGCTCAGTCAGAGCGGAGAGAATCTCCTCAGCCCCATCTGCTCTCGACACAGCTCTCATTACACTCACAGCCCCATCCATCAGCCCGCAGCCACACAACTCTGCCACAGCCCACATTAATGGAAAGAGGAAAGAGAAAGAGACGTGGGGAAAGTGAAAAGGAAAAAGACAGGAAACAACTGAAAGAGAGAATGATAGAAAGGGGGAGAGAAAGAGAATGTCACATGCATTTACAGGCTAAATCAGCCTCTGAAGAGGAGATATACGTAAGTGATATTACTTAGGTACGTAACTATTTCACAATATATAAAGTCAAAACACAAATGAAACAAGGGCAAAAATCAATGTAAAAGTGTCCGTTTGCTAGTCATATAATGTTCTGCTCAATGACTGTCAATCTTTGAGCAATGTTTTGTGTCCAAACCTTTGACCTTTCAGTCATGTGGTGCATTCCATTAGAAAAAATCACCTTAGCTGTGGATAAATGCCACTGTCATAAAACCACTGAGGCAGAGTAACAGTGAGATTTATGGGGACAAATCACTTCATGAACAGCAGCAATGACGCAGAATCTCACATACAGTATGCAGACACATTTGGATAACAAAATATCAAGTGCAATGGGAAAAAATCATGACCTTTTCACAGAAATGTGCACTTTTGGTGATATGAAGTCAGATTTTTATCTATGAAGTAATACAGCTCTTTCTTCTCTGGAACTCAAAAAAGAAATAAAGATTTATTTTTACTCAATGAAAGTCAATGGGGTCCAGTTTTGTTGTTTGGACCCCACTGACTTTCATTGTTTGGACAAAAACAGTTCTTCAAAATACCTTATTTTGTGTTCTGCAGAAGAAAGTAAGTTATAGTTTGGAAAAACATTTTAAATTTTGGGTGTACTATCCATTTAACTGTGAACGTTTTCAACTAAGTGTCCACCAAGAAAGTGTCCAAATGCATTTGCATTAGTTTTGAACAGTGCTTACTGTTTTATCATTTTAAACATCTTTATTGAGATGGTTTGCTTTAAAATGTGCTTGTGCTATTTGTTTTTAAAATAAATACTGGTTTGCTGTTATGCATTCATATTCATAGATTTTTATGTGTGATGTGAGTAAAATTCATGTTATCCAAATACTTTTTGAGCCCACTGTATAGAGATATTCATGCAGTGAAATTGTCTGTGAAAATGTTCTTACTGTAATATTATAATATAACAAAATCTTTGTTTTTGTACATTTAATGACACAATAATTGCTGTCAATCTACTTCCATTTTCAGAGTTCCAGCCTAATGTTCTTCATCAGTAATGACACTGAAAGTGGTCTAAAAAGTGCAATGAACTTATCACTGCAGGTTGTCACTTTAGCACCATAGACTTTTTTTAATTACAGTGGGTGTTTTTTGTTGTTGTTTTTTTTATTGAGAAAATATATGTGCATTAAACAGTCATACATCCATTCAGCCTTACTCACAGCATGCACAAAGTGTAGTCCCTACCTGCTCTGGGCCCTGAAAACAGATCCGACACAACGGAGTCCTGACTCCACTGTCCGTGCAGCTGTTCAGAGACAACCTCTCGTCCAGCTTCTCCTTAGAGCAATCCTCAGATGAGCTGCAACAGTCCAGCGTCCTCGGCGGATCCAATGCGCTAGGAGTCAAGTCTTCGGGCCCTCGTGTGTCCAAAGCCTCACCTGTTACCGGCTGATAATGTCCGTTGGCTAAAGAGTGGTTCTCCGTGGCGCTGCTCGTCGCATTGCCCTCCGCGTTTAGTTCGTTCATGGGTGTGAAGGCAGGTGGCGATGCCGACGGTGCCGGTGGCCTGAGTAGGAAAACCTTCAGGTCACTGAACAAGACGCAACAGCGGCCTTTCTGCTTGCCCTGGCGGCGCAGCATCGGTCTGCGACTCAACAATCCCCAACACCATACAATGACACCGATAGCCAACAACATGTGCCCGTCTTATTAATAATGGAAAGGCGGTCTATGTTTTAAACGGCCTATAAAGCTACGGCTATCTGTTACTGGACTCCGGCAGGTCACATAACAGAACTTACTGTTTTGGTTTCCAGCGAGGAAGAAACACCTGGGCACTGGACAGCCGGTTCAGTCTCGAGAGTAACACCGCTTTCTAGTTACCCTCACCCCAAGTGACCGTTTGGACACAGAAAACGTGTTTATTTTCAACAGTTACTCTGAGAGCGATACCTCGCGCTAGTGTTCCACTGAGAAGATGACGATTGGACGCACATGTTATAGTAACTGTCAAAAGTGGTAACGTGCAGGTTTTACCTTAAGGATCTGTTTAATAAGCCTCTTGGTAACCTAATGTTGATTCGGTGATATTAAACGATATTTTTAATTGGGTAAAACCAGTTAATGTAGATGTTACCACGTGAAGCACATGTTAGGGTACCTGACAAAAAAAATCAGTTTACTGGGATTTTAGAGCTGTAACCTACAGCAAATGGCCTTAAATCCACATTTTAACATAAACCTGCGGACAAGTACACCGGCAAAATGAATGGGAAAATGTTGGGAATTCCCGCGAACAGCCTCTGACAAAGAGCTCCTGAGGTTGTGGCATCTATTCATCAAAGGAGGAAAACCGAAATGCAGGATATTCGTCAGCAGATTCAAACAAATGGCAGCCTTGGTTTTCCTAATAATTAAACAAGTCTAAGATACACACACACAGTGGACCAGCCATGAAATATTAATTTCTCTTCTACAATTCACATTATCCACGATCATTAACCATCTGCCAAAAGCGATGCGAATAGCTGACTACAGTAATTGTGTTAATGTGAACGCAAAGTGTCTTGCGTACGAAATCCAGCCCCAATCTTGACAATTAGCCAACAATTGTACTTGGTGTTCATCATGTTTCAGGTCCGACCGTTTACAAATGCATCCCGCGCAAGTCCCCTATGAAATATATAAGGTGACAACGTCTTGTCAGTATACAGGGCAGCCTATCTCCTTAAACACCCAGCCCTTGTTGCAGAAATCCCAAGGCAGTTTCGATCACTGTCCCGTGTAATGTCAGACATGTCTCTCGAAAATCAGTCCTGAAAAGAAGCAGATTCGCGGTCGACGAAGAGGAAATGTTTTTGCCATCCACAGTCCGTCGTTTTGTCACATCTGCTGTAGAGCCTTTCCTTTGAATTAAAACACTGAAGTGGCTCCTGCGTGGTTGTCCAAAGCGTTGCGGCTCATGCGACGAAAGGCGTTGTGCAGGTCTAACGCGAGTTGTTTATGATGGTTATCAGTAAAGCCGGAGGATGCTCGCTCTCGTTGCGGTTTCAGCACCATGTTGCCTGGGACAGCTCCCAGGCGCGGGCCCGTCTCTCTTCGACTGTGTGATGCGAGCAAAGGGGGGCGAGCTCACTACCAACCAAACGAATTTAATCACGTCCTTAATTTGTGCTACGTAATAAATTAAGTCATTACTCTCGTCCACGGGATTCAAATAGGTTTCGAAATTAGAAGTTTTTCTAATGCGAATCTGTGGAGATCGTTTTTTGTAGTCTGCATTCCTCATCTATCCTACGAGCCACAAACGGATTTGGTTTCAGCCTTCATGTGAGACCTGCTCACAAGCACATGTTTCTAGGTCAGTGTTACCAGCGTTCCTCTGAGACGCCGAACCCGCTGAACTCCACCAGAAGATATCAAGTAGCCTAAACTATAGTGAGTGCGGATATTTGTATGGTATTTGTATTTGTCCTGCTGTATGGCATTTTCCAGCATAAAGCTTCTGTATAGGAGATGACAGCCCTAGTGAAAAAATAATACGTAAGCACAATTTATTCGTATATACTTTAGTATAACTAAATGTAGGCTATTTGTGACACACTATAAATTGGTATACTTAAAGTCTTTTAAATTGGAAGAACTACTTTTGTGCTAAATACATTTTAGCTGTACAAAAGCAGTGCTAAAGTTCAACTAAAGTTGTATTAAATATACTTGTTTGTGCCAAAGTAAAACTATAAATGTGCACTTAAGTACAATTTAATATTGTATAAATGCAGAATTCACTGAGCATACATTTCAAATGTACATTACAATTGCAATTGAATTACACTGTAAGAGTGTTGAACATACATTAATATTACACTATTAACATACACTTTTAGTGATATTAAAACACACTGCAATGGCCTTCCAAGTAAACTTGAAGTGTGCTAATTAAATAGGCTACAATAAAATAATCTTTATAAATAATGGCACAGCTTATGAATCTGATTTTTGATGACATTTTATGGGCAACTTGCAGTATAACATTAACTTGCTTATCCGGTGAACACCAGTGAGACAATGGCAACAGATATATGCATATTAATTATAGGAACCAGTACGGACTGGAATCGAACCCGGGTCACTGCCACACAAGTGCACCCGCTTTACCAGTCGCCACTACGCAGATATGGGCCCCTTACGCCCACTGGTGTTACTTTATGTTCTTTCATGCTGTTACAAGTAACTTAATGTAATAAGCAAACAGATTTTCAACAACGACAGGAAAGATTATATGGATTTGAATATGGTGAATCGCAGAGAAAAGTCTCAATATAGATGCAGAAAGCGGTGCATGATAATAAACGCAAAACGGCCATAGAACATAAACGTGCGTTTAACTTGGAGCTGTTGAAGAAATAATGTAATGTTTTTTATACTGTGTACACAGTATATGCTATCCCCTTACAAGAGACCTGTATTTTACATTTTAAACAATATTTTGCAGTAAAATTGTATATACAGTCTTTTAAAGAACAGTATGGTTGTTAAACATTAGGTAGTTACAGTTAATCGATTCTTTTCCCATTAAAATGACTAACATTGTTTACTCTGACTGCACTGTAAAAGTTGTCAGATACAAGCATCGGCTGAACTCTTATAAAAGCAGTATAGTTCAAGTTCATTTTATTAAGTATACTTAAGTAAAGTTCAAGTATATTTTAAGTATACTTTTTGTAGTAAGTATACTAATATCAATATGTACTAGCAGTAAACTTGTAATTGTATTATTTCAGTACTGTTTGGGATTAAGGCCAAGTCCCAAATGGCATCCTAAACCCTCACAGTCTTCCTCTGAGTCCACACTTTCATGACGTAATGCCCCGCTTTGACTGCCGGGTAAAAGTCCTCTGCTTTGATGCTTCGATAGCAGCCTTAAGCTCATCCAGAATGTTGGGTCTTGCGTCTCTCAACTTTCTCTTCACAATATCCCACAGATTCTCTATGGGGTTCAGGTCAGGAGAGTTGGCAGGCCAATTGAGCACAGTAATACCATGGTCAGTAAACCATTTACCAGTGGTTTTGGCACTGTGAGCAGGTGCAAGGTCGTGCTGAAAAACAAAATCTTCATCTCCATAAAGCTTTTCAGCAGATGGAAGCATGAAGTGCTCCAAAATCTCCTGATAGCTAGCTGCATTGACCCTGCCCTTGATAAAACACAGTGGACCAACACCAGCAGCTGACATGGCACCCCAGACCATCACTGACTGTGGGTACTTGACACTGGACTTCAGGCATTTTGGCATTTCCTTCTACCCAGTCTTCCTCCAGACTCTGGCACCTTGATTTCCAAATGACATGCAAAATTTGAGCTACAGTCCAGTGGTGCTTCGTGTAGCCCAGGTCAGGCGCTTTTGCCGCTGTTTTTTGCCACACTTTTTCCTTCCCACAGACTTCCCACTGAGGTGCCTTGATACAGCACTCTGGGAACAGCCTATTCTTTCAGAAATTTCTTTCTGTGTCTTACCCTCTCGCTTGAGGGTGTCAATGATGGCCTTCTGGACAGCAGTCACGTCGTCAGTCTTACCCATGATTGCGGTTTTGAGAAATGAACCAGGCTGGGAGTGTCACGGTAGACACATGCTCTGTTCCTTCTTGTCTTGTGTTTATGTTGTGGTGTGAGCGCATGTGGGGAGTGGGCGTGTATGCATGACATCACCTGATCCACTCCAGCTGATCATCTTCACCAGCTGTTAGCAATCTCATTCACTCCATATATACTCCTCACTGTTCCTTCCATCCTTGTCAGATCGTTGTTTGATGTCGTCAGTGTTGGTGTCCCGGTGTTCGCGTCCTGCCTTGTTCCTGTTCCTCGTTGTCTTCGTCGGAGTTCACGGGTCATCGTCTTCACCTTCACTTCACGTCTTCACGGATCCTGGCCATCGAAGTCCCTGCGTCACCAGTTCCACCAGCTTGCACTGTATTTGTCAAACTGTTTAATAAATTCCTTACGCTTCGCAGATTGCCTTCGTTCTCGTCAATCCAGCATGACTGAACGATCTGACCAACACACGGAAGCAGCGAGCGTATCGTCAGGAACACTTGAGGAGTTTATCCACCACAGTATTCGGAGAATGGACTCGCAGCAGAAGGAGATCGGCGACACGAGCCGCGCAGTGCAAGCCTTGGTGACGCAGGTGTCCGAGCTCACCCAGCAGATCCAACGCATACAGGCTCCCGCTGCGCCGCCCACACCAGCCGTTCTCTCACCACCTGCAGCGAACCCTTCTCGGTCGGAGCCCCGCCTACCGGTACCGGAGTCATATGCGGGAGAACCATCATTCTGTTGTGCGTTCCTGACCCGCTGCTCTATGCATTTCGCATTACAGCCCAACACGTTCAACACTGAGCCATCCAAGGTGGCATTTGTACTGACGCTACTGACCGGGAAGGCGGCGCTCTGGGGAACGGCGGTGTGGGAGAATCAAAACCCATGCTGTGCCTCGTTCCAGACCCTCGCCGCCGAGATGAAGAAGGTTTTTGATCGGGCGGTATCCGGAAGAGAGGCAGCCAGGACGTTGGCTGAACTGCGTCAGGGGGAGAGATCGGTTTCAGACTTCTCGATTGAATTCCGGACCCTGGCGGCGGAGTGCGGATGGAACGAGGAGGCGCAGTGGGACATGTTCCTGCATGGGTTGGCTGACCACGTCCAGAAGGAGATCTACGCCCTGGATCTCCCCACTTCTCTCACGGGACTCATAGACCTGGCGCTGGTAGACGCCGGTTATCTCGGGTAAGGCACCGAGTCCTGTCCACTCGCCCCTCTGGAGGAATCAACGAGACGAGATCCAGCGGCAGGGACGAGGTCAGCCACGCCTACGATCCCGAACCCATGCAGGTGGGTCGAGCTCAACTTTCCCGGGAGGAGAGGGAGAGGCGGAGGTCCCAGGGCCTTTGCCTGTATTGTGGAGGAGCGGGACATTTCGCGTACAATTGTCCAGTAAAAGGCCCAGCCCGGTAGTAAATTTGAGGCTACTATCGGGTGGGATCTCCGCTACGAAGACCTCATCTACTACATCATCTACCTCCACACTCCTTCCGGTAAGACTTAGATGGTCAGTTCATCAGCACGACTGTCGGGCACTTTTGGATTCGGGGGCGGAGGGTAATTTCATGGATCACAACCGACAGAGACTTCTCATTCCACTCAGACCCCTCACTCACAGAATTGCGGTTCACGCTCTCAATGGACAAAACCTTCCCACCATTTCCCATGCCACTGAAGACATCACTCTCATCACTTCTGGCAACCATTCCGAGACTGTTTCATTTTATATCATAGACTCACCCCTGGCACCCGTCGTCCGGACTAGAGCCCGTGAGACTCTACTCCAGGTGGGGGCGCGCACCAAGGCTAGGGCTGATCGCCACAGGTCTAAGCCTCCGATATACGTCGTAGGTCAAAAAGTGTGGCTTTCTACTAAAAACATTCCTTTGCGCTCCGTTTCGAATAAACTTGCACCTAAATTTATTGGCCCGTTCCCTGTCACTAAGATCATTAGTCCAGTGGCAGTCCGCCTCAAATTACCTCCCGCGTACAGGAGGGTTCATTCCGCCTTTCATGTGTCTAAGATTAAACCCGTGTTTCATTCTCATATTAATCCGCGCCCGGTCCCTCCCCCACCGCGACTCGTAGATGGGGAGACCACATATTCGGTTAATCGTATTCTGGACTCCAGGCGGAGGGGACGTGGATTTCAGTACTTGGTGGACTGGGAAGGTTACGGTCCGGAGGAGAGAAGTTGGGTTCCTGCTAGAGACATAATGGATCACTCCCTTATCGATGACTTCAATCGGCAGGTAAAGGAGCCTGGGAACGCCAGGAGGCGTTCTTAGGAGGAGGGGTACTGTCACGGTAGACACATGCTCTGTTCCTTCTTGTCTTGTGTTTATGTTGTGGTGTGAGCGCATGTGGGGAGTGGGCGTGTATGCATGACATCACCTGATCCACTCCAGCTGATCATCATCTTCACCAGCTGTTAGCAATCTCATTCACTCCATATATACTCCTCACTGTTCCTTCCATCCTTGTCAGATCGTTGTTTGATGTCGTCAGTGTTGGTGTCCCGGTGTTCGCGTCCTGCCTTGTTCCTGTTCCTCGTTGTCTTCGTCGGAGTTCACGGGTCATCGTCTTCACCTTCACTTCACGTCTTCACGGATCCTGGCCATCGAAGTCCCTGCGTCACCAGTTCCACCAGCTTGCACTGTATTTGTCAAACTGTTAAATAAATTCCTTACGCTTCGCAGATTGCCTTCGTTCTCGTCAATCCAGCATGACAGGGAGTTTTTAAAAGCCTCAGGAATCTTTTGCAGGTGTTTAGAGTTAATTAGTTGATTCAGATGATTAGGTTAATAGCTCGTTTAGAGAACCTTTTCATTATATGCTAATTTTTGAGATAGGAATTTTGGGTTTTCATGAGCTGTATGCCAAAATCATCAGTATTAAAACAAAAAAAGACCTGAAATATTTCAGTTGGTGTGCAATGAATCTAAAATATATAAAAAATGTATTTTATCACATTATGGAAAATAATGAACTTTTATCACAATATGCTTATTTTTTTAGAAGGACCTGTATATGGGGAGGCTGCAGACCTGGAGCAAGACAGTTCTACGGCCCAGACAATTCTACGGCCCAGGCAGTTTTACGCCCCTGTTGTTCCTGACGCGACCAGTAAGGGGATATACAGCGAAATAACATAATTAAATCGAGGCTCGAAACTCTAACAATAAGTTATAATGTCCATAGACATTGACTAATTGCGTGTTTTTTGTGAATTTAAATATAGACGTTGCATTAATATATCAGATACACAGTGTAATGACTGTACGACTTGAGCAAGCGGCAATAGCAGGAGAACACCCGCGTAATGAAAAAAAATACAGTTATTGTGTCACGAAATGTAGTTTTAAGAGTTTTTCAGGTGAGAATATAGTTGTTTAAAGCTCAAGTAGGTGGCTTATTTATAAAGATAGTGCTTATTTGAAAATTTGATCTGGCGTTTTCGGAGTTGTGAGATCCAGGCGTTCGCAGGCGTTCAGCGATCATTAACCCCGGCGGGAGTAGCCTTTCCTCGGCTAGTCCTTCTGACGTCTGCCGCTGGATCTGATGTCTTTGCAGTGGTTAAACATGAGATACATAGTTGTCTTTTTCTTTAGCAAAAATCAATGTTGAAAGTAAAACATTTTTTTTTTAGGATTCTAAAACTGTTTTCAACATTAATAATCATAAATGTTCAATGTTATCATATTATAATGATTTCTGAAAGACAGGAGTAATGATGCTGAAAATTCAGCTTTGAATCACAGAAATAAATTGCATTTTAAAATATATTCAAATAGAAAACAGGTATTTTAAATTGTAAAAATATTTCACAATAATACTGTTTTGCTGTATTTTGGATGAAATAAATGCAGCCTTGGTGAGCAGAACAGAATTCTTTCAAAATCACTCATATACAACATACGGTGAATATAACTAGGCTACAGTAGATCATATCCTGCTGGGACTCTGTCATAAATTGACATCTCAGGAAAATGTTATGGGGTTTCTAATCAACCCTATAACAAAATATGACTTTCTGGGATTGTGATAAAATCAAAACCTACTGGAAAGAGAACACAAAATGTATTTAGTTATTGAGAAATATTTAGTTCCATCTCCAAAAGTATATATTTTAAATTGTAGGCCTATCATTGATCTGTCTGACTATGATAAAGAATGTATTCTTGGCAACAAAAAGATAAAACTATTATTATGGTCATCATCTCAGGTACCTTCAGTCAACATGTGTTGAGTCAGGCCTCCATTCTTTTACATTTGCAAAGACTAACTTGTGACCTCCATTAAAGACCGGATGCTTTCTGGCGTACTTGGTCCTCTCTTTGGAACTTTCTTAAAGCTGTTCAGTGACTGCTATCTCTTTATTTCAGTTTATATATTACCCTTGACAGTTGTTTCCTTATTCATATTTGCCCTGTTGTATTTTCCCCCCATTGTTTTCTTACCAGTACCACTGTTGTGTTATTGATTAATAAATAAATAAATAAAAATCTAATATATTTATTATTTTAACTTTCTGTTGCAAAACAGGACATTGAATTTCATACCTGTCCACAGTAGTGGACACAGGACTTAAATCATGTTTATCAGGCATTTTGAGAGACACAAGTCTAAGAAATTATTTATCAATATTCCTATGAAATATTAGATATTATTATGAAAATTTTTCCAACTATTACTCCTAATATTACTACTACTACTACAGTGGACATCATAACATATGAATAAAATATTTTTTGAAAAATTTATCTTTTTATATTTATTTTTTTCTTTATTTTATTCATTTATTTATACTCTAAACAATGTAATGCCATGCAACAAATACTAAAAAAATGTAGGGTCTCAGAAGGATATATAATTACATTGTCCATCTGATCCAACTATGTGTATTATTAATTTTCATTTCACAAAAACAATAAATTCGTGCAATTCAATTGGCTCTTGTAGGCTATGTAGACCAACAGTGAATTAGCTCATCAACAGATATTTTAATCAGAAGTGCAGATCACTACACTGTGTAGCTGATATATTAATGCAACGTCTATATTTAAATTCACAAAAATCACGCGATTAGTCAACATCTATAGACTGTAGTGAATGGAGTTTTTCATGGTAACTGTTCCAGCAAACTTTTATTTGTTCAATAATTAAATCGGTTATATAAGTCAAAACAAATACTTTAAACATTCTTAATGCAATTTTTATTTTGCTCTGTAACAGGGAAAATGTGTATTTTTATTTATAATTAACATTTTGAGTTTGTTCCGTTGGTGACGTCATTGATAATGGACCGGTCGCGCCTGCTCTCTCAGAACGGCCTGTGACTGGAGAGAGTCAGGTATGTCCGTACTGTGCTCTTCAATTAAGAGTAAAATATACTGTATAAAGTGATGTTTGAAGTCAACGTTTATCATAGAAATGTCATGAAACCGAAACAAGTTGATATATTCACTTTTCTGAGTACAGTTTGATGCATTTTCGGAGTTTTATGAACGCACGTGTTTGTTTGATGTTGCCGCCCGCGCGCCAAACTAGAGTGTGGATTTTTCCCTGTAAAAACGTTTCTTGAGATATAATTTCGGTGGATTGAGTCTGTAGAAATGTTGTTTTGTACATTGAATGTCTGTAACTTCGTTTGAATGCTAGTATGTATGTTTATAGCCATGTGTGTGACCTGTATTAGATGAATTGCAGTTTCTGTAATGGAGAACAGCCTGTGACTGGAGAGAGTCAGCTGAGAGAGAGAGAGAGTGAACCTGAAGGCGTGTGTGTTGATTGTCTGTCCTCTTGTCAATAAACTGCAGACGTGGTCCACCGAAGCCAGTGGTGTCGTGGGGGTTTTCTTGTGGTGTGAGACCAGACCCGCTACAAATTTGGTGCCGTGACCCGGATCAAGGGATCAGCCATTGCAGATCGCCGGGAAAAGCCATCGACATCACCAGTCAACAGAACTTTTGTGGTAGATAAGCAGTGTGACTTAAACATGGACAGTTACGGTTTTACACACAACAAAGCACAAGAACACATGGCAGATGCAGATGTTAATCCTGCAAACGTGACACCTGTTTGTGTTAGGAGTAGTGTTTTAAGTTCACATAGGTTCTCTACTGGAATGGGGAGGGGGGCTCAGTTAAATAGTATGCTAGAACAAAATATGGCAGCCAGCCCAGTACATCTAGCCACTCCAGTACGTCCCTCAACCAGTAGCCCGACTATGCAAGGCATGAGTAGTGACACAACAGTGCCTCATGGAGAAAGACCGTACTGCCCCCCCCAGTGGGCGAACCAGTGAATCAGTGGCAAACAATGGCAGATTTAATGAAGCAACTGGGTAGTGAAATAGGGAACCAAATTTCTGCAAACCTGAGATCTGCAGGGCAAAATCCCCAGAGAGATTATGTTAATGCCCAACAGCCTTCACCTCAGAGTCCTGATTTGTCAAATTTGAACCTAATTGTAAGGCATCAGGATATAAAAGAACCGCCTACCTTTAGAGGTGATAAGACCGATCGATGCACCATTAGTGAATGGCAAGAACTGATGCAAGCTTACTTAAACAAGAAGGGCTTCAGTGCATCTGAACAGGGCCAAGAGATTCTCGATAAGCTAATGGGCCATGCTAAAGATGTTGTGAGGACATGTATTCGCAACAATCTCCTGATTGATGTGGCTAGAGATCCACATGTCATCTTTTCAATTCTAAGGCAACATTTTGGAGATGCAATTTCCTCTACAACACCTTTAAGAGACTTTTATGACACCTTGCCAAAGCAGTCAGAAAGTGGCTTGGATTACTGGATCAGACTAAATAAGGCAGTTGACCTGGCTGATGAATGCCTAAACCGACAAGGAAAAAGAGTTGAGGACCCTGGTCACGAAGTGGCAATGATGTTTGTAAGGCATTGTCCTGAGCCTGCTCTGTACACTGCCCTTCGAGCAAACCATTGGAAAGTTGGAATGCACAAGACATTCAAGCATTAATTGACAGCCACCACAGAGACAAGCAGTCTATAAGAGTAGATAGAGAGAGAAGGGTTGATGAAACTTCATCTAATGCCTGGTGCATGACCCAACAGCGGTCCACTGCAGCTAATCAGACAAGCGGTTCAGATTCTGCTCTCCTTGGGCGAGTGGTTTCTCTACTAGAGCAGTTCCTAGTCAAACAGAAGGAGCAAGAACAGAAAACTGAACAAGGCAAGGTCGTGCCTGAATCCCCTGCAGTCCCCTGCAAAATATGTAGGGCTCAAGATCATACAACAAAGACTCACTGTTTTAAGGAGGGACTGTGTTTTAGGTGTTTCAAGACAGGGCACAGAGGTTTTGAATGCCCTGACAAAAGACAAGAAAAAAAAATCACAGCCAGCGTAGCCACTAGACCTGAGCACCATTTAAACTAGAAAACCTGCATTGTGGGGGGGACAGTGTGGGTATCAGACAAGTTAAGACCCCAGAAAGCCCATTGACTGTTCAGGTAACTACAAGTGATCACTTAAGTCAAAACAGTGTGAGTGAAGTACTTGCAGTCCAGCAAAAGACTACCTGTGAGGCTCCAAAAGCTTATTACCAGAGAATTAATGATGAAGATGATCTGTTCTATGCTCCAGTATTAGTTGAGGGGAAAGTGAAACTATTAGCTCTTGTCGATAGCGGATCTGTTACCTGTACATTGAGTGAAACAGCTGAACGCACGCTTAAAGACTGGAACTTGATCTGCACGGATTCGAGTAAACCCACAAGAAAAGTACTTACTGGCTGTGGAGGGAATGAAACAAAACCAAAGTGCACATATGAGTTGAATGTGGATATGCTTGAATGTAAAATGACAATCAACTTTTTAGTGGTCCCAGGACAAAAGGATGAAATGATAGTTGGATCGAATGTCATCAGGCATGTGACTCAGCAGATGAGGAAAACTGAGTGGTACTGGAAAAGCTTGTCTCAACCAGTTCAAGATAATGTTCAAGAACCCCTGCTGAATATGCTTTCTAATGTTGACCGCTGGCATGGAGATAAGATACCGCAGAGAGTTGGCACGGTAGTTTTGCGACAATGTCTTACACTAGAGCCACAGCAAGAACATCTGGTTTGGGGAAGATTAAAGGAAGAAGTTCCCTTGTCTGTTGGGAGCACAGTAATGCTCGAACCCTCCACTTCCCGTTCTGCACCAAGAAATGTTATGGTAGCTCGCAGTGTTTGCCCACTCTGGGGTGATAAGTGGATTCCTATGAAAGTGATCAATATGATAGACCGCCCCATTGTTTTGCGCCGCAATACTAAAATAGCTAACGTGCACCCATGTCTTGCACTAGAGGAACTAGATCTCACAGAAAACAGTACAGAATACCTGCAGGAAGGGGTTCAGCAGAATATTGTCCAAGTTAATGAGCTCAATGAGAAAAGCAAGCTGCAGTCTGACTATAGAGCCAAGTTGAGAGATCTGGGCCTGGCAGAAATTGACATTGAGTCCTGTGAAGTAAGTGATTACTGGAAAGGAGAGCTGACTGATCTCATAGTACAGTATGAAAGTACCTTCTCTCGTGACAAGCTGGATTGCGGTGAAGTAAAGAACACTGTTCATCGGATACGACTCAAAGATGAGAAGCCTTTCCGACTGCCCTACAGAAGGGTTCCACCCACCCATTATCAGAAATTGAGACAAACATTGGATGAGATGGAGGAGCGTGGTATCATTCAAAAATCAAACAGTGAATGGGCATCACCTTTAGTCTTAGTCTGGAAACCTTCTGGAGAGCTAAGGATATGTACAGACTTTAGATGGCTCAACCAAAGGACAGAAAAGGATGCGTATCCTTTGCCCCATCAAGCTGATGCCCTTGCATCATTAGGAGAGAAATAGTTATTTTAGCACCATGGATTTAACATCGGGCTTCTATAACATACCAATCCATGAGGATGATCGGAAATATACGGCATGCATAACTCCAGTAGGGCTTTATGAATATAATCGTATGGCTCAAGGTTTATGTAACAGCCCAGCTACGTTCTCACGCATGATGACATCTATTTTTGGAGACCAAAACTTCCTTTCGCTTCTTTGCTACTTGGATGATCTACTCGTCTTTGGCAAAACTGAGAAGGAAGCTCTTGATCGCCTGGAGATGGTGTTTTCCGACTTAAAGAGCATAACCTGAAACTGGCGCAAAGAAGTGCTATTTCTTGAGAAAAACAGTCAAGTTTCTGGGTCATATTGTGACTGAGAGTGGTATAGCAACTGATCCTGCGAAAGTGTCCGCAATCAGTGACATTAAATCCACAGACTTGATGGAAGCAGACGGAAAGACTCCTTCACCAACCAAAATTAAATCTTTTCTTGGGATGGCGAATTACTATTCCCATTTCATTGAAGGTCTCTCTACTTTAGCTAAACCATTATTTAAACTGACTGCTGGACAGAAAGTCGGGAGAAGACATGGACAAAAGAAACCCTTCGTTTCCAAACCTAGGCGTTTAAGACCTGAAGACTGGACTGCAGAGTGTGACACAGCTGTAGAAAATGTAAAACATGCACTTTCTCACACAGTTGTTCTTGCCCACCCAGACTTCCGTAGACCTTTTCTTTTGTCTACTGATGCATCTTTGGATGGATTTGGTGCAGTCTTGAGTCAGATTCCAGAAGATGAGACAAAACCTAGACCAGTCGCTTTTGCAAGTAAGACCCTGTCAAAAGCCCAGTCCCATTACCCTGCTCATAGGTTAGAGTTCTATGCACTGAAGTGGGCAGTTTGTGATAAATTCGCCCATTGGCTGAAGGGGACCAAATTTACAGTGCTAACTGATAACAACCCCCTCACGTATATAATGTCAAAGCCAAAGCTAGATGCCTGCGAGCAGAGATGGGTATCTAAGCTTGCCCCTTTTGACTTTGATCTCAGATACATACCTGGTACCAAGAACATCCCTGCTGATCTTTTGAGCCGCCGACCTTTTGCCAAAACATTAGAAGTCTGTGATGCACTTGAGACTAAATCTGAACATGTGACTTCCGAAACCATTCAGGAAACTTTCCGGTTATCAGTGAATGTGCACCAACAAATGGGTGAAAGCAGCATGGATTCTCAAGTTGAAAAACTGAAGATGGTTAGTAGTGAAGGGGTAAGAGCAGTCTTTGAGTCCTGCCTCAACTGGGAAGCCAGCAGTCCAGTTCAGGGTATTCATCTAGCTCAGAATAATACTTTTGTCCATGGAGGTGTCTGCACTCTTCCAGTCTTTTCTGTGGAAGATATACGGATGAAACAGAAAGCAGATCCCACTGTGTCCCGTGTTGCATTCTTTGTCGAAAGGAAAAGGAGACCATCACGTAGAGAGAGAGACAATGAAACTGCACCAGTGATGAGACTTCTGAAACACTGGGAAAAACTTGAAGTAAAAGTTGGAGTTCTGTACCGCAGGTCCAAAGATCGGGTTGGTAAAGTCAGGTATCAGCTTGTGCTTCCCCTGTCACTGAGAACTGTTGCTCTCAGAGGAACTCATGACGATGCAGGCCATCAAGGACAAAGCAGAACTCTTCATCTTGTACGCCAAAGGTTTTTCTGGTCTGGTATGGACACAGATGTTAAGAAGTATGTCTCACACTGTAAACGATGCGTTGTCGGAAAGACGCAAGAACCTGAGGCCAGGGCTCCACTAGAGTCTATCAGAACAAATGCACCACTTGAGCTCGTATGTATAGATTTCTGGTCTGCAGAAGGAACCCATGGAGAGAGTATTGATGTTCTGGTCATAACAGACCATTTCACAAAACTAGCCACAGCGTTCCCATGTCCCAACCAAACAGCCAAAGTAGTGGCTCAGAAATTGTGGAACAACTTTTTCTGCGTGTATGGCTTTCCGCAGAGATTACATTCTGACAAAGGTGCAAATTTTGAGAGCAAATTGATCGCTGAGTTGTTGCTGGTGTCTGGTGTTGAAAAGTCCCATACCACACCGTACCATCCTATGGGCAATGGCCAGACAGAGAGGTTTAATCGCACCCTTGGGAGCATGATCCGCTCTTTGCCGCCTCGAGCAAAGGAAAAGTGGCCGCAGATCATTCAGACACTCACGTTTTCCTATAATTGTACTACCCATGAAACAACAGGGTTTGCGCCTTTCTACTTAATGTTTGGAAGGATTCCTAAGTTACCTGTAGACGTCATGTTTGGAGGTGCCCTCAGAAATGAGGATGTTCAGACTTATGATGTGTATGTGAAATCTCTTCAGAAAGATTTTAGAGAAGCTGTGCTCATTGCTAAAAGCAATACTACTGATGCACAGAGAAAACAGGCCCAAGGGTATAACAAAAGATCCAAGGGCGCTCCTCTGGAGGTCGGAGATCGTGTTCTCTTGGTAAATAAAAAGGAAAGAGGAAAAGGAAAGTTGGCAGATGTGTGGGACTCAGCAGTTCATGTAGTGGTATGGAAAGATCCGTCAATGCCCATCTACAGAGTTGAGAATCCCACAACGAAGAACAGCAAAGTTGTCCATCGTAACTTCCTCCTCCCAGTCAATTTCCTTCCATTGGAAGAGCCAGACATCGAATCAACAGTCTTATCAACAGTGTCGGAAGAGGAAAAAGATCAAACAGAAGACCAAAGATCTTTGTTCAGTATGGGAAGAGAATCAAGGAGCAGTAGAACGGCTGCATGGATTTTTCAAGGTGCCGCTTTCAAAGCGCCTCAGGGTACTGGAAAATGTGCTGTAAAGGAGACTAAAGAACATATCACAGAGTTGGAAAAATCAGTCTGCATAAGTCAAACAAGAGAGAAAGATTTTTCTACAAGGAGTGAAAGTGGACATACTGAAAGGTCTAGTGATGAACATGAAGCAAGAGATACAAACTCTAACAGTGAGCAGTCTGAGGATGACAATAGTGTATACGAATGTAAACCAGATCACTTATGCTGCAGGGATGGAAAAAGGCTCCAAAAATCTGTTGACAATCAGAGTGTTCAAGGTGAATCAATTGTCATGTCAAGTAATGCCAGTTCAATGAGCAGATCATTCAAGAGTTCTAAGCACCAAGCCTCAAGTTACAAAGGTGGACATGGACAGAGAAAGTCCCTGAGAACGGTGACTGTAGCAGATACTGCTTTAGAACCAAGTGAAAGAACAGTGAGAACCAGGGCAGGAAGGCTAGTGAAACCTGTCAGGCGCCTGCTCGAGTGTATGAGCATGATCTTGACTGAGTCGGGGCCAAAAGATCCTCTAGCAGAGTTGCTCAAAATTGTGTCAAGTTTGATAGAGAGTTAAATTGATCCTTAAAGTAAAATGTTAATCTGAATTTAAGAACTGACCAGAAATAAGAACTGAGTGAGCTTTGATAGGATTTGAGAAGTACTTTTTGTGGGAATTTATGGTAATATGTATAAGGGCATATTTCTCCCGAGCAAAATGTTTTGCTATTCACTTGAATGACTTAAGTCTGGGAATTCCACATTAAAGGAAAATGTCTCACACAGCCTTAAAGTTTGCTGAAATTTAGGAGGGGAGAGTGTAGTGAATGGAGTTTTTCATGGTAACTGTTCCAGCAAACTTTTATTTGTTCAATAATTAAATCGGTTATATAAGTCAAAACAAATACTTTAAACATTCTTAATGCAATTTTTATTTTGCTCTGTAACAGGGAAAATGTGTATTTTTATTTATAATTAACATTTTGAGTTTGTTCCGTTGGTGACGTCATTGATAATGGACCGGTCGCGCCTGCTCTCTCAGAACGGCCTGTGACTGGAGAGAGTCAGGTATGTCCGCATTTCTTCAATTAGAGTAAAATATACTGTATAAAGTGATGTTTGAAGTCAACGCGTTTATCATAGAAATGTCATGAAACCGAAACAAGTTGATATATTCACTTTTCTGAGTACAGTTTGATGCATTTTCGGAGTTTTATGAAGCATACGTGTTTGTTTGATGTTGCCGCCCAGCAAACTAGAGTGTGGATTTTTCCTGTAAAAACGTTTCTTGAGATATAATTTGGTGGATTGAGTCTGTAGAAATGTTGTTTTGTACATTGAATGTCTGTAACTTCGTTTGAATGCTAGTATGTATGTTTATAGCCATGTGTGTGACCTGTATTAGATGAATTGCAGTTTCTGTAATGGAGAACAGCCTGTGACTGGAGAGAGTCAGCTGAGAGAGAGAGAGAGTGAACCTGAAGGCGTGTGTGTTGATTGTCTGTCCTCTTGTCAATAAACTGCAGACGTGGTCCACCGAAGCCAGTGGTGTCGTGGGGGTTTTCTTGTGGTGTGAGACCAGACCCGCTACAAGACATTATAACGTATTTTTAGAGTTTCGAGCCTCGATTTAATTATGTTATTTCGCCGTATATATCCCCCTACTGGTCGCGTCATGAACAACAGGGTCGTCTGGGCCGTAGAACTGTCTTGCTCCAGGTCTGCAACATCCCCCTTCTCGCTCGATGACGCACTGGAGCCACTGAGCATATGGCCCCTCCCCCATAACGAGAGCACATTCGCAATTTGGCATCAGTTCACCAGCTAGATTTCGAGTTACTGTCAGTATCGTTACTTACAGCCTACAACTTACAAAACAGCCTACAAAACAAAAAAAAGACGATCTCAAGAAGAGGTGGATTAATTTTGTGAACAGCTTAGTTACCTTGATGGAGTGCTGAGGATCACCACCAACACCTGCCTCTATGTCTTTACACCGGATAGTTTTGTAAGACCGCTGAAATCGCTCCAATGGCGGCAGCGAAGGGCGGGCGAAGGTATCTGCGCGTTCGATGTTCTCAGCTGGGCAAAATGGATCTAATTCCAATTCCTCTTTATCTGACTCCATTTTATTATAATTTAGAATTTGGATTAGAATGCCAATTTGGTTATTTGGTCATTTATGTTTAATAGTTAGACACACATTTAATTATTCCGTTTAACCCTTTGTGGAAAGTACCCATTCATGATCTCATAGAGATCGTTAATAACTCCAGAGTAAGTCAGAATAAATCAAAATGTAACAATTTATTAAACAGTCAGGTATAATTCCAATTACATAATCAATTCAAAGATCCTCAACACATCGAATACTCTTAAGTAAAGAGATGCGTTCCTGACTTTCCATAGGCTACGTAACGTTGGCTGGACACAACGTTACGGGCGAATCTGATTACAAAATTGCGCCCTGACTCTTCTGCTACAGTGCCTTAAATATTCAAATCTGACAATAACTTCTTTCAAATGGTAACATATGTTAACAAAGGGAATTTACATTTAATCACTCTCTCAGACCTGTATTGACAAGGCCAAATGGTTGAGTCACACCTACCATACTATATATGCAACATCTCTTTAAACTCTTAAAACCATTGTTATCTTCTTGAATATTTCTGTGGGGATTAGATATTTGTACCAGTCGCACTAAGACATTTCCAATGATATCAAACACATATATATTGTTTAGTATTTGTTCATTTTTAGATCATATAGATTTTTGGGTATATTTTCAATGGTCACAGCCATTAGGAAGTAGGATGGGGGGAGAGATAAATACATGTAATTTAGAGCCATTCTAAGTTGATTCACTCAGTGTGATGTCGTCTGCAAAAAGTGTCCATTGTCCTCAACCAGACAAACCGGCAGCACTTTTTAAAGCCTTTCAGTTTTACAAACTTTCATCGGCAACAACTGGGATTCTCTGACAATCCGCTGCAGGAGAGGCCTTCAATCCCGGCCTTCATTCTCCCGTCCCGCCGAAATCTGGTGCCGTCGTGACTTGTGAGCTGTGAGTGTTGTCTTGTATGCTTACTGCAGCTTCAACGCTATCTCACGGCAATTCGTACATATTTTACGAGGTGGCTATTTCGTACAAAGTTGTACGACCTCACTCGTACCATTTCGAACGTTTTGCCTAAACCCCAGTGATGGGTAGGTTTAGGGCGGGGTTGAGGTAGGTCATTAAATGCAATTCATACGAATTTGCCAACTCGTCAAATATGTACGATTTAGTAAAAATCGTATGAATTCTGAGTGAGGTCGTACAAATTAAATGCAATTAGCCATCTCGTAAAATATGTACGAATTGCCGTGAGATCGGGTTGGCAGCTTAGCTTTCCCGCGAGTGGGCGTGGTTTCGGCGCAGACAGCGGACACGCCCCCAGCGTTTGAGAGCAGAGAATGCTGCTTATATTTTCAAGATTTCGATAAGCTTTTGTACTTAGCAGATTTTTTTTATGATTCAGATTTGGCTGGGTGGTTAATAACTCATGTATCTGTGGAGTAAGAAACTCAGAACACATGTTTAATTTGGACTTTACAGGGACTTGAAGTGTACTCTCAGTAAACTACTATAGTAGTTTATTCTGCAAATATACGTTTTCTTTAACTGAGCATAACATTATACCTTATATAGTATATATAGTTTACTATTTATATATTATTTTTGCACTTTCAGTATACTACTGTTTGAATATACTTGACATATACCATAGTACTTTAATTTTAAAAACATTTTATTATAGCTTCATGCATCCATAAAGTTTCATATAGAAAGGCAACATTTTAAATAAAAAGTTGAGAAAATCGAATTTTTGTCAAACACTGCCTTAATCAGATTCAGAACAATGGTTAAAACTCAGATGGAGTAGATTGAGTCCATCAACACCGCCAAAGCTTCACAGTCATTTCCTCTTCATGTGTTCCTCATTTCATTTCCTAACATTAGGCAGTTTTGATTTACATGCTGTTTAATGTTTTCTATCACTTGTTTCGGCTTCTACTTCTCCTGTATTTTGATCCAGAGATTCTGTATTAGAAGATGTGACATAACACCCCCTACCAACAGTGAAAACATGGATTGCTGGAAAATTCAGTCAATGGTGGGGAGAGAGTAAAGTAAATTTTAAGTAAATTCCTAAGTACACTACCAGTGGACTAGCCTACACAAAAAAATCAGATTGCAGAATTAGGAACATACAGTATCTGTTTTATATCAATATTCTAATCAATTTTTCAAACAATGTAAGTTTAATAAGATGTCAAACAAAGTAAAAAAAAAAGTATATTTAATTGGCTACTCAATCAAGCCAAGTATACTTTGAATACTTATTTATACTTTTAAGTATATCTCGATGAAAAGATTAAGTACAAGTATTGGCCAAATACACTCACACTCTCAGAAAAAAAGGTACAGTGCTGTCACTGGGGCGGTACCCTAAGGTACAAAAGTGAAAAGGTACATCTTTGTACCTTACTCACCCCTAAATGGTACATATTTGTACCTTAAAAGGTACATATCAGTACTTTAAGAGTGCATATTAGTACCTTAAAGGTACACATTAATACCTTAAAGGTACATATTAGTACCTTTTCGGTTTTGTACCTTAGGGTACTGCCCCAGTGACAGCAATGTACCTTTTTTTCTGACAGTGCACCTAAAGGATTATTAGGAACACCTGTCTAATTTCTTATTAATGCAATTATCTAATTAATCAATCACATGGCAGGTCAAGACAATCTCCTGAACTCCAAACCGAATGTCAGAATGGGAAAAAAAGGTGATTTAAGCAATTTTCAGCGTGGCATGGTTGTTGGTGCCAGACGGGCCGGTCGGAGTATTTCACAATCTGCTCAGTTACTGGGATTTTCACGCACAACCATTTCTGGGGTTTACAAAGAATGATGTGAAAAGGGAAAAACATCCAGTATGCGGCAGCCCTGTGGGCGAAAATGCCTTGTTAATGCTAGGGGACAGCGGAGAATGGGCCGACTGATTCAAGCTGATAGAAGAGCAACTTTGACTGAAATAACCACTTGTTACAACCGAGGTATGCAGCAAAGCATTTGTGAAGCCACAACATGCACAGCCTTGAGGCGGATGGGCTACAACAGCAGAAGACTCCACCGGGTACCACTCATCTCCACTACAAATAGGAAAAAGAGGCTACAATTTGCACAAGCTCACCAAAATTGGACAGTTGAAGACTGGAAAAATGTTGCCTGGTCTGATGAATCTCAATTTCTGTTGATACATTCAGATGGTAGAGTCAGAATTTGGTGTAAACAGAATGAGAACATGGATCCATCATGCCTTGTTACCACTGTGCAGGCTGCTGGTGGTGGTGTAATGGTGTGGGAGATGTTTTCTTGGGACACTTTAGGCCCCTTAGTGCCAATTGGACATTGTTTAAATGCCATGGTCTACCTGAATATTGTTTCTGACCATGTCCATCCCTTTATGACCACCATGTACCCATCCTCTGATGGCTACTTACAGCAGGATAATGCACCATGTCACACAGCTTAAATAATTTCAAATTGGTTTCTTGAACATGACAATGAGTTCACTAAAATGGCCCCCAGTCACCAGATCTCAACCCAATAGAGCATCTTTGGGATGTGGTGGAACCGGAGCTTCGTGCCCTGGATGTGCATCCCACAAATCTCCATCAACTGCAAGATGCTATCCTATCAATATGGGCCAACATTTCTAAAGAATGCTTTCAGCACCTTGTCGAATCAATGCCATGTAGAATTAAGGCAGTTCTGAAGGCGAAAGGGGGCCAAACACAGTATTAGTATGGTGTTCCAAATAATCCTTTAGGTGAGTATATATTTAAACTTTTCTGTCAGTATACTTAAGTGCAATTTTAAGTATATATCTGAGAAGTATAAAAAGTAGACTGAAAGTATAATTTCTTATTTTTAGTTTAAAAGAAGTATACTAATTGAACACTTGAATAAGCTTATTTTTCATAAGGGAAATACTGAAACCACTTTTTCAAAACTTTTCATACAGTCTGCATTACTAACATGAATCTTGGCCAAACAGCTAACCTCACCTCCAAAACTCACTCAGACCTACAAAAAAAAAGCTTGTTCCACCAGAACACCGGCAGCAATTCTCATTCAGAAAACATTCATAACACAAAGACCTAAAAACACAAACAACTTGGAGCATTATATAAATGATGAACTTTCATTTTTAAAGTTTGAATGATTTTTCACATAAATCAGTATTTCGTTATAGATTAAGAATAACATCTCATTTTACTGATTGTATTACAGCATAAAGAATGAATGAGAAATGTACAGTACTGGAGTGCCAGCGATGTCAGGAGTCATTCTGTGGAGTTTGTATGTGTAACACATAACATACAGGACAGGTGAATTGGAGACTGTAAATTTGCCTTTAGTTATATGAATGTGTATATGTGAGTCATCCCTGTGATGGACCAGCCATTTGTCCAGGGTGTTTTGGATGGATGGATGTAGAGCACTGTGAGGGTTCTAGTCCTTTCTTTCTTTCGCTCTTCTTTCCCCATGTGTCTTCCTTGATACATGTTTCCAAACAAAATCATACTGAAGCCATCCCGATTTACCAGAAGATGACTGAAAAAAAAGGACTAGCGTAATAGAGCCTAAAAATAGGCCACCTGGATCTTCTTTCAGCTGAAATTGTATTTAGTGTTTTTATTTTTGTCACGTTTAAACAAGGAACAAACAGGTGCGAGGACTCAAGTGCAGGGAAAGGATATATTTAACTATAACAAAATAAACTGGGGAACAGGAAACGGGAGACGTAGACATTACAACGATCCAACAAGGACTGCAAACACACAGGAACTTATAAAGGGGAGAAATCAAGCAAATCAAGTCGGCTCAGGGTCCATCGGCTCAGGGACCGTCGGCTCAGGGGCCGTCGGCACAGGGTCCACCGGCACAGGGTCCACCGGCACAGGGTCCACCGGCTCAGGGTCCACCGGCACAGGGTCCTCCGGAATAGGGATCACCGGAACAGGGATCACCGGGACTGGGACCACCGGGACTGGGACCACCGGGACTGGGACCACTGGGACTGGGACCACCGGGACTGCCTCTGGGGGCTCGAAGAAAGTCCTGTGCTTCTCCCAAGCCCTCCAGAAGGCCACCATAAAGTATCCGGTCACAGCCCTCCAGGCCATGTCCGGACTCGGGACCACCGGATCAGGACTCCCCGGAACACGATCCACCGGGACTGGGACCACCGGAACACGATCCACCGGCACTGGGACCACCGGAACACGATCCACCGGCACAGGGACCACCGGAACACGATCCACCAGCACAGGGACCACCGGAACACGATCCACCAGCACAGGGACCACCGGAACACGACCCACCGGGACTGGGACAACCGAACACGACCCACCGGGACTGGGACCACGGAACTGGGACCACCGCACACGATCCACCGGGACTGGGACCACCGAACACGATCCACCGGCCCAGGGACCACCGGAACACGATCCACCGGGACTGGGACCACTGGAACACGATCCACCGGCACTGGGACCACCGGAACACGATCCACCGGCACAGGGACCACCGAACACGATCCACCAGCACAGGGACCACCGAACACGACCCACCGGGACTGGGACCACCGAACACGACCCACCGGGACTGGGACCACCGGAACTGGGACCACCGCACACGATCCACCGGGACTGGGACCACCGAACACGATCCACCGGCCCAGGGACCACCGGAACACGATCCACCGGGACTGGGACCACTGGAACACGATCCACCGGGACTGGGACCACCGGGACACGATCCACCGGCACTGGGACAACAGCAGAGTTCAGGCGGCCGGGGGGGCCGGAGTGGCCAGCAGAGTTCAGGCAGCCAGGGGGGCCGGAGTGACCAGCACAGTTCAGGCGGCCGGGGGAGCCGGAGTGGCCAGCATAGTTCAGGCGGCCGGGGCGGCCAGCAGAGATCAGGCGGCCGGAGGAGCCGGAGTGGCCAACAGAGTTCAGGCGGCCGGGGAGCGGAGTGGCGGCAGAGTTCCGGCTGCGGAGTGGCGGCAGAGATCAGGCTGCCGGGAGCCGGAGTGGCCGGCAGAGTTCCGGCTGCCGGGGCGGACTGCAGAGTTCGGGCTGCCGGGGCGGACTGCAGAGTTCGGGCTGCCGGGGCGGCCAGCAGAGTTCGGGCTGCCGGGGCGGCCAGCAGGGTTCGGGCGGCCGGGGCGGCCAGCAGGGTTCGGGCGGCCGGGGCGGCCAACAGGGTTCGGGCGGCCGGGGCGGCCAACAGGGTTCAGGCGGCCGGGGCGGCCAACAGGGTTCAGGCGGCCAGGGCGGCACATCCAGCACAGTGTCCGCCGGAAACGGGTCCGCCGGCTCAGGGTCCGCCGGAAACGGGACCGCCGGCTCAGGGTCCGCCGGAAACGGGACCGCCGGAAACGGGTCCGCCGGAAACGGGACCGTCGGCTCAGGGTCCGTCGGCTCAGGGACCGTCGGCTCAGGGACCGTCGGCTCAGGGCCGTCGGCACAGGGTCCACCGGCACAGGGTCCACCGGCACAGGGTCCACCGGCACAGGATCCACCGGCACAGGGTCCACCGGCTCAGGGTCCACCGGCACAGGGTCCTCCGGAATAGGGATCACCGGAACAGGGATCACCGGGACTGGGACCACCGGGACTGGGACCACCGGGACTGGGACCACCGGGACTGGGACCACCGGGACTGCCTCTGGGGGCTCGAAGAAAGTCCTGTGCTTCTCCCAAGCCCTCCAGAAGGCCACCATAAAGTATCCGGTCACAGCCCTCCAGGCCATGTCCGGACTCGGGACCACCGGATCAGGACTCCCCGGAACACGATCCACCGGGACTGGGACCACCGAACACGATCCACCGGCACTGGGACCACCGAACACGATCCACGGCACAGGGACCACCGAACACGATCCACCAGCACAGGGACCACCGGAACACGATCCACCAGCACAGGGACCACCGAACACGACCCACCGGGACTGGGACAACCGGAACACGACCCACCGGGACTGGGACCACCGGAACTGGGACCACCGGCACACGATCCACCGGGACTGGGACCACCGGAACACGATCCACCGGCCCAGGGACCACCGGAACACGATCCACCGGGACTGGGACCACCGGAACACGATCCACCGGCACTGGGACCACCGGAACACGATCCACCGGCACAGGGACCACCGGAACACGATCCACCAGCACAGGGACCACCGGAACACGACCCACCGGGACTGGGACCACCGGAACACGACCCACCGGGACTGGGACCACCGGAACTGGGACCACCGGCACACGATCCACCGGGACTGGGACCACCGGAACACGATCCACCGGCCCAGGGACCACCGGAACACGATCCACCGGGACTGGGACCACTGGAACACGATCCACCGGGACTGGGACCACCGGGACACGATCCACCGGCACTGGGACAACCGGAACAGTCACGGCGCGCGCCTTCCTTCTCCTCCTCCGCTTAAGTACCACCGGAACCGGAACACAGACCCTCGGCCCAGTGACCACCAGCACACGATCCACCGGAACACGATCCACCGGAACAGGGTCCGTCGGCACAGGGACCACCGGAACTCGATCCACTGGAACAGGGACCACCGGAACTGGTCTCCTCTCTCTTGCCTCTCTTTCCTGCCGGCGAGCAAGACCCTCCACCATTGTCCCAAAAGAGGCGTTTTCATACGCACTCCTCAATATCCAGTCCATGGGCTCTTCGAGCGCATAAAAAAAACAAGTCCTTAAGAGGGCCTTCATCTAGTTTCAATCCCTCCGCCGCAGCAAGGAACTCGACCGCGAACTTTCTCAGATCGGTTCCTTGTTGGCGGAGGGATGCTAAGGTCTGAAACCTCATGATGCGCTCATAGTGTGGCCATGAGTCCGTAGGAGTGGGTCGATGGGGTAAATTCCTCTTCCGCTGAGTCCTCGACATGGTCGGATCGTTCTGTCACGTTTAAACAAGGAACAAACAGGTGCGAGGACTCAAGTGCAGGGAAAGGATATATTTAATTATAACAAAATAAAACATAAACACAAAACAAAACCCACGAGGGGGGAGTAAGGGTACGATAAAAAAATTGTTCCCAGTAACAATTGCCTGTTATCACTTAGGGTTAATGACAGAAAATCTGTATTAAATATTATACTGATCAAATGATAAAATAAACACTGTGTATAGGTAAATTCTACTTATCAAGAAAGCAAAACTATTGATTTGTCCTGTTGGGCAAAAACTGCCCATGCGGTGGGAAGTATAAAACTCCTCTACAAGTGAAGCTGAGAGAACTGAGGCAAATACACAGAATACATTGAGACATTTGTCTTGCTGAAACACTAACCATCCCTGGCAGACTGGCCTATATCTTTCACTGGCTGTGAGCCATTTCACCATGATGTGAAGGAAAAATTCAACTTGGAAGATCTCAGCATTTCAGAGAGGTTCCTATTACTCATTATGTTTAAAACATACCTTTGTTATTTAAACATTTGCGGAAATTATCCTTTGAGTCTCAGGAATTTATCATTGTGTATTTATTTTAACAAAAGGCCCAGGAGTTTTAAATAAATTCATGCATCATTAAATATCCCATGAAATTCCTGAGCTAACTGGCTTTGGGATACCACAGCTTTAGCAGATTCCACCGGAGTGATGGGTAAAGCCATCGTAATGAATGGCTTTGTGCATGTTCTGGGAGGAGTTGTGGTGGCTCACAGCCTCTTCCACACTCCTGTGAAGATAAGCCATTGAGACAGAAGAAGGTAAACCAGGGATAAAGAGCCACGCAAAGACCAAACCAAAGCTAAGAGAGCCAGTCATGTGTGAACCCTGTCTGACTGGCTGTTGAAAGCAGAGAGAGAAGTTTTCAACTGATTGACAGTGAGAGCATTTTATGATTGGCCAGAGAATTGTATGATAAACATGATGTTAATATCTTGAATGTAAGAAGTAATTTAGAAGATACTTTTCTCTAATGCAGTTTGCAAACTACTGATGCGTCATCCCATCCTTGCAAACCAAGCCCAGCCTAGATCTTTTTTTCCAGTATATAGTAAACCATGAAAAGCCAGGATAAGATGTAACCATTTTATTCAGACTGGTTACTTTTCCCATGAACCTTGTGTATGTGATGAGTTGGTGTATTTATTATTAAATTGTAACATTTTTAGATATTTGTCTAGTATGCACAAATATATTTAGTAAAACATTAACTTTTTTGTTGTTGTAACACAAAAATCATGAAAGCAGTCATCTGATGTTTGCATGTAAAATAATTCTGATATTATTTTAAATAATTATAATAATAATAATAATTATTATTATTGAATAATTAAAGACAATGAATATTCAGTAAATTATTTAACTGTACTTGAAGTTGAATTGATCTGAATAATGACACTGTGCAACGTGATCTCATGGAAATACGTGAGTATTTTTACGTTAAGTGTGATTCTACTACACGTACATTTACTTATGTTTTCACACACAATAAAACGTACAATACTGACTTATTAACAGCACTAAAATGTACAATATTGACATATTGACAGCACTAAAATGTAAATTATCTACGTATCCAAGTGTGAACGTGTTACCAGCCACCGGCTCCCATAATATCAAAATCGTGGCATTAATATTGTTTATTTTATATCCAATAGTCACATCAATACATGTTTTCAGTCGCATTTATTAAATGCATTTTACTAAGCTAATCTACCTAATATAAAATAACAGAAATATAAAATACTATTTTGCTCTGTTCGTGACTTCTGCTACAAACTAATTTCGGATGACTAGATAATGTTAAAAGAAGACTGCATTTTAAAACCTTAAGATGAATAACATTCTTGCCAACCATTTTGTAGTGTTTAGCTTGTTGTTTGCCTGAGACAAAGAGGCGTTTTCTCCTATTCAGCAACTGGCGATCACAAGATACACCAAAACACAACATCAATTCACAAAACACAACACTTTATTTGTTCGCTGTAAGTTAATCCAAATCGTTAGAATCCATATGTTTGCGAGAAACAAATCCAAATTGAGCCCTTTATCCAGTGATCTTCATCTCCATTAGCCTTCCATTAGTCTTCATCTCCTCTCAGTAGTGCGACCAAAAACATCAAATCTCGCGCTTATGAATTCAAATTCAAAAAACGCGCCCTCATGAAGCGTTACGACATGATTTACGGCAGTGGCATCGAACGCTCATTGGCTCTCGCCTGCTTCGTCACAGAATTTGACATGCTGTGTTTCAGTCGATTTGTATTTGAAATGGGAAACGCGCAACTTCACGGAGAGAAGCCGGATTAATATTTTCATTGATTAATAGCTTACATTCTGCTCTGTACCTCATACAAAACTATTATACCACCAGAGAGGACTGCGCCTGCAACACATCTTCATTTGAACTACTTTTGGTACTGCTTTTGACATTTTTGCAATAAATAAATTATTGTGATTACATTGGTCTGTCTGTTACGCTTTTATTTATAACAGTACGTTGTTTTAATAAATGCTAATGGGTAGGTTTAGGGGTAGGTGTAGGATTAGCCGTTCACAATATTAGTTTAATGCTATATTGTTACCAAAATCGTCATTTTCCAACGTTTTACCTTTTATTTTCTTTATATTCTGTATTAAATTGGTATGTTTAGGTTTGGGGTAGTGTTAAGGGATCTTACATTAATCAATAAAAATGGTCAAAGGGGAATTATATAGATATCTTTGATATAACAAAAAAAAATGTTTTTACCAGTATAAAGTTTTGTATTTAAAAAAAAAAAAAGATTTCATGATGGATTCGTAAATATTTTACGTTTTTTAGCTGTAAAAATGTAATAATACTACGTTTAAATGTTGCAAATACGTCTATATTCTACATTTTAGCACTTCTCCAAACGTAAGACGTACGTTTTGTCTCTTTGAAAGTAACGTACCTACGTAACGATGAGACCAGGCTGCACTGTAATGTCTTCTGTAGAGCTGCTTTATAAGTGTAATTGAATTTCAGTTTCATGATATAGTAATGTAAGAACTTTCAACTGCCAGAATAAATAAAGCTAGAGCCTCAACCCTTGAGGCTTGGGAAGTTGCGGCAAATGAGTTGACAGAAAAGTTTCAAGATGGTAGAATTCTAATTTTGTGATATGGGTTGGACTCTTAAACCTCTGATGATCTTTGTTATACTATTTTTCCTTATAAATTTCTCACATTGCAGACTGTATCTGTATGTTTTTCTTTTGTTTGTTTAATATGCAGGTGTATTATGTGAATGTTACTTTGTTTTGATTGAAATTTTATGGACAGGATCGGTGGCCTGGACCTTGGGGACCGCTGGAGTGGGGTGGAGGGTAGGGGGTTCAGAGGGTCTCCGTTTATGTTTTATTCTGAAGAAAATTATGAACAAATGTATGTGACCCTATCTATGCAAAAATCAATAAAAAATGTATCAAAAATAAATAAATAAATAAATAAGTGTAATTGAAGATTTTATCTTTGCCCAATTGAAAATTGTGCAACATTGAATCTATTTGTTAATTATTATAAAGCTACAAATTATAATAATAATCATTAACTTAAATAATAAAAAAACAGTGACAACATGACTTCTGTCCTAATTCTTGAAAATAAAATGAATCACATCAAAGACTATTTAGTACACTGTGGGAGGTTGAGTTTTCTGTTGAGTTTTCTTTTTGTTAAAAGCTTCTTTTCAATAAATGTCTGCAAGCAATTGCAAACTCTTACATTTTCTATCTTCACTAATAATTATTGAGATAAATATGACTGAACAATAAAGACATATATTCCTTTGTCATTGCAGCTTGGGAGAGTATCCCAGCTAAAGTGGTACCCAGCTGTGTGCACTGATGTGCAGACAGGTTTCTTTGACAAGCTGAGCTGTGAAGAAAGACGCATTCAGCTGGAAACGGTATTTTGAAAAGGATTATCTCAGATCTAACCGAGGAGCTGCTGTACGCGCATACATGTCTAGTGCTAAACATGTACACACCAGAATATGTACACACAAATACACTTATTCTTAGGAGTACAAAAGAGGTCAGCTCTCTGAATTAAATGGTCTGTGCTGTATGCAACAGTTGGCTGATGTTTTTTCCCCTCAAAAGTCTTAAAGGAAAAGGCTTAAGTCCAGTCATGTGACTGACAGATTCTTACATTTCTGTAGAAATGGCGGTTCTCTTAGTTCTCTCAGTTTAAAGAAACCCACTTCTCTAAGAAGTGGCAAATGGATGTCTTTCCATATCTTTATAGAATCAGAAAGCAGCGCATATGGACATTCAGTATCATGGTTTACTATAATTTTGCTTAAGTAACAAAATGCATGATGAAAAATAAATGTCCATGTTTACATGCAAATCATGTCCATATTTTGTTTAATCCCTTAGTCCAATCTGTTTACATGCTTTAGTTTTATTGAATGTTGAGAAAACTTAAAAATGCAATGCATTTTGATTGAAAGGTCTCTCATCTATCTAAGTTTGTTTTGTCAAATTGACTTTGTTCACCAAATTTATCCAGCCAATAAAGTCATGTTGTTGTTTTTTTTATGTTTTATGGGGACAGCCATAATGACTGTTATGCTGCATTTACAATATTCTGTCCCCTACCCCTAAACCCACACATCACAGAAAACGGTCAGCGTTTTCTTTTTTTTTTTTTTAAACATAGTGTTAAACATGTGATTTAAAAATGTCCCCACAAGTTAAAAAATGACTGGCATTATTACCCTTCTGAGAGCATTTGGTACCCAAGGAATACCTGAACAACACACACACACATGTTTGTTTTTGTGAAATGTGGGGACATTCCATGGGCGTAATGCATTTTATACTGTACAAACCGTATATTCTATCCCCCTACACTGCCCCTGCCCCTAAACCTACCCCTCACAGGAGATTGCGCAGTTTACTTTCTGTGAAAAAAACCTCATCCTGTGTGATTTATAAGCATTTTGAAAAGTGAGGACATGGGGAACGTCCTCATATTTCACCCTCTTTTTGTAATACCTATGTCATACCCATGTCATTATACACATTTGTGTTCTGATATTTCACAAAAACATGCCCACTAATACAAATAAAGTTAGCTAACAGTGACAAAAACTAGCTGCAACAACATTTTGGGACATATAGGTCTAAAATGTTTTTTTTTTTTTGTAGTTTCAAGTAATTCACATTTCTTATTTTTTTACTCAAATGGTCCTGTAAACTGGAAAATATGCTCTCTTTTTTAACAGTGTATTATTCTCTTTGAGAAAGACTTGAGATGCTTGCTCATGTCATTTATTATGCTGCATTTAATTCTGTTCAGTAATTTAATTAACTCTGAATCCTTGACATACAAGAATGAAATTAACTGCAAAATGTAGGTCATCTTCTTGCTACTAAAATGTATATATATATATATATATATATATATAAAACCATGTAAAATTTTATTTATGTATATAACACCACAGAATTAACTTTGTACACAGATGTTCAGTTGCAGTTTTGCTCAGTTACAGTACATCTATTTTCTACAAATGATGTTTACATGACTCGAATGATTATGTCAGCTATAATTTAGAAGTTTAGAAACTGGAATATTTGCCTTAACTGAATTATGACAAATGGGTTAGCATGTTTACATGCTTTACGGAATATGAATTCCAATTAAAGGGTTAGTTCACCCAAAAAGGAAAATTCTGTCATTAATTACTTACCTTCATGTCATTCGACACCCGTAAGACCTTTGTTCATCTTCGGAACACAAATGAAGATATTTTTGTTGAAATCCGATGGCTCAGAAAGGCCTCCATAGGCATCAATGTAATTTCCTCTCTCAAGACCTATACAAGTTACTAAAGACTTTGTTACAAAGTCCATCTCACTAGAGCGGTTCTATAATAATTTTATGAAGCGAGGAGAATAGATTTTTTGTGCAAAAAAACAACAACAATTAAATAACGACTTATATAGTGATGGCCGATTTCAAAACACGCCATTGGATTTCATCAAAAATATCTTCATTTGTGTTCCGAAGATGAACAAAGGTCTTACGGGTGTCGAACGACATGAGGGTAAGTAATTAATGATAGAATTTTCATTTTTGGGTGAACTAACCCTTTAATGTAAGTACATTTTGTTAAACACAACAATGTGGTCAGCAATATAATCATCATGATTATGACATGATGACTGCATTTTACAACATTTTCAAGGAATGCTTTAGAAAAAATTAAATTATTTGGACCCTGAAATGGACATATCTTGCTGATGTATTGTTTGGTAACTGTATCATTACATAATTTTTTCTAATCTATTAAAGGATTAGCGTCACATGCCTGTCCTGTCTTGTGGAGCACTTGTGGTGTTTTGTTATTTTGGGCCATGTGCTCGTGTCTCTATCTAATCGCTCCCCCTTGTTATCT
Organism: Gobiocypris rarus; assembly: GCA_023029165.1. NCBI lineage: Eukaryota > Metazoa > Chordata > Actinopteri > Cypriniformes > Gobionidae > Gobiocypris > Gobiocypris rarus. The sequence continues at coordinate 29,753,287 of CM040914.1, forward strand.
GATTAGTGTTTGATTTCTCCCACCTGTGCCCTCCTGATTTCTTCCCCTTTAAATAATTCCCAATTGTTTTCACAGTCCTTGTTGGTATGTTGTCTAACGTCTCCCTTCCCAGTGATCTGCTGGTATGTTTGTTTTGAAGTGTTGTTTTGTTTGGAGTGTTATGTTTTCCCCCTTGTGGTTTTTCTGTTTTTGATTATGTTTATTTTTGTTAATAAAACCATCCCTTCCTGCACTTGAGTCACCTAAGTTTTCTTTAGTTTGAACGTAACCATTAGTTCGATTTAAAATGAAAATTTCCTGATAATTTACTCACCCCCATCTCATCCAAGATGTTCATGTCTTTCTTTCTTCAGTCAAAAAGAAATTTAGTTTTTGAGGAAAACATTTCAGGATTCTTCTCCACACAATGGTCTTCAGTAGCAACCAAAATGTTGAAGGTTCAAATCAATGCAGCGCTTCAAAGGCTCTGCACCAGTGGTTACCAACCACGTTCCTTGGAGGACCCCCAACAGTGTACATTTTGGATGTGTCCTTTGTCTGACACACCCACATCAGGTCTTGGAGTAGCTACTAATGAGCTGATAACCTGAATCAGGTGTATTTGATTGAGGAGACATGCAAAATGTGCACTGTTGGGGGTCCTCCACGAATGTGGTTGGGAACCACTGCTCTACACGATCCCAGATGAGGAATATGGTCTTATCTAGTGAAACCTTCTGTCATTTTCAAGAAAAAATAAATTGTATATACTTTTTAACCTACATTGCTCACTTTGCGCTGCTCTGCGATGTGCCACGGGTTGTGCAATCACATCGGAAAGGTCACGCTAGATGTAGGCAGAAGTACCACCCCAAGTGAACGTGCAAAGACTAATACAAACGCCCTTTACAAAAAAACCCTCCAACTTCAAAATCATCAAAAGTGAACTAATCCTTTAAGTATTGCATCATATAAAGGAGTATGTTCCATAAACATTATCATCAACCCATCTATTAAGTATTGTATCATATAAAGACGTATATTGCATAAACATCAATATCTTATGAACCTGTGAAGAACCTTGAACCAGACTTTTGAAGGATCAGTGGGTTTGGTTTGCCTGCTTCAGCCCTTGGTTAAAATTATAATGCGTTTGCTCTTTCTTTCTGTCTGTCTTTCCCTTTGCTACTTTTTCACACACACACACACACACACACACACACACACACACACACACACACACACACACACACACACACACACATGTTGTGTTTCCATGTTTATGGGGACATTCCATAGGCGTAATGCATTTTATACTGTACAAACCGTATTTTCTATCCCCTACACTGCCCCTGCCCCTAAACCTACCCATCACAGGAGACATGCTGCATTTTTACTTTTTCAAAAACATCACTTAGTGTGATTTATAAGATGTTTTCCTCATGGGGACCAAAAATGTCCCCACAAGGACAAAAATTTGGATATTGCCATCTTTGTGGGGACATTTTGTCCCCATACCGTAGGGATTACCAGTCCACACACACACACACACACACACACACACACACACACACACACACACACACACACACACACACACAAACACACACCTTATTCCTTCTGTTCCTCTAGGGACATTGGAAGTCCTGGTCTCTGGTCCTGTGTTAAAACTGGCCCTGCTCAATTAATAGTCTACCAGAGAATTCTCCATGAATTTTACAGCTCTCTTTGTTCAGCCAGATGAAATGATATCTGATTCCTTCGGGTGTTTCTACGTTCTAACATTTAGCATGTGCATAACATTTAGTGAGTCATTCTGTCTTGAGTTTCGATTAGAAATGTATGTTTCTGCCGCCTCTCCTATGCTATTTTGTGTTGCAGTGAATTAAGATAATGATGTTGACATTTACCATCACATAAGACGTTCCCTTTAGATACAGTTCACTCCCATTGCATCAGTGTTTTTCTGACGCTTATGGGTAAAATCTGTTTTCTTGGAATATTGAAGCCTGATTAGTTCACGTCTGTGCAACTGCACAGACAAATGGCTTTTCAGCCAGACAAAACGGACGAGACTGACTGCCTATTTAAGTCGTGCAGAAAAAGAAAAAAAATTTCTCCATAAGCGCAAAGATCATCTCTTCACTGACTCCAAATATGACAAGACAGAAGCCTCTCTACTCTCTACCTGCAGTGGATCGCAGCTAACTCAGTGCTTCTCCCCAGCAGTTTTCTGGTGAAAGCAATAGAGCAAATTTCATGGCGAAAGCCAAAAGATAAAATGTTCATCCTAAAAGAGCAAATTACGCAATGTTTGTTGCAAAATGTCATGCCAAGAGTGTGGCTCATGCAGAGCTCCCCTGCTTTCCTCGGGTGAGCACACTGCGTTGAGTCTTTCACTGCTGCCCTCATGGATCACTTATCTTAAAGAGAGCGCTCCTGCCTCTTACACTCTTAGTGAGTTGAGCTTGGACTAGTTGGCTTCAGAAGAGCCTGCCTATAACATCAGCGACCAGTCCCATTTTTCCCAGAGGTCTTCAAAGAAATGAGATGTTGATACTATGTGGTGCACCCTCTATTCAGCGCACGTCCATTAAGGGTGTTCCTTACTAGGGTTGATGGCACAGAGGAAAAGGGACCAACATCGCCCTGCGCACCACTAATGGCCTAAATGATAGGGCATGCCATGGACATTTTGGTAATCCTTAAGCCCCACCCTAAATTTAACTCTTAAGATCAAGGATGTTGAAAAGACAGCCCTCCTCGACTCCCCTGTCTTTCCCTTGGGCTTATTTGGTTCCGCATTGGTGGGCTTTGCTGAGCATGTCACAGTGGCATAGAAGACTTTGCCAGCGATGCTCCACTTCCTACCAAAGCGAGCAAGTTCCTCTACTGATCCAAGTTACCCTAAGTCATCATTGAATCAGCAGCAAGCCAAGCCGGCTCCCGCACCTGCTTAGCCCCAGCAAAAGGAAGAACCCGAAGTGTAGCAGTGCTTCCACCCAGCAAAGTGCTATCCATTTCCCAGGCGTCAGGTCCCCCATTTTAAGCTAGCGCTGGTCCCTGAGCTAACCAAGCAGTACTGATGTTTTGGGCACAAGGAGGAGGAGGCTAAGTCCAGCTGAGACCAGACTGCCACAAAAAAGTCCATGTATTCACCTCCCAACCACCTGTTCAGTTCCAAGCTTTTGAGGCATTGTGTTTGCTACCAGTACTAAGCCCAACCCCCCATCCCCGTCCACATGTAGTATGAGTGCCCAGTCCCTTTCCTCTGTTATAGCAAATCAAATAACAAACACCTTCACAAAAAGAGCATTCCTCCTCTGCATTATACTGCTGCAAGTCTCAGCCCCCCGCCACGGTGTGGCAAGCTGCCATCTGTGGCTCTCAAACCCTCGCTGCCCCTCAGTTACTTGCACGCAGACCTCCCTTTGCTTTAGGGATGTTTTGAGATATGAACCATGCTCTGATAAGACAGCCGTTCAGAATGTTAACTTTGAAACAGATCTGCCCAGGGGATTGATTTTTATCAGTGGATCTCCAGGTGGTCCGCATGATTTGGAGCATTTTCAGGCAAACAGAAGTGGACCTCTTTACATCGAAAGAGAACACCTACTACTCGAAGGAAAAGGACGCATTAGCCCACAGGTGGCCCTCTCTCTTTCCTTCCAGTAGCTCTGTTCCCACAGGTCTTTAACTGAATCAGGAGACAGATGCTTGGTTTTACTACTACTACTAATAATAATAATAATAACTCCTTTTATTTGAAATAAAATAATTCATTTTTTATTTGAAAAAGCAATGTTTCTAGCATCTGTAAAATTGCATTCTACCATCTTAAAAATATATCTAAATTACAGCTCATGCTTTCAATGCAAAATACTGAACAGTTAATACATACGTTCATGAGCTCAAGGCTAGATTATTGTAATGCTCTACTGGGTGGTTGCCCTGCTCACTTAATAAACAAACTCCAGCTGGTCCAAAATGCAGCAGCTCGAGTTATTACTAGAACCAGGAAGTATGATCACATTAGCCCAGTTCTTTAAACACTGCACTGGCTCCCTGCGCCCGAACATGACCAATGCATCCCTGAAATGTCTGCAGAGAGTGTGTCAATTACACTCTGCCCTGTAAATGCAGCATCGACACAACATCCTTAATAAACCCGTCTCCGGCACGACGACTCCAATCTATCGAATAATCTTACGAATATCTATTGATCTAATATGACTTTTGACCTGTAATGTTGCCAGAATCATACACTGTTTGTTCGTCGGCCAAAAGAGAACTGGCACCCCGACATCACCGTTCTCACCAGAGCGGCTGTACAAATTCTGTTGCATTATTTTCCTGTTAACACTGTGAAGCTGCTTTGAAACAATTGGACTTGTTAAAAGCACTATATAAATAGAGATGATTTGATTTGATTTACGAAGCCTTTCAGATCACTTAAGGTTATCATACATCAAAGTATGTAAGTAAAAATAAAGAATAAAACAACATTTACAAACATGACAATCACATAACAAAAGTGCAAGATTTAAGTGTACACTGTAATCATGAAAGTAAAGCTAGTCTGAATAAATAAGTTTTTAGTCTGTTGCGGATGTTGACTGGGAGAGAATTCCAAAGGCGAGGAGAAGCACGGCTAAAAGCCCTATTACCCATGGTGGTTAGACGAGCAGGGGGTGTAGAAGACCCATTGAAGAAGAGCAAAGAGTTCGAGAAGGGGTGTAGGGCTGTAAGAGAGCTGAAAGGTAAGGTGGAGCAAGGTTATGAAGATATTTGTTAGTGAGAAGGAGAATTTTAAATTCAATACGGAATTTGATAGGATGCCAGTGAAGCTGCTTAAGTGATGAAGTAATAAGTTGAACAGATGGAGTCAGAACAGATGTTTACATGCAGCAGAATTCTGAATAAGTTGGAGTTTATGAAGAGATTTGTGTGTTAAACCAGAAAAAAGAGAATTACAGTAGTCAATGCGAGAGGTGACAAGCGAATGAACAAGAATTGCAGAACTACACGGAGTGAGAAATGGAGGGAGGCAAGTAATATTATGGAGATGAAAATAACAAGACCTGGTTATGTTATTAATAAAGTGTGCTTCAAATGAAAGGGTGCTGTCGAAGATGACCCCCAGGTTCCTAACCTGACGGGATGGTAAAATGGAGGAACCGTCAAGTCAAGTCAAGTCAAGTCAAGTCAAGTCAAGTCACTTTTATTTATATAGCGCTTTTTACAATGCAGATTGTTTCAAAGCAGCTGCACAGTGTTAAACAGGAAAATAATGCAACAGAATTTGATTAAAAGTGATGTTATCCAGCTAATTTAAATGATCATATAGTGAAAATGCAGGCAGATCAGTAATTTAGTGGAACATTTTGTTGAATATTTAGTTGAATATTTAGTGTCACCAACTGAGCAAGCCATGCCAAAGGCGACAGTGGCAAGGAACCAAAACTCCATCAGGTGGCATAATGGAAAAAATAAACCTTGGGAGAAACTAGGCTCAGTCGGGGTGCCAGTTCTCCTCTGGCCATCATGCCGTGTCGGTTAGGCATTTATTAGATATGAATATTCTAAAGACCGGAGCCATCAATAAATAATGAAAAATTGCATGACATAGAGAGAATAGAATTAGAGCCAATGAGGAGTACTTCAGTTTTACTGCCATTCAGTTTGAGAAAGTTGGTAGAAAACCAGACTGTTATTTCATGGAGGCATTTGGTGAGACTTTTTTGGTGGAATCAGGGTTTGAGGATACATAAAGTTGTGTATAATCAAAATAACAGTGGAATTTAAGACCAAATTTGGAGAAAATATTATCAAGTGGGAGGAGATAAATTAGGAACAATTAGGGGACCTGGGACAGAACCTTGGGGGATACCACAACTAACAGAACAAGGTTAGGAAACATTGGAAAATGTTTTATTGTACAAACTGTGTACAGTTTGAGAGGTATGAAGTGAACCAGGCATAAGGAATAGCCTACCAGTGATACTAATAGAAGATAAACGGTTCAACAGAATATTGTTGTCACAAACTTTGGTGCTCAAAACTCACAAGACGCTGGAAAACTGGAAATAGGAACTTTTAATGACAAAACTCTGGATACATGCAGGAAACACACCATGTAATACTGACGACGACGAACAAACACTGAGGGAACAAGAGGAACTTAAATACACAAAGCAAATGAGGATAACAAGGTGATTAACAATGCACAGGTGAATACAGTTAACTATTAACAACAATGACGAGGGAGTGGCGGGAAAACTGAACAAAAGAACAAATTAAAGACAAGCAAAACAGACTAGACATATGACAATTGTGCAAAATGGTATCAAAGGCTGTACTTAAGTCCAGCAAAACTAGAATAGATAAGGACATGCCATCAACAGCCATTAATAGATCTTTAGTTCCTCTAAATAAGGCGGTTTCCGTACTATGCTTAGAATGAAATCCTGACTAAAAGCACTCATAGTTGTGTTATTATTACTAAGGTGAGCATGGACCTTTTAGAAATAAAAGGAAGATTTGAAATGGGACGGAAATTATCTAAATTGCTAGGGTCTGCACCAGGTTTCTTAAGGATTGGAATTATAGCAGCTTTTTTTAAAAAAGATGATGGAACAATGACAGAGCTAAGAGAGGAGTGAGTAATGTGAGTTCTAAGAGAAGAAAGAGAAGGAGAACATGTGGAAGATTTAGATTTGTGAATGAGATGAGAAATTTCTTGTTCAGATGGCAAGACAAAAGAAGAAAGGAAAGTGAGGGGGCAATTGTGACACTATGCTGAACTACAGTAAGGGGTAGCCAAAGAGGCCAGCTGTTGATGGATGGCGGTTATTTTTTCATTAAAAACGCTGGCCTCCTAGGCGTTTAATTCTGTTGAACTGGAAAAGCCCTCATCCTCCATCTTACACTCGTTGGATAAGAGATGTTTTTTGTATGTTTTAGTTTTTTTTTTTTTTCTGTTTTGTCTTTGTTGTAATGTTTAAAATGTATAAATAAATCATATATATATAAAAAAAAAACGCTGGCCTCTAGTTTTGAGCTGGCGAAGTTCAGGAGTAAACCAAGGCGCAGAGTGAGTGAATAATACAATCCGAGTTTCAAGAGGATCAAGAGTATCAATTAGCTGCTGTAATTCAGTGTTTATAAGGGGCCATATTCACAAAACATTTTATCATACCACTACGAGTTCTCCTAAATAGCAGTATTTCTCTTAAAACCTATTCACAAAGCTGCTGAGAGCAACTTTTACTAAGGAATAGAGAGAAGTCTTAAGCTAAGAGTAAGGGCGGGGTTGACCTTGTTGCTGTGGATGATGTCATGATGCCTCCTAACTGTGACCACAGTGATTGGCTGATAGGGGAGGGGTCTCTGTCAGTGATTTTTTTAATTATAAAAATATTTTGTTGAATGAGGTTTCATGTTGCTATATTTAAATAAAATGTTTAAAACAAGAATGTTACCACATTCAAATAAAGATTTTAAAAAGTAGGCCAAGTGTCACTAATTAAACTAGCATATATTCAGCTAGCTGTCAGCCTCTTGCATGTCTGCATCTGGAGAGATTTCAAAATAATTGTTTTTATAAACAAAGTTCGTGAGGAGCACGTTCAATTGGTATATCTAATCAGCGAGAGAGGAGGAATATAGTCTATACAGCCGAGAGCCACCAAGATACCTCGAAAGTTTTCTGCATCCCTCCGCCATGCAGAACTCTGGGTTTGGGCTAAATTCCAAGCTCTGGGTCCTCAATCCCCTCGGACAGTGTGTCTAATATGCTTATGTGTTTTTACTCTATTTGATCATTTGTAAGTGTGAGCTCATAAAAACAACTGCCACAGGTAATCTGACATTAATTTATTTTTATTAAAGATACTTTTATTATCACTATTGCCTCAAAGTTGTATAGTGTCTTTGGGTGGATTGCGGCAACATCCACTAGGATTGTTTAATGATTTGGGCCCGTATTCATAAAGAATCTTAATGCAAAGAGTAGCTCCTAGTGACAAAATTTCTAAGAAATGTATTTGAAATGTGGGAGTTTACTCTTAAAATTAACTTAAAACTCCTAGTAAAGAAAAAAGTAATTCAGAAAGCATCTTAACCCTTAAAAGAGGTCTTAAGGTCAAATTTGTTAGGAGCACAGATGAGGACTTTTAAGATCCTTAAGAGTTTCTTTAGCAGCGGAGAAGATGGCAGAAAGACGAAGAGGGAGAAGAAATTTGTTGCAGACAATGGATGACAGTGACTTAATAAGATGCTATAGATTAAATCGTGCAGGGATCATGTTGGTTGCATTGAACCTAACTTTCAAACCACCAATTAAATAGACATGCCAGCAATCAGTGTAATTGGAAAGAGTAGAACAATGTTTATAATTCTAAGCCAATCAAATACCTTATAGGAAATTGTGTGTGTGTGTGTGTGTGTGTGTGTGTGTGTGTGTGTGTGTGTGTGTGTGTGTGTGTGTGTGTGTGTGTGTGTGTGTACTGGTAATCCCTACAGTATGGGGACAAAATGTACCCACAAAGATTGCAATATCCAAAATCTGTGTCCTTGTGGGGACATTTTTTGGTCCCCATGAGGAAAACAGGTCATAAATCACACTAAGTGATGTTTTTTGAAAATATTAAAATGCAGCATGTCTCCTGTGATGGGTAGGTTTAGGGGCAGGGGCAGTGTAGGGGGATAGAAAATATGGTTTGTACAGTATAAAATGCATTACGCCTATGGAATGTCCCCATAAAACATGAAAACCCAACATGTGTGTGTGTGTGTGTGTGTGTGTGTGTGTGTGTGTGTGTGTGTGTTTGTGAGAGAGAGAGAAATGTAAAATAGGACAATTTGCACTTGTAATTTCAAAGTGAAGGCTTAGAATAGACCCTATACTTAAAAGCGCTCATTTTTCCCCCTTTTGGACAACCAACAAATCACAGTCTTCAAAAGACTGTGTCATACGTAGCAATGGGGTCAGCACCGCCTCTTCACTAAGATAAAAAACTATGTATTTTCATTGCTCAGAGTTGCTCTCAGATCGGTCCTGAATAGCTCTTAAGCTAAGACTCCTACGTAAAAGTTTTTAAGCTAAATTAGGAGTTTTCTGAGAGGTCTCTTAGAATCTTTATGAATACGGGCCTTGGTCTTTAGGACTTAGGACTACTTCTAACGCTTCATGGATTTAGGAGCTAGTTGTAGTGCTAAAATGCTTTGTGAAATACTTAGAGCAAAGTGAGTCCTAAAATTAGGACTGATAAGCCCATTATTTTTAAGAGTTTCTCCTAAATTGGCAAGTTAGGAGCTACTTTTAGCCTTAAGATGTTTTGTGAATATGGCCCCAAATTGTCAGGAGAAGTGAGATGGTCACTGTGTGGAAGATACCAGTAATTGCAGCAGTCAAGACTGAGGGGTTGATATTTTTTATATTCTGAAATGTCATCAAGTGTTGTTGTTTGGATTTGGAGAGTGTTACATTTACATTAAAATAAAGCAATTTATGATCAGATATGGGCATTGGAGCTGCAGTACAGTTCAGCAGTGGGGGAGACCGGGGGCAATTGTAACATGTCAAATTACACCAATCAGAAACGAGACAGAAATGTGAAACTCATTTTGCACAAGTTCTGTGGAGTTCTCTCTCTGTCTTTTAAAGGACAAGCTGCTGAGTCATACTTGGTGACGTTTTTTTTTTGCAAATACTCATTTTTGAGGTATGAAAGTATTTTTTTTTATCTACAGTATTTCCCTCATTCTGTCGTAACCATTAATGTCTATGAATTTATATATGTATTTTTTTGAAGATCATTTGGTTGTCTAACATTTGATATCTCTGTCAAAAATTAGCTTCGCAGTTTTTCGCTGGCAGGTTAGCTTGTCGTGGGGTAGTCGAGTCGGGGGCAATTGTAACACTGTGTTACAATTGCCCCCCATACCATCAAAATATTGACCAACGTAGTAAGGACATCGAAATAGATTATTTTTTCCTCAATAATTTAAGAAAATTGTTTTGTGTTCAGTTTAAATACCTATGCATACACTTAAACCCTTTTTTGTGTAATGCGGTCTCTGTTGCTAAAAAAAAATTATTGACTCATTGTATTGTTTTAATTACAATAGAATTAATGGTTCTGGAAATATGGATGTAATGTATATTAAATAGATTTAACTATATCTATATTATCTGGAGTTTATTGTGATCCTTGGTATTTATATGAAGGAAATTCATGTGTTGTTACAATTGCCCCCATATGCTGTTACTATCGCCCCCGCATGTGGTTAGAGTAAAGCAAAGTAAGAGTCACAATATTGATTGAAACATTAGAAGTCAAATGTTTCAATCAATATTGTGACTCTAACTTTGCTTGTAAAAACATTTGGTGACTGTTAACAAGTAGAACATAGATACAAGTTACTGACATAAAAATTGTGTCCAAATATTTCAAATGGTTTTTGAGAAATGACAACATGACCAAAATTTGTTACAATTGCCCCGGTCTCCCCTAATGCCTTAACAGCAGACAAGGTCCAGAGTGTGGCCTTTAGAGTGGGTTGGAAAATCCACATGTTGCTGAAGACCAATACTGTCAAGGCAGGAAATAAAGTCCTTTTTAAGTGAGTTGTCCTTCATGAATGTTAAAATCACCCAGTAGAATAATGTTAGATGAAAGGGTACACAGAAAGGTTAAGAACGCACCAAATTCATCTAAAAAAGGTATTGCAGTATTTCGGAGGTCGATAGACAACAGGCAATACTGAAGGTGTTGGACCGATGATAAGTAAAGCAGATGATTCAAAAGAAGCATATTGGAACAATCAGCAGAGATGCTTTATAGGTCGAGTTGTGGAGTATCGCGATACCTCTGCGTTGGCTGTGAGCTATAAACAAACCCAGGAGGACAAACGCGAACTCTAAAAGTAATTTTCTCAACCAAGTAGAATAAGTCAAACTTACGATCATCGATGATTCCACTGATGAGGAGACCCTTTTTGGAGAGTGAACGGATGTTGAGAACTCCAACTTTGAGCTCAACAGTCCGCCGTGCTTTCCTTGCTGCTCGAGGTCCAAAAAGATTGTATAGCCTTCGAGTCATCGTATACCTGAAACCTCGTCGAGACCCGCTATGGATGTATTTCGGACAAGGACGATGAACAATGTCCTGATAAATGCAGAGTAGCACCGCAGCCGGTGAAGTTCAGTTACTGTGGAACACTGATGCCAAGATAATCCAAAAAATTATGTCTGAAAGGATAGGATATATTAAAAGTTTGTGCTTTGGCTTAAATTGAAATAAAAAATCACATGTACAATCATGTGAAAATGTTAGGACATCCTATTAAATTCCATGATTTTCTGTATCAGGACATAATAAAAAAATAATCTGGTCCTTTGGAAAATAAAACCTACTTTTGATGGTATACCAAAGTATCCTACACTCTTAGAAAAAGGGGTTCATTGGGGTTCTATATAGAACCATAGGGTTCTTTACTCAATTCCAAAGAATCTTTTATGCTAAAAAGGTTCTATATTGGCAAGAAAGAACCCTTTTGGCACAAAGGTTCTTTAGGCTATTATTCATTCACATATTACATTATTCTGCAATATTTTGAAGTTGTAATTAAATTATTGTTTATTAAACTGTTGTTGTAACTTAATATCACATTTTGATTTTTGAAGGAGAAAAACTGAAATGGCACTCTTCGTGTGATATTGATTGACTACATAATGAGATAAATATATAAATTTCTATGCACTTTGGGTGTGCTTTTTTCAGTAGTCATGGGTGACTTTTTTAATGTGAATTACATTTTTACATTTTAGGGACTTGATGTTTGTCAATCCGGAAAAGACAAAACAAATGATAATGAATAAACCCCTAAAAGGTTCTATTTAGAACCTTTTTCCTGGTTACAAAAAACCCTAAAGGGTTCTTTGATTGAACCCTTAAAAAGGGTTCTATATAGAACCTTTTAGGGGTTCCAAATACGTAGCGAACTTTTAAGATCACCAGCAAATTTACAACAGAATGGCTGAAAAAGAAAAAAATTAAGGTGTTGCAATGGCCCAAAGTCCAGACCTCACCCTGACCGAAATGCTGTGGCAAGAGCTGTGCATAAACAAATGCCCACAAACCTCAACAAACTGAAGCAATGTTGTAAAGAGTGGACCAAAATTCCCCTGGAAAAATGTGAGAGACTGATAAATCATGCAGAAAATGATTACTTCAAGTTATTTCTGCTAGAAGTGTATCTACAGGCAATTGAATGATAGGGTGTCCTAACTTTGTCACCCATGGTTTTCCCATCTTGACTTTGACTTTATTTTTTGTATAATAAATAATGACACAGCGTAATATGTCATGTGTTGTTGTTCATCTGAGGTTTTATTTTCCAAATTTTAAGACCTGCCAAGCACTAGATGATTATTATTTATGTCCTGATACAGAAAACGATGGAATTCAATAGGGTGTCCGGACATTTTCACATGACTGTATATAATGCTTAATGTTGTTGTCAATAAAAATTATATTATCCACATAACATTTTGAGTGAAAATGTGGAGAACTGAGAAAAAACAAAACATTGACATGAACTTTTGAATATTTGATAAATTCAATTTTTGGGAATGTTCCAACAAGCATATTTTTGTGCGTCAATGTAAGCAAGGAAATCTTTAATGATCTAGTAACATAATTAGTGTCACAGATTTGCTTAGTTTTCTGTTTTACTTTTTAAACACATATGATGAGGTGAAAATATGTAGCCTACTTTAAGAACTCACTCTTGAGATAATTGCTCATTGTTTTTGCTTTCTCTGCTGTTTTTTGGCTTTGACTCTGTCAGTCTTTCTCCCCCAGTCCCGTCTGCTCGCCTCTTTTTTTTATCAGTCCATCCTCTGATCAGCATTTCTGCCTCACTCATCTCTCTGCTCTCTTTAATGCTGCTCTCATTTTAAGATCTCAGGCTCATTTTGGGTTTTTCAGATTACACCTTGCATGGCCAGTCATCACCTTTAGCTACGTCAACCGAGCTAAAGGCCCACTTTCTTTCCAGGATGAACAGAACAGAAGTTCTTGCAAAGAGAAACTGTTCTGTCAGGTGAACTACAGGTTTTGGCGAATTCTGTCAAGACTCTGAACCGAATCATAAATAATAGATTGACTCAGCTGGCTTGATCTAGACAGCCAGTAAAAATAACCTTGGATGTGAATCGTGAATCATGGCCAGAATACGTGTGTGTGTGTCACCATGGAGACATTCCCGATTTCAATTTCCGATGTACCATTGACAGATTCACCTTCTCTTACTCTTGCAATGTTGGCTACATCTCAAGTCTGATCTCTCTTGAGTGTCTAATGTGGATAAATCACCCTGGATTTTCTCAGATGCATATGGAGCACAGAGCAATATAACAGCAGACTGAAACTCTTCTCATTGTCTCTTTTTAATTATATGCAGCTGGATTTCTGAAGAGGTTGATATTGTCCTTAAAAAACCCCAATCATAATTGCAATTATGTTAAAATGAAAGCTTTTGAAAGAATTGCCTTGTGGTTGATGTGGGTGGCTTCAAAGATCATGCATTTGAAAGAAAACTCATACTGCACACATTCTCTAGTACATATTTGAAGACAATATTATGCTGTAAATATTATTATGATTGCTGAGAGGGAGAGGGTGAGATAATTTTTTTTTTTCCAAGACCAAAATTGCTTTGTTGGCATCATTCCATGATTACAATATCTGAACTAACTTCCCATTACTTTATGGCACTGGGAGGGACATGTTCATCCTAGCATATGATTGGACGGAAATCTGTGTTGTGCAAGATAAGTCATAAATATTTTGGACCCCTTTTCTGAAAGAAATTTTGTGACTTGAAATCCATGTAAAAAAAAAAATTTATTTATTTTTAATTGTTTTTGGAATTAAGTCTCTCATGAAGGCTGCAACAAGTAAGTTAACAAAATGAGAAACTTAGTTCAAAGAAAAAACTCACAGCAAGAAGGTCCCTGAGTCCCAGCTGAGCTAGGAGTACTTTCTGTGGAGTATGCATGTTCTCCCTGTGTCTGCGTGGGTTTCATCGGGGTGGTCCAGTTTCCCCATAAGATGCTAAATTGTCTGTAGGTGTGAATGCGTGTGTTTGTCCCAAGCCATGAAGTGGGGAGCGTTTCATCATTGCAAAATAATTGCAAAGAAAAAAAAAAGTATCATGCCTATCAACATACAAATGAAATTGTAATATAGAATGGGTCTAGACTGCAATGCAATAATACAAATGCATTAACAGAAATCTGGTCTTAAAGTGATCTTGGACCAGTCTGTACAGTCTTTTCATTTTGAAAGGCTATTTGGAGATGCTGGTTCTAAATATGTGCATGAGGGTGACCGTGAATCAGAGCCAGAAACACCACCCTGTCTTTGGATTCCTCTCCAGATCTTCTTTCAGCCAAACAGAGAGCTGTGTATGATCATCCATCTGTGATAGCAATCAAATAATTCTCCTGCATGAGAGAAAGTGGTGTCTCCCTAACTACTCCAGACTACAAATGAACACTGCTGATTGTTTAGCATTAATCAGATACAGTAACTGCCCTGCTGGAATTATATTTTCACACCTCTTCCACTTATCAGAAAGGAACTGAATGGAATAGTAACAATGTGAGGTCTGTCATTACTGCACAGAACCTGTATCCTTTTTTTCAGAGCAATGAAATGACGAGGTTGACATTTGCCTGCTGTCTCTGGTGTATCTCTGCCAGCAGATGAAAAGAGGAAAAGGTCTCTCATTAACAAAGGATGGGTTAGTGTACCATATCTAGCTCATGCATTATACACTATATATAATTACCCTACAGTTTCATAAGCAGTTAGGAACTATCACTGCAATTTAGACTGATGTGACAGCAACTGTGACTCAATTAATTTATTAATAATAATAACAACTATTATTTAAATGGAGAGCACTGTGTGAAAAATAAGTGTGAAAGCCATGTTGTGAGGAATAGCTGGTGGGCTATAATGTAATTATATGGAGTTATGTGTAAATGGGGTCTAAATCCCTTGTGAGTCTAATTATAGCATATCAAAATTGTTTAATTGTCACAAAAGACAATACAAACTATTTCACAGTGCCATGCACTCGTTTCCAAATTAGGCAAACATTTTCAAGAAATTATTATTGTAGCCTAAAGTAAAAAAAAAATCAACAAATTGAATAAATTCAGAAATGCTTAGGCCAATATTGTAATCATAAACGCATGGGGGCAGCAAACCTCTGCAATAAAACGACTGGTCAAACGTAAATACTATTCAAAGCTATAGGCGGCTCCTATAATATAAAAAAGCATTAAGGAAAAAAAAAAATTTTCATATAAATTGACATTATTATTTATATTTTTTAGGGTCTGAAAAGATAAAACTTTTAATGCCCATGCTGTTTTGTTTCACTATAAAAACGCAAAAGAACTGAAGTTGAAGATTTACAAGTAGCCTAGTGAAAAGAAA
This sequence comes from Gobiocypris rarus, assembly GCA_023029165.1. Classification (NCBI taxonomy): domain Eukaryota; kingdom Metazoa; phylum Chordata; class Actinopteri; order Cypriniformes; family Gobionidae; genus Gobiocypris; species Gobiocypris rarus. The sequence continues at coordinate 29,768,784 of CM040914.1, forward strand.
AGTAAAAAAAGAAGAACATTTTAACTTAACGCAAAACAAAACATAATAATTCATAAAAAATTTTTTATTATTATTTAAAATTTTAAAAATGTTATTACTTTTTATTATAAAACTTGTAAACAACAGTACAAAAACAGGCAACAAATACAGAGGCTCAAAAGATAAAGAAAAAGAAAATTACAAACAAAAGACACTCACAAGACGCCAAATACAAATTCATAGTATGTGACAATAGCAGTAGCTTTTGAATTTTCACAACTTAAGAGACTTCATTAACAAAATGAGTTCGTTACAGAAAACCTTGTTTAAACGAGGAGATTTACTTTAGAAGCCTTACGTTTATTTCCAAAACAGGAAGTGGAATGTTTACGTATGCCGTTAAGTCCCACCTCTTCCGACACTATCAAGGATGTAAACTTCTGCAGCAGAGCATTATGACTACAGCTGATAAACATATAATATAAATGATATTGGACCCAGCAGCTGATCTTACACTGTATAATGGCTGAATCTCCAGACTGTCGCAGTCTTGTTTCTGCATCCTCACAGCTCAATTTAATGGAAATAGAGGCGGTAAGACTGAGCTGCTTCAGTATTTATCTGTATGGTTCTGTTTCATTTTTTTAAAATTCTTTTAACAAGCTTCGTGTTGTCCTTAATGACACTTTACTCGTGCGTTTAATGCGTTTTGTTTTTCTTAGTCAACTAGTTCTCGATTTCTATCATATGTTTTTGAAAATGTTAGTGTTATTTTAAATGTTAAGCTGTTATTATGTACAGTATGTGTGGTAAGAAGCCTGAAGTATCCACAGTCATTGCAGGTATCCTGCTACTTTGATACGTATGTAACGTTCTTAATATTAAGTATGCATTTACCTCACAGATTGATGATAAAGAGTTTGACATCCCTCAAGTGGACACACCTCCGACTCTGGAGAGCATCCTGAATGAGGTCAGTATGTCAGGTTATCTTTTACCGTTATAGTCTTACAGCACCCTATTAGATTTGCAGATAAAGTAGTAAAAGTTTTGGGCACAACTACTCCCTCTTTAACAGGAGTATTTTACACACTTCAGATTTAATGCGAATGGGAATTATGGGGTGATCTAAATGTTATATATATATATTAAAAATAAAATAAAAAGTATGTAATATTACCCACTCATATCCACTAATGTTATCCATTTAAATGATACTTTAAATGTTTCATAAAGAAGATGCTATGTAGAAACATTTAATATAATTTTGTTGAAAAGATAATTTTTTTTAATGGCTTTAAAGAAATTCTCTAATGCTCATCCCAGCTGTCTTTTTGATTAAAACATACAGTAAAAACAGTAATAAAATGTAATTTATTCCTTTGATGGCAAAGTTGATCCTACAGAAATCTGATTGGATTTTTGACACCTTATCACTATAAAAACAGTCTGTTGATTAATATTATTGTGGAAAATTGTATACTTTTTAAAGGATATATTAATGAATACTAGGAAGTTTTAAAAAAACATAAATTATTTGAAATATAAATATTTTGTAACATTGTAAATATCTATATAGTCGTATCAGATTGATTTAAAGCATATTTGCTGATTAAAGGGATTCATTTATTTTTAAAAAAAATTCCTGACCTCACATGTTTGAATTTTTAATCTACAAAACTAACTTCAAGAATAAGCCTTTAGGTCATGATCATTTAAAAATTCTGTTGTATTTGTCCAAACTTTTCAATGGTAAAGCATGCATGCTTCTTTCCTGTTATAGCTGTATTTCACAAACCAAAAAATAGCAAAAGGTAATATTTGGTGCTACCATGTTTTTTTGGACTTTGCAATACAATGTTTTTTTAAAAGTAAGATTTATAGTCTTCATTTGTAATAGTGTATTTGTTTTAACATGCTTAATATTTCAATTGTCAAAACCTTTGTTTTCAGCCTGAAGATGAAGATGAGCCATTTATTCTAGAGGATACGTGTCTTTTGAACACAGAGAACATTGACGCCCACTCTTGTGAGACCTCTTCTCTGGCCAGCTCTGACAGTGGAGACCGCACACACTTAAAGAGGAATGGACACTTTCTTTACCTGGTTACACATTGACAGCACATGCTCTATATTAATATTGTGTTGCATGCTTGTGATTGAATATAGTATTTTTTATAGTATATTTTTAGTAATAAGTCTGTTTGTTCACCTCAGGAGGAGGAAAGCAATGGAAACTAATGCTACAGTACATGGATCTGTTCTTAGACGCAGTGTGCTGAAAGGCATCTCAGCTCAGATAGTATCTGCTGCGGTAAGTACAATCATATATAAATAATCTACTGCTTATACACTGATGAGCCAAAACATTATGAGCAGTCACAGGTGAAGCAAATACCATTGATCATACCCTAACAAACCCTCATTTTAAGGTCTAAGTAGAATAGATGGTTAACAAACAATCAGTTCTCCTAATCAATGTGTTGGATGCAGGAGAAATTAGCAGGATCAAAGACCTGAACAAGGGCAACGAAGGCTATCCCGTCTGGTCCAAGCCAACAGAAGGTCTACTGTGGTACAAGTCAAACAAAATTTGAATGATGATTAAGGGAGGAATGCATCACAACACACAGCGCATCACATTATGCTGCATATTGGGCTGCGCAACCCTAGACCAATTAGAGTGCCTATGATGACCACTGCCCACCCCCGAAAGCACCTACAATGCATTGAGCATCGAAACTTTTGAAAGAAAGTTGTCTGGTCCGATGTGTCCCATTTTCTTTTACATCATGTGGACAGCTGCAGATTTGTGCACATTTACTTGGGTAATTGATGGCACCAGGATGCACTGTGCCAACAAGCCGGTGAAGGGAGTTTGATGCTTTGTTCTGCTGGTAAACCCTGGCCATTTATATGGATATAAATTTGACATGTGCTACCTTCCTAAACATTGGTGCAGACAAGGTACACCCCTTCATGACAATGGTGTTCCCTGGTGGAAGCTGCCTCTTCAGCACGATAATGCACCATCACACTGCACACATTGTTCAGGAATAGTTTGAGGAACATGATAAAGAGTTTTAAGGTGTTGCTTGGCCTCCAAGTTCCCCAAAGCTCAATCCAATTGAGCATCTGTGGGATGTGCTGGAGCAACAAATTTGATCCACAGTGACTCCACCACACAGCCTAAAGGAGCTGCTGCTAAAATCTTGATTCCAGATACCTCATGACACCTTCAGAGGTCTTGTAGAATCCACTACTTTCTCATTCCTGCGTAATAGTCTCGGATCTTCGGGGCCGCACCATGGCTGTAGAAGCACAATGATATTACGCAGTGCTGAAAGTAGCCCCCAGCTAGGTAACTTTCAATGTGACTGGCACTAAGTTCGTGTAGTTGCAGAGAAAGTTTCAGGCTTGCAGCCGACTAATTGTGTTGTGGATTTACCTGTGATTAGCCATGGTTCTGTGTGTTGTAAAGGGCAATGATAGTAAGTCGAAGGTGTATACTACCACCATGTTTCACAGAATACCAACAAATCATTGCGCCACTGCAGCCATGGTACGGTGGCGAAGATCCGCGACTATTACGCAGGAATGAGAAAGTAGTTCCTAGCCATATAGGTGTAGAAAATCACAACTTTTCATTTTCAGTTGGTCTTAGCACACGATGTAACTGTAGAAGAGTCAAGTTTTAAATAGGAAAAATATTGATAGTGTCTTTGGTCATTTTTTGAATGAGAGGCTAATGGACTGGTTAGAATCAATGATGGATGCTAAGCTATGCTAAAAGTGCTATCACCAGATACAAAGATCGGCTGAATGGATTCAAAAATGGTAAAACTCAACTATTTAACTCTAGGGGACTTGGAAAATGAGCCTATTTTCAAAAAAAGTGGAGTGTTCCTTTTAAATCATGCTTTTTCCATTTGCGAAATATGTTCATATCCACCGCTCCCTTAACTTCAGAGAAGCTGAAACTGTTATTCACGCTTTTATAACCTCCAGATTGGACTATTGTAACGCCTTATGCAGCAGCTTACCTACCAAAGCTATACCTCGCCTTCAAATGGTTCAAAACTCAGCTGCGCAAGCCCTTACATTTAACAAAAAAATCTGCACATATCACTCCTATCCTCAACCAACTTCACTGGCTTCCTGTGGCCAGTCGTATCCAGTTTAAACTGTTAGTTTTGGCAAGTCATGGCCCCACACCCCAATACCTGGCTGAGTTAGTGCAACCATTATGTTCCTGCCCGGACCCTCAGATCTAGCAATCATAACTTGCTTGTTGTACCCAAGTATAAACACTCTACTGTGGGTGGTAGTGCTTTTAGTTTTATTGGCTCTAAGCTATGGAAGAAGCTGTCCCGGATCTTCGTACCGCACCTACACTCCAGACATTTAAGTCCCAACTTAAAACTCATCTATTCTCTATGTTCAGTAAATAATTATTTTTCTCTCTACTTCTCTGCCTTCAAGCGATCTCACACTTTTTCATTTTATGTTATAGGACAACTTTATTGTATTTAATGTTTTCTTTGATTCTATAACTTCTTATGTTAATTATCTGTAGTTGTTTGTTGTCTCCATCTGCTTGTTTATTTGTAATAATGAGCAGGCTGACTGTTATTTTGATTGTCAATTGCCTGTTTCAATAATTCAGAGCTATAAATCAGAGGCTCTTCCAAGAGAAATGTCCTCTATGCCTGTGAAATTGTGTTGCTCTCTTAACTCTAATTTCTTTGCTTTTACTCTTTCCAACTCTCTTCAGGATAAAGTTGATGCTGGCTTGCCAACAGCAATAGTGAGTATTTGACTTTCTTGTGTTTTTAAATTTTTATGTTTTTCTTCATGTCTAAAATGCTTATGTGTTTGCAGACTGTTTCAAATGTGATTGCTGTAGGGACGTCACATGGTCTGGCCTTAGTATTTGGTAAGCTCATAATAAACTTTTTTTGTTCTGTTGTGTTAAAGTTGATGAAAGGCACTACAGTGGAATTTATTAGGTTTTGAAAAATAGTTTTTTTTTGCCAAAGATGTTGTATGTTTAATGATCTATTAATCTATTGCACAGCGCGTTATCACAATGACTTGGCATAAAAATGCAGTTTTAGAACTCTTTATATGTACTACTTTAATAGTATGTGTTTTAAACTACTATCTCACTGCCTTGGCTTGTCTTGGGTGGATTTTTCAGGAAAAGGTAATGTATAAATATAGTACAATTTTAATATCAGATTTCAACTTTCATTCCATCATGTTTTAGCATTGCTATGCAGTAATGCCTGTTTCACACCTCATGCTTAAGCAGAGAACAAATGGCACAAAAAGCTGCATGTCTATTGTGCTTTCATACTGGGCGTTTCTAGTGCACAACTGAGCCGCAGATTATTGTGTAATCGTCTGGTCATCGTCAACCTGTCACTTTTTTTGTTTACGATCACTGCCATACTCTTCTGTGATGCAATTATATCCCCCCCCTCCAAAACACACATGCACGCACACACCATATAATATGATCAATGTTTGAGCTGTCATTCAGGTGAGATGTGCTTTATAAAAATATATTATTGAATTGAAGTACATTGATTCAGTTTATATTACCTGTAAAAAGCTGAATCTAATGTGAAAAACAAAAGTGGCATTGTAACATATAGCATTCGGTGTAGTGTAGTTTGTACGGTATGGTCTTCAACTTAAGATATACTTGTAGTTTGAATAATTTTAATAGCTCCTGTGGTTTTTGCAACCAGTGATACAGTGTTATTATTATTTTTGCAATACAATAGTAAGATTGATACTCTTCATTTGTAATAGTGTATTTGTTTTAACATGCTTAATATTTAAATTGTCAAAACTTTTGTTTTCAGCCTGAAGATGAAGATCATTTATTCTAGAGGATACGAATAATAATAACATTATTATTCAAATCTTAATTTTTGTAATGTAAGTTTAAAAACAGTAATGGATTAAAATGATCAACTGAAATAATTCAATTCAAATAATTACATTTCAGGAGTCTGTAAGTTTTAAAGGCGTCATAATATGAGAAATCAAATTTGCCTTGATATTTTTACATGATGTCTTTGTATCATTAAAACTTCAATCCTGCAAGTTTCAATGTCCTCCTCATTATAAACAAAGCATTTATTTAATCAAGCTCCAAAAATGGCTCGTTTTAATATTGCAGGATGTGAAACGTCACACCGGCAAATGCATTTGCATACAACTGCCTTGATTTAAGAATTGTATTAATTCTCCTATTTTCTACAAAATAACATATTTTAGATCTTAGCATACTTAGAACATTTTATTTTTTACAAGACATGACCAGGTGTAGAAATGACACTTAAAATTAGGCTACCTTGTGTATGCAAACATTTTTTATTTTAAAGCTTTTTGTTTTATTTTAAATAATTTTAAGTTATATTAAGGCCTCCTGGGAAGTTTGCTAAGGCTCCCTAGTGGACCCAGGACCCTTGGATGAGAACCACTGCAATAGACATACGCTGAACTGCCACATCATTAAAACCATCTGCCTAATCTGAAGGTATCTGGCTCCAAGACATTAGCAGCGGATCCATTAAGTCCTGCAAGTTGTTAGGTGGGGCCTCCATGGTTTGGATTGCTAAATTGGATTGAGATCTGGGGAATTTGGAGTCCAAGTGTAGAAGATATACACTTAAATAAAAAATGTTGGTGTGTGAAAGGCACTGCCATCAGGAAAAACCATTGCCATGTAATGTAACAGAATATCAGACGTAACATCCACATGAATGCCAGGACCCAAGGTTTCCCAGCAGAACATTGCCAGAGCATTACATTCCTGCATTCTTCCCATAGCGCAACCTGCTGCCATCTCTTCCTCGGGAAAACAACACATGCACCTGATCATCAACCTGATCCAATAGAAAACGTGATTCATCAGATCAGTCAACCTTCTTCCATTGAGCCATGGTCCAGTTCTGATGCTCATGTGCTTATTGTTGGCACTTTCGGGTGGACAGGGTTCATCATCATGGCTATGCAGCTTCATACGCAACAAACTGTGAAGCACTGTGTGTTTTGACACCTTTCTATCATGGGCAGCATTATGTTTTTCAGAAGTTTGTGCTACAGTAGCTCTTCTGTGTGATTGGACCAGACAGCTTGCCTTCGTTCCCCATGTTCATCAATGAGCCTTGGGCACCATGCATGACCCCTGACGCTGGTTCACCGGTTGTCCTTCCTTCTTAACCACTGCATACCAGTAACACTCCACAAGACAAGCCGTTTTGGAGATGGTCTGACCCAGTCATCTATCCATCACTATTTGATCCTTGAAAGTCACTCAGATTTTTTTTTGCTAGCCTTTTTACCTTGCTTCCAACACATTAAATTCAAGACCTGTCTGTTCACTTGCAGCCTAATATTTCCCAAACCTTGACAGATGCTATTGTAACAATATAATCAATATTATTCACTTCACCTGAATGTGGTCTTAATGTTGTGGCTGATCAGTGTAAATGCTTTCATGGTGAAATTGCTTCTTGGCCGGGAACAGTGCCCTGTCATGTTAATTCAACATGAAATACACATTTAAAATGGTCGCAACACTGCTTTTTGTGCACTCCGTGCAGTGTGAATGCTATAAGCTGTTAACATGGGCACCAAAAAAATACACGCTGCTTACATGTCTTGTATGAAATGACATAAGGGCATGCCAAACAAGCATCTTTTTGTAGTAGAATAATATGGGCTGAGAAGTTTGCCATGACTGTTTGCATGCTTTATGTTTGTTGGTGTTTTGCTTGCAGCTGTGTTTGCAAGTATTATTACAAAAACACTGTTTGTATAAATAATTCGTTTGTGCTTTCCTAATTGGAATATTTTGATTTTTAGATCAGAACCAGGCTCTGCGTCTCTGCCTGGGCACCACAGCAACAGGAGCAGAGTACGGGGCGGTGTCAGCTCTCAGTATTAATCACGACTGCACACGACTACTGTGTGGTTTTGCCAAAGGACAGGTGAGCTGCAACAAACCCTTAAATTGACAAACAATCCTGATTGCAAATAACCTTCATAGGCATTTATGCCTTTTTATCATGATAGGACAGTGAGTAGAAAGGAAGAGAAGTGTGAGAGAGAAAGGGATGGAACTTGAACTCGGGTCACCCGAGCTGCCCACAAGGCTATCGGCCGCTGATGATAGGATGTTATTTTTTAACCTGGCCGCATTATTCTCCATCATTTAATGCATTTAACCTGTACATAAATCAACCTTTATGAACCTTTATGTTAACGCATTATATAATTGCAAATTAAAATCTATAAATCAAAATATGTATTGCATTTATGAAGAAAAGGTACAGCACCCAAGGCTCTATCGCCTATTGCCTCAATGGTGTATAGTGTCTTAGGGTGTATTTCTGAGGCAGAAACCATTTTGGTATTATTTGTGATTTGATCTTAGTGTCTTAGGAATCAATTTGACTACTAACTATTCTCAGATTTAGGAGCTGCTTTTAGTGCTAAAATGCTTTGTGAAATACTCTTAGAGCAAAAAAATTTTCTTAGAGTCTGAAAATTAGGACTGACACGCCCAATATTTTTTCTAAATCAGCAAGTTTTAGCCTACTTTTAACCTTAAGGTGATCTGTGAAAATTGCCCCCAGGTCAGGTAAAATGTTTATGTACATATTTAATGGGAAGTGTCCATTTATTCCTAATACAGATCACCATGTGGGATCTGGCCAATGGTAAGCTGCTCCGCACTATCACAGACGCCCATCCGCCCGGAACTGCCATACTACATGTGAAGGTTCTGCACAGCTCTTATATATGTACTTTACACACTTTGTTGTTCATTGACACTGAATAAAGCACTTTTCTCTCTCTCTTTTTGCAGTTCACTGACCACCCGGCACTAGCTGTATGTAATGACAGTGGCGGATCAGTGTTTGAGCTATCATTCAGGTGAGATGTGCTTTATAAAAAGATATTATTGAATTGAAGTACATTGATTCAGTTTATATTACCTGTAATAAGCTGAATATAATGTGATAAACAAAAGTGACATTGTAACATTGTAGTGCAGATAACTGGTGGGCAGGGGGCAGTAGCGCTTCATCTGACAATGACCCATAGGCTGCACTGCAAAAAAGGAGTGTCAAAAAACAAGATAAAACACTAAATCTGAGGGAAAAGGCACCCAAAACAAGTGAAATTATCTGTCCATGCAGCAAGATATTTTCACTGGACAAGATGTCTTGAATTAAGATTGTTAAATCTAGAAATAAGCATGTCTACAGAGGTATTTGGAAGATTTAAAATAAGATGAAAATGCTGGTTTTAAGATCAGATTGCTTATATTTAGTATATTTCATTTATTTTAAGGCTTTAAATTTAAGTAATTACATATTTTGTTTTCTTACTTTTAGCAAATTCATCCGAAGATTAGTAAAACATATATTAATTAAATTTACAGAAAGAATACCCAGTATTAGTGAAGAATGACTAAGCTCAAGCTGGTTTATCTTAAAACAATGCTTGACTTCAATAATAAACCCTGTTTCTTTCAGATGCTTTTTGTGTGACTCTTGAATCAAGCAACTTGAGTTTGTTACTGAATCTTAAAACAAGATTTATTTTGATGAGAATTTGGGGGAGAGAAAAAATAAATAAAATAAAATATCTTATTTTAACAGTTATGTACCTCCTTTTAAGATTTCCTGACCCTTTGAGGCAATACATATAAGGTTGTGCTTAATTTAAGATTAGTTAAATTGAACACTTAAAATAAGAAATTCACTCTTAAAACAAGATTAGGTTAGAACATTATCTAACACTTCTAAAAGATTATTTATATATGTATGTATTTATTTATTTATTTATTTATTTATTTATTTATTTATTTATTTATTTATTTATTTATTATATCTTGGTAAGAACCAAATAATGTGCAGTGTGATATTGTAAACTAAAAACCTAAAACAAAATTTTCATCACTTGACTTCATGGTGTTCCATGGCACATTGCCATGATGACCATGATTACAATTACCATGATGACCGGAGGATTATAATAACTTATCAGTAGGAGTTTGCATGTAATCGGTTTATTTCAGACAGAAAGCCATGACCCATTTTAAAAGGGTTTTCACATCTTACTTTTTTCCCTTTTTTTTGCCCTAAAAGTTTCTGTTTGTTTGTTACATGAAGTTTGTTGTTTCAATATTACATTAAAAGTAGAAAAAGATCTGACATGATTTTTTGTGTCAGATTTCTAATACATTTTTCATTGCTTTTCCCGCCATTGGCTAAGAATAGAGCTCTGTCACACCCCGTCGACTTAATCATTCAAAGTCCAATAGATGCCAACAGAATCTCAACAAATCTAATTATCTGAATCCGTATCAATTGATGAATACTGTTATCACTGTAGTCTTTCAAGCCTTATTGGAGGAGAACATTTTGGTCATTCTCCACCGAATGCCTTTGTTGAGTGAACCCCCATCCCCAAAAAAACATCCTTATAACCTGTCAAGGCATCTTATCATTCACTGCAGTAATGCTGGCACTCTATTACAGTGGTTCAGAATTATGAATGTGCTCACGTTCTCTCTCTCTCTCTCTCTCTCTCTCTCTAGGAGGGTAATGGGAATGAGGACGTGTGAATCCAGGTGTTTATTCAGTGGTTCTAAAGGTGAAGTTTGCTGTGTTGAGCCTCTACATGCTGGACCTGAACTGAAAGATCATCCCATTGGCCAGTACTCCCTGCTGGCCATGGCATCACTCACTAAGGTACACTCATACATGCATTAGAGTCTACTACTGTCTGCTCACTCCCTTTGTTTGTCACAATACCTATATTTGTGTCTCACAGTACTATACCAGCTAAATGTATAACAATATCAAGTATTATTGCGATATCTCAATTATTGTGTGGATGTGTCGTTATTTCAGCGCTTTTTCAGTTGTATTTATTACCTGCATTTTACACACAAATTATTGTATTGGCACACTGAAATGTTATTATACAAACATAATATACATAGTTTTGATTGTTTTAATTGTATTGCATTGCAATGCGTTTTTTATAGAAATCCAAAGGGACACATATTTAGTCTACTTTAATTTATAAATTTAAGTTTACTTTAAAAGTAAACCTTCAATAACAAATGTGAGTGGCCCACATGATCCCAAACCTCTCTATAGTCCACAAAATAGAAGAATTTTATATTCCACATGCGCTACTTTTAATTGTTGGCTAACATAGAGATTCGTCAGATGGGTGTTTTTGGTCATTAAATGTGCTCTAGTGCTGCATGTGAGAGTATACTACCAGCTTTAATTGACAGAAAAGCTTTGATTTTGAATTCGGAAGCAGATGTACTGATACTGATGTACTGATCTCCAGAACATTTTTCAATTGCATTTTCTTTTCATCTTACCTCCTGTATGATTAATAATAAAGTAGTGTTTATAAGCGCAGCACTGCTTTGTGTACAGAGTTAACTGCGGTAGCCTCTGTATTTCTGCTTTCCCATAAACACCACCTACTGTCAGAGAGTGACTTTGCATTTTCCTTCTGCCCGTCTGCTGAATTAATTAAAAAAATCTATTTGACTGAATGAATTAATGACTTTCTCAAAGACTTCACTTGTTTCAATATTAGATCGATCAGCTTTTTTGAATGACTCTCTTGAAGGAATCATTCAGTGACACTTGTCTACTGGTGTAACGATGTAATCAATACAACAGTCTTTATTCGTTTCAAAATGTGATTTACTCTATTTTGATCACTACCGTAGACATCAGTGTTTATATCTGAACTATAAACTTTAGTACTTCTATGATAATTAGAATTATTGTAACAGAAATGATGCAATTCTGTGTGGTTGAAAAGCTGTTTCATACCTATACATGACAACTGCTCTTTCTTGGCTGCAGCGCCAGTGCAGATTTGAATGTTTCCGCTGTAATCGTACTTGTCAAAGATTTAACAGAAATAGTTGTAGTAGCCAAATTTTTGCCACTTAATGTAAAATTTGGTTCATTAAGCACATACTTTAAAGTAGGATTTTGAAAAGGCTGTCAATATCTTTTTCTTTCATTATTTTTATAATGAATTATGTTAAAATAATGAATGAGATTTAATATTTTCTATATTTTAATATATCATGATTACTCCCATAACACAATACTGTTCAAATGTTTGTGGTCAGTAATTAAGAAATTAATACATGCATTAAATTGATCAAAAGTGACAAAGACATGTATAATACAAAAGATTTCTATTTCAAATAAATGCTGTTGTTTTGAACTTTATATTCTTTCAGTCAATCTGAACAAAATGTATTACGGTTTCTACAAAAATATTAAGCAGTAACTGTGCTATACATTGATAATAAGAGATTTTATGAGCAGCAAATCAGCCTATTAAAAATGATTTTGGATCATGTTACACTGAAGATTGGTGTAATGACTGCTGAAAGTTCAGCCTTGTTGAGCATAAGAGAGTTTTACCAACCCTAAACGTTTGAATGGTAGTGAATGTCATTATATATGTCACTGTATCATTGCATTAAATTGTAGGTTGTTTAGCTATTAAAGGAACACTCCAACGTTTTAGAAATAGGGCTTATTCAACATCTTTCCTACATTTAGATATGTGGGCAAATGCATTTTTGTCAATGTGCATGCATTGTTTTAGTTTGGCAGGGTCGCCGCTAGCTTAGCTTAGCATAATGAATGGAATCCTATGTTGCCAGCTATGTCCCAAGTAAAAGTGATCAAAAAAAAAAAGCAGATTAAGACTAGGCAATTTCCTAGTCAGATGTTCATTTGGGACTATATTATGGGGAAGCACAGGCGAAGCACTGCTACTCGAGTGCAGATATATCACGCAAAAATGCATTTGCCCACATATCTAAATGTAGAAAAGAAGTTGAATAAGCCCTATTTCTAAAAACGGTGGAGTGTTCCTTTAAATAAGTTAAGTTTTAGGGTCCTGCTTTTTATTAGGTGGCCTTAACTACTAAACTACTTAACTGTGTACTTGCATCAAAAATGAAGTACAATGTACTTATTTTGTTTATATTATATTGCAAAACACTTTTATGAAATTGAGGTGGGATACGGGTAAATTAGGGACGTGTTGTGGTATGGGTAAGTTTAAGTTAGGGTTAGGTGTAAGAAAAGTGTCAACAGTGTAATTATAAATGTAACTACAGAATTTACTTTACTACAGATGTAATTACACGCTGGTCATTTTTTAAATGTAAGTACAGTGTAAAAACATGTATGTGCATAGTAAGTGCATTGTATCAAATTATTATTTTAAATGTTAGTACATTTTTAGTTAAGGCCACCTAATATAAAGTGGGTCCAGTTTTATTTTGCATAATCAATCAATCAATCAACTTTATTTATATAGCGCTTTTACAATGACGATTGTTTCAAAGCAGCTTCACAGTGTTAAACAGGACAACATTGCAACAAAATTTGATTTGGCTAGTTTAATTTGGATAGTTTATAGAATTATATATGACCAAATTAATAAATTCTATTTGTATATTTAGTTGAGTAACTTGGATCATAATTTGAGTGTCCCCAACTGAGCAAGCCAAGCCAAAGGCGACAGTGGCAAGGAACCAAAACTCCATCAGGGCATGATGGAGAAAAATAAACCTTGGGAGAAACCAGACTCAGTCGGGTGCCAGTTCTCCTCTGGCCTATTATTAACAGTGTATAATTATTACTCTGGCAACCTTGCAGGTCTTAAATCATATTAGATAGGAATATTCGAAATTTTGGGTATGACGCCTTGCGAGGCGGGCTCATTTAGGATGGCGTCGATTACACAAGAATATGAATACTTGAAAGATCGGAGTTATTGCGCCGGAGACGGGTTAATTGAGGATCACGTTCCGGTGAGGCGAATTCAGAGGAGACACTAATGGACACGGTCTCAGCAGACACTCCAGGATGAGCTGGTCATGTCCAGATGCAGGTCCACCATCCGATCCGGACACGGCCTGGATCCGGCCGACTGCAGTAAACCTCGGGATAAACAGAGAGACTAACATTAGTGTGGATGCCACTCTTTTTATGATGTAACGAGTACATCAGGTGTTATGGGAAGTGTTCCCGGTTCCGGCTGACCTAGTTAATGCAGCCTAGTAATCAGTCATTTGATTTGAATAAAGAAAGTTAAAAATGTTCTATGTGTATGCCATAGTAAAGAGATGTGTTTTTAGTCTAGATTTAAACTGACAGAGTGTGTCTGCTTCCCGAACAATGCTAGGAAGACTGTTCCAGAGTTTAGGTGCTAAATAGGAAAAGGATCGACCGCCTGCAGTTGATTTAGATATTCACATAATAGTACATAAAAGTAATTGATATCAGTATTGTCAGATGAATTACTCCTTTGTTTGAGGCACCAGTCAGCCACTAACATCCCAACACAATCAGATGCTCTCTGTCTGACTGCAGTTTTATTCAGCCTCTGAACTCTTTATTTTGACAGATTCTGCTGATAGGACTGAAGCCTTCACTCAAAGTGTGGATGACTTTTCCCTACGGCAAGGTGCAGTACACACTTTCATTCTCAGAGTGTGTTCATGCGCGTCTCTTTCTGTTTTTTTCAGCAGCTATTGACACGGCATTTAAAATATAAACTTATACCCTCTGTGTTTAAGATTTATGTTACTATTTGTTTTCACAGCACGTACATTTGATCGACTGCATCTCTAGTGATTTCACTCCCCTTAACTGCAAATATAATGAACATGTTCATTCATTTATATAACCCACAGCAGTGTTTCCCAACCGGGTGCCGTCTGGCAAGTGCAGGGGTGAATTAAAATAAACTAAATTAAGTGATCTATTTAGAAGGCTGCCACAAATCTTGGGAAATTTTCAAAGGGTGCCGTGACTGAAAAAAGGTTGGGAAACTCTTTCCTATAGTACCTAACATTACAAAACCCTGATCTCAGTGTCATCATGCATATTTTAAAAGGGTAGTTCACCCCAAAATGAAAATTCTGTCAACATATACTCACTGTCATGTCATTCGAAACCCATTAGACTTTTGTTTAAATTCATAATCGCAATTGTACTTGACAGCCAGTGATCATCATGCTTTTTAGTTGTATGAAAAAGAGCAGTTTTGTTGCATTTGTTGAATTTGGAGCGACGTGAGCGTGAGTTGCCATGAAATAATAATGCAAATAATTTATATACAGATTATGTTACTGTAAACGATTCACCAAGGCACATATATTTGCAATTTTTTTTCTCTCAGATAATCCATTTAATTAAAGTACCGAAGTAAAGTTGGTCATAAACCTTCATTTCATGCTAATCTGCAATTATCTGCAAATTATTCTGACTAAATTTAGACTTGTCAGCGCATGATTTCTGCCACAACATTTTAGATAATCACCTTTTTTACGTGCAATAACTGTGAAAATGTTTTATTGGAAGTAACATTTACATTCCACAGTGGTCCTTAAGTGACCGTTTAACTGGATTCATCTTGTCTATCATCTCCTTTATGCCTGTGTGGAGGTTTGAGATAAATGTGATTTAATTTAATACAGAGCACATGGACCAGCTGCCCATTAGGAGCCAAATATCACAAAATTTTGCCTTTGCATGATTGATTTGGCCTCTGAGGTGCCTGAAAACATTTTCTTTGTATCCTTTTTTTTCACAGGAATAGTCAGTGTAGTGAGGAGTGATGATTATTTCTGCTGGTAGGAAAATATGCCAATTAAGTGCAAAGTCTAAAAAGCACCAGCAAGTGTGACAGTATGAACATAGTGCTAACAAGGAAGTGGCACGATAACTGTGTTTTTGGTCTAGACTTTAATCATTGCAGTTCTCATACACTTTTACATGTTTTTGAATGCAGACGGATCCTGCGAGCGTTCCCTTGTTGGCGTGGCAGTTTGTGGCAGTACAGAAAGCAATCAACCCTGTTCTGGCCTTCTGTAGAGGAGACACCATCCACTTCCTGCTGGTCTGTTTGAGCAACACTGTTTTAAAAGTGATACATGTAATCTTGACTTAAAGTGTCATTTTTATTCTGTTCGAGCATACCAAGTGGTCGGACATGCTAATGGTGTGTGTTTGGGGAGGGACAACTGCACCTGTTTGTCCAAAACAAGAACATTTATGATTTTAAGAAAACTACGCAATGATGAGCCAAAACATCATGACCACCTGCCTAAATATGCTGTTGGTCCTCTGCGTGCTGCCGGAACCGCGCCGATCTGCCGAGGCATGGACTCTACAAGACCTCTGAAGGTGTCATGTGGTATCTGGAACCAAGATGTTAGCAGCAGATCCTTTAAGTCATGTATGCTGCCAGGTGGAGTCACCGTGGATCAAACTTGTTTGTCCAACGAATCCCACAGACGCTCAATTAAATTGAGATCTGTGGAATGTGGAGGCCAGGGCAACACCTTAAACTCCTTAAAAATGTGCACCAGGGAATCTTCATTGTCATGAAGGGGTGTACCGGGTCTGCACCAATGTTTAGGTACATGTCAAATTTGCATTTACAAATTGTCGTCTTCCACAGTTCATCCTGGTGCCGTCACTTATCCAGGTAAACGTGCACAAATCCGCTGCTGTCCACCTGATGTAAAAGAAAATGGGACATATCGAACCAGGCAACCTTCTTCCACCACTCCAAGGTCCAATAAGGTCTGATTCTCGCGTGCCCATTGTAGGTGTTTTCGGCGGTGGACAGGGGCCTGCGGCTACACAGCCCCATACACAGCAGAGTGTGATGCACTGTGTGTTGTGACGCATTCCTACCTTAATCATCATTACAATTTTGTGTGACTTGTGCCATAGTAGACCTTCAGTTAGCTTGTACCAGACGGGATAGCCTTCATTGGCCTTGTGCATCGATGGGCCTTGGGTGCCTAATATCCTATTACCTTTTTTTATTTTGTCCCTCCTCAGACCACTGTAAATTCTCACCACTGCTGACCAGGAGCAACCCACAAGACTTCCTGTTTCAAACATGCTCTGACCCAGTCGCCTTGCCAATACAATTTTTCGAAGTCACTCAGATCTTTATTCCTGCCCATTTCTCCTGCATCAATGCATTGATTAGGAGAACTGATTTTTGTTTACTATCAAATCGACCCAGACCTTAAAAGTGGCTTTGTTAGGGAATGATCAATGATATTCTCTTCACCTTTGACTGGTCATAAGGTTTTGGCTCATCTGTGTGTGTGTGTGTGTGTGTGTGTGTCTGTGTATATGGAGAAATATTTGCTGATTGGCACATTTTTACCTTTAAATCTTAAATTAGGGGTGCACAATTAATTTAAATAGAACTGAAATCAAAATCACAACATGGAGATTATAAAATGGCAAATTTCAGTTTTTTTTGCATGTGAGCAGCTTATGATCTGGTGTGTCTCGGGGTAGGCACAGACAAAATTGTCAAATTTTGGCCAAATTGTCCATTTCTGAAAACAACCACAGCAAACTTGTAGCCTTTTTGTTTTAATTTAATTTTAAAAAGCAATTACAATTTTTGTTCAGGAAAAATGCAATTTGACCCCCCCCATCATGCAGCCCTACCGCTAATGCCATGTGGCTAATCACTCTGGAGCCTCAGAAATGGTAATTAGTTTAACATCTTAAAACATTAAAATCAGTAATACATATGTTACTTGCAAAAGTTTTTTTCTGAGAGTTTAGAGTTTCAGCACTATCTAACAAAATCCATTTAATCAAATCAAATTAATAGAACAGTAAAATACAATGGATTTAATAAATAATTTAAAGTACAATAATAAGTAAAATACACAAAAAAAGGTAAAAAAATAAGAAAGAAATCTACTTGAGTGTCAATGGTGAAAGTAGCTTTTTGTAACCAGATGGTCTAGCTACAACATCTAACAGCATGGACTAACTAGACCATTCTAACCAACCAAACCTTGACGCCTTGGTCCGAACAGTGGCAGACGACTGGCATACATCACCTTTAATAAAGGTCATACAATAATCAACCCAATCTGTTGTTTTGGTGCTCAGGTTAAAAAAGATGAGTCTGGCACGATCCATGTCATCAAACAGAGACAGCTCCAACTCAACTGCGACCTCATCAGTCTGAGCGTGAGTCAGACCCTCACTAACAATCATTTGAGTTTGATTACTTTTATGACAATGTGCAGTTTCATGTGTTCTCTTGTCTCTTGTCAGTGGATAAACCCCCGAACGCTTGTGTTAATGGACAGCACAGAGAAGCTACGAGTAGTGGATAGGCCCAGTCAGGAGGAGCTGGAAACAGTGGACATGGCTGAGCTGCAGCTGGTTTACAACAGCAGCCATTTTAAATCCCTCGCCACTGGTGGAAATGTCAGCCAAGCACTGGTAAGGACCAGAATGATGACATGCCAGAGTTTGGACTGGTGTATGTTGTAGCTTATAATGTGCAACAGCAAATGCTCCCTTTTTTCCACGACTGTGGTTTTATTTGAAGCATAAATGTATTTAAAACTGGGAGAAAAAGTCTTAGTTTAAAGTCTTAGTTATTAGTTCTGTACTTAAAGAAACAAACTATGTGAATGATTGAATCAAAAACTGCATTCAAAACCAATAAATAAAAAAAGGTAACAACCCTTTAGACCCTCATATTTTATTATTTATTATATTATTATTTATAGGAAAACAATTATGGAAATGTTTACTGCCAGAATCTTTATTCTGACCTAGAACTATTCGTGTAGATATGAAAGTTAATTTGAGCCCAGCCAGTATACAATTTGCATCTGATACACAATATGCTTTAGGCTGAGACCAGGCTGTGAGAGCAGAGATTCAAGATTCATGGGTCATTAGGTTCATAAACAAAATTGAAGAATCCATTGGCCGATTCATGAGATGTGAAGCTTCTTTGTAAAGTTTCTCTACATTTTCTGTTGGGCATATAGAGACAAATGAGTTTTTGCTGTTTAGAGGTAAAAGCATTAAATCAATATTCCTCTGTACATCTTCAGGCACTAGTTGGAGAGAAGACATGTTACCAGTCTGTTTGCAGCTATGCAGGACAGATTATGTATCTGGGAACAAAGGTAAATCCACTCATGGTAGCACTTGAACACAAGCACATACGAATGGACTCTCATTAGTGTTTCTGCTAAAATTTCAAAATTAGTATTTTCCCATAGGAAGTTTTGGCAGGAGAAAAACTATAGAACTATAGAAAAACAAAACATTTTAGTATATTATTTTGAAACATTGTGTTTTAGTAATGCGTTCCAGAAACTCTTAAACGAATAATGTATCAATACTGATTTATCCTGTTGTTGTGTAACACTTCTTTCGAGTGTCATTTTGAAACACAATTGCGATACACTGCACTGCGTTGTCTCCACCAATACAATTAGATATGTAGTTCTGAAATATTTAGTTACATTATTTTAATTGCATCAACGAGGGATTGTAAATGAATGCTTTTCATTTTGATGTTGCCGAGCAGAACTATATATATTTTTATGTTTCAGCTGCAGTTTTCTGTGCCCTCCTTTCCAAATAGAAACCACTTTGAACAAAATAAAAGGCTGTTTAATTTATTTATATTTTTTTAAACGAGACTACAATGTGCTGTGGGCAGCTATGTCATTAAACAAATGCATGCACTTAGCTCTGAATCTGTATCTAATTTGACAAAATTGCAAGAATAAGGATGCTGAATCTGGCACAGTCACAGCAGTCAACACGTGACCTTGCTTTCCCTCATAAGAGCCTGTGGGGACTGGAGTAACAGAAAGGGGTTGTATCTGAAATTTTGGAGTATGTTTTGATCTTTGGTTATATTTAAAAATGATCAATGTAATTTTATTATTAACCCTCTCCTTGATTTGTCAGAGGTCTGTTACCCTCATCGATTAAAAATGGAAGAGCGGTGACTTCTTTACAATTCCCGGTCATTTAATTCAATTTAATTCAGTTTTAAAAAAATATTTTAATGTTGATACCCAGTCTTTGTTTATTGATATAGATGCTTCAGCAACAGTAAAATAGCTATTTAAGTTAGGAGTACAAATGAAAACAAAACTCATATATGAATCCAATCCACAGCACTTCAGAAAATGTACCAGTCAAAAACATCCAACAGCACTTTTTGTCCATAAACTGTCAAATCTGATAAATATTTATAGATTTTTCAGTATTTACATCAGATTTCACCTGACAGATTTATCCTCTTTCATTTTTCTCTAAGAAATTATGCAATTTGCACGTTAACTATGCATATGATGTTATAGATCTTATAGACTCTTTTCTTTTTATACCACCAGCCATTGGCTTTGTGATAAATGTTTGACGTACAAAACGTTTAGCCAATGAGAAGACAATTTTTGACACTGTGTGGGATGTGAAAACTGGTTGGGGAAAGTGTTAAGCAAGTCGTTTGAAAAACTGGCTAGTGGAAATGTAGTCTATAAAAAGCTGATTGGATGTACATATTAAACTGATTAAATGTTTTGATCTGAACTAGATTATGAGGGATTCGCTACGTCACTCCATGTGTTGTCCATTGCCAAAGACACTGGAATTTATAGGTTGTGAAGCTTTATTGTAGTACTTTTTTTTGGGTCTACATCAGAACTATCCAACAAATAATCCTTTTTTTGTTTTACATTAATAAAAGTTGTGTAATTGATACATGAGGTTTGCAAGGGCATCTTGTAAACTCTGAGATTGGCACATGCTGTGTGGCTTGTGTTCAGCTGTAGGTTCGGCTGACTTCTCCAGTGCCCCTCTGACTGAGCTCTGGCACACTCAAGTGCTATTATGCTAATCACATATCACACATACCCTGAATATTCATTGAGGTCTGCTCTCCGCAATGTCCTGGCTGAACTTCCTGTTACCTGCAGCCAGAAGGAGGGAAGGGAAGAGAAGAAAAATGATGGAGAGAGGGGGGAGCTGGAGGGAGGATGAGGAAGAAGGATTGCTTTAAAATTGCCCTTGGGTTATCCATTAGACATGGTAGTGGGCCAGCTTTGGGAGTTCACATTAATTCTTGTGCCCTATATCACTTCCCCAAGTGCTGCTTATTTAATAGCTCGGTCAGTGCTTGAATAAACACCTCAGTTTTATGAATGAGTCTAATTTTATGCTTTGCCAATACATTTAATGGCAAATACATGTACCTCACTATGATCAGACAGTTCCCCCCCTGCTAGTTCTGGTTTTTACTTGCATAGCCAACACTTTACTGGTCCATTCATAAATATACTTTTATTCACATCTGCTGCTAAAATATTTATTATAATTACTACTACTACTACTACTACTACCGATCAAAAGTTTGGAGTCTGTAAGATTTTTAAGGTTTTTGAAAAAGTTGGCTGTATTTAATTAGTCAAAAATACAGTAAAATGGTGATATTTTCAAATATTACAATTTAAAATAATTAATTAATATATTGAAAATGTAGTTTATTCCTGTCAAGCTGAATTTTCAGAATCACTACACAACATCACACTAATCCATCCATCATAAAAGTAATCCATAATTAGTTAATAAATGGCCTTCTAGTGTGAAGCGTTTGTGTAAGAACAATATTCATATTTAAAATGTATAAACTAAAATAACTAGCTTTGGACAGAAAGTCGTATGCATCGATTTAAGGAAAGAGTAACCCATGACCTGAAGCAAAGCGCATTGACGAACCACGAAAGCACAGGCAATTGAGCAAAACAAAACACTGGTCACGAATTAGAAGTATAAGATGAGATTTTTTAAAGAGACATTTTGGAGGATTCTGATACAAGAGAAGAGGAGCTTGAGTTTGTTGCCCAGTCCTATTTGTTTGAACCGAGAGTGGCGTCACAGCTTCACCTACTCCTATATCCTGTGTCACATATCATGTCTCTTTTGGCGTAAGTCGACTTGCGTAGGTCGTCTGCCGGTAGCTAGTTATTTTAGTCTATAAAGTTTAATTATGGATATATTTTCTTACAAAAACCCATTGCTTCAAAAGGCCAAATGGATTACTTTTATGATGGATGGATATACTTTTTTTTGATGGATGGATGCACCTTTTTTATAGGATGGCTTGGGTAAATCATGGGATCATTTTTGGGTGTACTATCCTTTTAATGCATCCTTGCTGAATAAAAGTGACCAATCTTACTGACTCCAAATCTTGCTCAAAACTCCCCTGCCACAGGTGATCAGGCCACTCTTATGGTTGAACCCTGTTTCAGATTTGTTATTTAATCAAAGGTTGTTTTTTTTCATAGTCTGTACATATCATGACCCTGAGGAACTGGCGTGAGGTAAGACATCATTTTATAACACATCACTGATATCAGATTCGGAGCATTAGTGAATCTGATAGTGATGGGAGTTGTTCTGATGTCCTGCAGCGTGTGGACCATCTGTTGAAGCAGGAGAAGTTCATGGAGGCTCTGTCTCTGGCCTGGTCCTTCCACGAAGGCACCGCCAAAGCTGTCTTAGGTCAGTCCTTCTGTTCACATCCACTAAATAATGTGTTTCTGTTTTGATTTTTCTTTAATTTCTGTGAAAATGCTTGCAGTTTCCATACAAAGCTTTTAATCTGTAATTATCTAGCTGTGGCAAATTGTATAGTCATTTCATTTTCCAAGACCATAAAAAAGTCACCCACCAAAAGAAAGTGAAAATAAAGAATGCTGTTTGATTAGAATTAGGGTTAAAACAGATCTTCGATACATAGGAATGTACACCTAATGTGGTATGTTTTATGTAACAGGTCTATTTGCAGACCCTGCTAAGAGAAAAGGTGTGGTTGCAGACAAGGTAAGATTCTTGGAAGTTTATACAATGACACATCTGTACATCTTTAGTTTAACAATTTCAGAAAATGTATTGTTAGGCCTGCAGTTTTAGAAGGCAACTAAAATTAGTGATGCTCGATAAATACACTGCCAGTGAAATGTTTTAGAACACCGTCATGTTCTGATTCTGAATTAGAAAAAGAGGCATGGTGGTCTTGGGCTCGGTTGCTGCATCCACTATCTCCATACTTAAAAAAGACATTTTGCTGCACCCTCTGGTTTATTTAGTCAGGATTTATCCTAGAGCAAAATAATGACCTAAAACATTCCTCCAGACTATGTCAGAACTACCTCGAATGTGAAAAGATCAACGCAGTAGGCTTTAATTCATGGGCCAGTACAGGGTAATGTTATTGAGCTGGTTTGAGATGAACTGGACAGAAAGATGAAAGCAAAGCAAACTACAAGTGCAACACATTTGTGGGAACATAAGTGTTTTTCAAACATTTTCCAAACAAGATTTGATTTTCATTGTAGAAAAAATTTCAGCTGTTTTATCTGCAAAAGATTGCTGCTTTGATAAAGAAATGTAACTTACATTTTGTTAAGTTTAACAGTTCCATGATTTATTTGTTTAATGCTTTAATTTCAAATTATACTGAGATATGAAACTGCACTTTGCAATAAAAATTGAAAGAATGGAGGTTTTCCAAAACTTTGTATCTGTAGTGTGTGTATGTGTATACCTGTGTGCATATACAGTATGCAAGAAATACGTTTCCATTTGTTGTTTGAAAAAAAACATTGTTGCAACCTTTTATTAATGTTACTCTAAAATGGGTTAAAAACTAATTTTAGTTTAGAATTGAATGTGTTTATTTTGTTTATAACTAAATTCTAATTTTCATGTTGTGCCTTATATCATGCCTTTTTTAGTTTACACACGTTCTCAGCACTATAAAGGTTCATAAAATAAACATATCTTATACCTACTACAGTATGTTTATTGAACACATGTTTGAATCCAGACCACACACACTTTTGTATAATGCATAACTTTAAACTTATCCATAAATAACCAATAATTAACCGTTTGAGTTCTTCTCTCTAACTGAAGTAATAATCTTACCAGAATCCAGAATCCTGCCTCTATACAGTAGAGCAAAAAAGTATTTAGTCAGCCACCAATTGTGCAAGTTGTCCCACTTAAAAATATGAGAGAGGCCTGTAATTTTCATCAAAGGGACACTTCAACTATGAGAGACAGAATGAGAAAGAAAAAAAATCCAGAAAATCACAAAAGTTCATCTCAATACTTTGTTACAAACCCTTTGTTGGCAATGTCAGAGGGTCAAACGTTTTCTTCACAAGGTTGCTGGTAGTTTGGCCCATTCCTCCATGCAGATCTCCTCTAGAGCAGTGATGTTTTGGGGCTGTCACTGGGCAACACTGATTTTCAACTCCCTCCAAAGATTTTCTATGGGGTTGAGATCTGGAGACTGGCTAAGCCACTCCAGGACCTTGAAATGCTTCTTACGAAGCCACTCCTTCGTTGCCCGTGTTGTGTGTTTGGCATCATTGTCATGCTGAAAGACCCAGCCACGTTTCATATTCAATGCCCTTGCTGATGGAAGGAGGTTTTTACTCAAAATCTCACAAAATGTGGCCCCATTAATTCTTTCCCTACACCGATCAGTCATCCTGGTCCCTTTGCAGAAAAACAGCCCCAAAGCATGATGTTTCCACCCCCATGCTTCACAGTAGGTATGGTGTTCTTTGGATGCAGCTCAGCATTCTTTCTCCTCCAAACACGACAAGTTGAGTTTTTAACAAAAAGTTCTATTTTGGTTTCATCTGACCATATGACATTCTCCCAATCTTCTTCTGGATCATCCAAATGCTCTCTAGCAAACTTCAGACGGGCCCGGACATTTACTGGCTTAAGCAGGGGGACACCTCTGGCACTTGCGGCATAGTGTGATGCTTATGGTAGCCTTTGTTACTTGGGTCCCAGATTTTCAGTGGTCTTGTATGTCTTCCATTTTCTAATAATTGCTCCCACAGTTGATTTCTTCACACCAAGCTGCTTACCTATTGCAGATTCTGTCTTCCCAGCCTGGTGCAGGTCTACAATTTTGTTTCTGGTGTCCTTTGATAGCTCTTTGGTCTTGGCCATAGTGGAGTTTGACTGTTTGAGGTTGTGGACTGGTATCTTTTATACTGATAAAGAGTTCAAACAGGTGCCATTAATACAGGTAACGAGTGGAGGATAGAGGAGCCTCTTACAAGAAGTTACAGGTCTGTCTGTGAAAGCCAGAAATCTTGCTTTTTTGAAGTTGACCAAATACTTATTTTCCACCATAATTTGTAAATAAATTCTTTAAAAATCAGACAATGTGTTTTTCTGGATTTTTTTATAGTGAAGTTTACTTTTGATGAAAATTACAGGCCTCTCTCATCTTTTTAAGTGGGAGAACTTGCACAATTGGTGGCTGACTAAATACTTTTTGCTATATATATATATATATATACAGGGAGTGCAGAATTATTAGGCAAATGAGTATTTTGACCACATCATCCTCGTTATGCATGTTGTCTTACTCCAAGCTGTATTGGCTGGAAAGCCTACTACCAATTAAGCATATTAGGTGATGTGCATCTCTGTAATGAGAAGGGGTGCGGTCTAATGGCATCAACACCCTGTATCAGGTGTGCATAATTATTAGGCAACTTAACAAAAAACAAATTTATACACATTTCAATTATTTATTTTTACCAGTGAAACCAATATAACATCTCAACATTCACAAATATACATTTCTGACATTCAAAAACCAAACAAAAACAAATCAGTGACCAATATAGCCACCTTTCTTTGCAAGGACACTCAAAAGCCTGCCATCCATGGATTCTGTCAGTGTTTTGATCTGTTCACCATCAACATTGCGTGCAGCAGCAACCACAGCCTCCCAGACACTGTTCAGAGAGGTGTACTGTTTTCCCTCCTTGTAAATCGCACATTTAATGATGGACCACAGGTTCTCAATGGGGTTCAGATCAGGTGAACAAGGAGGCCATATCATTAGATTTTCTTCTTTTATACCCTTTCTTGCCAGCCACGCTGTGGAGTACTTGGACGCGTGTGATGGAGCATTGTCCTGCATGAAAATCATGTTTTTCTTCAAGGATGCAGACTTCTTCCTGTACCAGAGCTTGAAGAAGGTGTCTTCCAGAAACTGGCAGTAGGACTGGGAGTTGAGCTTGACTCCATCCTCAACCCGAAAAGGCCCCACAAGCTCATCTTTGATGATACCAGCCCAAACCAGTACTCCACCTCCACCTTGCTGGCGTCTGAGTCGGACTGGAGCTCTCTGCCCTTTACCAATCCAGCCACGGGCCCATCCATCTGGCCCATCAAGACTCACTCTCATTTCATCAGTCCATAAAACCTTAGAAAAATCAGTCTTGAGATATTTCTTGGCCCAGTCTTGACGTTTTAGCTTGTGTGTCTTGTTCAGTGGTGGTCGACTTTCTGCCTTTCTTACCTTGGCCATGTCTCTGAGTATTGCACACCTTGTGCTTTTGGGCACTCCAGTGATGTTGCAGCTCTGAAATATGGCCAAACTGGTGGCAAGTGGCATCTTGGCAGCTGCACGCTTGACTTTTCTCAGTTCACGGGCAGTTGTTTTGCGCCTTGGTTTTTCCACACGCTTCTTGCGACCCTGTTGACTATTTTGAATGAAACGCTTGATTGTTCGATGATCACGCTTCAGAAGCTTGGCTATTTTAAGACTGCTGCATCCCTCTGCAATATATCTCACTATTTTTGACTTTTCTGAGCCTGTCAAGTCCTTCTTTTGACCCATTTTGCCAAAGGAAAGGAAGTTGCCTAATAATTATGCACACCTGATATAGGGTGTTGATGTCATTAGACCACACTCCTTCTCATTACAGAGATGCACATCACCTAATATGCTTAATTGGTAGTAGGCTTTCCAGCCAATACAGCAAGACAACATGCATAACGAGGATGATGTGGTCAAAATACTAATTTGCCTAATAATTCTGCACTCCCTGTATACATACATACATACATACATACATACATACACAGTACATTTAATATATAGTATATTGTTTTTCTGTAACAGATTTCATATTTAAGTTATTTATCTGTAGTGCTGTAAATGATTATGATGGCTAAGTTGATATAGGTATATAAAAACTATTTACCATTTATTTTTTGAGCAAATAACTGACAAATTCCTTTGCTGCTTTTCTTCTTCACAGATGGTGGAAATTTTGTTACAGTATGTGGATCGCTCTCTGAAAAAGTGTCCAGAGCATGGGAAAATCCAAGTGATGGAGCAGCACTTCCAGGTAATGGGTCACTCAGAGAAGCCCTCTCAAATGTTTTTTTTTTTTGGAATCGTTTGGTTTAGACAGCTCAAAAAGTGAAATATTTTTCCATATTATTATTTAACAATTTGGATATTATTTAATAAGAGAGAGTTAGACTGAGCTGAAGAGTTTTTCAGCATTATATAATCTTTTTAGAGAGGTGAGAGAGAAGAGAGTAGACTGAGAGTGCGATGCAGTCTCCTTTATGTCAGACTTTAGGCCTGCGGCATCCATTTTTAAACTGCATCTCATAAGGCGGAAACCACATACAATAATGGCCCACTAATGTCATCTCTCCTCTGCCTCTGGGTCTCGCTTACTCTCAGATTTCTTTTTGCCATTAAGAAGCACTCTGTCATCACAAAAATAAGGCACTCACCATAGCCAAATGGCAGATTTAGCTCTGTATATCTAGGGCAATGTGGAATGTTATGCTGCTCTAACTGCCTGTCTGTCAGACACACTTTTTTACAGTGCATAGGAATTTGCACATTTAATTACTTCACCCATGTTCACTGGACTATGATTCTAAAGTAATTAGGATATTCACAATATATTCACAATTGTATGTTGCCATTATATAATTAATTAAGTAATTATTTTTGGTGATGTTTTATTTGGACAACAGAACATGAGTTATTAGAGTTGCTTCACAATCCTCCCCTGGCTCCTGACTTGCATTCATGAGTGTTAAATGATGAAACAATTTTGAGTTTTCTATGCCTTTAAGACAGATATTTTTTTATTACATCTCTGATTTGAGTTAAAGTGAGGGTTTGCATCCTAGCTTGAGGTCCTTTCCCAGTCCAGTTTCCCTCTCTCCTCGTCTACCGTTTCCTGTCTCTCTTTAAAAACACTGGCAAATATAGAGGCCAAGATTATTGCATAAAAGGGACAATTATGGTAACTGTAATTGTTTCTTTTTGTCTTTTGTTGTTTGATTAACAATAAAGATAGGTAGCAGGAGGTATAGGCTGCTGTCACTTTAAAGGGATAGTTCATCCAAAAATGTACTCGCCTTCAAGCCATCCTAGGTATATATGACATTCTTCTTTCAGACGAAAACAATCGGAGTTGTATTAAAAAATGTGCTGGCTCTTCCAAGCTTTATAATGGCAGTGAATGGGAGCCAAAAATGTGAAGCCCAAAAAAGTACATCCAACCATTATAAAAGTATAATAATCCACATGGCTCCGGGGGGTTACTAAAAACCTTCTGAAGTGAATCAGTGAGTTTGTGTAAGAAAAATATCCATATTTAAAACTTTATAAAGTAAAATATCTAACTTTCGCCAGACAACCTTCCGTATTCAGCTTACACAGAAAGTGTAACTTTCAGTTTATCAGTTCATATACACCTAGGATGGCTTGAGGGTGAGTAAATTATGGGATCATTTTCATTTTTGGGTGAACTATCCCTTTAAGAAAGCATGCACGGCTCTACTACTGACAGATCCATTTGTTTGCATTCACTTAAGACATAACCGACTGTGTTTACGTGAAATCTCCAAACGTTGGACATTTTAACGTAATTGTTTGTATTTGGCTCTTCAAGCACAATAAGCTGTGAAAGAGAACTGATTTTAGGATTGCATTCGGTCTGAGAGAGGCAGATTTCTGTGTGTTTGCTTAAGGTATTTGTCAGTCAGTGTGAGGACCACATTAAGTACTTTTTTCAGATCTAATTCTGCATAATAACTTTTTAAAATCATGCACATCCCACTCTTTATTTTCTCATTCATGCATGTTTCTTTATCACTGTAATGTGTCAATAACTTTAAGCAGTACTGTGCTTTAGGGATATATTTTCATACCATAGCATAAACGATATAGTGCAATCTGTAACGATAGGCGCTTTATTTATATATACAGTTGGTACGGAAAGTATTCAGATCCCCTTACATCGTTTTACTCTGTATATTGCAGCCATTTGCTAAAATCATTTAAGTTCATTGTTTTTCTCATTAATGTACACACAGCACCCCATACTGACAGAAAAATACAGAATTGTTGACATTTTTGCAGATTTATTAAAAAAAGAAAAACTGAAATATCACATGGTCCTAAGTATTCAGACCCTTTGATCAGTATTTAGTAGAAGCACCCTTTTGATCTAATTCAACCATGAGTCTGCAACAAGTTTTTCACACCTGGATTTGGGGATCCTCTGCCTTTCCTCCTTGCAGATCCTCTCCAGTTCTGTCAGATTGGATGGTAAATTTTGGTGGACAGCCATTTTCAGGACTCTCCAGAGATTCTCAATTGGGTTTAAGTCAGGGCTCTGGCTGGGCCATTCAAGAACAGTCACGGAGTTGTTGTGAAGCCACTCCTTCGTTATTTTAGCTGTGTGCTTAGGGTCATTGTCTTGTTGGAAGGTGAACCTTTGGTCCAGTCTGAGGTGTTGAGCACTCTGGAGCAGGTTTTCGTCCATGATATCCCTGTACTTGGCCACATTCATCTTTCCCTCGATTGCAACCAGTCGTCCTGTCCCTGCAGCTGAAAAACACCCCCACAGCATGATGCTGCCACCACGCTTCACTGTTGGGACTGTATTGGACAGGTGATGAGCAGTGCCTGGTTTTCTCCACACATACTGCTTAAAATTAAGGCCAAAAAGTTTTATCTGGGTCTCATCAGACCAGAGAATCTTATTTCTCACCATCTTAACAAACTTCATGCAGGCTTTCATGTATCTTGCACTGAGAAGAGGCTTCCGTCGGGCCACTCTGCCATAAAGCCCTGACTGGTTGAGGGCTGCAGTGATGGTTGACTTTCTACAACTTTCTCCGATCTCCCGACTGCATCTCTGGAGCTCAGTCACAGTGATCTTTGGGTTCTTCTTTATACTCTAAAAAATTCTGGGTAAAAAACAACTCAATTTTGGGTCAAATATGGACTAACCCAACGATTGGGTTGTCTTAAGCAAATATTTAACCCAACCGCAGGGTTAAAACAACCCAATTGCTGGGTTAGTCCATATTTGACCCAACATTGGGTTAAAACAACCCACCATTTTTTTAGAGTGTACCTCTCTCACCAAGGCTCTTCTCCCCCGATAGCTCAGTTTGGCCGGATGGCCAGCTCTAGGAAGGGTTCTGGTCGTCCCAAACGTCTTCAATTTAAGGATTATGGAGGCCACTGTGCTCTTAGGAACCTTGAGTGCAGCAGAATTTTTTTTGTAACCATGGCCAGATCTGTGCCTTGCCCCAATTCTGTCTCTGAGCTCTTCAGGCAGTTCCTTTGACCTCATGATTCTCATTTGCTCTGACATGCACTGTGAGCTGCAAGGTCTTATATCGACAGGTGTGTGGCAGTCCAATCAGTAAAATCGAACACAGCTGGACTCAAATAAAGGTGTAGAGCTATCTCAAGGATGATCAGAAGAAATGGACAGCACTTGAGTTAAATATGTGAGTTTCACAGCAAAGGGTCTGAATACTTAGGACCTTGTGATATTTAAGTTTTTCTTTTTTAATAAATTGCAAAAATTTCAACAATTGTGTTTTTCTGTCAATATGGGGTGCTGTCTGTACATTAATGAGGAAAACTTAATGGGGTCTGAATACTTTCCGTACCGACTGTATATATAGTGTTGGGGATAAAGCATTACAAGTAACTCGAGTTACGTAATCAGATTACGTTTTAAAGTAACCAGTAAAGTAACGCATTACTTTTAAAATTTACAACAAAATATCTGAGTTACTTTTTAAAATAAGTAACACAAGTTACTTTGTTCTCCCATTTATTGACTGACTTGTCCTAATGTTGAGAGAATTCGTAAGTGCAGAGGCTTTGTGTGTGAACATGATGGTTATTTTAGTTCTAAATGTGAGCATGCATTTACTTATCTCACTTGCACAAAAAATATTCAGTATTCCTCAAAATTAATACAATCAGTCAAATGCAAAATCAGAATACTATGCAAACCTCCAATAATTAAATATGTTAAATAAAATAAAATAAAATCTCACTTTATTGACCAATGAAGTTGCTGCTGACCTTTGTTGATTCAGTTAAACCATAAGTAAAAATGACTTTTTTTGTTTTTATTGGTGAAATAAGTGTTCAACTGTTTTCTCCTGCATCCTATTCTTCCGTATTCTTCCAGAATAGCAGCACAGCTAAAAGGTTTGTTAGAGTTGTGCCCTATACTGTACAAGCATGAATGTGCATTTCCTTATGCCTGAGGCTTGTCATTTCATTGGTGTGAAAGAGTTTTACATTTGCCCCAAAATATAACTTAAATATAAATAAAAAAACAGAACAAAAGCAAACAAGCTCGTAATGCATTACTTTTCTTTAGTTACTTTTTAAAGGAGTAACTCAATATTGTAATGCATTACTTTTCAAAATAACTTTCCCCAACACTATAAATATATAAATATAAATGTCCCCAATATATATTGTCATAGCACCTAGTCCTAGTTCCATGTTAGATTAAGTCTAGGCCCAGACTTTTTAAACATCCCACATGGTAAAATGTAGTTGGTGGAGCTGATAATACTGCACTCATTGATGGCTAATATGAAAATCAGTTTTTGAATGATTGATGTTCCAGTTCTGCGGAAGTCTGAGAAGCTTTCTTTCTCATTTTCTTGTTCACATTTATTTATACAGTTTATTATAGTATGCATCTAAATTCATAAATACCCTTTCTTTTCTTCTTCTTTTCCTTCAAACCCTATCAATCCATCTTTTCTTGCTCCTGATTGTTTTTTCTTTCCTCTCCTTTCCTCTGCAGGACATGGTTCCTGTTATGGTGGATTATTGTCTCCTTCTACAGAGGACGTGAGTGTATTGACACCTTTTCCCTACACACATACAGTACAAAGACTTATATAGAATGGTGTTAAATGTGTGCACTCTGGACACAGTAGACTTTGAGCTCGTTCTTTTCTGGGAAGGATGAGTCTGAAGCATTAATTAAATGTTCCTGGTTTCAATGCAACCTAAGCTTTGTGGACAACAATTTTGGTATGACATCAATTACCACTGAAAAGCATTTCAGTCGCCCATTAAAAATAAATAAATAAATAAATGAATAAATAACACACTACCATTTCAAAAAGTGGGCATGGTAAAAAAAAATGCTACGGCTCATCTTCAGCAAGGCCACATTTATTTGATAAAAAATATAAAACAGTAATATTGTGAAATAATTCTGTTTTATATATTTTGAAGTCAAAGCTGAATTTCCAGCATCACTATTCCAGTCTTCAGTGTCACATGATCCTTCAGAAAGCATTTTAATATGATGATTTGGTGCTTAAGTAACTTTTCAGATTATTTTCAATTTTTAAAAAGAGTTGCTGCATAATGTATTTCTGGAAACCATATTTTTGTGATTATTTGTTGAATAGAAAGTTCAAATGAACAGCATTTATTTAAAACAGATCTTTACTTACTTTTTGAAACAAGCATTAAATGGGGATTTAAACAGTAATTTGTATATTAAACAGCAATGCTCTTTACATTTAAAGTGTCTGAAACTATGGCCCAGTTTACTCCCATTTACTCCACTTTTTTTTCTTTTTTTAAACTGATTTTCCCTCGAGTAAACAACAGTTTAAATTGATTCCGGAACCTTTAACTTTTCTAAAAATATAAGTTTTTAATTTGTAGAGTCTACAGGAAGTGATTTGAATGACTATAACTGTTGTCCTGTACCTCTTCTGTTCTGTCACTGTATATATTTATATTTATGTGTGTGTGGATATATTTGTGTGTGTGTGTGTGTGTGTGGTGCTAATGAGAATCTGAAGCAGGGGAGTGTGTATATGTGCATGTATGTTTGTGTTTGCTGATAACAGGTGGGAGAATGTCTTTAGTCTTGTAACAATGTATTGCACAGTGTTAAGGCATAGCGTTAGTGAGGTGTGTGTCTTGAGGAAGTGTGCCTTAACTAGAGTGTGATGAAGAGCAGATCTCAACTCTGTTTACCTGCCTAAAGCACTCAAACTCCCTGGCTACGTCCAACAGCTCAGGCAGCTGACTTATTGCCTCGCTGCCTTTTCAGGCAATGACTTTGCAGGCAGCGTTTGCGAATGAAGGCACTTCAGAAAACTGACTTCGGACAGACTTCTGAGGCAGCGTAACGGTTTGATGATCTACAACGGAATAGAGTGAGCTTTGTTGATAACCAAGCAAATATTTAGTTGATATCAAAGGCAACAAAGGATATATCTATGCTGCGTTCAAATATCAATCAGAAGAAGGTCTCTCAGGAGACAGGAAGTGAAGCTAGGATTAGATTCAGACTTGCCTTGATGTCTTCCTACCTTGGAATGTGTACTCCGAAGGCAGCATTTTTCAGCTTTCGGACAAAGCCTGTATCATTTTAGCTCCAGCAGCCCCTTCAACCCAATTTTAAGCAGCAGGTCTCAGATCAGCAGGGTGCTGAACCCCTGATCACCCCTTACATTAGTATAAGTACTTTTTTCAGCCACACTGAATTTATAGCAGGTTTGCCAAAAGTTAATCTACCTGTTTATTTTGAACAATACTTATTTCATAGGTGGTACTTTGATGGTATTGTGGTAATACTACAGTACTTAGTGTTGTTTAATGCTTTCAGGACCTTGATTTTTACTTTGGACATTCCACAGAAGAAAGCAACTCATACAGTTTTGGAACAATATGAAGGTGATTAAACCATGACAGAGTTAAAACATTTTGGCAGATTTTTTTCTTGCATCGTTTAATGTTTTTTTATAGGAATGAGGGCAGTTTCAGGACAATTAGTTATTTGTTGAACACCTTTTGAGGTCCTGTGAGATGTACTGTTGAAGAGCATGCCCTTTTTGACTCAAATGCCCCTTGTTGTCCAATACAGCAATGTTCAATGTGGTGATGTAATTTCCACTGAAACAGGGAGCACATATTGAGTAGTTCCTCCCCCTTGTTATGATAGCCAATAGCGTTTTGCTTATATTACAGCTCGGCCAGAGCCGTTAAGCTTGGCAAAGCCACATTTGACAGTTTATGACAGACACAGCCTAACAGATCCCCCCTCTTGATTTATTATGAAACTGCTACTAAAGCACAACTGTCATAATCATGAGAGTGTAGTTTTTGTAGAATTTTGAAATTTATTTTGGTGCATGCTTGGCACCGGTTTATCTCTTCCTCTCATCAGTGCTGTTCCTAATGCCGAGTCTGTCTAACTGTTTCTCCTCTTAATCTACTCCATATTGCTTTTAAATGCAGCATTCTGTGTAGAATTCAAATAGGTATATATGTTTTGTGTTCGCTGTATGAACCGCTCTGTGCTATTGTGTCTCTGGACAGAATCTTTCCCTGTCCCCTATAAAGTGCGCTATGTTCCATTCAACATATTGAAAATAGTAATAGTGTGAACAAGTCACTGATTTTAGCCACAGCTTTAGCGTCTATTTATAATTAAGGGGGTGGGACGCTTGAGATTCTAGAGAGCATTTGATTGGAATATGATGAGAAGTTGAAGTGCAGAGGGAAAAATTATCAAAATCGTTGATCCATATTGGTGGAAGTGAGAGACTGTAAGTTTTAAAAGCTTATATCTTCCAAATATGAATTTTGTCATTGTTTTGGAGCATATTGGCTTATAGATAACCTTAAGGCTAATATATTCATACTAAAAGCCAAAAAGTCATTTTGATTTTATGGGGACTTTAATACAGTGGCCATTTTGGTAACCCATCGGCTAGTCAATATTGAAAATGCAAAGTTGCGCAGTATTGTACAGTACAGTAATCCCTGTATTGAACGATTAACATATTTATAGACTGGTATTATGTGGTATTTCATGGAACTTCAGGATACCAGGAAATTACCATAGTCTTTATTTAAATAAACATGGTTTTATTGGTGAAATATTCATGTTTGTTCTTTTAAAAGCTCTAAATGCATTTCTATGTTGGATAAACAATCTGATTAAACACTGACATACACACAATAAGAAAATGATGAACATCTGATAATAAACACATCCTCACATGAGACCACTGTAACTCAAATAGAAGAAACAGTCGCTCTCATTCTTTCTAACACACACACACACACACACACACGTTTGTTTTTGTGAAATGTGGGGACATTCCATAGGCGTAATGCATTTTATACTGTACAAACCGTATTTTCTATCCCCCTACACTGCCCCTGCCCCTAAACCTATCCCATCACAGGAGACGTTCAGTGAAAAAAACTCATCCTGTGTGATTTATAAGCATTTTGAAAAGTGAGGACATGGGGAACGTCCTCATATTTCACCCTCTTTTTGTAATACCTATGTCATACCCATGTCATTATACACATTTGTGTTCTGATATTTCACAAAAACATGCCCACACACACACACACACACACACACACACACACACACAGGCAACATGCTGTTTTTTTTCGAAATATATTCATTTGTAGTATAATTTTTACAATTCTGTAAGAAATGACCACTGAATTTAGAAGATTCTTCGTAAACAGCACATAATTCTCTGATATTTTCTGTTCTTCCTGCTCTTTCAGTCTTATTGTTTTCATTGCCTGTGGCTTGTTAAGACCTTGGAATAATACACAATGAGCACATGCATGCATGCACATACATAAACACACAAAGATAAACTGGCATCACAATATCCTTAGGCCAAACTCTCAGACATCTCATTACGGCCCTGCACATCTCTCTCTCTCTCTCTCTCTCTCTCTCTCTCTCTCTCTCTCTCTCTCTCTCTCTCTCTCTCTCTCTCTCTCTCTCTCTCTCTCATGCTGATTATCATCTCCATCTGTTCTCTCTCTCTAGAAGTGTGTCAGTGTTAGTCAGTGTCAGCAGATAACCTCATCTTCCCTCTGGTCCAGGACCAGTGTCCTAAAGCTTTGCCCCAAAGTATGTTAGTGTAGTGCAGCAACAGCAGTTTCCCCTCTCTTCAACCCAGGTTTTCTGTTTCTCACTTTCTCCTCTCTGACTTTGTGAGAGAAACCCTGCACATTTCAAGATTCATTATTGTTAACTCTTTCCATGCCAGCGTTTTAGTTTTAATATATAAATGGCCCCCACAATATTTTGTTGTGTGAATATGTAAACAGTCAATATATCAAAAGAGTTTAAGGAATATTCCTGGTTCAAGCTCACTTGACAGCATTTGTGGCAAAATGGTAGTTTTAAACAGAATTTCAGCCTGTCGCTTCTTCTCAAAAATGTGGGTTATGGAGAGGCATTTACTGTAAAATGAAAGTAAATGGGGCCACTTTTTAGAGGATTTAAAATCAGAAAAAGTTTATAATTTTATTTTATTTTAAATCCTGTTAAAACCTGTGTATTATTTGAGCTGGACTGTACACCGAGTGTTCTTAATTAAGAAAAGTGTCTTCTCATAGGATATTACGGAAGCACGTGTTGCTTGCTTTCTGATGGCAGACACTTCAAACTGTGAGATCACGTACAATAGTTGAGAGAGACGTGCTAATGGATCACAAGTGAGTGTTTTTTTTCACTTTGTAAGTTTCTGCATCTTCCACAGACCTCTCAGTCACAAATTCAATCCATTGATGACAGGATGTGTAACCGGTCTTTAGACCTCCGGTACAACCGATCAAATGGCCTGTAAATACCACAAAATGGAAAAGTTATTAAAAATGCAGCTGCATGTGTAGAATTTCAATGCAGAGTACAAATGCAAACGCTGTGCATTTATACGTACATTTAGTACACAGAATGTGTGTATTTGTGTAATGTACTGTGAGCTTACAACACTATGTAATATATTTGTTAATTTTGTTTTGTGCAATGGTGAATTGCACCGTGCATTTGTGGGAACCGTTGATGCTTTAACTCAATGAGAGTGCTATAAAACTGACTGGATCAGAAGTTGTTGTTGTGGTGTCTGCATCCCGTCTTTCTGCTACTCTTTGCAGCTTTCCGTGGCTGCTTTTTTAGCATTTTTCAAACCTGTGGTGAAATAGGATACCTAAAAATACTAAGGTACTTAATCATTTCAAACAATACAATAATTTTCGTTACTTTCAATATTTTCAGTGAGTGTGACGTGTTGTGTAACTCCCAGGGAACGCATGAGTAAATAAAAAATAAATAAATAAATTGGAATACCTTGAAATGAGCTTTGAATAAAAGTGATTGCCAAATGTAAAGTGTGCAGTGAGGCAGATAAGTGATAGAAGTGGTGGATATTGTGAAAGATTTTGCTTACTGCCCTCAACTCTGAAAACAGCGCTGTAGAAGCAAACTATGCACAGGCGAAATGAAAACGGGTTAACCTGCAGACCTAACGGCAGCAGTCTGCAAAATTGCCACAAGACATAAGCTGCTTCGCAAGGCAATACATCAAACTTGGCAAAGCATCTGTCATGTGCTCATCCCCAAGTACTTTAGAGATCCGCAGGTGTGCATGATAAAACTTAAGTCAAACATTGACTGAAATTCAACAACAAATACACACATTGCTAATGTTTGCTGCTGTTATTATTTTAAAGGATTCATTTTGCCTAAACAGATCACCCCTATGTCATTTATAATCTGTGATTTTTTTTATTTTTTTATTTTTTACATTTATTTTCAAAGAATTTTTTTTTTTTTTAAATCTAAATCGCTTTTAAAACACTGGGCATTATACACTTACTTGTTAAAGAGAAAAACTAGGCTTTACACTAAATGAAAGTCTGGTAGTGTGTGATACTTAGTCAAGTCATCACACAACTAACTAACGCATAATCATACGTCTTGTTTCTAGCAGATGTGTGACAAATGAGAACAGCATGCCTTCTAAAATCGTCTCCATAAAAATTAAAAAAAGTTTGATATCTTCAGACTGGATGGCATCTTAGTGTGAAGCTAGTCACATCTGACATTTTCTGTGAAATCTGTCAACTCCGAATGCCCAAAAACTGCAGACCCAGTAACTAGTGTCGCCTCCTTCAGACTGAAATTCTGGGCAGAAGTTGTTTAGTGTATTCTATTCTACTTTAGCTTTTATTGTTTGGGCAAATCATGTGACTCCATTCCACATCAGCTGTGGTATAATGGTATAACAATGCAAATGACAACAGTTCTTCAAATATATTAAGAACAATGAAATTAGATTGAAGAAGCTGTACAATCAGGGGAATGCTCTGTTTCCTGCAATACTACCATTGGTTGTGTTCTTTCAGTTCATCAGCTTTTGTGGAAATGTCAGTCAAGCGGAAGGCAAAATGCTCCTTGTTGTCTTTCTCCTCATATTATCAGATCATTATTTTCTGTCCTTGTCACAGGCCAATTTTCCCCCCTGTGTAATTTTGTTTCTTGTATCATCAGTGCCAGTAAAGGTCAGCAGCTGCCTTTATCAGACCTGCCTCCGCCTTTCAATCTTCAATCCTCTCAGCCTCTCCTCTCTTGTTATCATCATACACTCCTGTCATTCCTTGTTATTGTGTTGTACATGACCAGACACTCCATGGTAATCCATCTGAAAATAATATATAAGTAACAAAGCTGTAAGCAGTAGTTAACGTTATCCATCAGTTATAGGAAACTACTGTATTAGAAGTAAACTAAATGGACTTTACAGTTGAATATAACTGATAGACCTTGAGTATTTTGGGCTTTCATCTACTGCGACAGTTCTGTCTTTTTGACCCCAAGGCCATCCACATCCAACATTTTGAACAATACATATTTAACTTTCAGCTATACATTCTGTAATTTTGATTAAATTCCATTAGTCTCACACCCTTCATGCATGCAAAGTGTGCTGAATTTTCACCATAGTGAACTCAATAGGAAAATCCAGTTAATGCTGGATTTAGGATTTTAATCTTAACCTTGTGTTTGACTCTTGTGAAAATGTGTGACTCTTTTTGTAAATTTAAAAGTAAATTAGAAGATTAAATTAGTAAATTGGAGATTGTAAAAAAAAAAGTCAAATTAAAAGGAAATCAAAATTTTTTCTCCAAAAATGTATGAAACCAAACAGAATACAAAGAACTTGCCATATATACATGTTAGATGTTGTCTTTAAACTATGTTTTTAAAGGATTTCTCATTTTTATTATCTTGGGCATCATTGTTGTCATTGCCACACATAGAGGGAAAATTGCAGGAAATGTCTCATTTGTATGTGCGTGTTTGATGGTTTCTGCTTTTGTCCTCATATGCACCATTGACTCATGTTTGAGGTAGAAATTAGATTAATGCTGCTGTCTCTAGATGTGAGACATACTGACAGCTGTGACACTGTGTGTCAGTTGTTACAGTGAGTAGATGCATTCACTGTTTAAAGAGCTCTGCTGTTCACAGAATGCCAGATTCTCTCAACATAATTGTGTGAATGTATGTCTGTACGTGTTGACATTGATGTGTGTATGTATTTTGGGGCTCTCAAAGACTCGTACCCTTCAGGGAAATGTGTTCTGTCATATTGGGACAAACTGTGATCCTGCCACTCTTGAGCAAAATGCGTTTCTCTGGTAGGTCTTTTCCACCAGAATGGTTTGCGTTCTGGAGCCAGAGCCCATTCTTGGTCCGTTCTTAGCCAGTGTAACTGGAGCCTATCACAAATTGTCTGTGTTACCACATACTTGACAAACATGATGATGTAATGCTCAAAGTGTGTTGTTTACCTGACTATAACCAGTCTTAAAACAAACATTGCAAGGTGTTTGTGCAGGTAGTACAACACTTTAGCATACTGGCAGTGATTCTAGCTACTGGCATCTTTCATTAAACTGACATAGGCAGCATGAGCATCTGCCTCCTGTTCCCTGACTAGCAACCAGCAAGTTTTTTCAGGGCCGAAGTTGAGCCAATCTTTTTTTGGGGACTGACCTAGAAAATAACTACTAGTGGGTCTACACAGTAAAAAAAAGTTTAAAGCCTAAAAGTTTAAGGCAACCAGCTGCAGAACATTTTTGAGTTTTCTCAACTTAGGGTCAATTAGTTGTACAAACTTTTTTCATGTTAAATAGTTGAATAAACTTTAAAAGCTGAATTTGTCATACAACACATAAGTTTACAGTGTAGTTCACGGTCATGGCAAACCTGGAAAACACTTTAAATCTTCAATCTACTGTAATTCTACAGTATGAATAGCCCACCGTGAAATTACTTTAAAGCATATTACCGTAAAACAAAATACAGTAAATTCCAATATTTTTTATTGTATTTTACAATGTACTGTAAATTCTGTGGTATTAATACTCTGAAATTACTTTTACTGTAAAAAAAAACATGCAGTGCATTTACGTGATTAGTTCAATGTACAATACACTCTAAAAATGGTGGGTTAAAAACAACCCAATTTGGGTTATATTGGCAATACAGCTCTGGGTCAAAAAGAGGACACCAAAATAGGTTGGATATTAAAATCACACAGTAAATTATTACAATAAGAACACAGGCAGCAGTAATAGGCTAAGAATAAGGTGAATGCCTTCGAGCAAAGCCAAAACCATCAGGCTGAGTGCCACCAAGAAAAACACAGATTGAGAGCCTGTAATAAACATTGGGAATAAATGGGGTATTAGACTAAATCGACAGGATTTTACCCTCTCTGTTTATAGTGTTTATAATCACTCAATTACAAGCACTCTCAAGCATCATTTCGGCTTATTCGGTTCGGATTTGAAAGGAAACACTCTGACAAAAACCTCCAGTTTTAAAAGAACGCACTTCTCGCTGCAGTCTGTTTCAGAGTTCTCTCTTGAGGGATTTGAAGTGTCATAAGGGCCGCGAATATGAGCAAGTTTGTTTTAGGCCCTGCTTTTTCATTTTCAGTTCCCGCTCACCCCAGTCACTAGTCCATCTTTAAAAGAATGCGCTCTTCGCTGTAGTCAAAAGTTCTCTCTCCTCTCTGCTTTGATTCTTTTTCTTATATTTTTCGCACATTCCTATCATGAGCTTGAACATGAATAGGCGAAGACTTGTTCATACTCAAATTCCTATAGTCATTGTGAAACACCCATTCAGTGCCATTGGGCCATTTCTTTATATAGCAAATATTTTATATATTTTATTCTTTTTTATATAGAATGTATTGTGTAATACAGTACAAACGTGTAATACATAAAGACAGTATATTAGTGTTAAAATGGGCTGTAAATTAACAGTTGCTTACGGTACATTATTGGCCAGTATGTTACGTTTTTTTATAGAATTTTTATATTACTTTCAGAATTTGACCTTTTTTCACAGCAATTTTTTTTACAGATCTGTCAAGGGAAATGTGCTGTCTTAAATAGTTAAGAGCAGTAAGATTAGGACATGTAGTCCTATAAATAATTATGAGACCCCAATTAGTCATCAATTTACCATAGGTGCTTTTAAACATCACATCCTGCTGACACAATAAAGATGTTAAACCTGGAATATGAAAATAGTTGAAATAGCTCAAAATAAATCAGTTTTATCCTATAATTAAAATGAACAGATGCAAACGTGCGAACACACAAAGAAATCTCATAAAATGTTGTCCAGTGTTTCATAGTCTAAGCCTTAAGTATGCATATGGCACACTTTTTCGTAATCTGGTTGGTTGAATTCTACATGATATCCGGGAGGCGTGTCACGTTTAATGGTCCGCCTGGAAACCAAAGCGGTGACACCAAACCCCCTTGTGGAAGAAGAACGCCATTGTGTTTAAAACTGTGGCAATGAATTACTAGGATCAGCTAAATGTTGTTTTTTCAAACGTTTGTATAGTTCATTGCTCCATTGTTGCAGTAAACTTGCACAACGTTCTTGCATTAATCATTAGACGATGCAAGCCGATCTGTTATTGTAGGGACATCGACTTTACATTTTCACGCCCCTAAACATGACGTGGAACAAAGCAAACTGTGATTGTTTGCTTTACATGTCCTCTTGTGTGGTCCTCGACCAATGAAAGCTGCGATAGAGTCCAGTCCAGTCAGTCTAAAGGTCTGGCTACGTGAGACTAACGTGAGACTAAGTGTTTCAATACTCTTTAATTCTCAACCTCATAATGCCCCAGGCAACTGAGTCTCCCATTGTTTAGTAGATCAAGACCCTTGCTAGTGCCAAATTCGTGTTAACTATACACAGTTTTGCTAACTACGGAGTAAATTCAGTCAAATAAAACACTGTCCCTCTAAACTCTCTTCCCTCCTTTCTCTCATCCTCCCCCTCTCCTTGGCACTCGGTTCTATCTCTTCGTTTTTATTTTACGCAATTTTTTTGACATTCACTCTGTTGTGCTCTTTCTCTTTTCTCTTTGAAAGGTTGAGAAAAATAATGAGATGAATAATAATGTGTAATGGCTTTGATGTCCACAATGATATCATTAAGATCATCCTGTTTTCAGAAACCAGCAGAAAACACCCCCCAAAAAAGACTAACGCAGGGTTAAGTCTAGTCTGGTGATTAGATTAGTATATAATAGCATTTATCCTGTTTTCTACTTAATACCTCACTGTAACTTGGTGAGCCATGTAGTCACCCTGTAGGCATCAGTAGCCATGCACAGCATTTTGTCATTTTAAATCAATTTCATTCAGCTTCAGATGTATATGCACTCTGAATATGGGCGGTTACCGTGCACATGTAAAAAGACACTTTCATGGGATTTCAAAGATAAATGAAGCATCTTGTATTGAATCAAAACAGAACGCAATTTGTCCTGTTTTTCATACGTCAATGTTTTCTTTTCCCTAGTAATGGAGCCTAGGGCTCAGAACGGAAAGTATTGGGAAAGGGTGATGGGGGAATGCTTTTGCCTTATTTTGACACCTCACTTAGTTTTTGTTGTTGAATATTATCGTTTTTTTTTTATTAAAAAATACTTTATGCTTGCAAATACTTTGACATCAACATTTTCACAAATTAACATTTTTGTAGTTTACACAGAGACAATAATGGTATTGTTTTCAAAACCTTGCACTTTGAAACCTGTTTTCAAAAGTTTTCAGGCCCCCAAAACGCTGTTGTTTTGTAAATGAATTGCCAAAACTTCTAAAGGTTTCCGTTTTTAGTAGCAAATGGTGTTCCAGAAATGTTCATTTGTTGATACGTTCATAGATCCAGCACTTTTATTTCCGTGTTTATTTAACCCCAGCATGACAGAAGCTCAGTTGGAATAGTTTTTTTCTAAATGAGGTGTTTACAGATTTGAGCTATAAATTGGGTTATTAAAAGATTATAAGGCAAATTGTTCATTCATTTGGCTGCTTACTAGGGAATAAGATTTAAGTTCTTAAAGTTATTTAGTAAGTAAATGTAACGAAGTTCGTTGGTGGAAGGAAGGAGGCGGGAACCGGCGAACGTTCAACACATTTTAATTCAAAATAAATAAACAAAACAAAAGTAAACCGCGGGCAGCCCCTCACGGACGACTGCCCGCAAACACACACACATAATAAAACGTGGGCAGCCCCTCACGGACGACTGCCCACTGACACAACCAAACGTAAACAAAACATAACATAAAATCCAGGCCTGGTCCTCTCTCTTCGCTCCTCCTTTTATGCTCCCGTCACTCGGCCGCGAGACGAGACCGGTGTGACGCGCAGCTGGCACTCATTATCACTCGTCACCGGTCCGCTCTCGCGGTCCCTTGCCCCGCTGCTTGCCACAGTAAAGTAAATTAAGGCAAAGGTAAATGTGACCTTTAGTGTAATGTATTTATGTTAGAATTTTTACGTTTGATTGATCATGATTGAGATTGATTATATTCTGTTTTTTTAATAAATGAACAAAAAAATGCAGTTTAGACCTATTCAATGTGAAAATAATGGCTTTGACATTTTAATGAATTTTGTAGTTATGGGAAGGAAGGAGGCGGGAACCGGCGAACATTTAAAAGACTTTAATAAAATAAATAACCAAAATGAAAGTAAACCACGGGCAGCCCCTCACGGACGACTGCCGCGCACGCACACACATAATAAAACATAAACAAAACACAACGTAAAGTCCAGGCCTGGTCCTCTCTCGTGCTTCACTGGTGTCACTCGTCCTTATATGCCTCCAAGCTCCCTCATGAGAGGACTCAAGACCCCTCGTTCCTCCCACGTCTCTCGTTCGTCCACCTCGCCACAGACATTTACAGGTGCTGGTCATGTAGTTAGAATATCATCAAAAAGTTGATTTATTTCACTAATTCCATTCAAAAATAAAAATTGTAAAACTGATATGTTTCAAATGTTTATTTATTTTAATTTTGATTATTATAACAGCTCAGGAAAATCCCAAATTCAGTATCTCAGAAAATTAGATTATCGTGAAAAGGTTCAATATTGAAGACACCCGGTGCCACACTCAAATCAAAACTCCTGCAAAGGCATTTAAATGGTCTCTCAGTCTATAATCATCAAAATTAAAAGAAATAAACATTTGAAATATATCAGTCTGTGTGTAATGAAGAATATAATATACAAG
Organism: Gobiocypris rarus; assembly: GCA_023029165.1. NCBI lineage: Eukaryota > Metazoa > Chordata > Actinopteri > Cypriniformes > Gobionidae > Gobiocypris > Gobiocypris rarus. The sequence goes on from CM040914.1 coordinate 29,813,305, forward strand.
TTTCACTTTTTGAATGGACTTCACTCAAAAAAATGAACTTATGATGCTGTTCACTTTATTTAAGCAATTTATCTTGATTTAACACCATTATATCAGGTTTATGGTTTAAATATAATTGCTTCATGTTATATTGACTTAAAACCGTTACTCTTTGACATAACTTGATGTTTTTATTTTGAAATAACATGTTTCAATCAATCAACTTTATTTATATAGCGCTTTTACAATGACGATTGTTTCAAAGCAGCTTCACAGTGTTAAACAGGACAACATTGCAACAAAATTTGATTTGGCTAGTTTAATTTGGATAGTTTATAGAATTATATATGACCAAATTAATAAATTCAATTTGTATATTTAGTTGAGTAACTTGGATCATAATTTGAGTGTCCCCAACTGAGCAAGCCAAGCCAAAGGCAAGGAACCAAAACTCCATCAGGGCATGATGGAGAAAAATAAACCTTGGGAGAAACCAGACTCAGTCGGGGTGCCAGTTCTCCTCTGGCCTATTATTAACAGTGTATAATTATTACTCTGGCAACCTTGCAGGTCATAAATCATATTAGATAGGAATATTCGAAATTTTGGGTATGACGCCTTGCGAGGCGGGCTCATTTAGGATGGCGCGTCGATTACACAAGAATATGAATACTTGAAAGATCGGAGTTATTGCGCGAGGCGGGTTAATTGAGGATGACGTTCGGTGAGGCAAATTCAGAGGAGACACTAATGGACACGGTCTCAGCAGACACTCCAGGATGAGCTGGTCATGTCCAGATGCAGGTCCACCATCCGATCCGGACACGGCCTGGATCCGGCCGACTGCAGTAAACCTCGGGATAAACAGAGAGACTAACATTAGTGTGGATGCCACTCTTTTATGATGTAACGAGTACATCAGGTGTTATGGGAAGTGTTCGGTTCCGGCTGACCTAGTTAATGCAGCCTAACAATCAGTCATTTGATTTGAATAAAGAAAGTTAAAAATGTTCTATGTGTATGCCATAGTAAAGAGATGTGTTTTTAGTCTAGATTTAAACTGACAGAGTGTGTCTGCTTCCCGAACAATGCTAGGAAGACTGTTCCAGAGTTTAGGTGCTAAATAGGAAAGGATCGACCGCCTGCAGTTGATTTAGATATTCTAGGTATTTTCAACTGGCCAGAGTTTAGAGACCGCAATTGACGTGATTGGAGTATAATGTGTTAAGAGCTCACTTAAGTACTGGGAGCTAAACCATTTATTGCTTTATAAGTAATAAGCAAGATTTTAAAATGTATGCGATGTTTAATAGAGAGCCAGTGCAGTGTTGACAGAACTGGACTAATACGATCGTACTTCCTGGTTCTAGTAAGAACTCGAGCTGCTGCGTTTTGGACCAGCTGGAGTTTATTTATTAGGCGACCAGGGCAACCACCCAGTAGAGCATTACAATAATCTAGCATGAGCTCATGAGCATGTACTAATTGTTCAGCATTTTGCATTGAAAGCATGTGAGCGTAATTTAGATATATTTTTAAGATGGTAGAATGCAGTTTTACAGATGCTAGAAAGCGTGGCTTTCAAGCGAAGATTGGTATCAAAGAGCACACCCAGGTTCCTCACTGACGGCGAGGACTTGACAGAGCAGTCATCGAGGGTTAGACAGTATTCTAGGGCACTACTTGTGGAGCTTTTCTGTCCGATAATTAAAAATTCAGTTTTATCTGAATTAAGTTGCAGGAAATTACTATTCATCCATTTTTAATATCAGCTATGCATTCCGTTAATCTTGTGAATTGGTAAGTTTCGTCAGGGTGTGAAGAAATATAGAGCTGAGTATCATCAGCATAACAATGAAAACTAACGCCATGCTTCCTAATGATATCTCCCAGTGGTAGCATATACAGGGTGAAAAGCAACGGTCCTAACACTGAGCCTTGCGGTACTCCATACTGAACTTGTGATCAGTGTGACATCTCTTCATTTACTGCTACAAACTGATAACGGTCAGATAAGTAAGATTTAAACCATGCCAATGCAGTTCCACTAATGCCAACATAATTTTCGAGTCTATTCAAAAGAATATTGTGATTGATAGTATCGAATGCAGCGCTAAGATCGAGTAACACTAATAGAGAGATACAACCACGATAAGAGTAAATCATTTGTAACTCTAATTAGAGCAGTCTCAGTACTATGATACGGCCTAAATCCTGACTGGAAATCCTCACATATACCATTTCTTTCTAAAAAGGAACATAATTGTGAAGACACAGCCTTTTCTAATATTTTTGATAGAAAGCGGTAGATTCGAGATTGGTCTGTAATTGACTAATTCTTTAGGATCAAGTTGCGGTTTTTAATAAGTGGTTTAATTACAGCCAACTTAAAAGTTTTTGGTACATATCCTAATGTCAAGGATGAATTAATAATATTAAGCAGAGGATCTATGACCTCTGGAAGCATCTCTTTTAATAGCCTAGTCGGTATAGGGTCAAGCATACATGTTGTTGATTTTGATGTTTAATTTTTCCTCAGTGAGACTACAATGTTCTGTCTGAAGTGATACTGTAGTAGACGGCTGCATCGTTATAATTTTATTCCTAATGTTATCAATCTTACTAGTAAAGAAGTTCATAAAGTCATTACTGCTGTGTTGTTTACAAAGCGTCAGAAGTTGAAGCTTTATCCTTTGTTAATTTAGCCACTGTATCGAATAAATACCTAGGGTTGTGTTTGTTTTCTTCTAAAGAGTTGAGAAATAAGCAGATCTAGCAGTTTTTATGGCCTTTCTGTATGCAATCATGCTCTCTTTCCACAAATTGAAAAACCTCCAGTTTTGTTTTCTTCCAGCTGCGCTCCATTTTTCTGGCTGCTGTTTTAAGGGCCCAGTGTGCTCGTTGTACCACAGCGTTGGATTATTTGCTTTAATCTTCTTTAAGCGCCGAGGAGCAACTATGTCTAAAGTGCTAGTAAAGAGAGAGTCAGTAGTTTCTGTTGCAACATCAAGTTCCTCTTGGCTATCTGTAATTCTGAGGAGATGGAACTGATGAGGAAGATTATGTATAAAGCAATCTTTAGTCGCAGCGGTTATAGTCCTGCCATATTTGAAGCGAGGGGATGGCTTTGCAGCCTTAGCTATATTAAGTATACATGATATTAGGTAATGATCTGAGATGTCATCGCTCTGCTGCAGAATTTTAATGGTATCAACATTTAGTCCATGTGACAGTATTAGATCTAAAGTATGATTAAGGCGATGAGTGGGTCCAGATATGTGTTGTCTAACTCCAATAGAGTTTATAATGTCTTTAAATGCCAATCCCAATGCGTCTTTTTCATTGTCAACATGGATATTAAAATCACCAACAATTAGTACTTTATCTGCAGCCAGTACTAACTCTGATAGAAAACCAGCAAATTCTTTGATAAAGTCTGTATTGTGCCCTGGTGGCCTGTATACAGTAGCCAACACAAATGTCAAACGGGATTTATCATTTACACTACACAATGTTACATAAAGCACCAAAACTTCAAAGGAATTATATTTGAAACTAGACTTCTGAGTAATACTGAAGTTATCATTATAAATTACAGCAACACCTCCCCCTTTTCCTTTCAGACGCGGCTCGTGTTTATAACAATAATCTTGGGGAGTGGACTCATTTAAAGTAATGTAGTCGTCAGGTTTTAGCCAGGTTTCTGTCAAACAAGTAACCCAATCAAACAGGACTTTCACTTCCCAGCATGCTTTGCAAAGGGGCTGAATTCGGAGGCTAAATGTTTAAATAAAGAGCTATTTGATACATTTTTAACCAGATAAGACAATGGTGTTATGTTATTTTTTTGGAGGTTACCATTGTGGTGAAGTTTAGAGCATGTGCTTGGGGTGAGGACCTGCTAATAACAAATACAGTTGTTTAAATAATAAAAAACAATTTGGGCATGCCATGGATGTGGCAGAGCCAATGAGACCTTGTAAAAGGTTTTGTAAGTTGTAAAACCAGTATTTCACTAAATGAAAATAATAAATTAAACTGGATTAGCATAATTTAGAATAATTCAATTGAATAGTTTTGGACAAAATTAAGAATGTTAAACTGATTTAACTAAATGACATTGAATTAACCTTACGTAAAAAACTTAAGTTTACTGAAATTAACAATTTTAATTAAATTCAACATAACCCAATTACGTGGAACTTGTTGACATCAAAAATTAAGTAAAACCCATGTATAATTTTTTTGAGTGTTGGTGAAATAAATGAACTTTTTTGATGATATTCTAATTGTGCAGCACTTGTATAGAAGTCTGCCATTTACTATTGAAGAGCTTCTTGATCAAAGTACAAACACTGAACACTGTGTATAGTTTTTTTTGGGACCAAAATGTTGGGACCACTGAATTTTCACAATATAAGTTTATACTGTCCTTATCTGATCCATGAGCTACACAAGCTTTACACTCCCTACAGCTCGTATCATACTGTTTACACAGAGACTTTGACCCTTGTCTGTGATCACTTCCTGTTTTCTGGTAGAGTTCTGTTTCTCACTCACATTTCAGGTGCTTCTGACACTGTCGCTGATAAACTGATTAGCTCTTATCACAGTAGGTTTGTTTTTAATGCATATCCAGTTAATCATTCAGTTGAATACTTTAAATGTCAGTATTCAAATCTGTCACTGATGCTTTATAATGAAGGATGCATATAATTTGTAGCTGAAGTTTGTATGTTCATTTTAAGGCTTTGTTCATTGTTTGTACTTTGATCAAGAAGCTCTTCTATAGCATGTGACAGACTTCTGCACTAGAGAGACCAGTTGCCTATAGTATTTGCCTATTGCTGGTGAAATTATGCCTTGCATGATCTATATAAACAGTTACTATTCGGTTGATATTTGAAAGAGGAATATTTGCAGACCTTGTTGACTGCAGGTTGATGACAACCGTGTATTGTTTTTACATTTCTTTAAATGTATAGCTTTAGGTCATGTGCCTTCCATTGTGTTCTATACTTTAAAAGGTTGAGAAGGTGATGTTATACAGTTTTTGATATACTGATTGAAACTCTCTTCACATCCTGATAGCAATCAATAATAGCAATAGTCTAAATATAAAACAATTTACGTGTGTGTGTGTGTGTGTACGTGTATATATACCAAAATGCATATACATACTGTATATATAAAATATATACATTCTGTAGAAGTCTTGGCCAAAAAAAAAAAATGTTTGTCCAATCATTGCATTACATAGCTTTAATTGTTTTATAGAGTGCAAAAAATAGCCACTTAATATCACAGTGGCTTTGGCTATGTGTTTGTCAATAAGCGCATTTCAAAACATTCTTAAGGAAAGAGTTTTAAGACGTGAACCAAATCAGTGAGCTCAGAGATTAATCACAACAATACAACCTTAAATTCAAAGCCAAAATCTGAAAAAAGACAATAAAATGCAATACTCACTCTTTTGTGAGTGAATGAACTACTGATTCCATGATGGATAACTGAACATTCAGAAATTATGGTGCAATATGAAACTATTGAATATAAAATGCTTATTAATACATATAAAATATTTGAAGTTTATAGCAAGATATTCAACTGTCTATAAGTTAGGGCCATAACAACAAATTGATAACTAAAATAATCAACAAAAAATGTGTGGACTGTGCACTAAAAACATACGCCAGTCATATTACTTTATAGTAGTGAATAACACATTTCTCTGGACATAATGTCTGGAGGAATGCGGAAAGAACATAACCCGAACTGTCCTAAACATGAGAATACTTTAGGCCTCTATTAAGAGCTTAAAACAAACCCTTAAGCAAATAGTTTAAAGTGTTTGGTGCTTTGACAGATCCATGGTTTTTTTTTTTTTTTTTAAGCGTTCAAGACGTTTTACCCAATGCATGTCTTACATTTTACGGTTATATTATGAGTATTTCCATTTTGCATAAAGGCTAGTCCAGGTTGCAAAGGAGTCTTTGCTTAACTTCACAGACTACTAAACAAGTAGCGGCATGTGCATCAATCTGACACCTATTCATTGCATAGGAGTGCAATATTTTTGACTATTAATCATTTTACTATGTTACATATTCTGTTTTAATTATTTTAAATGCACAGTAGGCTTGAAATGTTACATTGACACAGTGACACAATTGCATTTTTATGAGCAGCAACTATAAAGGGAATGGGGTGTAAATGTAATATAATAGATATTTTTAGATTATCATCTCACTGGTAAGAGAGAGTGTTGGAGTGTTGTGCTCATGATGGAGTGGTATCAAATCTTTTGATCTTTCGAAGCAATCTTCACCAACATATTGATATACTATGATTTTTGATGTGCTATAAGATTCTGTGTTTACTCTACTGTTGTGTATTCTGCTTTTCTATGCTTTTTGTTTTTTAAACAAGTCTTTCTTTTTAATCACAACTTCAGTTGCCAGTGATCTCATTCTTAAAAAAAGATCTAATTTCTCCTCAGGGACCTACTGTTTAACCAAATCTACCCTCGGCTGGTGGAGAACTCAGTGGCCAGAGGTGTGTTTCTGGAGAGTCTGGAGCCCTACATTCTGAGCGAGAGGATTGGCTGTCTGACTGCACCTGTCATGAGAGACCTCCTCAGCTACTTCCAGGAGAACGGCATGATGGATAGCGTGGAGGGATGCCTGGTCCACATGGACATCACTAACCTGGACATCCAACAGGTGTGTATGTGCAGAAGCTTCATAGCTGCAGCACTTTGTCATCTGTATTACCTGAGTCAGCATATGTCTACCTAAAAACATGGATGTTTGTAGGTGGTGGAGATGTGCTGGGATAACCAGCTGTATGACGCCATGATCTACGTCTTTAACAGTGGCATGAACGACTACATCAGCCCCATGGAGGTATGATAATGTGTGTTTTTGTGCTTTGTGCTAAAAGGTGAATTAAGTCTGGAATATACTCTTCACATCCTGATAGCAATCAATAATAGAAGTATATATATATATATATATCAGCAGCCATATCACTGGTTTTCCACTGAAGCTAAGCAGGGCTGAGCCTGGCCAGTACCTGGATGGGAGACCTCCTGGGAAAACTAGTTTGCTGCTGGAAGAGGTGTTAGTGAGGCCACCAGGGGGTGCTCACCCTGTGGTCGGTGTAGGTCCTAACACCCCAGTATAGTGATGGGGACACTGTACTGTAACAAGCACCGCCCTTCGGATGAGACGTTAAACCGAGGTCCTGACTCTCTGTGGTCATTAAAAATCCCAGGATGTCCTTCAGAAAAAGAGTAGGGGTGTACCCCCGGCATCCTGGCCATATTTGCTCATTGGCCTCTGTCCATCATGGCCTCCTAATTATACCCATATACTGATTGACTTCATCACTCGGTCATCAATCAGTGTGTGTGTTGGGCGTTCTGGTGCAATATGGCTGGTGTCGCATCATCCAGGTGGATGCTGCACATGAACCTGCACATGGTTGAGAAGATTCCCCCCTTTCCATGTAAAGCACTTTGAGTACTCAGAAAAGTGCTATATAAATGTAACAGATTTTTTTTGTCCAATCATTGCATTGCATAGCTTTAATTGTTTTATGTAATCTATTGAAGAGACACAATCCCTTTATATGATGAACAAAATATGGTCAACGGAAGCTCAACCGCACTTAGTTGTTCTCATGTTTGAGCTTCCATTTACCATATTTGATACAATATGTCACTACGATATGTCTTCTAAAACAGATCAAAATATGAAACATGTTTGACGTCCTCCAACTGGATGGAATCAGTCTGAAGTAAAAAAAAAAGAAGAAGAAGAAGAATCTGTGCCCATCATACACTGTGATTTTCTGTGAAATCTGTCAATTCCAACAGCCAAAATCTGCAGACTTGCTCCAGCAACTAGCATGACTCATCCAAACTGCAAATTGGGGCCAAAAACTGGGCAAAAGTCATGCATCCCAGCTTTTAATGTTTTATTTTTCATTCACGCTCTGATGGTCTAATTGCCACACAAAGCAGAAACCTGGTAAGCCTTTTGGGGACACCTCAAGGGTGTGTGCACATTTTTGATGTGTACACATGAGTTTTTGTGCATAAAGTGAGGTTTTCTCACCATTAGGCTAGAAAAGAAGATGAAAGGCTTGTTGTCAGAGGAATCTTCTGAACCCTAGATGAAAGGGGACTGAGAAAGGGATTCATTTGTTTCATGGCCAAAATGTCACACACATGCACACTGACCAAACACAACAAAAGCGTTGTACTTGATTACGTGACCATGTCTTGCAGGTGCTGCTGGGATTGTGAGGGAGAATAGACATCAGTGTTGTATACATTTTTATCTTGATAAAAACACAATGTGAAAAACACTTTCTCAGCCTATTGTTCTGTGTTTGCTGGTCTGAAAATGAAAAAAGGTTTGTCTTAAGAGTTAAAGGATTAAATTAAAAGGGACCCCCATTTAGGTTTGTACTCACACTAGGTGATCTGAACCATGCTGAGCGCATTTGACCCCCAAGGTCTGGTTAGTTTGACTAGTGTGATCGCTCTGTACCGTGCCCGGGCACGGCTCATTTATCCATCCCTGGCCTGCTCGGAAGAGGTGGGCCAGAGCACGGTTCAGTTGGGCTTGTGCGCGGTACACATGTAGTGATTAGTAACCATGCCGAAGCACGGAACAGATACAACTTTTGTGTGTGCTACTGTCATAAATGATAAATCTATTAGGCAGTCTATTAGCATATTCCTGTTTTCTTTAAAACAAAAGTTCGCCCCGAACGTTAAGTGCAATGTGAGTGCAGGCCAGGCAAATTGCGCCAGGGCACAGTACAAGGCAACCATGCCTATTGTGAGTACATCCTCTTTTTCTGGTCGTATCATGCACAAACTTCCCGAATAAAACCAAATCATGACAGCTTGCTCCATCCTCTCTGATTTTACTTTCTTTGTAGTTAACATTAATTTTATTGTTGGTTATTGTTTGACAGTAGCTATGGAAACATACTTTTTTTATATACATACATATATATATATATATATATATATATATATATATATATATATATATATATATATATATGTATGTATGTATATAAAAAAAGTATGTTTCCATAGCTACTGTCAAACAATAACCAACAATAAAATTAATGTTAACTACAAAGAAAGTTATATATATATATATATATATATATATATATATATATATATATATATATATATATATATATATATATATATATATATATATAATTTTTTATTTTTATTTTTTTTTTTATATATAATATGAGTTGCAAATGCTTTATCATGTTGTCTTTTTAACAAATGTTATACAAATAAATGTTCTTTTTCCTGCTTCTCAAGAAACTCTTCCAGGCGATTGGTCCTCATCTGCGTGAAGGAAAGCCTCTCACAGGTAGAACAGAGAGCAAAACTACACCTGCATGCATGCATACATCGACACCGGTCCCAGAAAATGTCTCTGTTTTTTTTTCTCCTGCTATGTTTTTGAAAAAAGTTATTTGGTTTAATAGAGTAGTTGGATTAGGTATCAATTAACAATTTTTTAAAGCATTTATCAGTTTAGGTTAATGTTCATTGATGTTCAATATATGTTTAATTTGTAAATATACTGATGATGGTTGTTGGGCTGCACTATTAATCAAAATAAAACCAAAACTTTCATATGGCTTTCAATTATCAAATCACAAAGGCTGTGATTTTATTAAATAAATATATGCGCTGCGTGTTTCAGAGTGAAAAGCGGCAATGTGTTCTTGTACGGTCTCGCTTCACAATAAATAATGCTCCACACGAACTCTCTGGCTTTGGGTCGAGAAACATTTGAGAACCGCAAACGTTGCCAACATGTTCCAACCATCTTGCGTCAATACACAAAACCAGATGACGCAAATTCCTGTGAAATATGACCTCAATGTGAATACTGATTTTTATTTTTATTTTTTTTATTTTTTAAATTCATAACTAAATGTAAAACCTAAACATTAACCAAGATTAATAAATGCTGTAAAAGTATAATTTATTGTTTACCTAATGCATACCTAATATTGCCAATAATTAAAAATAATATTTACTTTAAAGGAGTCATGAACTGGCTTTTTTATTTTTATATACTGTTGTCTGAGGTCAACTTATGACGTTTGTGTGGTTTTTACATTAAAAAACATCATAATGAGTAAGTAATAGGCTATTTTCTACCCTGATTTTGAGTCTAGCTCTTGAAACACTCTGGTTTTATTGGCATGTCACATTGAAGACTTCAAAGTAAACGCCCACTGCTATAATTTGATTAAAGTTTTGCATATTATAATGATCTTCGGCTCCCCCGTGAGTACACGTGAGTGCCTATGTGGAGAAACGGCAACCGGAATGATACGCCCACAGGGCTCGCAAAATGTCTTTATAAAAAAAACCCAATGATTTATCTCTCATCCACTCACAATTAATTGGAATGTTATTTTTTTTATTACTTGGCCGGCCCGATCAGTGGATATAACCGCGAACCGTGCAACACACACACACACACACACACACACGTGTTTGTTTTTGTGAAATGTGGGGACATTCCATAGGCGTAATGGATTTTATACTGTACAAATCGTATTTTCTATTCCCTTACACTGCCCCTCCCCCTAAACCTATCCCATCACAGGAGACTGCGCAGTTTACTTTCTGTGAAAAAAAACCTCATCCTGTGTGATTAATAAGCATTTTGAAAAGTGAGGAAATGGGGAACGTCCTCATATTTCACCCTCTTTTTGAAATACCTATGTCATACCCATGTCATTATACACATTTGTATCCTGATATTTCACAAAAACATGCCCACACACACACACACACACACAATTACACGTGTATTTCACTATTTAAGATAATATTTGAAACATGCCATAAGGCTTATTGCTTAGAAGTTCGATCTGGTTTAGCTCCACATATGCCTATGTTATTTATCTAACATGGCACGAATGGCATTTGACTGAACTCTGACGTCACAGGTAAGTACATTCGCAGATTGATCGTTTGCTGAGCCAGCTGTCAATAAAAGCTTTTCTATGCACAAGAGATCCTTAGCTAATAATGCTAACTGTGCCAACCAGAACCAGTTTTGTGTACAATGATCAAATATACAAAATCTGCCAAGAACACTGATATTAATAGATGATTCAAAGTGTAATAACTGTGTAAATGCCACTGATATTACGCTACCACAGTAAAAAGGTTTTTCTTTCTAAAATCTGGTCAGCTAATGCTAAACTGCAGTGCACCTAATCACGTTTTCCATTTGTTTCCTGCCACAGATGAGCATGTTGTGATGGGAAATAAACTGCTGGTGTACATCAGGTGAGGTGACTTTCTACGCAAGTACTGCACTCACGCACAGTTTGCAGGCTATAACACATCTGTTCTTTCTCCTCTGCCAGCTGTTGTTTGGCAGGACGTGCCTATCCATTAGGTGACATTCCCGAAGATCTGGTACCTCAGGTGAAAAACCAGGTAAGTAGTTTGATTTAAACCCATATTGCATTAAGCAAACATGTATTGTTTGGTTAGCAAGTGTACTGCTAATTTCTGCAGTCACACACTCATGTTCCATACAACTGAACACCACAACACTCAAGTTTGTTCTGTTTGTATGGGGTCTCTATGAGTCACGCCACTGTTTCTGCCTCAGTTATATACAGCACAGATCTCACAGAGGACACAAGCGCATGCGTGTTTGGTATTCTCAGCAGTTTGCTCTCAGCAGGGCTTTTCCTCTTTGTTGCCCATCCAAAGTGCTCAAGTAATTCGTTCTGGGATGGACGACCTCCAAAGGAACTTAAATACAGACATGGATCGCACACACAACCTAAAGCTACTCTCGCTCTCTCTCTCTCTCATACAGACACATAGAGTGCTGTCACACTCTGTAGGTTTGAGTGAAAAGCGTAACAGAAAGGGTTGTTTACTTCGATGACGTGTAGAGATGATCTGCACTCAGACAAGACAGAATGTTCTGGGGAAAAAGCTTTGGGTTTCAAGATGGCCTGCAGGATACACACTATTAGAAAAAAATCTATATAAAAACGGAAAATGTGCTGGTATTTTTCTTTCAGGACATTATCCGTTAAGTTTACAGACATTTATTTTAATCCCAAAACACATCAACATGCAATGCTCAATTTAAAAAAATGGGTAAAAAAAATTTTTTTTGGAAAATTGTCATATTAACACAGTATATTGGGTCCCACTTTTATTTTTTCTTAGACTGCAGGATACATGAGAGATTATGCTACATGTTAAATTCAGTAGTTAAATTAAATTCAGTGGTAAATTACTCATTACTGACTAAAAACACACTAAATCAGTTACATTTAATTTCTCTCTCTCTGTCACTCTCTCTCTGTCTCTCTCTCTCTTTCTAAATATATTTATACCATGGTCTGTGCGAATATTTAATTAAGATTGGCAAGAAGGTGTGTGTTGAAACCATGTTAACCATGTATAACTTTTTTAGCTTTGTTACACAATCCTTACATTATTTTACTCCGTAGAAAAGTAATGCTTCATGTTGGGTGGTTTTTGCTTCTACATTAAAACTGTGTAATGCATACCTAGCCATGGATTATCCCTGGCTATATCACACACACACACACACACACGCGCACATACACACACGCACATCTGGTTCACTATCTTTGTGGGGACTCTCCATAGATGTTATGGTTTTTATACTGTACTAACTGTATATACACAAGTCCCCATGAGTCAGTATGCATTCAGGTTGAATTCCCTACCGGTATAGAAAAACATGAACACACATATACACACACACCCACATATATCTGTAAAACACAGTAGTGTACAAAGTACAATAGAATGTATGTAATGCAGAAGGGTGTATTACATAGAGAAGGTGTTGTGACCCTGTGTGTGAATGTAATATTTTATTTGGCGTATCATCTTTTGGGCACTAAGGGGTCATGTTCAAAGAGACACATGTGCCCAGAGAGACTCCTGGTCCTCTTTGATCCTTCAATGCACTGACACACATCCACACATTCCCCTAGTCACACATTCCCCTAGTCATACACACACACACACACACACACACACACAGACACACACTCAGACACAGTGTCACATCTGCCGGTCCATATCCTCGAGCCCTCCCCTCCTCCCTGCTGTAAAACACAACATTGGCGTTGCAAAGATGAGTACCTCCAAATTATGCCCAATTACATCTTTCTATGTGTGTGTGAAGGGCAGATAATGACTAACCTTTTGGTACTTGCTTCTCTCACACAAACACACACTAGTGGGAAAGTGTACCACCTGATCACCATGGCAACTAGTCAGCCCTTCACTGTACTCCAATAATAATGGGTTGAATTTTGATTTAGTTATGGCATAGAGGGACTGGCCCTAGAGTATATACCTGTAGAATAAATGAGAGGGATTTGAATATTACAGTGTTTTTTAAAACTTTACTGTAAGGTCACAAATGATTATTTTTGTAATGTATTCTTAAATTCCTTGGAAAAAAACATTGTTACATTACATCTTTTCATAAATATTTACATCCACAGTTAAAACATTATAATAGTTACATTTTAATTGTTACACTATAATGCATAAATGCATAATACATACATCAAATGACAAAGCGAAATTTAAACAAAAACATCATAAGCCAAGTAGCCTATGTGCATCAGCAAAACATATATAACAAGTCAAGAGAGTGAACAACGCACATCAATAAAGGAATGTTTTAATGTTCACTATTTAAGATAGCCCATCGGGCCCTGGCCCATTCATGTTTGACCCAGATTCTGATCCTAAATCACAAGACAATAAACCAACACCTCCTCAAATACAAAGGATACTCCAGCCTATGACAGTGTGATAAGTTATCGTAAATTGTTTAGTTAGACATAATCAGTAGATATCAAACGATCAATAAAAATGTAATATTATCACATATAAAAAACATATTTTACTCACATAAGTGTGTTGCATCATTCCTGCCGGATCCAATATTGAAGGCACAGCATCATATATTAATCTCATTCTGTCTGCAAATCCAGCCTCTTGTTTACAAACGAATCCATGGTGAAATGAAGCGAACAAACATGCAGTGTCTTACACACGTGAGCTGGATCTTCATGAAAAAATGTTCAACAGCATTCCTAATATTGGAATCCGGTGGAAGCTAATGCGGCAACTGTGTTCTTTTATATCCAGGCACTCTGTTTTGTAATCTTCCATGTTTATTGCTTCGTAGCTCGATCTGGTTTAGCTGCACCATGTAGGCCTATGTTATTTATCTATAACATGTCAGGTGTAAGTTTGTGGGCGGGGCTATAGAATTAGGCGGTTTTATTCTTCTGTTGAGGCGGTGTTTCGCTGCACTCTGACGTCACAGGGAGGCAAATTCACAGATTGATTGTTTGCTGAGACAGCTGTCAATAAAAGCTTTTCTTTTATTAACAAGGAAGTTTTCAGCTCTGAAACTTACAGGATATTCTTATATTACCATGACCTTTTATATATAAAAAAAATCTCAAGAGAAAGTTGATTTCTCAATTCATTACCCATTTAAAAAGAAGTTGTGTGCATTTTATGCAGTATCTCTGAATTAATTCCAGGTTTTTGAGTTCCTCATTCGTCTGCACTCGGTGGAGGCTGCGCAGGAAGAAGAAGTGTATCCCTACATCCGAACTCTCCTGCACTTTGACACCCGAGAGTTCCTCAATGTCCTGGCGCTGGTGAGCATCATCTAATCCATAACTCAATAAGTATAACTCAATACATGAGTGCTCTAGTAATGTGTTATACATTCTAGTCAGGGTGTACTGCTGTTCACTTGCCCTTTAATCCAATCTGAATGTTAATATCTCCTCGTTTTACAGACATTTGAGGACTTCAAGAATGACAAACAGGCTCTGGAGTATCAGCAAAGGATTGTGGACATTTTACTAAAGGTGACAGAAACATATTTCACACTCTGTTTTTCGCCCTTCCAAATCTCTCTCTCTCTCTCTCTCTCTCTCTCTCTCTCTCTCTCTCTCTCTCTCTCTCTCTCACACTCTCACACACACTCTCTCTCTCTCACACACACACACACACACAAAGATTTCCCCATATTTGTGTAAAAGCTTTGTCATTGGAATGTAAATCATGTGAATGGGATTATATTTTTCTGCTGCAGAACCGGCTCAGTCCTCAGCAACTTAAATCATCATCAATCATCTCTCTCTCTCTCTCTCTCTCTCTCTCTCTCTCTCTCTCTCTCTCTCTCTCTCCCTCCATCTGTAATCATTTGTTCATTCATAAAGCACAGAGACCACAACCTTGTAACCAGGCCCCCATGGAATCCCTCATAACTATGCCAAAAATTCAGCAGAACTGAAATGCTTGTCATTCTCAAACCATTTTAAAGAATTCCCCAGTTAATGCTGCAGTCCGTAGTTTTTCCTCTTTGTTCGCCATCTCTGTTTGAAATCTGCAATTGCAGTTATTCACGGAATGATCAACTCTACGTGAGTTGTGCCTCGGCACCGCACGGCACGTATGAATACAATGTTTTGAGGAGAATGTGCGTCTGTCATGAGAAGGGCTGTCAGTCACTGCGCCGTGTGGATACTGTCATTCAGAATCACAGATTATACTGTTTGAACGTATGACCAACATAAGAATGTCATCTGAACAAGTAAGTAGCTAACATCCACTTTTGTGCTGACCAACTAGGCCTACGTGGGAAAAGCCTCGCAAAGCACAAACAAAGCACAACAAAGTAACCGTAACTTTTACTCTATGAATCAAGCGAGGTACTGTTGCATAATAACCATTGAAATGTATGACCTGTTCAGCAGAAAAAAACTGTCTCTGCATCCGTTTTGAACCCCTTCGAAGCACGGAGTTAACGCCACCTTTCAAAAGCCCTTTTTATCCTTGTTTTGGCTCGGTTGAAGTCTCTCTTTTTTCTGCACCCATTCTGAAAGTATTTCATACATATTTTGCGTTTTACGTGCAAATCTCCAGATGTCACTGTCACTGATTGAGGTTTCAACCTTTCTAGATCTGCTATCAAATTGATAAGTTTAATCATATCAAGCACTGTGAGAAAAGACTATAAATCTCCACCTCCAACATCCTCACACGCGATATAGCCTACTAGCTGGTACACCTTCTTTATGTGTACAGATGTGATGCAATGACGCAAAGATATGCTCGAATCTCCCACGGAAATCCACCAGTACCACTGGAATTAAAAACATTATTACAAGCTAACCGCTGTAAATCGAGCTAAGGTAAGCAGATAGTTTTGAACACTGGTTATGTACTTGCTCAAAAATTTATTTTGGATAATTTTTAACCCCAAAAAGCTACAGACTGCAGCTTTAAACAAATCTAGGGGGAAAAAACTATGTTCTGCTTGGATTAAATTTCTCTAAAATTCCAAACTTCCTTGAATGAGTGATTTTATAGAAAGCCTGTGTCAATGTTTGTGAATTAAGATAGTACTACTTTGAAAAAAAGGATACTTTTTCAAGTAAGGATACACAGAATTCTTGGTGGCTTTAATTAGAAATTCTCAATTAAAGTTCTAATTACTACAATCTTTTTATTAAAATTCCTGACTTTTGTTTTACATTACTGTAATTTATATGTGAGGTATTAATACTTATGTGTTTAGTAAAAATATCTGAACCTAAGCCGGTAACACTTTATAATAACTACACACTTTGAAGCATTAGTTAAGCATTAGTACATAGTTAACTCATCATTTATAAAGCATTAATAGACATTAGTAGGCAGTTTATAAACACAGTTATAAATGCTTTATTCTATTTATAAGCACATCTATAATGACTATTTACTAATGCTTAAATAATGCTTCAAAGTGTGTAGTTATTATAAAGTGTTACCCATAAGTCAAGTCAACTTTATTTATATAGCGCTTTTAACAATGCAGATTGTTTCAAAGCAGCTTCACAGTGTTAAACAGAAATAATGCAACAGAATATATTTTGATTACCATACAGTGACAATGTGGGCTTCGATCTGTAATTAGATCAGTAATTTAGTCTATATGGTTAATTTAGTTTAACAATTAGATTTATTTGATGAAAACATGCGGAAATAGCGCCCCCTGCTGGCTGTAGTCATTAGCCTCTGGCCAAAAACTCCTCCGATGATGCAAAATGACGATATTTGCGTCATCGGAGGAATTTTTCCAGAAATAAAATACATAATTCTCTCGTCTCAGGGTCATATGAGGGGGAAAAGTATGATAATTTGAATATACTCCCGGGTTTCTACTGATACAAAGCTTAATGCTAATCGCTGAAGTAACCCTTTAACTGTTTAACTCAGTAACATGTTAACTTGTTCATCCATGTGCATAACAAAACAGAACTACACTTAGTTATCATTCAGTAGAGTGTGCACAGAAACATTATCATTAACTCTATAAAAAGTTCCCTCTAGTTAGAAGAATGTTAAATACTCCTGAAGTTCACTTTGGATGTTGCTAAATGGCTTGATAATTGAATGTTCAAGGTAAGTCAAATCATCTTTATTTATATAGTGCTTTTAGCAGGTCCAATTGTTTCAAAGCAGCTTCACAGTGTTAACAGGAAAATAATGCAACATAATTTGTACAGCTCTGGTGAGAACGGTGATGTTGTCCAGCTAATTTCAATTATCATATAGTGTCAATGCGGGCAGATCAGTAATATAGTTTAAATTTAGGTGTCCCCAACTGAGCAAGCCAAAGGCAACGGTGGCAAGGAACCAAAATTCCTTCAGGGTCAGAATGGAGAAAAAAACCTTGGGAGAAACCAGGCTCAGTCGGGGTGCCAGTTCTCCTCTGGCCGACGAACAAACAGTGTATGATTGTAATTCTGGCAACATTACAGGTCAGAATTCATATTAGATCAATAGATATTCATAATATTATTCGATAGATTGGAGTCGTTGTGCCGGAGACAGGTTTATTAAGGATGTTGTGTCGATGCAGCATTTACAGGGCAGAGTGTAATTGACACACTCTTTGCAGACATTTCAGGGATGCATTGGTCATGTCCAGGCGCAGGTCCACCATCTGATCTGGATACAGCCTGGTTCCGGCTGACTGCAGTAAACCTCGGGATAAACAGAAAGATTGAATGTTGTACCGCTTACCATGGTCTAATCATTTTCCTTGAGTGAAATCTCCTGAAACACGAAGGAAAAACTTTCATTGGACAAGACACATTGAATTAAACATGACTATGAAGTAGAATGACTGAAAAAGTATTTTCTTTCAAAACATTCTTCAATAATCTGTTTTATTTACAACTATATTTACTGTGTATATACACACTAACAAATTCCCTGTGTGTGTGCATACTTTTCCAGGTTATGGTGGACAATTCCGACTTCACCCCATCTCAGGTCGGCTGTCTTTTCACATTCTTGGCACGACAACTTGCCAAACCTGATAATACCCTCTTTGTTAACCGGAAGCTGTTTGACCAGGTGAAGTGTCTATCTTTTTTTTTCTTCAGTGTCCGTTTTTCAGTGCCTCACCTTTTCCATCGTCAGCCTTTTGCCATTTTTTTTTCATCAGAGCTAAAATGTTAACAGCAAGAGATTTCTAGCAAGGTGTTAGTTTTGGTAAAGACAATTAGCAGCTTCTGTAAAAATAGCTCTCCCGCATTGGAAGCGTTATGCTTGTTTTTCTGCATGTTAAATAGTTCATGATTTTGCACCCTGCATTGGGGCCTGATCTAAATTAGTCTGGAAGTTTTTCAGCTACTTTCAGGAAAGTTGTCACTTGTTATTCAGTATTATTCTAGCTTTCCTACATGGAAATGTGTTTTGTTGAAATGTATTTTATCTGTTGCTCATTGTCTTTTGCAGGTTCTAGAGTTTCTGTGTAGTCCAGATGATGACTCTAGACATACAGAAAGACAGCAGGTATAAACACATCATCTGTCTTAAAGATCAGTCTTAAAGGGATCCCCTGGTGTTAAGACTCGTATGGCTAAATATAACATAAATTATGTCTCTTCCTGAAATATGTAGTAGAAAACCCATGAAAGATCTATGTTATGTATAAAATCCATTACATATTTGGACAATGGGCGGCGCCATTTTGTTTGAGTTCTATGTCGATCACATAGAACGGTTGCATTCGGCAATAAACTTGCTTTGTAATTCAAAAAATACATGTGCACACAAACTCTCACACACACACACCAACATATCTGACCAAAATGCTGCCCCCCCCATATCCTCAAATAGGACACTATTTGAGGGGACAGCCAATTGTAGTGGTGGCCGTTACCATAGTGGACATGTTTGAGTGCACTTATTAAATTCCACATTGCACCACAAAGTACGCTCAACGTCTGTCTGACGTCACACACTCGTTTTCATTCACTCCTTCAAGTGAACTGTATTAGTGGACTAAAGTAGGAAATAGTGAATGAGAGTTTTGGGGGCAATTTCAGATTCAGCCAGGGAGAGTGCTGGGCTGCCAAATCAGAACCAGGTGACAAATTAGGCAAGTCAACCCTCATGTATAACATTACAGCTGATTGAGCGTGTGTGTGCACGCACAATGTGTGGATGTGTGTGTGTGTGTGTGTGCAAAAAAGGTTTCAGAGTTAAACAAAACCAATGAATTGCTTTGTAATTGCATTTAAAACACACTCAAATACACGTGCACACAAACTCACACACCAACAGATCCGCGCACACACACACACACACACACACACACACACACACACACACACACACACATACACGCACTGTGCGCGCACACTTACACACACATCCACTGCACTGTGCACAGTGTACGCGGTGTGTGTACGTGCCGATCTGTTGGTGTGTGTGTGAGAGTTTGTGTGCACGTGTATTTGAGTGTGTTTTAAATGCAATAAAGCAATTCATTGGTTTTGTTTAACTCTGAAACATTTTTGTGGAAAAATTAAACAAATCCAGTTGAGTTCCATATGTCCTCGACATAGAACGCAAACAAAATGGTGCTGCCTATTGTCCAAATATGTAATGACTAACAAAAAGAAAAAAAGGTAGATCCTTCATGGGTTTTCTACTGTACATTTCAGAAAGAGACATAATTTATGTTATATTAAGCCATACAAGTCTTAACAACATGGGATCCCTTTAAGATTGGTTAAACGATTGATTAATTAGGTCATATGATCTTCACATGATGTGCTGATATTGGTTGTGTCAGGTTCTTCTGGAGCTGCTGCAGGTTGGTGGTGTGGTCCAGTTTGATGAGGGGCGTCTCCTTGACCTCGCAGAGAAGGCGGAGTTGTAAGCAATCTTCCAATTAAGAAAGCAGAACAGTTTAGCTTCATCCAACAAACAAATATACAGCTGAAGTTTTTGACTTTATAGTCCAAATTAGTTCGATCTTTTTTAATTTTTAATTTTTTATGAGATCATCCATCTTCTGCTGTACAACATAAACAGGCCATTCATAGATCATAACAAATCATCATCAAGGGTCTGGCATATGATTCGAGGTGACATATATTTGATTATTCTATGGAAATGTGGTTGATAAATTAAATTTACCTCATTGAGTCAACTCACTAATATGTACATTAATTGGGTTACTGTAATAGAACATTTCTGTTACAGATACATAAATGTAGTTGTATATTTTCTTGCCAGAATGACTTGACAGAATGCACGTGGGTGAATCTAATGAAACCTGACAAGATTATATCCGGATCATATTTCACCCTGAAATCAAAAGGAAGAAATGAGAAATTATATTTTACTGAAAGAAAATGTATCATAAATAAAACAGACTATTTATGCATATAACATTGTTACCAAAAACAAACAAAAAACAACATCAACAACTCAATAACCCTTTAGGGTCCAATTGGTAACTCACTGGTAACTAGTTGCTTATTACCATACATATTACTAGGATTTTGGCTGTTCATTAGTACTTATAAAACACATATTTATCCCTTATTTTGCATGACCATATTCTATGTCCCTTAATCCTACACAATACCTCAATTTAACAACTAGCTTACTAACTAATAATAAGCTGTAATCAGGAGTTTTTAGAGGCAAATGTCATAGTTAATATTTAGTTAAAAGTGAGAATTGGACCCTAAAATGTGACCAACAATTCAAATAAATGCTGTTCTTTTGAGCTTAATGTATTCATCAAAGAATCCTAATAATCGTATTTTCTCAAAAATATTTAGCGGTTCAACTCTTTTCTACATTGACGACAATAGGGAACTGTTCTTTTAAAATTGTAATAATAACAGTATTATGGACCGAATAAATACTATTTCTTTGTTGCACTGCCTTAATGCTGATTTAAAATAAACTTTGTTGGCTTTAGACCATGTGTTCAGATTGTTAAAACAGGGCCCGTGGTATTGAAGTAATGAGAATGTAATGATAATCACCTTGAAGGAGAATGATGGGAAATGGTCCTAAAATACCCATTAAATTACTACCAGGAAAAATAGCTAAGCGTATGTGATCCACTCTAAGCTGGACTTCAAAAGCCACAAGGTTGCAGTTAAATCATAAAATCATAATAAATATAATGACTGCAGTTGAATGTATCATATTGATTTCCTCAAGGTGAATACATTGAAATTGTGACCTTTACACTGAAGATCAAACCTTTCTATTGTTGTCTCTCTTTTTGTCTCCGTTTCAGTTATCAAATCTGCGAGTTCATGTATGAAAAAAGGCACCTTTATGACAAAATTGTCGACTGCTACCTGAAAGACCCTTTGAGAAAGGTACTCAACCTCAATCCCTCGATTTTTTTTATCTTTTCTTCCCTCTCACTCCTGTTATTCCTGTACTTTAATCTTTATCTCTAACTCCAGGAGGAGCTCTTCAACTACATCCATAACCTTCTGTCCATGCCGGGCTACAGCTCAGAAGAGAAACATTCGGTGTGGGTCAAAGCCCTTCAACACATCAAGGTGAGTCAAACAAGGCTTCAAATAATTCCTCCTCTAGAGCACACTTCAGGTAGAGAGAGCTCAAGCTTCAGAAAGCTCATTTCAGACCCTAATCTCATCAGGCCCCCCAATCTCTCTCTCTCTCTCGCTCTCTCTCTCATCTTGTTCAGTCATTGGTCTTTTTCCAAATGACTTCCCCCGATTGTTAAAATTGAGAGCACTAAAATCAGTCGACACCACTTCATCCTCCATCAGCCATTCAGCTGAGGCCACATTGAAAATCTAGGTTTAAACCTAGAAATAAATAGGTTTTTTTTTAGAAATAGAAATGTGAAACATTCAAAGCAAAATTCTGACAGTGACCATGTCAGCTTATTTGTACAAAAGATGCTATTTGAACATGCTGGACAACACAATCATTATTTTGATCAAACTTGTGTTGTCATTTTCAGTTCGAACCTACTGTATCATATTTGATAAAAGCCTGTAAATTATCTACATGATCAAAAATTTGCCATTCAGATTTCTACATGCCTTCTGATTGATCATTTATACTTTTTTAGCAAGTAAAGGGCCTTTTAGTATAATTTGAAAAATGTAAACTGTAAGAATACATTTTATATTGTTAGTAATATATCTCAAGATAAACACTTACTGGACTGAAGCAAATTATGATCACTTGCTTATCCATATGTCATGAATATATAGAAAACAGAGAAAAATCATGTTAAAATGTGAGTATCAAATATGATACATCAGGCTGTTGAGGATCTCGCAATCGTCCTTGTATTCCACAGTTATTTTTTTATATTTTTTGCCCCCCCACAATAAGAACTACCAAACTTTGATCATAAAACTAAGTATTTAAAAATAATTTATAAGACATTATGAAGAAATATAGAGCGACAACTGATATTTACAGGTCCTTCTCAAAAAATTTGCATATTCTGATAAAAGTTCATTATTTTCCATAATGTAATGATAAAAATTAAACTTTCATATATTTTAGATGCATTCCCAGGTCTTTTATTGTTTTAATACTGATGATTTCGGCATACAGCTCATGAAAACCCAAAATTCCTATCTCAAACAAATTAGCATATCAGGAAAAGGTTCTCTAAACGAGCTATTAACCTAATCATCTGAATCAACTAATTAACTCTAAACACCTGCAAAAGATTCCTGAGGCTTTTAAAAACTCCCAGCCTGGTTCATTACTCAAAACCGCAATCATGGGTAAGACTGCCGACCTGACTGCTGTCCAGAAGGCCATCATTGACACCCTCAAGCGAGAGGGTAAGACACAGAAAGAAATTTCTGAAAGAATAGGCTGTTCCCAGAGTGCTGTATCAAGGCACCTCAGTGGGAAGTCTGTGGGAAGGAAAAGTGTGGCAAAAATGCACTGAAGTCCAGTGTCAAGAGGTGACCGGACCCTGAGGAAGATTGTGGAGAAGGACCGATTCAGACCTTGGGGACCTGCGGAAGCAGTGGAATGAGTCTGGAGTAGAAACATCCAGAGCCACGTGCACAGGTGTGTGCAGGAAATGGGCTACAGGTGCCGCATTCCCCAGGTCAAACCACTTTTGAACCAGAAACAGCGGCAGAAGTGCCTGGCCTGGGCTACAGAGAAGCAGTACTGGACTGTCGCTCAAATTTTGCATGTCATTCAGAAATCAAGGTGCCAGAGTCTGGAGGAAGACTGGGGAGAAGGAAATGCCAAAATGCCTGAAGTCCAGTGTCAAGTACCCACAGTCAGTGATGGTCTGGGGTGCCATGTCAGCTGCTGGTGTTGGTCCACTGTGTTTTATCAAGGGCAGGGTCAATGCAGCTAGCTATCAGGAGATTTTGGAGCACTTCATGCTTCCATCTGCTGAAAAGCTTTACGGAGATGAAGATTTTGTTTTTCAGCACGACCTGGCACCTGCTCACAGTGCCAAAACCACTGGTAAATGGTTTACTGACCATGGAATTACTGTGCTCAATTGGCCTGCCAACTCTCCTGACCTGAACCCCATAGAGAATCTGTGGGATATTGTGAATAGAAAGTTGAGAAATGCAAGACCCAACACTCTGGATGAGCTTAAGGCGCTATCGAGCATCCTGGGCCTCCATAACACCTCAGCAGTGCCACAGGCTGATTGCCTCCATGCCACGCCGCATTGAAGAAGTCATTTCTGCAAAAGGAATCCGACCAAGTATTGAGTGCATAACTGAACATAATTGTTTGAAGGTTGACTTTTTTGTATTAAAAACACTTTTCTTTTATTGGTCGGATGAAATATGCTAATTTTTGAGATTTTGGGCTTTCATGAGCTGTATGCCAAAATCATCAATATTAAAACAATAAAAGACCTGAAATATTTCAGTTGGTGTGCAATGAATTTAAAATATATGAAAGTTTAATTTTTATCGTTACATTATGGAAAATAATGAACTTTTATCACAATATGCTAATTTTTTGAGAAGGACCTGTATATGCATTTTATGTAAGTAATCTCATTGATTTACATTACAAGCTAGCAGAATTTCATCTTACTATTTGGCCATATAATTATTATCAACCAAATTGCATATTTTTGCTCCGTACCAGTTGCTCCATATTCTACTATATCATACTATATGAGCCTTAACAGTTGGGTGTATCAACTTTATTTTAGATTTTGTCTAATGGTTCAATCCTTTTTTATTATTTTTTTTATATTATTTTATATGTAAGGCATCAGGGTTCAATTCAGGGTTAAAGCAACATACCAAAAAGACAAATAAGAAATGTATATGCCAATAATATTATTTATAATAAAGAAACATTTATTAAAAAGATTGTTGTATTTTCACTAGTAGTCCTTTTGAACCCCATACTGTAAAAAATGTTGAAACCTGATTTTATAAATTCTCATCCGCTCTTCTCATTGTTTTTGTATTTGCAGGATTTAGTCAGCTTTAACTCGGCTAAGACCGCAGAGCTGGTGGCGGTGCACTTTGCAGATGAGGTGCAGTCTATCATCACATCTCTGCAGGTATGCAACATTGCTGTATGTCAGCGGTCTCTATGTTGACTTGACGTTGGCTTGTTTAAAAGCTCCACTATCCCATTAGCGCATGTTCCAGACACATTGAAACGAAGGTTCAAATCTACCTACCCTATGCTGTTTTCCGATTACATTCTACATTACTTTCAGTTACATTACATCAGAACAATTATTACATTCGCTGAAAAATACAGAGAGACTTAAATATAATGCACTCTGTCACATACACACCATTTTTCTTTCAACAGACTGTTGAGAAAAGCATTTCTAAAGGAGCCTGTCAGTGTTGTATTGTGTGTTTGATTCTCCTTTGGTGTGTGTGTTAATGTGTATGTGCATTGTCTCAGCTCCTATTCACTCATCTTGAGATAGTGTCAGTGAATGTCTGTGAGAGGGAAGAGGCCCCCCTGAGGCCCGTGTGTGTGTGTGTGTGTGTGTGTGTGTGTGAGTCAGTAAATGGATTAGGCTCTATCTGCAGTGCCGTGTGTAATTGGGTTTGCGTTATCTCTCGCACACTGTCAGAAAGGTGCTAATTGAAAAGCCTGCTTGTGCAAACATATGTGCCGATGAGAAGAAGATACGAGGGGAATGAGGGGAAAATAAACAAGTGTTAAGAGGGTTTTTTTTTTTTTACAGTCAAAGACTAGTGTGAGAATAACATTAATGCTGTTTTAATGATTTGTGGTTCATTAAAGTCTGGAGCATTTGGTAAAGTGATGAAAATGACGATGACATGAATAATAATGGTCAAACTGAGCAGATTTTTCCTTGCATAGTCCAGACCCAAGACATGCTCAGGGTTAACCGTTTTATATCACTGAGATGAAAAGGGCGTTCTGCTCCCAAACTTTACAGTTATCTCAGATGAACTAGCCTTCAACAAAATAACTCTTACACATAATGGTTAAAGGAAAATGCATTAGTGTAGCCATGAGAGAGTGTGTTAGTGTAAACCGATTGTCTCTTAAGCCAAACACACACACTAAGACACACATTTAAAGACTCACACTTTCTCCCAGACTGTAGCTGCAATGCTGGTTCTTTTATTAAATTTTAAAAATGTGATGAGACCAGCATTTCTGCTGCACCAGTAGTACCAGGTATATTTGGTCTGTGTGTATCTGCGTAAGCACTCTGTGAAGAGCATCAAAGGTTTCTATTTACAGCGTGTTGATTATTGTAGCCAATCACAGACATATCTGTTGCGCTTCTGAACACAATGGCCGAAGTTATTTAAGCTAGTCCGAATTTTCCAGTTTTCTTTCTTCACGTGCTTTAGTAGCCTGGATGCCAGCCGAATGTAGCCCCGCCCACAATTTTTTTTTGCTCGGGCAATTCGGTCTGGACTCGTTCCATAGAGGAGTAATTATGCCCGAACAGAAACTGTTCGGACCAATGAAATTGTCAGGGCGGGCTTTAGACGATGATGGAAAGATGATAATCAGTAACGTAATCATCGACGTCATTGAAGGCGCTTGGGTTGAATTTGCTATTATCCTAAACGGAGAACTTGTTCGTATATGCATTCACCTTCACTATTTCTCTCAGAAATGATGATGGTGTTGGTAAGTGCTCTGTGTATCCTTAAATTCTTTTTTTACAACAATGGCAAAGATCGTTTACACTCATCTTTTTCTTCTAATGTTACTTAATCCAGCGTGCGTGCAGACAGGGTTGCCAAGTTTTTTTGCAATGTCGTGCAATTGCTACTCAAAACTATAGCCCAAAACAATAGCTTTCCGGGTGGGGTTCTCCAGGAAAAAAATGGCGTTTGGTTGGCAAAATATGTTATTTTGGCAAGGTTGCCTGCTAAAATTTGCGTTCCTGTGTCAATATGTCACATAATTGGGGTCGCTTCAACCCACGGACATGGAGAAAAACACGGACTTGGCAGTACAGTTCAGTTGGGTTCTGTTGACATTTTACAACTAAAGTTACGCGTCGCTCCATTGCTCTGATTGGTTGTAGGTCTATCCAATTGAGGTCTTTCCTGGTTCGGTTGCAACACGCCCCATAATCAAAGCACAATGGAGCAGTATCAGACTCATATTCTGACTAGAATTGAGTATGACCACGTCAGGCTAGTGCTTTAGAGTTCTGCATGCTCACAAATGATCATCATTATATATCAACCATTATTACCAACAAAATGTTTACCCGATGCAGTTTTTTCAAGTATATGTCTCTGCAGGTTAGTAATAGAGTAACCTCATCAGTGGGTGTGGCCATAAACAAAGGGACGGTTTCAACTGTGTCACCTGATTTGTCTACGTCACAGTGTGGGTAGGGTTTAGGGGTGGGGTCGGGTGAAGGGGATCACTTTCATTGCGTCATTTATAAACACCCACTAATGTAGAAACACCCACTCTTGCTCCATGAGACCTCATACTCAGTTTTTTTGATTATAGTGGGAGTTTTTGCAGGAGTGTAGATGTCATTAATCAGGCGCTGTATTGACAGCTTCAGTGATTTTAAAGGGAGAGCTCTTTTCACACGTTTTCACATGTTTATAACCATACAATTTGAATATAAGTTTTGTTTTCCATGCTGCTTACTACAGTGCAAAGTTTTTGGATTTACAACCGTATTTAACTGTATTTAAATGCATGATTGAATCCAAAACTGCAATGATTGATGATGATATAACAACCATAGCAACAGACGAGACAAAACAACCTGATACTCTGTCAAAGTAACGTTGCATTAAGTAAATGCAATCTAATAGACCTGCCACTTGTTCTTTGTAATGTGTATGTGTTTCTTTGTCTTTTATTTTATTACTATTTTTTTATATAAACAATTTTTACTTGAAAACATTTGAAGGCCACATGCTGTTTAAATGTATTATTTACTTATACTTATCATCATAAATAATAAACTAATAGTTAAATAAAATAGTTCCAACAGTTTTTGCTATGGTACTGAAATTGGTGCAGAGAAACGTGAAAATGTACTATTATTGGTCCTGGAATGACAACCAGCCTTCACAAAGCAATGGGAGAGTCATGTTTGATCTTGTCATCAAAATAAAGGAAGGGTTGGTGATTGTTTTAACTTTCTTTCTTTCTTTTTCTTTTTTTCTTTCTATCGTATGTCGTTCGTTCCTTCGTTCATTCGTGCATTCATTCATTCATTCATTCATCCATCCATCCATCCATCCATCCATCCATCTGTGGCCAGATTTGCATAAACTGCTTAGACTACATTTACAAGTTAGTCATAATTTTTCTGTAATAAAAAAGATGACCTAAATATAAACCAGCTACATGACATAGACTGAACTAATCTGAATCTGAAAAGTAAGATTTTTTTTTAATGGATACGGAATGAAAACAAACATAACAGATCAAATAGTGAATCTATGATTGGATTATTATTGCAGTGATTATGATGTTATGTTTGGCAACAGTTCTTCTAACCCTAATTGATGGAGCGTGTAGCTTTTCATATCTCAAACAACCATGTAGGAAGACACGTCATGGCCATATTCCAGGATAATAATGTCAAGATTCATCAGGCTCAAATTGTGAAAGAATGGTTGGGAGGGAGCATTAAGAATCATTTTCACACATGTATTGGCAGACCTTAAATTGTCCAGACCTTAAATTAATGGAAAATCTTTTAGACTTTACGGGGTGCTTGACTCTTGCATTGTCAATACAAGATCTTGACTAAAAGTTGATGCACCTCTTGATAGAAATAAATGTTGTGATGTTATTTCCATCAAAAGGTTGCATACATTTTGAATATCGAATCAAAACAACAAAATATGTGAATGCGTTACCGATTTGTTAATGTGTTTCTCTCAGCTGCATGAACATATCAATTTGCTTTCTCACGTCACCAGCGTTAAATATTTACCTTTGCTGCATAACAATTGCATAAAAGAGACCAGCTGGATATAAACTGATGCAAATACATGGTGACAGTCATGACATTAAACGTTTGGGTCCCAATTGCATATATTTTTGTCACATTGTTTTACCCCCTGAGGTACTAATGTTAGCGTCCTCTCAGCTTTGACACAAAAAATACTGCTGTTCGCCGCTAATGCATAATTCATTGTCTATGTTTTAAAACTTAACTTGTAATTATAATAATAAAAATAATCATTTGTTACATTTATTTGGCGCTTTTCAAGGCACTCAAAGCGCTTTACATATAGAAGGGGGGAATCTCCTCAACCAACCCCAATGTGCAGCATCCATCTGGATGATGCGACGGCAGCCATATTGTGCCAGAACGCCCACCACACACCAGCATATTGGTGGAGAGGAGACAGAGTGATGAAGCCAATCATATATATATATATATATATATATATATATATATATATATATATATATATATATATATATATATATATATATATATATATATAGGGATGATTAGGAGGCGATGATGGACAGGGGCCAATGGGCAAATTTGGCCAGGATGCCGGGGTTACACCCTACTCTTTATTGAAGGACATCCTGGGATTTTTAATGACCACAGAGAGTCAGGACCTCGGTTTAACATCTCATCCGAAGGACGGTGCTTATTGACAGTATAGTGTCCCCATCATTATACTGGGGTGTTAGGACCCACCCCGACCACAGGGTGAGCACCCCCTGCTGGCCTCACTAACACCTTTACCAGCAGACACCTATTTTTCCCAGTTGGTCTCCCATCCAGGTACTGACCAGGCTCAGCCCTGCTTAGCTTCAGTGGGAAACCAGTCTTGGGCTACTGGGTGATATGACTGCTGGCTAACTAATCTTGCAAGTGCCCACTATAGCTAGAGTCTAACTGCAGTCTGTGACTTCTTGTTGAAGGCTAAAACTTTAAAGGCCACATGCTGGATTCTTGTAGTGCGTGATTGATGATATCTAATTTCAAACATTTGATCTGTAAGACATGGTTTTGGCTTCATCTGGCCTCTTGTGTAGTATTTGAAGCAAATTAACAATATTTGCACTTATATTTGCAATATAAGATCCCATGTTTGTACTTCTACATGACTGCAATCTGTTTAAAAGTGGACCATATTTTGATGTTGAGCTCTCTGTGTCTGCAGGATGACTATTTGGTGTTCCAGTTTCTGAAGTGCCTCCTGGACCCCAGGTAATAATAGCAGTACCTTCTGCAACACTATCTCTCTTTTGCAGTTTTGTTTCATTTTACATACCTGCTCCCTGTGTCGTGACAGTGTTTAATTTTTTAGTTTTTTGTAAGAGTGATGGTGTGCAGTTAAAGTGTCACACATCATAGATCTCTCTTCAGGGCGAATGGAGGATCGCTATCACCTTTTGCAGTTCATTCTGTTTTTATTTTCTTACCATCCTTGCCACACCTGCAAATGGCTGGTGAAATAGAAAATTTACTAGCTATAAATGTTATTTACCAGCCATTAAACTTTGTACTTTGTATTTTTTTCTTAAAATATATATTTTTGTCCTGACACCAGTTGATTAGACAAATGATAACAAAAAAGTGAGGAATCTAGAAGTTTTTCAGTATATCTAAACCCTGACCCACACTACAGATTTTAAAATCTTATCAGATATTCAAAATGTGAGCGACCACACACATGACATTAAAAAATTATAGATTTAACTATTTTGTTCCTATCATGTGTGGAGTGATGCGATTTGACCAAGACAGCACACCACACACTAACAGATTCCATTCACAAACAACCAGTGTCCCGAATATGAACGTGGGAAATCTCACAAAATCTCTTGTAGTCAAACGTGACTACACCGTGTCCTAACTACACACGCCGCGACACGCGATAAAAGGTATCTTTTCCATGTTAAATAGAGTTTTTGTCCTAACCAGCCGTGACAGCAACACACGACATCGCAACTGGAACAACAACACAAAACATGGCAATGATAATCACAGGTAATGTTTATGTGCTTTATTTAATGTTAAATGTGTGTAATGTGACTTTGAATATAATTTAGTGATCACAGCTGTGTAACGTACTTAAAGCAACAATGGATAATTCACCTCAGATCTTGAAATTAAACAAATGAAAACAAGAACGTGCAAACTGTGAACAAACAAGTATATTCTATGACAAAGATTGTTTTAGTAACTCAGTAGGCTATGTATTTTTATTAATGTTTAATTGGTGTAATATTTGTGAATTTGATTATGTAGGCTACTTATCCATTTCCTTACAAAGTTCCGTCAAGATTAATCTCTGGTGCCATAGCCTATACACTTGCCGTGAGAGCCCATGCACACACTGTTCTTTTTGGCTGTGGTTTTTGATTTTGATTTTGTCGCATCTCGTAGTCGCGTCCCGTCTGGTGTGGACAGACAATTAGCTTGATGCTGGAATCTTACGGCATCATGTCTAGTTAGGACACTGTGTTAGACTTAAGCTCAGTACATAATCTGCGAGAACAAAGAAATTAGTTTGTTTTCTCGAGGTGGCAAGAACAAGAACAAAGTTCCTTCTGGCCAGTACATTCCATTCTTCACGAGAAAAGCAGGTGCCGAACGTCTCAGTTTCTCCGCATTAACCACTTTAAATTTCTGACCAATCACTAAAGAGTTCTCGGACACCCACAAGAAAAAAGTTTTGCTCTGATGTGTCGAGAACAAGCTGCGAGAACTCCCAAACCAGGGCTGCGAGAACACAATGACATAATTTTGTCCTGGCAGCCCTGGGAGCAAGAACTTTTTTCTCTGTTCTTGCAGAGTATGTAATGGCCTTTAACAAACATGGCGGATGACAGGCAAGAAGAAATTGTGATAATACTGTTTGGAGAGCTTTTTACAGGAACTTCACAGAAAAAAAAGAAAGAAAAAGGTTTGGATGAAGTTGTGTTATGCTTCAGTCATCCGTCATTTTGCTTTCTGTTTGGGTATTGTTTTGTTCCACTTGCCAATCTTAAGGGGAAATGTGCGTTTGTTCTCAGGTTTCCCCCCACACAACAGGTTTCTGTTCGTAAATATTCAGCGAGTTGGATTTTTTTTTCTTGATCATTGCGGCCCTAACTTTCTTCCGAGCAGATTCAATCAGTCTTAACACACATCACAGTGTGAGTAACGAATTCCCTTTCTCATGTTCCAGCTCTTAAATATTGGAAAGGCGGAAACTTTCATGATGATGCAGCACTGACCCGTCAACTGTACAGAATGTCATTCACGTTTGTTCATGTTGTCACATTGCATTGTTAAAATAAAAAATAAAATGTTACTCGCTAACTGGCGACACAGTTGCATATACTCGCCAATATTTATTCACATTTGGCACTTGTTAAAGTGTTAATTTTAGGCCCTGAGTGTAAATGTAGCTAAATAGACCTGGACTGTCTATTATGCCAAAAATATGAATCTGACTACAATATTGCATAAGTAAATGCATTTATTGGTGAACAGCTGTAGTTCTTTTAGCTAGAGTCTTTCAAAATAACAGCCATCTCTGTCATCACCTGTCTCTGTCTCAAACATTGTTCTTTCATCGCTTTTCTCAAATGACTTCTCCCACACATACATTTATCTTGACCTAGTATTTCATTTTCTTTTTCACCCTTTTCATTGTCCTGCAGTCCGTGACACCCGGCCCCCACATTTTAGCTTGTGTCGTTCTTCTTCTGCCTGTGGCAAACAGGACTCAAGGATTAAGATCAGTATCTGTAGTGAGTTTTGTACATGCTGCTTTTGACAGCCTGTAGTTAAAAAACCAGTACAGTAGTCTCTTCACTGCTGAACTGTGGTTTAGAAGCAGATAATGGCGGTATGCATTCTTCTGTGAGGTTTACTGATTAGATGAAAGGTGGAGAAATCTGATTAATTAGTTTTAATTTGAAGAGATCATTTTGGTCATTAGACTAATTTTCACCTGGTGGACGATCAAATGTGTAGAAAAATCCCACAGACCTATCCCATACTGTACATTACTAGTCGTCTGATGAACAATTAACCTGTGCAAGTTAATACACACACAAATTCTTGGGGGAGACGCAGGGAGCAAGGATTGTGTATTCTGCAAAGGGAGTTGGAGGTAAATAAATAATTTAGCAATGTGTTTACTTGTAAGTCTCTGGCAACTTCCGGTTCATGCAGACTTTAAACTCCACCTCTTTCTTACAATCGACTGTAAGCTATAGCGGCCCCACTTTATATTAGGTGGCCTTAACTACTATGTACTTACATAAAAAAATAAGTACAATGTACTTACTGTGTTCATATTGTGTTGCAAAACACCTTTGCTGATATTGAGGTGGGATACGGGTAGGGTTAGGGACAGGAGTGGTGGGATGGGTAAGTTTAAGGGTAGGGTTAGGTATAAGGGAAGTGTCAACTGTTTAATTACAAATGTAACTACAGATGTAATTACAGATGTAATTACATGCAGGTATTTTTTAAAATGTAAGTACAATGTAAAAACATGTATGTACACAATAAGTGCAATGTATCAAATTATTAATTAAAATGTTAGTACATAGTAGTTAAGGACACCTAATATAAAATGGGTCTGCTATAGCTTTGCCTGCCGGATATGCTTCATGGTACAGAAGAAAATATGTCATTACTTCCGTTTCATCTTAGCTTTAATTTAAACTGAATAGCAATCACATAGAACACCATGAACGCCAGCCTCAACTGCATCTAATTGACCCTAACACCCTAGCACGACCCCTTGTGTTTTGCACATTATTGCGGAAAATGTATAAATCTAGATTTGTATTTTTACCCATTCACCTTTTCCCCAGTTTACAGCTGCTTTAGTTTCACACACAGCCACACATCAATGCTTGCTCATTTCTGCAGCATGGCAGACCCTCAGAGCTAGCATTCTGCTGTAGCTGACCTACGGTGACTTTTATAGGACATTTGGCACCTCAGGGGCAATCTGAGTTTACTGTGCCCTCCCTATGTGACTGCTGTCTCCTCTCAGGCCAGGCCTCAAAGCGTGTTTCTCCTCACAATCTTTCCGTCCTTAGAAATCTCCCATTTCAATTAGTCACAGAGCCTCATCTTGGACAACAGAGCTGAGTTCATTTAGGGTAGTTTGTATAAGTAAATAAAGACCTCCTTTCCTAATGCAGGCACTTTGGGACTCTTGTAGTGATGAAATCAGTCATGGAAATGATAAGGACACACTACAGACTTCACTATAAAAATGTCTAATCTGTGACAATACCTTCTGGCTGAAACTTTAAATGTAACACTTCCAGGAGAACGACATAAGCTGTGCCACTTTTTACTTAAGGTTCACTTCCTCTAGGCAAGGCAAAATTAGATTGAAATAAAACTAATGCTCTATCAATTGTAATTTGAAGAAAGTATTTATAACTTACAGATACAGCCTTAGTGTTATGACTTTTTAAAAATTGGATAATTGACATTTTAAAACGGTTAAACAAATGTATAAATTATGACAGTTGTATTCATTGGCAATTTACCAAAACGCATGATATATATTTTATTGGCCATGTACAAAATTTACTTTGGCATGCAAAATCTCTAATCCATGCAAGATTTGGTTCTGTGGCAAAAAATTATGCACAATTTGCTACATTAAAGGGTAACACCCACTGACACATCTTACCCCATTCTTCCTTAAAGAGAAGCTCTCCCTAAAATGGTGCTCTGACACTGTTTACTCAACCTTGAATGGTTCCAACCCTGTATGGATAGTTGCTTCTGTGGAATACAAACAAGATAATTTGAAAAAAACAAAAAAAAAAAACACACAAACAATTGCTGTGTTTTTTTGTCCTTACTATGAAAGTCAGTGGGAGCTAATGTTGCTTTGGTCCCCAATAACTTATTACGTATTGTATGGGCACAAATATTCTTGAAAATATTGTCTCTTATGTTCTGCAGAGGAAAGAAAGTTTTGCATATTTGGAACAACATGAGGATGATTGAACAATTACAGATTTCTTTCTATTTAATCTACAGATACGTGCTCTACAAATACAAACTGCATTTACTGTTATTTTGATAAGAAATCACCTGCCAGAAATTGAATGGATAGTTTTAAGGCCAGAGTAGAACATTACATCTCACATGTGATGAGGATGTGTTCTGTCACATGCCTCATACAGCAGGAGCTGATGGTGGCTGATTGGGCTTTGATTTGAGAGCTTGTCTATGATTGAGCTCTGAGAAAACCACACTACATGATAACTTGATTGGGAGAGAAGGAGAAATGGGGGGAGAGAGAGAGATGCACAAATGACGCATAGTTTACATTTGGGCTTCCTTTTTATATAGAGACTTACAACTTTGTGTGTGTGTGTGTGTGTGTGTGTGTGTGTGTGTGTGTGTGTGTGTGTGTGTGTGTGTGTGTGTGTGTGTGTGTGTGTGTGTGTGTGTGTGTGTGTGTGTGTGTGTTTATTTATATATATTGTCACGGGGTGAGGAATCGCTCGACAAGGCAGGGTTGGTGAAAAGGCCCAGGAGGGTGGTTTTATTTACAGTGCAAACAAGTGGAACGACAGGTGAAGCCGGTGCGTGATGGCTGGTGCTCTAAGTGCTCTTCTGTGCTCAATCCAGTGGGAAAGTGGGTGTCCAAAGCGTGCTCCGGTGATGGGCTGTCGGTCACTCGCTGCTTTCTGAGAGAACAAAGAGAGAGGTTAGTCCAGCGCTTCATTCGGCTCGAGACCAGAGTCTGTCTGTGTGTTCAGTCTCTGCGCTTATGTGGCTGCGGCTGATTGGGAGCAGCTGTGACCGATCAGCCCGATGGTGCGGGTGTGCGGTGGTTTGTGTTGGTTGCCAGAGCGGCGCTGATTCCTCCTAGAGCGCTCGTCACATTCCCCTAAGCGTCGTTCTGGTCCTGTGAACAAATGGAGACAGCAAGGGTGATGTAATGGGAGGGTGGAATGACCCTGACAGACCTGCATAAGCTGTCCAGATCCGTGAGAGGCCATCGGCGTTCGCGTTGGCGGCCCGGCCGATGTCGCACCTCAAAGTGGAAGTCCTGGGCGCTAGGAACCAGCGAGTCACCCTGGCGTTGGTGTTCTTGGCGCGGGCCATCCATTGTAAGGCGTGGTCCGTGACCAGGGTGAACTTGCGGCCTAGCAGGTAGTACCGGAGCTCAGGACTGCCCACTTGATGGCCAGGGCCTCCTTCTCCACGGCGCGTACTTCCTCTCGGCCGGGGACAGCTTCCTGCTGATGTAGATGATCGGATGCTCCTCACCTTCCTGGATTTGGGACAGGGCGGCTCCCAGTCCTGTGTCGGAGGCATCCGTCTGCAGCAGGAAGGGGCAGCTAAAGTCAGGAGCGCGGAGGACGGGCGACGACGTCAGCGCTGCTTTGACCTGGGCAAAGGCCTCCTCCAGCGATGGGGTCCAACATACTTTCTCCGGCTGCCCCTTCCTGGTCAGGTCTGTCAGAGGGGCGGCTAAAGAGGAGAAGTTGGGGATAAAACATCGGTAATAACCCGCCAACCCCAAGAAAGCTCGTACCTGGGTCTTCGTCCGGGGCCGCGGGGCCGAGTGGATGGTCTCCACTTTCTTGTCCTGGGGCCGGATGAGGCCTCGGCCGACTTGGAAACCCAGGTACTTGGCCGGAGAAGGCTAGGTGGCATTTGCGGGGTTGGCGGTTAGTCCCGCTGCCGGAGCTCCGAAAGCACCCTCCGCAGACGCTCCAGATGTTCTCCCCATGCCTCGGAGTGGATCACCACGTCGTCCAGGTAGGCGGCTGCGTGCGCCTGGTGGGGCCGCAGGATGATGTCCATCATCCTCTGGAGCGTCGCGGGAGCCCGTGTAGGCCAAAGGAAGGGTCCGGTACTGCCAGTGGCCGCTGGCGTCGAGAAGGCGGTCTTGGTTTAGCTCCTCGGAGAGCGGTACCTGCCAATAGCCCTTGGTGAGGTCGAGGGTGATGATGTACCGGGCCCTTCCGAGGCGGTCCAGCAGCTCGTCGACCCGTGGCATGGGGTTTCCTCGTCGAATTCTGAGACTTCGTTCAGGCGGCGGAAGTCGTTGCAGAAGCGGAGGTGCCATCCGGCCGGGACCATCACGATGGGGCTGGACCACGGACTCGAGATGGTTCAATTACCCCCAACTTCAGCATTTGTTGTATTTCCTCCTCAATAGCCTGCCGGCGAGCTTCGGAATGCGGTAGGGCCGTTGCCTGGCGATGGCGCGGGTTGCGTCTTGATGTCATGCTGGACCACGTTGGTCTGCCGGGCTGGGGCGAGAACACATCCTGGAACTGACTGACCAGGTGCTGCAGCTCCGTCTTCTGGGCAGCCGAGCTGAGGTTGGCGTCCACAACCACGGGATCGGTGAGACTCGCCGCCAGCTGGTCCCGGGTCCCCACCCACTTCTTCAGGAGGTTAACATGGTAGAGTTGCTCCGTCTGCCGTCGTCCAGGCTGCCTCAGTCGATGCGTGACCGGTCCAATCCGTTCTAGCACCGTATAGGGCCCTTTCCAGGGCGCCAGGAACTTGCAGGCCGAGCTGGGGACCAGGACCATGGCGGTCTCGGCTGGAATTCCGTGGTTGGGCTGCCCGATCGTACTGGCGTTGCTGCGCTTGCTGGGCCTTACTGAGGTGGTCGGACTAATGGCATCACTCGGTCGATCCGTTCCCTCATCTGTCTGGCGTGTTCGATCACTGTGCGATGCGGTGCAGGCTGCTGCTCCACGCTTCCTGGCGGCGTCCAGAAGCCCCGTGGTTGGCGGCGAACAGGAGCTCGAAGGGTGAAGCCAGTTGAGGCCTGGGGAACTTCGCGGATCCCAAAGAGCACATAGGGAATCATGAGGTCCCAATCCGCTTATCCTCCGCTGCCACTCGTCTAAGCATCTGCTTGAGGTCTGGTTGAATCTCTCACGAGTCCATCCGTCTGCGGGTGGTAGGCGGTGGTCCTCAACTGCTTCACCGCGGCAGCCTGCATAGATCCGCCATTAGCCGGGACATGAACGGGGTTCCCTGGTCAGTCAGGATCTCCGAGGAGGCCGACCCGGCTGGCCAACAGAAACAGTTCCTGGGCGATAGCCTTCGCGGTGGCCTTCCGCGAGACTGCTTCCGGGTACCGGGTGGCGTGGTCGGCGATGACCAGGATGTGTTCATGTCCTCGGGCAGACTTTGGCAGCGACCCCGCGATGTCCATCCCAATCCGCTCGAAGGGCGCCGATGATGGGCAGCGGTATCAATGGGCTGGGGAGGGTCCTGGGCGGCGTGACCTGGCAGGTCGGGCAGGCTTGGCAGAACCGCTTCACCTCGGCCTCCAGGCCCGGCCAGAGGAAGCGGTCTCGGATGCGCTGAGTGGTGTTGGCTGCCCGAGGTGTCCGGCCATGGGATGGGAGTGCGCCAGCTCCAGGATGGTTTCAGTCTTGGCTCGGGGTACCACCAGCAATTTCTTCTCCTCCCCCTTAGCTGCGCGACTGGTACAGCAGGCCATTCTCGGCGACAAAATGCGGGAGAGGATGGGGCCGTGGGAGGGCGTCTTTTCCTTCCAGGACTCACCTGAGCCCAACAGTGCTTGAGTCGATCGTCCTCCCGCTGTTCCTTGGCGAGCAGGCCCCCTCCGCAGCCTGTTGGTACACATCATAAAACAGATTAGTCGGTTGGGAGGGGACTCACCATCTCTCCCGCTGTCGGAGGCGAGCAGGGCCGGTCGGCGGCGGGGTCCCCGCGGCCGCCTCCGTCTTGACGGTTCCCCTCTGGGCTGGCAGGCTGAGTCGCGGCGTTGAGCAGGCGGTCGGCCGGGCCAATCCCTCCCAAGCAATCGGCCACGGTAGGTCCTTCACCAGGCCAGCTTCCACCGGCCAGGTGCCAGGCGATGAAATGGTGACTCTACGGGCGGTGCTTGGCGAGTGTCTCCGTGCACACAGGTGTCGGTAGGAAGTTCGTCTGGCCGCCTCGAGGCGTATAACGCGACTGCAACAGGGTGACTCCACTGCCTGAGTCAGCAGGGCCCGGAACTGTTTCCCGTCCACCATCACATCTGCTTCAGGGCCTCTCGATGGCCCATGCTGGTGGATGATACAGCCTGCCAGCCACGCTCGCGGGGGTGATGGTGGTTCAGCGCTGGGCATGGGCTCATCCGCGGCGGGGAACCGTCGGCCTGCTGACTGGTCGTGGAGTCCTTGGCGGCGCCGCCCCGGCATGATTCGCCGGGGGAACGGCGGCGGTCGGTCCCCGGCCTCGCGGAGATGGACAGCATCCGCCAGCTCGATCGCCTCCACCAGTTCCAGGGTAGTAGTCGGGTTCCTCATGCCAACCGCTTGCCGATGGGCGCGAGGAGAGCGCGGAGGAGGCGATCTATCACCGCAGCGTTCCGTTACCTGTCGGCGGTGGGGTTCCGTCCATCAGCCAGTGATGCGCGATGCGGCTGAGCTCGGCTGCTTGGGCCCGGGCTGGCACCGGGGCTTGAATTCCCAGTCGTGGAACTGCTGGGCGGCGCAGACCGGTGAGAGGCCTAGCCTCGCTATAATTTCTCGCTTAACTTCAATATAGTTTCGGCGGTCGCCAAGGGCAGCGAGAAATAAGCCCGTTAGGCTTCTCCGGTGAGGAGGGTGCCAGCGCCGGGCCCAATCCTCTTCCGGCCATGCTCTCGTTAGGCGGTGTTTTCAAAGACCTGCAGGAAGGCTTCTCGTCATCATCCGCCCGTCATCTTGGGCAGCAGGCGGATGGCTTGGGCGCGAGGATCCGATAGCAGGCAGCGTTGGCGGCAGCGGCACGGACAGCGAAGAGTTCCTCCTCTGTCCTGCCCTGGTGAGTGGCCAGATGTTCAACGATTTGTTGTTGGCGGATGCTGACTTCCGCGAGGCGCTGTAATACATCCTCCATTTTGGGACCGAGCGCGCCGCCTTCCCCAACACTGCAGTGCATAAACAAAAAAAAAACACAGGATTAGGAGGTGAGGTGGTGCCCTTGTCGGTGATTCCTCACGAATCTGCCCGCATTCTCCACCACTGTCACGGGGTGAGGAATCACTCGACAAGGCAGGGTTGGTGAAAAGGCCCAGGAGGGTGGTTTTATTTACAGTGCAAACAAGTGGAACGACAGGTGAAGCCGGTGCGTGATGGCTGGTGCTCTAAGTGCTCTTCTGTGCTCAATCCAGTGGGAAAGTGGGTGTCCAAAGCGTGCTCGGTGATGGGCTGTCGGTCACTCGCTGCTTTCTGAGGAGAACAAAGAGAGGTTAGTCCAGCGCTTCATTCGGCTCGAGACCAGAGTCTGTCTGTGTGTTCAGTCTCTGCCGCTTATGTGGCTGCGGCTGATTGGGAGCAGCTGTGACCGATCAGCCCGATGGTGCGGGTGTGCAGGTGGTTTGTGTTGGTTGCCAGGCGACGCTGATTCCTCCTAGAACGCTCGTCACAATATTATATATATATTTATCAAAAATCTAACCTTTCATTAAAATAAAATAATTAAAAATGTAGGAGAAATCACTTTATGAAATAAATGTTTTTCTCCAAAACACGTTAGGGAAAATTATTTGCCCCTTTTATGAAATACTTTTTGCTACATCCTTTTCCCAAGATAACAGCTCTGAGTCTTCTCCTATAATATTGAGTTTGGAGAACACAGGACAAGAGATCAGAGATTCCTCCATACAGAATCTTTCCAGATCCTTCAGATTCACAGCGCCATATTGGAGCTTCTTCTCTTCAGTTCAGCCCACTAATTTTCTATAGGGTTCAGGTCAGGGAACTGGGATGGTCATGGCAGAAGCTTCATGATGCCATGTATATAAACAAGATGTACCTCTGGCAGAAAGGTCATTTTACAAATGGGGTACTTTTTAAAAAATCCATCTTAAGTGTTTGTGGCCAAAAAAGCATTTTTTGTTCTTTTTTTCATCTGCCCATAGAACCCGTCTCATATGAAGTTCCAGTAGTATCAGTTACTTTTCAAACGTTCTATGGTCAGATGAAACGGTAGCAAACACTATATGAATATATTGTCACGGGGAGAGGAATCACTCGACAAGGCAGGCGTGGTGAAAAGGCCCAGGAGGGTGGATTTTATTTACAGTGCAAATAAGTGGTACAACACGTGAAGCCGGTGCGTGATGGCTGGTGCTCTAAGTGCTCTTCTGTGCTCAATCCAGTGGGAAAGTGGGTGTCCAAACGTGCTCCGGTGATGGGCTGTCGGTCACTCGCTGCTTTCTGGGGGAGAACAAAGAAAGAGGTTAGTCCAGCGCTTCATTCGGCTCGAGACCAGAGTCTGTCTGTTTGTTCAGCCTCTGCCGCTTATGTGGCTGCGGGCTGATTGGGAGCAGCTGTGACCGATCAGCCCATGGTGAGGGTGTGCAGGTGGTTTGTGTTGGTTGCCAGGGCGACGCTGATTCCTCCTAGAACGCTCGTCACAATATCAATAAAATATTATAGTTAATGTGTACTTTTGGAAAAGCCAGTAAGTTATATGCTTTACAAATGAAATGCTCTCTCTCTCTCTAATCAATAAATCAAAATACTATATTATGTTACCAATAAAATTAAATCAAGTGGCATGAAAACTAAAACACTTATTCAAATTAGAATAAATTATATAAAGCGAGAAAATAACATTCCTCATTACTGAAATGGTCAATAAGTTCATCTCAAGCTCACCAAGTTAATTGCGATTCATACTCTGTAAGAACAGAGAAAAAGTTCTCGCTTCCAGGGCTGCCAGGACAAAATGACGTCATTGTGTTCTCGCAGCCCTGGTTTGGGAGTTCTCGCAGTTTGTTCTCGGCACATCATCAGAGCAGAACTTTTTTCTTGTGGGTGTCCGAGAACTATTGTGTGATTGGTCAGAAATTTAAAGTGGGCGGGGTTAATGCGGAGAAACGGAGACGTTCGGCACCTGCTTTTCTCGTGAAGTATTGAATGTACTGGCCAGAACAAATTTTGTTCTTGTTCTTGCCACCTCGAGAAAACAAACAAATGTCTTTGTTCTTGCAGAGTACGTAACAAGCTTTAATCTCTCTTTTGAGAAATTATCTTTATAATCAATAAAGCACAATTAATCTCTTATTTACATCACATCTGCACTTCGTTTATGATGAGAGAATTTTCGGAACTACAGAACTCTGTTGGAGCGCACAGTGAACAAAACCCTAGCGTTTTGAGCTGATTTCTTCACCAGTGACAAATCTAAACATCTGCTACATGAAGACCATTTTATTAATTTGCTCAAAAAATACATTTGTGATTCAATTATAATGCTCAATGCTGCATAAATCATTACGTTACAAGAAATCATTGATACGTGATTTTAAATGTAATGCAGAGTCAACACTTTTTTCACATTTCATAATAAAAAAAAATGTTCTTCTCATTCTTCAGTTTTCAGTTTTCTCTCTTACTGAGTTAGCTGGGCAATTACACTGTTGCTATCAGAAAACCATTAAGGATACTGTAGTCGGAAGTATGTTCATGCTCTAGTCTTGTTTAATGGTTTATTTGACCTTGGTTTGGACTGGCTGTTTATCTTGTTCTCGGCACTTTCATGCCAGTAGACTTAAACATCAATAAGCAGAAATTGGCTTTGAAGGACTATTGAAGGTTTTTATGAGAGACCGTTGCCTTGAGCAGACTGCTCTTATGTGCTGTGTGTGCTCACAGCTGGAATCAGAATCAAATAAATGACCATTTTGCAACATATTGTGATTATTTAAAAATATATATATATTTCTCATAGTGTTTTGTGATGGGTTCCTCCGGGTGATGTATGGTTTTCTCTTTCTGTAACAGCTCCAGAGATGGTCTTAATCCTCAGACTGTCCTAAGATTGGGCTCAGATCTTCATGAGCTCTTAGTGGATCTACTGTGCCAGTTCAGTCC
The DNA here is from genome assembly GCA_023029165.1 of Gobiocypris rarus. Classification (NCBI taxonomy): domain Eukaryota; kingdom Metazoa; phylum Chordata; class Actinopteri; order Cypriniformes; family Gobionidae; genus Gobiocypris; species Gobiocypris rarus. Next base: position 29,856,026 of record CM040914.1, read on the forward strand.
TCAGCAGGTCATCGTCTTCCTAAAGACCTCTCAGAACTACAGACTGGAGGAGGCCATCCAGGTATAAACCAATCAATCTCATACATACACATTAGCTACGTTTACATGGACACCATCTAAATGAATTCATTCTGATTAATGAATCTGAACGTAGTGTTTACATGAAAGCTAAATAAAGTGATGGGGTTGATGTGCGCATTTATATTTCACAAGCACTTTATTATGACATTTTATTCAACAGGAAGAACAGCACGTTTCGCGCATCCTCATGTCATGCCTATGCTGATTACTCTCCAGATTCGATTTTTCAATCCAATCAGTGTTTATATGTCCTCTCGATCAGATTACAAAAGGAATAAACCACCCCTTACAATCCGAATGAAATTTTAATCAGATCTGGCCAATTCATTCTGAGTGACTGAAATGGAACTGAACAAGCCAGAATGGTGCTTAAGAGTGCTTATAAGTGAGTGATTATAAATGCATTTAACAGAGGTAAAATCGATTCACTGTAATACATATTTTATTCTCAACTTTCAATTGATGTGTTTACATGTGACTTTTTTATTCTGATTGTGCTACTAGTCCGATTACAAACGGTCCATGTAAATGCTACTATTGACTGTTACAAAAAGGCTAGTGAGCTGCCTAGTGGTCTCCTGCCTTCATGTAGGCAGCTGTCTTTTAAGTTAGCATCATAAATGACATAAATACAACCCCGTTTACAGAAATGTTGGGACATTTTGTAAAATGCAGTAAAATCAAGAATTTGACAAAAGTGGCAGAAGTACAAAGAAAAAAAAAACATTGTTTAAATTTATTTACATTTTTTAATCATTTGGGAATTGAGGATACTAATTGTAACAGTTTTGCTAGTGACCTGATGCAAGACAGCTGCTCAACTATCCATGACCATTGTTGTCTGATTCTCCTTTTCATGATGGGCCATACATTTTCAGTCAGAGACTAATCTGAACTGCAGGCTGGCCAGTCAAGCACATTCCCTCTATGGTGTACAGTAGGGTTCCTCAAACTCGGTCCTGTAGGGCCATTGTCTTGCAGAGCTTTGCTCCAACCCTGATCAAACTCACCTACCTGTGATTTTTTAGTGATCCTGAATACCTTGATTAGCTTGCTCAGGGTTGGAGCTAAGCTCTGCAGCAGGACCTGCACTTTACCTTTTCACGGCCATTTTGTTGTCATAGTTAGACAGATATTGTAATGTATCATTGTAGGATTGACTAGCAATATATTGATTACTGCAGAATTGCTGTATCGTGATATTATCGGTATCGTGAGACATGTATCGTATTGTATCGTGAGGTACCCTGTGATTCCCACCCCTACTTACTATGTCATCTACGGTGACGCATTGCTGCCACATACATATTATTTTTCCACTCAATTATGACGTAATAATGAGATATTATGTCGTTTTATCGACATCTTTTCTCGTAATAACAAGATATTTCGTTTTAACAACATTTTCTCGCAATAACAAGATATTATGCTGTTTTAACAACATCTTTTCTCGTAATAGCTAGATGTACAGTGCAGTGGTGTTATTCCAAACACGTTTTTGCTCATGTGAATGTTGTTTTAGACTGGGACACGAGTACCATTATACATAGTTTAGCATCCAAGTGCGAATATAGAAATATTTGGATCTGTACAGAATGAGAGGAGCAACTCTGGTTTCGCTTTAAATAGGCTGGCCTAATTCATTTAGGCTTTAAAATAAATATTGTTTAAAGGCTAATGAATGACATAATTGTTTGTTTTACATTTATATTTTTCGTTCTTGTCCATTTTTCCCTAAAACATGCTGAAACATGGACTCTTCTGATACCAGCACACATTTCTACTGTATTTTGAACCATTTGAAATTAGCTCTATGCATCTCTGCATAGAATTTATGTATAGCTTTCTCCTTGTGTAATAGAAATTCAAGTTGCATTTCTTGATGCAGCAGCATACTGTGTTAAGTGACTATCTTTTTTTTTAAGCACTCCCGAGCCCATGTGGCTATATTTAACACAGTAGCATGATGGTTTCTCTTGCAGTGCCATCTGAGGGCTTGAAGGTCACACACATTCAACAGACATTTCCTGGATTCCCTGAACCTTTTCAGAATATTAAGTATGGTAGATGGTGAAAAACATAAATTCTTTGCAATCTTGCATTGGGAAATTCTTTTAATTGTTTGACAATTCTCTCATGAAATTTGACATAAAGTGGTAAGCCTTTGGCGGATACCCCTTTTATACCCAGTAATGATACCTTGGCTATTGCCAATCCATCTGCTTATTGTGGACTGTTTCAGAACAGTTTAACTCGGATATTCTTTAATCATTTCACTTTTATTAAGCCAATGTCTCAACCTTTTTTGGAGTGTGTTGCAGCCATTAAAATCACAATTTGTTATATTCACAAAATGCAATTAAGTTGGTCAGTAAAAAAATAAGTCTTTTATTTGTATTTTTGTCATTTAAATAGTGGTGCAAGAGAATTAACAAATCATAGATCTTATAGCATTTTATAAAATGTCCCAACTTTTCCGTAAATGGGGTTGTAGAATCTGTATGGACTAAATGCTGCAGATTTCCAGAGAATTTGAAAGCCCATAATTCTCTAAGCTCTACAAATCTCTTTTACTTTGAATGTTTCCATCCATCCATTTTCCAAACCACTTGCACTTGTTTATAATATATTTGGGGTAATTAGCAAATAGAATCTGGTCCTATAGATAGTGACAGATTTGAAACGCTCTTTATGGGCAACACCCCATTAATAACATGCTCCACACAATTAGCGACCCTCAAGTGAAGTGAGACTTTAGAGACTTGACTGTTGATTCCCAGGGTTTGAACTTATTTATAAGCTAAAGACTGAATTGATAAGCACAAACAATACATAGCACACACATTCATTGTGTAAAATAGGTGGTATCATCAATACTTTTCAATATTCTGACTCAGATTTACACATTTTTGGAACACAGTTAATATGGGAACTCAAAAATACAAAGATGTTGTATTTTTTAGAGAAGCTCACATGAGCTTTGTCAGCACACTTTTTAAAGTATATTATGCATACAGACTCTGACATATTGTGCTTCTGAACCGTTTATTTTAACGTGCTGTCTGTGTTGTTTTAGACAACCCAATTCACTTAAAGAAATCAAGTCATGACTCCAATGCAGCCACCAAATCTTTGCTGAACAATTTGCACACTTCTTCCGAGTACTAGGCTATTGAGGATGCAGCAAGCTACTGCAATCTGGCATACTTTACTTTACTTTGCCTGTACAGCACAGCAGACTCGGCTCATTAAAATCGTGCAAAATGTGTTTGACTAATGCAGGCATCTGAATATACAGTATGTCTAGCTATAACATGAACAACAGCAAGGATTAATAAAATGTGCACAATAAAAATATACAATTAAAAAAATCTTTGAATTTTAGACAAAAAATCTAATTTACAGGCCTTGAAAAAGTTAAATAATGTCAATGTCATGGAATTTTCTATAATGTAGATTTCCCTGGTTGTTCTCTGCATGGAGTCTCATAACCAAATGAAGAAAATTTGCAGAATATTTCCGCTATTTTTGGCCATGCAATAAAGTTCTTTACTCAAAAAAGGTGAGAACTTTGAATTTAAGTAGTGTGATGCTAATTGCCAGCAGGCAGAGGTTTTGTGAATAAGGCACAATCTATAATGAGCCAAATTTACATAAAAAAAGGCATGTTTAGACTGAAAAGATTGAGAATGACTTCAGTAATCATGGTTTCAATGTGAGTTTACCGCATGTAGCGACTAGTGATAAGTTAAAATAAGAGTTTTTGCACAGAAATACAGATGATTACTGATTTCACCGCTCAAACTACAGGTTTGGCAGGGCAGAGTGGCGATCAGTAGACCACACACTATCTAATAAATCAACATGAAACCACTGATAGAGCAGGTAAAGATAGCCAATCTGATGTAATTAGGGTGCCGACTGACAGGCTCAGGCAGAAAGATGCCTGGAGGAATGAATGAATGAATAATGGAGGTAGAGTAGATATCTGCTGCGCTGAGACAGACAGACAGACAGACAGGTAGAAGAGAGAATCAATACTGTTACAGAGGCTGAGTGGCACCTGCTAAATATTTGAACAGACAGCTTGCACACGCGCATACATATACAGCATCTCTAGTCCTGGCATCTTGCCTTATACTTGTTTCACTGCACTTTGTATACTGTATGTTTTCACATCTAGACCCATCTGCTTGCAACTGTGTTTCTTTCAGTCTGTATTGTCTGTTTTCTCTATGCACTCTCTTACCTGCCTTGTTTCTGTATTCATGGATGCTGTTTTTTGTTTTGTTTTTCTGCCTTCTGCATAACCCCCTTTAGTTCCAGAATGTGTTTGAATGTTTCATTATGGAAATGTTTTTTTTTTTCCACTAACAAACAGTCTCACCTAAACACACAGTCTGAGTCTGTTCATCCAGTGGGTGGCTCGGAGTGGATCATTTGTCTTGATAATCTTGACAATTTGACTGCAACACAATTGACAGTCTTATCTCTGTCTTGTCTAATCACAGATCACAGAGAAACACAAGCTGCACGAGGCCACAGCCTACCTGCTGGAGAGGAAGGGAGATGTACAGGGAGCTTTTGAAGTGCTGCTACAGGTTTGAGTTCATCACACCACACAAGCCTGCAACAAACCCGTAAAAACTGGGCAAGAGGATGCATGTTAGGTCATTGGCTGCTTTGATGGCATTTGCTCTGTTATTACTAAAGATTTGTACTTGGCAATTGGCTATAACACTTAGCACAGGCAGTCAGTTCATGCGGATTATATTGAACAGGTCTTTTACATATGATGCATTTATGCATTGAACCCTTAAATAGATAGTTCACCCAATAATTAAATTTCTGCCATCATTTACTCACCCTCATGTCGTTCCAAACCCACAAGACTGCTTAACTTCAAAACAGAATTTTTAACCCGAAGCCTTTTTTTTTTTATTATTTATGAATGATTTTCGGGTCAAAATGACCCGTTAATGAAACCTTACCTGAGAGGTTTCTGTCCCTCCATTGAAACGGTCTTCACCAAAAGGTAGAGATCCAAAAAAGATCCAAAAAGGTTATGGCAAATATGTTGTAAAACATCTCCATAAGAAATTAACAGTTAAATCCAAGTCTTGAGAAGAGATATGATTTCTACTATATATATGATGAACATATTTAATTTATTTACACATACATAGGGCACATCACATTTGGTATACCCAGAAACCTGTTTGTGCGTCACGCGCAAGATCAAAACTCATTGGTTCTTGTACATCATGCACTCATTTTAAGCTTCTCCGCTTACTAAATGTGATGTGCCCTATGTATTTGTGTTGATGAGGGAGTGAAGAAAAGACCCAAGGTATGCATTTAAGGTTTAAAAACAGAATTAGTGCAGCAGAATGGAACAGATTGCAGAGACTCTAAATGCATTTACATCTGTATGGCTCCAGTAGCAATGATTAAAGGGAATGATTCTACAATCACAACTTTAAAATATAGCTAAACCAGTGGTTCCCAAACTTTTTAGAGTCCCGTACCCCCTGAGCCATCTAACATCCTTCTGTGTTCCCCCTTTCTTTGACTTAGACTGCAGTCACACCTTTTTCATTAAGGGACAATATTTGCCCCCTTAAATTGGTTTTCCAGTTGGATGTCATGTATTCTACCTTTTATGGCATTTGTCTGTTAGAAATACATGCTCGGTTTTATTGTTATTTTAAGGTGGGATAGAATTAAATAAATGGCAAAACTCAGCATTTTGTTCATGTTCCCCCCTCTGTCACCTCACGTACCCCAGTTTGGGAACCAATGAGCTAAACTATATATAACTCTATGACATTTACCCAGTTTCACTTATTTCTCTGGCCTGCATTATTTGAATTTGCTATCATGGCCTTATCATTTATTTCAGATTTACTCGCCCTTAATAGCAGGTAAAAACAAGCTGTTGTTGGTCACTTTAGTCATTTAGATGGTGTCTACCTGAATGGCTGGTTCTTTGCTAGAAGCTGCTGCAATGTGGAACAGACTTCCTCTGTAATCAAATGTTGGGCTTTTTGGTGAGATGTTCAGAGTAGGGACACAAGTAGGAACGACTATATCCTATCTTGATTCTTAACACTGAATTCCTAAAAGGTTGTGCGCTTATTCCCGCTTCTCTTACCTTTATTAATCCATGATTGTTTCACTAGAGGTGACTGCAATGCCATTAAGTTGAAACTGGTGACTGGCCTGATCCCAGGTGGAGAGGCTGCATTATAAAAGGTGGAAAACACAAGAAGTATAGTGATAGGACTGTGACCTCTATCTTGGCAAGTGCAGCTCTTTTCAGTAAAGCCTTTGCACAGTCCTCAAATATAGGACCTAGCCTGGCCCTGGCCCAAGACACTACCCATTATACAGCCTATACTACTTTTGCGGCCATTAAAATTCAGATTTGTTTTTAATGACAAAGTAGTTATATTACTTTTTTTTATTAAGTTGATTTAAAGTGACGACCAAGCGGCCAGCAACCAACAGAGAGTTTGACACTTGACACTCTCAAATCAACACTTGACTAGACTGCAATAAAATCTATAGATTTAAAATGCTTGCAACTGTGCTCGCAAACAAAACTGGCTCTACAGTACAAGGCATATTCAATGCTACTGCTGCAGGCAGGGTCTTGATAGTCGCGGTATCATGGTCTTGTGTGGTTTCCACTTGTGCAGCACTCATAGTAGCAGCTCATAGTTTATTTTAATGAATGAATGTCTGAAATATAAAAAGAAGGAGAAGCCTAAAACAGGCCCAATGCCTGGCCCGCATGTGAGCTATGATGTGAAAACTGGCCTGAAGCCCGGCCCTAGAGGTGCAAATAAGTCAGGCTTGGGCTGAAATGCTGGGCTCTACTCTCCAGATCAGTACAACCAAGGAGGTGATTGTAGGTCATACTCAGAGTGGTGACCATACACCTTTGCATCGATGGAACCTTGAGTCAAGAGGGTCAGCAGTTTCTGAGAATTACTTTAACAGAGAAGTTATCCTGATCTTGTCACACCAGCGCCGAGGTAAAAAAAAAAAAGCATGTCAGCGGATTTTCTTCACAAATTAGAGAAATTTGGCATGCCATCACATCTTGGTCAGCATCTATAAGAGCACTATTATAGGTATCCTGACTAGGCATATCAAGGCCTAGTGTGGGAACTGCACTGCCCTGAAGTATAAAGTGCTAAAGAGAGCGGTGCAGTCAGCAGATCTTATTACGGGAACTTAAACATTAAGGACAGGATGTTTACAAATAGATGCTTTATGAAGACCAGCACTATCCTTGCTTTATATTACACTACTGCTACTGGAAAATGCTATCAGAGCATTTTCGAGCAAAATACTTTGCAACAGATTTCACCATCGTGTAGTCACCAGTATCAATGTATCCGTTGAGAATCACCATGCATTACCTTAGACTAATGTCTGAAGTACCACTACTTGGCCAACTGCTTTTGAAGAGTGATCTTGTTTCGTGGTAATGTGTTCACGAGATGGAACAAACAAAATGCCCGTTTTGGAGAGGCATTGAAGTAAATAGTTTGTCTTAATTAAATGTAAATGACGGGACAAAAAATCGAGATGTCAAAATATCAGATCTGTGCATTAGGTCTTGCAGTGTAAATGCAGCCAAATTGACTTTAGAGTAAAGTACATTAAAATAAACCCACCAAGAATATAATTAATTGAGCAGTGTTTACATAAGAAATACTTGAAGGTTATGGTAAATGTGGTAATTTTGATCGTAGTTGTCATCTTCTGTTGAATTCGTAGTGTAAAGGTGCTGTCACATTTGCAAATTGTGCAAGCATGAAAGGTCCATTGTCTACTGTCAATAGTGTAGTTGTGATATGATTCATAGCTCTCACAGAAATCATTTTGAAACCAAGCAGCTTTTCTGTTGTTCATGTGGTGAATCCTGCGAAATCTGCTTGCTGGGAATCCTGGAAAACTTTGCCCTCACACGAAATTCCATATTATGCAGATTCCTGGATTTCGTCTGTAAAAATTTGCAGAACAACAGTAAAGAGTAAGATATCAGCTTTCAGTTTAACTGAACATGTTTGAATTGTTAAATGATTGCTGTACTAATGTAGTACTAGCTATTATTAGCCATGGCAGAATCTGCATTCTTTTTTAAGCACTGATTTAGATAAAAAAAAAAAAAAACTGGAAGTCTGCAGAATGGATTTACTTATAAAGTTCATTTAGATGTTGTTTCAGAGAACAATGTCTTAAATATCCCTGGTGAGTCAGAAAGGGCAGGTGGAAATGTGCTATTGATCTGTTGATCTCTGCTTCTTAGACCCTGAAGGGCAAATTACACAAACTTGCCCTAGAAGGCTCAAAGGCAGACAAGCCCCGCCACAATGAGGAGGAGGAGACAGGCAATGAAGTGCAGAGTCTGTTACAAAGAGTGGACGAAGCTCTGCATGACATAATTGCTTTGTGTCAGAGGAGCTCGCACGGTCTCAACCAGCAGCAGAGAGAGGTGTGTTTGCCGTCCCAACAACCGGAACTGTGTTTTTCATGAACAGGATGTATTGATCATCTTATTCACGGTTTTACATTTCTCCCTCTCTTTGTGTGTGTACATCAATCTCCTGTCACTGTTAGGCTCTGTGGTTTCCTCTCCTCGAGGCGATGATGTCACCACAGAAACTTCTCAAAGGTGCCGATGCCAAACACACTTCAGATGGTGAGACACAAACACACAAGCACTAGTTTTGAGTTTATCTACAGTACAGCAGTGGCCCTCAACCTCTGTTACTCCAAGACCCCAAATAATTATTAAGATGTTGAATTAGCCCTATTTCTAAAAACGGTGGAGTGTTCCTTTAATACTACCCAATAACTAAACTTAAATGCTACAAAAACTGCCTTATTACCTATTAATAAGCAGTAAAGGTTACACTTACTTTAAGGTGTTATTGTTACAGTGTAATTATATATTTAAGTACTGAGTAATATGAATTAACTACATGTACTTACTATAGAGTTATGGTATGATTAGGATTAGGGTTTGGTTTAGGGTTAGGGTTAGTTGCTTGTAATAATGCATAATTTACTGTTAACTGTGGTAAGTACCATGAATGAAGTGAATTCATATTTACTAGTAGAAAATTGTTTCTCTCTTTCCTCAGCGCTAAAAGAGCTCACTATGAAAGTCCTTAACAGCATGTCTAGTTTTATTGCCCCACCTGCCATCATTCAGCGCATCCTACAGGTAAGCGGACACATTTTTTTAGAAGGCTTTTACAGCTAGTTTTGCAACTGGCCTGTTTTTATGTGTGCTTGTTCCTAAATGGCAGCCATTGTGTACACATTCAGGAGTCGCTGTGTTCCAGTAATTGTGGCATGGATGAGATGGAGATGTTATTTTTCGGCTGGGTTTGTGGGATTTGTTTGGAAAGATTTAATGCCTTCTGACTTGACAATAGGATTGCAGGCTCAAGCTCAAAATCCCATGGTTCTTATTTGTGCAAAAACTGTTTACATTTTCACATTTACATTTACACAGATTCTGCGTTCGACTGCTCCTGATATATATTTACAGATCTGCCATCTTGTAATTGCAATCATTTCAGGGTTACGGTTTATAAAATGCAGTTTGTGCAGTTGCTGTAGTTCATAAAATCTGTTGTACTGTAATTGCATTATATTAAGTCTGTTATAAATAGATTGATATATTTCACTTGATGGTGTGTCACCGTTATATTCTAATTCAGATTTACATTCTGAACTAGATTATCAAATTGCAGTCACTTTTTGTTCAACATTTATAAGGTTGATGCATCATTCCACTTTTTATTGCATTTATGTGAATGTGAATAAATATATATAAATATATTTTTTTGATCACTAGGGTTATTCGTTAATTTTTTTAGTTTTTATTGAACTCATCGCGTTTACGGTCACATTTTTAATTTTAAATAAACTGACAAAACATATTGTATTATTTTTAAGCACATTTGACTAATATTTAATTTAGGTTTTTATATAATTGGATATTTAATGGTGTTTATGTAAAATTAATTGCTCATTTCCACCAAGCGGTAAAGTACAGTATGATTCGGTAAACACGGATCTTGCTTTGTTGTGATCAAAGTCATTGACGCACTAAGAAGAAAGCGACAACAAAATGGAGAAAACAATGGAGGACACACAGCTGATCTTGTTTTTGCTTCTTGGCATGTGGCTGTTAGTCACAAGACAAAAATTTTTTATATATATTATCTATATTAAGAAATTGCACTATATTGTCATTCCCCTTGTAGCACGCGCAAGTGACAATCTGCAGTCAGTCTAGCTCCACCCTTTAGATACTGGGCTACTAGTCTACTGTGCTAGGTACCCCAACGGAAGGGTCCCAAAAAAGTGGTATGGTGCGGTCAGTGTTTTGGTACCGTTCACAAATTCTGACAATTGAAATTTAAACATTTCCATACCGTACTGTACTGTACTGTACTGCTTGGTGGAAACAAGCCATACATTTTGTAAAAAAAAAAAAAAAATGTTACTGCATTTCAGATTCAGATCTTTTCAATATGGAGGACATGCTAAATAATTCACGATAAATAGGAACAGTTACTTACAGTAGCATCTACAGATGCAGCTTTTAAAGGGGATGAATTGAGAAATCAACTTCCCCTAGAGTCTTTGAATATTACAATTACAGTTTTTTACAATCGTTATGACAATTTTTTCAATACTTTTAACAAATTTCCTAAACTCTTAACGCAGTTAGCACAACATCTGTCTGTTTAGGCTATACAATTAACACATTTATTGTTGCTTTTGCACAAAATGCATACAGTTAATACAAATTTAAAATGCTTGAACTTCTTTTGCACACAAGCTCAACCAAGACCAAAACAAAGGCTTTTTACTGCCAAATTTACCAGTGCTTTAACACTGTAGGTCAGAACAGATAACACCTTGTTCTAAACCTAACCTTATAGGCTAAAGTCAAGGTAAAGTCAGCTGTTCATATTGTGAATTGAAACACAAAGATATCCCCTGTATTTTATTCCATTGGTACTGATAAACAGCCAATTGAAGTTATGCAAATATATAAATCACAGCTGATTCCTATCTAGAAATTGTTCAGGTGTTGATATTCTTTCAAGCACATGACCATTTGGTATACAGTAAAAGAGGGCCCATTTGGGCTTCTTTGGGGGCAGAGGAAAGCGCCTAAATGAAGAACAGGAACTTGCTATTGCCAACATCAATCATGAATGAATATGAATGAAATTAATGAAAATAATGAAATAAAACTGAAGGGCATTCTATAAAGCTACTCTGAGATGGGTCATTCAGTTTTTGTATTGAATTTCTGCAGCAAAAGAAACTAAATGCATGCATTAACTAAATCCAACAAAACAAAAATGTAGAGTCTTCAAAAGACACACAATCTATGATCAATAAAATGTACTATCTATTGTATAAGGGCAGACCTGACACAAAAAATCCTGCAGTTTCTGTAATTCCATCTAGTGTTAGTGTTTTTATGACATTGTGCTATGATTGACGTAATGTTCCTGTTGGAAGAGAACATGTGTTAGGGTTTTGGTAGACATAGTGTATTGTGTTAGTGAATTATTGTATTTTGAAAAATAATGTTGGAGTTTAGTTTACAATGTTTGATTTTGAGCATGAAATTAACCGTTTTGCCAATTGTGTGATGTGGGTGTGTCGGTGCGTTAAGAGTTTAGGAAATTTGTTAAAAGTATTGAAAAATTTGTCATAGCGATTGTAAAAAAACTGTAAAGGTCATGGTAATATAAGAATATCCTCTAAGCTTCAGAGCTGAAAACTTCCTTGTTAGTCAAAAAAAAGCTTGATGCTGGATTTGCAGACATATTGAGATTAAAACACAATGCTGTGCCTTCTTTATTGGATCCGACAGGAATGGTGCAACACACTTATGTGAGTAAAACATGTTTCTATATGTGATAGTATTGCATTGTAACAGATCGTTATGATTATGTGTAACTTAGCACGCTGTGACAGGCTGGAGAATCCTTTATTTGTTGGCTCATTGCGATTCGGAATCAGACTCGGACATGTATGGGCCAGGGCTCGCAAAGCCCAACGTCCTGGGGTGTTTCCCAGGCGGGCTACCCCCGTCAGCCCGTAAGCCCATTGGCGGGGCGGTGAATTTTTAATAGTGAAATAACATTCATTTCTTGGTCTGCGTTGTTCACTCTCTTGACTTGATATTTGAAGAGCGCGCACGTTTGTGTGTGCGGTTCGCGCTTATATCCACCGATTGGTTGGGCCAAGTAATAAGAAAATAAATAAATCGCGGGTGGATGAGAGATAAATCATTGTGTTTGTTTGATAAATATGTTTTGAGAGCCCTGTGAGAGAATCTTTCCGATTGCCGCTTTTAAAACAATCCCTCAAGTGAATTGACAGGGGAGATGAAGCTCATTAAATATGCAAATCTTATCCAATCCTAGCCGTGGGTGTTTACTGCCAAGTCTTCTGTGCGGCACGCCCATCAAAACCCAGCGTGTCTTGAGAGAGCCTCAAAACCAGTGTAGAAAATAGCATATTACTTATTCATTATGATGTTTTTGAATGTAAAAAATACATAAACGTCATAAGTTGACCTCAGACAACATAATAAAAAAAATTAAAAAGCCAGTTCATGACACCTTTAAAATGTTTTAAAGTTAGTTTTCGTCATGCACTTTCACACAGTCTGCTCTCGATCCTCATATTTTTATTGATGGACACACTGCAGAAGCTGAACAGCAAATTTGCTTTCCAATGGCTCTTCCAGCTTAGAGCCTTGTGTAGCCGTTTCAAACACACACACATTTTTTTTCTCTCCATGAAATCGATGCCACAGTTCAAGAATCGGTTGAGGCTTTGGGCAGTGAAACCTTTATCTGTTTTCATCTGCACATATTCAGTGCTGTCAGCTTTCCCTGATCGATCTTCCGGTCTCCCAGTCCCCCCCCTCCTTATCAATGCTATTACACCAGCACTCTGCTGTTCTGCTTCAACCTGCTGTCATTAGAACCTGCTTCTTTCGAACCCGTGCCTATGAATTTTTAATCATTTATGTGGTTTGCAAAGATACTGTTCAGGTTAAAGTTTTGGGGTCAGTTAGGATTTTAGGTAACTCTTGATAATAGATAGTAATACTTGATAAACTGTAAGAAAGCACTTACAAAACTAAATCATTTACAAACTAACTATTGTGTTATACAAGTTCATCCTTCATTTCCCACCATAATTAACAAATAATTATTGTTTAATTAGCTCAGTTAAGCTGCCATCATGTCAGGATCGAAGGGGGTCATAAAGCATTTACTCCTCCCAGATTCTGGAGAAAGGGGTCATAGAACATTTACTCCTCCCAGAGAGAGAGATTTTCTACACTCTGTACGTTTACAGACGCAAAAAGGACAGGATTTTTTAGTGTGGGACTACAACAGAGCAGAAGTGGATCTGTTTGCCACAGAAAAGACAACCCACTGTGCCCTCTGGTTCACCCTCATGACTCCAGCTCTGTTGGGACTGGATGCCATGGTGCCAGTGTGGCCAATGTTGCGCCTGCATGCCTTTCTTCCAGTTCCCAGCAGTTCTAGCAAGGGTTCCCAGGACCGAGTTCATTCTGGCCGCCCTGAGTGTGGTTTGAGGACTTAGTGTCTCTACTGGACAGCCTACAATTGAAGATTCCGATATGGAGAGTATATAGTAAGATATAATGTAAACTTGCTGTGTACATTGCTTAATTATAAGCTTGTTCAGAAATGGTGGAAAAATAGGATAAAAACATTATTGTTAAACTTAGTTTAAATAAACAAATATTCAAATATTCTTTTTTCATGAGCTCAAATATTTGTATACAATATTTTTTTTAAAAATGCCCATCCCTACACTCCTGGGACCTAAGATTGACCCTAGGAGCCTACATAGAAACACTATTTGAGTCTTCAGACATCTTCAGAGAAAATGCTGACTGCATAAATAAACCCCACCCTCAAGACTGATTGACAGTTGACTGTGTTAGGCATTGGAAATGCAAGTGCAAAGTGGATTTCAATTCCATTTTAATTTTGTGAGGGTTGGGGCAGGATGCAGAGGAAGTGAAAAAGCAAATGGGCGATTTTCTATTGCTATTCAAAAATGGCAGGGTCAGAACTAGAACTAAGACATTGGAATTGCAATTGCAAATGGACTTTGCATTTACATACAACATACATGGAAAAGAAAATCTAAACGCATTTCCAAATCATGCATTTGTGTTTCCATTATATCACAATGTATGCATGCACAAATTGAAAATGATTTTGAAAATTGTTCGGAATATATAATTAAATTTTATTTTTATTTTTTATGACAATTAATTCTGACTTAATGACAACAAACCACCAAGTGTCTACTATCAAATGAGAACACAGTTAGGCTTGCAGTGCAAAGAGTTCAAGAACTGTATCTATTGTGGTTTAGGGAAAAGTATCCAGAAAGTATTCACAGCGCTTCGCTTTTTCCACATTTTGTTATGTTACGGCCATATTCCAAAATGTATTAAATTCATAATTTTCCTTAAAATTCTACAAACAATACCCCATAATGATAACGTGAAAGAAGTTTGTTTGAAATCTTTGCAAATGTATAAAAAAATAAATAAAAAAAAACAAGTATTCACAGCCTTTGCCATGACACTCAAAATTGAGCTCAGGTGCATCCTGTTTCCACTGATCATGCTTGAGATTTTTCTACAACTTGAGTCCACCTATGGTAAATTCAAATGATTAGACATGATTTGGAAAGCCACATACATGTCTATATAAGGTCCCACAGCACAAAATAAGCCATTAAAGGGTTACTTCAGCGATTAGCATTAAGCTTTTTATCAGTAGAAACCCAGGAGTATATTCAAATTATCATACTTTCCCCCCTCATATCACCCTGAGACGAGAGAATTATGTATTTTATTTCTGGAAAAATTCCTCCAATGATGCAAATGTCATCGGAGGAGTTTTTGTCCAGAGGCTAAAGACTACAGCCAGCAGGAGGCGCTGTTTCCGCATGTTTTCAACATCACACTCACAGCACTCACAGCACTCGGCTCGGGGAGCTGTGGAGATTCATGTAAACGGAGCGGTGGAGAGCAAAGTGAGTGTTTCAACTTTTCAAATGAACTTCCTATGAAAGTTACACTTCCAAAGACATGAACTGAAAATGCGCCAGACTGTTCGCGTGCTGTAAATGCGGCCGCAGCCGCGAATCCCACGATTACCTCAACTCATGTGATGAATGTAATCCGATCCTGCTGTGTTTGTGCCATGACGCCCGTGACATTCAGTTGACTTACTCATAATATATCGAACAGACAGGTTCAGTTTGTAATTGTAGCGTCTCTAACTGAACTGATTTTATGAAAATGAATGCGGTGGGCAAGTAAACCAGTAAGCCGTGCCTAGAGCAGCCTCGGGCAGCGAAGTGCTTTCTGGGAATTGTTGTCTTTCATCCCCATGAGACAAAAATAAATGTTCTGTGTTTTCTCAGTCTAGAAGGCACCAAATTCGAAAATTTCACATTTCTACTACATTAATGGCCGTGTTTAAATACAGATTCAGCTTCCCAGCACTGAAGTACCCCTTTAAGTCCCAAAGAATTGTCTGTAGACCTTTGAGACAGGATTGTATTGAGGCACAGATCTGGGAGAGGGAACTCTTCCACCAGAACTCTTCCTAAAGCTGGCCGCCCGGCCAAACTGAGTGATCGGAGGAGAAGGGCCTTAGTCAGGAGGTGACCAAGAACCAAACGGTACTCTGACAGAGCTCCAGCATTTCTCTGTGGAGAGAGGAGAACCTTCCAGAAGGAAAACCATCTCTGCAGCACACCACCAATCAGGCCTGTATGGTAGAGTGGCCAGACAGAAGCCACTCCTCAGTAAAAGGCAAATAACAGCCCACCTGGAGTTTGATAAAAGGCACCTGAAGGACTCTTAGATCATGAGAAACAAAATAGTCTGGTCTGGTGAAACAAAGATTGAACTCTTAGGCCTGAATGGCAAGTGTCATGTCTGAAGGAAACCAGGCACCACTAGGGCTGGGTATTGTTCAAAATCTTTCGATCCGATGCCAATTTCGATACCTCAGTTTCGATACCGGTTCCTAACGATACTTTTTCCGATACCATATGTTTTAAAATCCATTTCAACATCAACAAAAATACATTAAACAAATGTAATTAAAACAAATTCTAGTAACAGTTCTCACTCAGAATAACATTATTAATAAAACTGGTTGTGCTTTTTGGATAGGGGTGCGCCAGCAGACACTTTTATTGCATTTTCTTTTTAACTTTTTAATTTTTAAGCCTAATAAATTAATGAAATGTGAAATAACACTGCATAGTTTTCACTGTATAAATTGATTAAAGCTAAAGTTATTCATAAAAGAGCTGCGAGTAATTTTCTCTTTGCCTTTTGTTGTTTGATGGACATTACTGGCTCAGTGGTCAGCAGATTTATTAGACGCTGCCCCTTTAAGACCGAATGCAGATCTAATGATATCATTCTCCCATTGATTTCTCCCAACTGTTTAAGCCCATTTAAGATAAACTGTGTTTAAGTGAATACTCTTCAAGCCGGCCATTTTGACATATAGGCTGTTTGTCGTGTATTTGATGGTTTAGTCGCATAATGTGCAATTCAGTCCGTTTCGCAGCGTGTACAGCACACACACACACACGCCCGCACTGAACTTGGAAACATCGTCTATTGCGTGGCAGATTATAGTGCTTTTAATTTTGTCAAACACGTCCTGCATTTTAGCCAAAGTAGAGACTGCATTTCACAACAATCACACATTGTGCTGACTCTGACGTTAAGTTTATGTTTAGGGAGAAATGACAGCACGCGCTAAGAAGGGAAGGAATTCGCGCTATATGGAACGCGGATATAGTTTATAACAGTTTTACCTCATATCTTCTTTGTATAATCCTTGGAAGCGAAACTAAAACAAGATTAATATCACAGCTCACCGTCACTCATTAAACTGACTGTCGCATCTCTCTCTCAGGCTAACGGAGGATTTCATGCACTGAACTTAGTCAATACTTTCAGAAAACAATTTCAAGATGACGTTGGCTGTTGTGCTTTTACAGTAAGTGAATCGTGATATTACTGATCATGTGAAGATTTTGCTGAGTCGCTGTGAATATATTGTAGGGGAAACACTGCATGCAAGTATGCTACAGGCTCACACAGACACACCCGCTTGGCTTTTGAAACCAACATTTGTCACCGAAAGATAAATAATTTTTCGATACTCATAGTATCGAAGTTTTTCATTCGATACCATAAAAGTATCGACGTTCGGTGCCCAGCCCTAGGCACCACTCATCACCTGGCTGATAACATCCCTACAGTGAAGCATGGTGGTGGCAGCATCATGCTATGGGGAAGTTTTTCAGCGGAAGGAACTGGGTGACTAGTGAGGATCGATGCAGCAATGAATCAGATTCCCCCTGAATCAGACTAAATTCCCGAATTAGGGTACATTTTAATATTAACATTAATGCTGTCTGCAATACATCGTTGGTTCTGTTCTGTTTACCCTGAGGGGGTTATCACTGCTCTCCCTGCTCTTATCCATGCTTGGCTTCATGGATGCGCATGGAGTTCTTGTCCAGAACAGAACCATACCGCCAATCTAAACTATATGCTAATTGGCTATTATCTTTGATCAGGACGATCTTTGAATAACATTTAAGAATCTCACTAACTCTAAACTGTTGAACGGTACTGTACATCACAGAGAAACATACTCATTAACTGAAATTAAATCTAATATTTGCTTTCACTACAGTTTTTGTTATTATTGAGTACATGTTCATGTTCATTTTGATTCAGGGATAGTCTCTTTTTTGAGGCCCATGTTGATTCATTAATCTCTCTGCCTCAGCATCTATCTGAGCAGCTCTGGTTCATCCC
Organism: Gobiocypris rarus; assembly: GCA_023029165.1. NCBI lineage: Eukaryota > Metazoa > Chordata > Actinopteri > Cypriniformes > Gobionidae > Gobiocypris > Gobiocypris rarus. Next base: position 29,874,093 of record CM040914.1, read on the forward strand.
GGCTGCTGATGGTGACATTTGATGGCATTTGCTCACAGTGTGTAATCATTAGTACGCTGTTGTGAATGCAAATGCATCTCTGAAAGGCCTGTATGGTACAGCAAAGGTTATAAGGAACCCCATCAAGTTATACTAACAGATGATCGCAATCAATATATTACAATCAACAGGTGTTGATTTAATGTGCACTTACACCTGGGCACGTGCAGCTGTACGCACTGTGAATGCCATGAGTGCTTGCTTATTGATGATACATTGTTTTCATTATTATGTAATTCATGGCGTACATTTGATTTCCAATTTGTTTGCACTCCACAACAGAAATACAAGAGAGGGGGTCTATACCGGACACGTGTGGCATGTGTTCTAGTCTGGTCAAAGCTGGTTATCAGATGGTCCAGATTGGTTTAAGTTGTTAACTGCGCTCTAAAAAAATGTCAACAAAAATGTTAAAAAAATGTTTTAATCAATTAAATATACCTTATGAATTATACAAATGTAAGTAAAAAAATGAACTGTGGTACCATGACAAATAAAACTGACTAGACCCAATGAGTCATGGTAACTCAAATATATGAGAAAAAAATTAAAAGCCAATATATATATATATATATATATAAGTCATTTGAACTTATTTGCTCTAAACCTTTTTAAATACTCAACATAACCACTGGTTTACACAATAAATTGCTTCATTTTTTAAAGAGTACAGTTCTTAATACAGCATATGTTTGTGGCAAGCAGGACGAGGGTCGCTCATTATATCACTTTTCTCACTGTCCCTCAGCCTTGTCCTGCTTGCCACAAAGTTATATCAATATTGCTTACATTAAAAGTTTTAGAAGTAAAAAAATTAAACAAATAAAAATAATTTTATGTGTAATCAACTGGTCTCTGTCATCCCGTTTCCACCATAACATTGCTGGGGTTCTCACGCAGGACTCGTGTTTGGCGGAAAAATTGAGAATCTCAGAGCGCTTCACTCAGCCGAAAGATGCTGTGACTGACTATATAAACTGTCCATAAACAAAAAAAATTGCACAGTTCTGAAAACATTTTAAATTCAGCATATTTAGGAATAAAGTAATTTATTTTATGCAAGGCATCATCAAGGATTCTCCATCACGTGAAAAGACAGACGCAAGACCCGTTTAGGTGACATGAAATTGCGGCCCTGTATGTTGCGTACACTAACATACACTATTCTTTCTTATTCTTTATTCTGTTTCACATGAAAATATTTCACAAAACTGAAGTAAAGTCAATCACAGTTTAGATTTATGTGGATTTTAATGTCAGATTAATGCTGTAAATAATGAACATGGCATCTGCTATATTGTTCTCCATGGTTTTGCTTTATTTTCCAGATGTTTGATTCATTAACAATGTTTCTTACGTCAATATTTTTTTTCTCTTTTTCTAGTGTATATAATATCTTAATACATGTATCTGTTCCTATTAAATAAACTATAAATAAAATAAATACTCTGGGATTCCCTCTTGGTTCTAGAGCACACACAAATTAGCAGTCTTCAAAGTGCCGCTTTCATTCTCTTGACAAACTAAAAGACGAAGAATACATTTTTTATACAGGTCCTTCTCAAAAAATTAGCATATTGTGATAAAAGTTCATTATTTTCCATAATGTAATGAAAAAAATTATAATGTCATATATTTTAGATTCATTGCACACCAACTGAAATATTTTAGGTCTTTTATTGTTTTAATACTGATGATTTTGGCATACAGCTCATGAAAAAATTCCTATCTAAAAAAATTTGCATATTTCATCCGATCAATAAAAGAAAAGTGTTTTTAATACAAAAAAGTCAACCTTCAAATAATTATGTTCAGTTATGCACTCAATACTTGGTCGGAAATCCTTTTGCAGAAATGACTGCTTCAATGCGGCGTGGCATGGAGGCAATCAGCCTGTGGCACTGCTGAGGTGTTATGGAGGCCCAGGATGCTTCGATAGCGGCCTTAAGCTCATCCAGAGTGTTGGGTCTTGCGTCTCTCAACTTTCTCTTCACAATATCCCACAGATTCTCTATGGGGTTCAGGTCAGGAGAGTTGGTTGGTCAATTGAGCACAGTAATACCATGGTCAGTAAACCATTTACCAGTGGTTTTGGCACTGTGAGCAGGTGCCAGGTCGTGCTGTAAAACGAAATCTTCATCTCCATAAAGCTTTTCAGAAGATGGAAGCATGAAGTGCTCCAAAATCTCCTGATAGCTAGCTGCATTGACCCTGCCCTTGATAAAACACAGTGGACCAACACCAGCAGCTGACATGGCACCCCAGACCATCACTGACTGTGGGTACTTGACACTGGACTTCAGGCATTTTGGCATTTCCTTCTCCCCAGTCTTCCTCCAGACTCTGGCACCTTGATTTCTGAATGACATGCAAAATTTGCTTTCATCCGAAAAAAGTACTTTGGACCACTGAGCAACAGTCCAGTGCTGCTTCTCTGTAGCCCAGGTCAAGCTTGACCTGGGGAATGCGGCACCTGTAGCCGATTTCCTGCACACGCCTGTGCACGGTGGCTCTGGATGTTTCTACTCCAGACTCAGTCCACTGCTTCCGCAGGTCCCCCAAGGTCTGGAATCGGTCCTTCTCCACAATCTTCCTCAGGGTCCGGTCACCTCTTCTCGTTTTTGCCACACTTTTTCCTTCCCACAGACTTCCCACTGAGGTGCCTTGATACAGCACTCTGGGAACAGCCTATTCTTTCAGAAATTTCTTTCTGTGTCTTACCCTCTCGCTTGAGGGTGTCAACGATGGCCTTCTGGACAGCAGTCAGGTCGGCAGTCTTACCCATGATTGCGGTTTTGAGTAATGAACCAGGCTGGGAGTTTTTAAAAGCCTCAGGAATCTTTTGCAGGTGTTTAGAGTTAATTAGTTGATTCAGATGATTAGGTTAATAGCTCGTTTAGAGAACCTTTTCATGATATGCTAATTTTTTGAGATAGGAATTTTGGGTTTTCATGAGCTGTATGCCAAAATCATCAGTATTAAAACAATAAAAGACCTGAAATATTTCAGTCGGTGTGCAATGAATCTAAAATATATGAAAGTTTAATTTGTATCATTACATTATGGAAAATAATGAACTTTTATCACAATATGCAATTTTTTTGAGAAGGACCTGTATGTATATTAAATGAAAGATATAGAATATGCTGCATGTTAGCTTGTTTATTTTGCTTAAGCTCACATCATAGTAACTATATGCTTTTGACCCCAGATCGTGAACTGTAGTTCCTACAACACAACTTTGTAATACTCTTTGCAAATATTTTTTGGATTTATGGTTTCAGGAAAAAACTTATCCTCTAACTATGTCTACATTCTGGCTATATTTCGCTGGCTTCAGTCCAGGATCATGACCTGTTGACATTCGATTCTGATATTGGCCACATTAAAAATAATGTGAACTGCCAAACAAATTGTCGGATCTGAACAATGAATCATAAATGAGCATTAAGTCTTGCAAAGTCTCACTAAGTGTGAATGTAGCCTATGTTAGTAACAACAGATCCAGATAACCAGCCACCCTAAAATGAGATGACCTGGAATGTATGGAATATTTATCTGCAGTAATAATCTGCCGAGGATATTTCTAAGAATGGCATATGAGGACGTAGACTAAATGTTGTTTCACCTGTCAGATCATGGCATTCTGAAAGGAGATCATTCTTACCATTGATTCAAATGAATCCAATGAGAGGAGCCAAAATTCCCAATGCAGTAAAGTTCACTCTATTTCCAGCATTCGTTTGCTGTTTATATAGAGACTTTTCACAATTCTGGAGTGGGAACTCATACGTAAACTATAGCAGGGTAAACTTCTTTAGAGGAACATGAGGACCTTAGCAAATATTATTTTCATGTTCCCTTTTTCTCCAGTGGCAAATTAAATAATCCACTATTGCATTTCCATGACTTTCCAAAAGAAAAGAAAAAATCTTGAGAGATGGATTACAGTAGTCAGAAAAGAGAACGATCACATTTTCACATTTCTGCTCTGTCTGCTGTTGTTTTCATCAGGAAAGTCTCTTTCAATATTATAACAGTATATTGCATTATCTCTCTTAATAACAGCCTAAGTCTTTTTCATATCTCACCATGATACAGTGGGGCAAAAAAGTATTTAGTCAGCCACCAATTGTGCAAGTTATCCCACTTAAAAAGATGAGAGAGGCCTGTAATTTTCATCAAAGGTACACTTCAACTATGAGAGACAGAATGAGAAAAAAAATCCAGAAATTCGCATTGGCTGATTTTTAAAGTATATATTAGCAAATTATGGTGGAAAATAAGTATTTTGTCACCTACAAAAAAGCAAGATTCCTGGCTCTCACAGACCTGCAGCAACTTCTTGTAAGAGGCTCCTCTGTCCTCCACTCGTTTACCTGTATTAATAGCACCTGTTTGAACTCGTTATCAGTATAAAAGATACCTGTCCACAACCTCAAACAGTCAGACTCCAAAGGACACCAGAAACAAAATTGTAGACTTGCACCAGGCTGGGAAGACTTAACCTGTAATAGGTAAGCAGCTTGGTGTGAAGAAATCAACTATGGGAGCAATTATTAGAAAATGGAAGACATACAAGACCACTGATAATCTCCCTCGATCTGGGGCTCCACGCAAGATCTGACCCCGTGGGGTCAAAATGATCACAAAAACGGTGAGTAAAAATTCCAGAACCACACGGGGACCTAGTGATTTACCTGAAGAGCGCTGGGACCCAAGTAACAAAGGAAATAAATCTGAGTGGCATCCAAAGAACACCATACCTACTGTGAAGCATGGGGGTGGAAACATCATGCTTTGCGGCTGTTTTTCTGCAAAGGGACCAGGATGACTGATCCGTGTAAAGGAAAGAATGAATGGGGCCATGCATTGTGAGATTTTGAGTAAAAACCTCCTTTCATCAGCAAGGTCATTGAAGATGAAACGTGGCTGGGTCTTTCAGCCTGACAATTATCCCAAACACACTGCCCGGGCAATGAAGGAGTGGCTTCGTAAGAAGCATTTCAAGGTCCTGGAGTGGCTTAGCCAGTCTCCAGATCTCAACCCCACAGAAAATCTTTGGAGTGAGTTGAAAATCAGTGTTGCCCAGTGACAGCCCCAAAACATCACTGCTCTAGAGGAGATCTGCATGGAGGAATGGGCTAAACTACCAGCAATAGTGTGTAAAAACCCCGTGGAGACTTACAGAAAATGTTTGATCTCTGTCATTGCCAACAAAGGGTATGTAACAAAGTATTGAGGTGAACTTTTGTTATTGACCAAATACTTATTTTCCACCATAATTTACAAATAAATTCTTTAAAAATGTGATTGTAAAAATCTTTTCATTCTGTCATAGTTGAAGTGTACCTATGATGAAAAGTAAAGGCCTCTCTCATCTTTTTAAGTGGGAGAACTTGCACAATTGGTGACTGACTAAGTACTTTTTTGCCCCTCTGTATGTGGGTGGATGGAGTGTATGAGGACATTACATTTCTATAAGAGAACCTGTCCAAAGGTTCATATATATATAGCATATATAGCAGTATTGAATGTCTTTTTGGTGGACCATGGACGTTTAGTGTTTATTTTGTTTACAAGGTGTCTGAATAGGGATAGCTGTTGCTTTGGAGGCTAAATTACACTTGCAGTGTTAACATATAACACTGGAGTGAGATTATTATCCATTGAGGAGTTTAGTCAAGGACAATCAGTCAAACATGCTAGAGTAATTAGTAGACCATCTCTCTTCTTCTTTTTTCAGTTTTTTTCCTGAGGCAGTAGTCATGCTGTAGAACATTTATAGCTCCCAGTGGCGTACAGAAAATCTTGGAAACCCTGAGAACCATGTGATGAGGCCCCAAAATTGGTGACATCATGAAAAAGTGTTTGGGCGTTGAGGTGAAACTCAGTAAACTTTTGACCATAACTGATAGAGAATAGATTCTTCTTAGCAGTTTGATGGGAAATTATTACACTGACAGTTATAGTATTTATTAGAGTTAGTATTACAATAATAATGTAGAAATAATTACATAATAAAAACAATGATAATCTAAACAAATAGTGAAATGAAAATACATATAACAAATTGATCGATTGCATGAATAGGATTTATACTTCTATTCAAAAATGTATGGTAGGTAAAGTTTTTTTTTTTTTTTTTTTAAATGTATCAAAAGTGACAGTAAAGTAATTTACAATGTTACAAAAGATTTCCATTTCAAATATTTACGGAATGTTCTTTTGAACTTTCTGTTCATCTAATAACACAAAAACTTAGTGATAATCATAGCTTTATATAAAGACTGGAGTAATGGCTGCTAAATTTAAGCTTTTTAATCACATGAATAAGGTACATTTTAAAATATAAAGAGTATTTTTTTTCAGTGAAGAGCATGCTTAGGATGAAATTTGAAATTTGTAGAGAATATTATTATGTGTTATTTCCAATCAAGTCATTATGGCCACCGTGTCATTTGAGATGCTCATACATCATTTGGGATGTGGTGGAAATGACAATTACTTTTTGTAATTTATATATACCTTGACAAATTCAATAAACTATGGGTGTGACAGTTGTGTTTTAAGAGACTGCATGAATGAAACCAAATTAAAGGGTCACTTCAGCGATTAGCATTAAGTTTTGTATCAGTAGAAACCGGGAGTATATTCAAATTATCGTACTTTCCCCCTCATATCACCCTGAGATGAGAGAACGTCATTTTGCGTCATTGGAGGATTTGAGGTTTTGTCCAGATGCTTAAGACTACAGCCAGCAGAGGGCGCTATTTCCACATGTTTTCAACATCGCACTCACAGCACTCGGCTCACGGTGTTGCAGAGATTCATGTAAATGGAGCGTTGGAGAGCAAAGTGAGTGTTTCAACTTTTCAAATGAACTTCCTATGAAAGTAAAGCTTCCAAAGACATGAACTGAACACGCGCCAGATTGATCACGTGCTGTGAATGCGGCGCAGCTGCGAATCCCGCGATTACCTCAGCCAATGTGATGAATGTTATCCGATCCTGCTGCGTTTGTGCCGTGAAGCTCAATCGGCTCACTCAGATTATATTGAACAGACACTTTCAGTTTTTAATTGTAGTGTCTCTAACTCTACTGATTTTCTGAAAATGATGTGGTAGGCAAGTGATCCAGTAATCCTGTAGCCGACTAGCCATGCCTAGAGTAGGGAAGTGAAGCAGTGCGTTCTGGGAATTGTTGTCTTTCATCCCCATGAGACAAAAATACATTTCTGTGTTTTCTTAGTCTACAAGGCACCAAATTCAAAAATAATTTCACATTTCTACTACATTAATGACTCGGTTTAAATACAGATTCATCTTCCCAGTGCTGAAGTACCCCTTTAAATGCATTTAGAGGGCTCTTTACAGCATTAAAAACTCTAAACACATAGTATATAGTTTATAGATTTTGTGTTGTATAGTAAAGAGTAGTGATGCTTATTGAGTTGTGTTTTCATTGTTCCACTAGACCATGTGTTTGATTTAGGCTTGGGAGATTTAAAAGTCACCTTTAAAAGTTAGAGATTTATATTCCAGATGTTTGTCGCGTGTAAGTGATGGTCTCTCCTGAGGGAGAGCAGTTTTGGCCTGGGGCAGTTACATGTGGAGAAAGTAGAATATTACTACAAAGTTTTATGTTTACATTACAAAGTTTTGTTTCACATTCTCTCTATACAGGATCAATAAAGCACCTTATCAGGATCAATAAAGTGTCTTGCTGTAACTAAGAACCTACTAACAAATCAGTCTGAGGGAAAATTACTTTTTCATGTTTAAAAAAAGTGAAGAAATAGAGAGCAAGACCTGCATGACAACAGTATTTCTGTACCTTTCTACTCCTCAGACTGAACGTGTGTGTGTGTGTGTGTGTGTGTGTGTGTGTGTGTGTGTGTGTGTGTGTGTGTGTGTGTGTGTGTGTGTGTGTGTGTGTGTGTGTGTGTGTGTGTGTGTGTGTGTGTGTGTGTGTGTGTGTGTGTGTGTGTGTGTGGGGAGAGTGTGTCTTCCAGGTCTTGATCTTTGTGACTGCTTCAATCTTAACCCCTACCGAGGGCAGAATTACCCAAGTGTGTGCAGTTCTGTGATAACAGCTAGTGATGTGTTTGATATTACAGAGGCCGCACTCCTTCATCATCCGAGAGTTATGCAGTCTAACATAATTCACTGTGTTTACTCGCTGATTTGTGCTTAAGATGGTTTACTGCAGACAATGCCTTTTAAAATTGATTCCAGCATCGTTTCTCACATGTAGAAACCTGCAGACAGATACAGGTTTCTATTAGTATGATCAAAGCTGTAAGAAATGAATTTATCTCTGTGTATGTGTTCTCTCTTGCAGGATCCTGTATATGGCAAAGGAAAGCTGGCTGAGATCCAGGGGCTCATTTTAGGGATGCTAGAGACCTTCAACTACGAACAGGTAATGTTTGTGTTGAATGTTTTCTTATAATAATGCTTCTTATTATTACAGTTTAAAATAACTTTTTTTTTTTTTTTTTAAATGTACTTTATTTCTGTGATAGTAAAGCTGAATTTTCAGCATCATTACTCCAGTCTTCAGTGTAACATGATTCTTCAGAAATCATTCTAATATGCTGATTTGGAGCTCAAGTTTTTTTTTTTTCATTATTAATTTAGAAAACACTTTAAACCTTGATATGTATAATATTTTTAGGATTCTTTAATGAATAGAAAGTTCAAAATAACAGCTTTTTTGTAACAGTGTAGCTTTAAAGTGATATTCTCACACTGTGTAACTTTTTTAGTTTATTTTAGCATGTGACTTAGTTTAATTTATGTGCTCATTAATGTATATTTACTTCTTTCAAGTACAAAAGTATTCTCGTAAGTGTATAATATGCCACTGAAAATACATACGGGTGAGGGGTTTGAATGCGTGTCGCCATGTTGCCCCTCCATCTTGAAAGTACATGAACTTAAGAGGGACATACCCGTAAATTCAAGCTTCGCCTTTCGTGTTTTAACACTCGATGTCGAATGTGAAGAGGGGGATTGCTTGAGACTGATATAGCTTACAATGTAAACTTTGCCTAACGTTAGTGATGTCGTACAATATACAGAATAACGATAGCACCGATAAAAGTTACTTTACTAAGATTAGCTTGCATTCGTCTGGGAACCTGATCGCTGATGTTAGCAATGAAATGGTAAAAAATAACGAAAAGGTAAAACTATTATTCAGTTTACATAGATGTCATAACCTACATGTTAACTGACAAATTAAATAACTGCAAATTATAATAGTTTTCTAAAGTAACCTCATCACTTGATTGAACTGGAAGCCATATTAATATTGGACTAAATCAGCCACCGTAGGAGTTAAAAACGAAATCGGAATTGAGAGGAACGGAAACTAATATTCACTGGATGGTCATATACCTTTTCACCGCTAGATGGGGGAAAATATCACACAGTGTAGCTTTAAATCAATTCAATTTGTCCTCACTGAATAAAATTACTTTATTTTATTGACATATATTATTAAAATCACGTAGACTTACATAAGTTGAAGCCGTTTCATTGTATACGTTGCGGGTCGCATCATGGGGGGATGCCATACTTAGATCATGATGGGCAGCTGAATACTTCTTGATTTATCTCAGTAACTGCCCTGTTATTGGACACTTGCACTCACATAATAAATGAATCATTGCCTGCTGTAAATAGCACATTTCTACAACAGCATTTGTAAACAAAAACTCCAAGTAATCATTCAGTACCCTGTTATTTCAGATTCGGTCAGGTAATGTCACTGTATCGTGATATCACCACTTTTTTTTATTTTTTTTTTTATATATTTTATTTTTTTTGTTAGGGTGTAGTGCAGGCTTCATGAGGTGTTTGATACACAGTCTAACTTAAATATGTCCATACAGTTGAGCTACCCAAAGTGCATCATTAATGTGTTACTCCTATTAATTGCACTCTTGCTGTTTTCAGACAGCTGATACATAATTTACTTCTGTTAAATTATAATGAGTTATTTTCGTACAGCTCATACAGCTCAAGGTGCAGCAGCTAAATTCACAGTGTTTTCATGTGATAATTGGAAATGAAATGCAAGGTGAGATCCTTTTAAAAAAATAAAAAATTATACCTTTATGCCACACCTGCCAATAGCAAGTGTATAGACCATGTCCTGGCACAAAAATTGGGATTATATTATTTCCTCTATGAAAATTTAATGAATTAATGTTCTGCCTCTTTAAAAGCAGACAGAAGTTATTTCGTTATTTTACTTTTTGTTTTAATGCCTTGTGTACCTTTGATTTCATTTATTCTCATCACTTACATAAGTCCATAAATAAATAAATAAAAAAGCGTGTTAATATTTCCTAGAGCATACAAGTGTCAGCATGGTATGTGCATTTCAAGCTCAATAAGTGGGTTGGTATCTATTGGTAATATTACAAGCACAAAAAAAAGCTAAAACAATAGAAATAAATTTACTTACTTACAGGGTTCCTTCACAGTTTGGAAATGTCCCCTATTCAGTTTCCTAAAAATAAAAGTATTTCACAGTTAAAAATATAAATTTCTCATTTTTGTGAAATAATATTAATTCTTGAATTCCAAGAATCTATCATTTAATCTGTGCTGTTTACAGTTGATGAATAAACAACCAATAAATCTCAAATAAGCTTTGTTACTTTGGATAGGAACCAAAGTATCAGCTTTCAAATTCTGTCGATTTTATTATGAAATTCGAACAATAAATACCGCTCTTTAGTGTTCTGTAGCGCAGAGCAAACATGAACTGTGGCCTGTTGCACAAAGCTGGTTTCAGTTGCTACCCAGGTAAGTTTGAGATTAGTTTGAGCAAACTCTGGTTTTCGGGCTCAGAGGTGGATTGGTTTTTAGCAGTGTTAATCACCATAGTAAATGGTAACACACTACACAGTAACCTGCTCTGGAGCAGGTTTTATTCTGGGTTAGAGATCACAAACTCAAACTGGACCAATCAGCTTTAAGTACAGCCCTATGAACCGTGTAGGAAAAATATGAAATTTGGCATACTTGTAGATATCGTCATCAATAGTGAATGAACCACCAGACACCCCGGTGACTAACTCCATAGCGCCCACCACTGGGGTCAAAAATTCGCACGAAACTGTACAACCCTGAAACTATCGTGATACAGAGAAATGCACGCTTCAGTACATCTGATTCTCTTAATCTTGATCACATCCATATACTGGATTGACCACCTGAGTTGACAGAGAAAGTTTTGAGTCTGGAGAAAGCTGGAATCTAAAATGTATACCCTTGTATCTTGATCTGTGCAGCTCTACATTCAACTAGGGACCAGGATTATGTGTCCAATATTTATAAAAACGCACTTGCATTGATAAATCGCATCCATACCTTGACTGAGCTGCAGAAATGATCAACAGACCTTTTTATCCCTCTGGAAAGCAGATGTCCGGGAATTTAACGAGGTCAACTGCAAATTGGTTCTGAGGCCAGCATCTGACAAACTTTGACTAATCGAAATGAATTGTACGCTTCCATCACATAACAAGTGCATAATTGAAGAGACTCTCTGGACTTCTCAGTTCTCGTTATGGTTATCAGTGGCACGCACACATACAATTGTGGTCAGTATTGTGGCACCTTTTCATTTTAATACTTTTGATCTTTCATTAAAAAATTGCAAAAGCCTTAGCTCAGATATGAGGAAATCATTGCCAAATAAATGTTTTTCTCCAATACACAATTAATGGCACCCCTAGAAATTCTTATGTGTAAAATATCTCTGAAGTATATTTTGGGGCCAAGCCCTGAAAGGGCTGTAGCCCCTATTGTATCTGTTGGTTTTTTCTATATTGTGTATTCTTCCCCCATGTAGAGTCAATGGCAGCCCTATATCTGCACAAAATTTGGTATGCATGACCGACAACATGTCGAGCATTACCTGAGAAGTTTCAAAACAGCGCCACCTAGTGTTCCAGAGATATAAGATTTTTTGCAAAAATGCTTATAACTTTTGAAAACATTATCTAAATTATATATATTTTTATATAATTATAAATTATATTTATGTCATTTTGTTCTCTGGCTTATGCAGATTCCGACGATGTCTCATTTGTCATTATCCAAACATGTGACTGTCAGCCATATTGAAACAAGTGAAAAATTGTTTTTTCGCTACTCCTCCTTCAAAATTTGTCCAATTCTCACGAAACTTGGCAGAGATGATTTTTGGAGAGAGCTGCACAGAAATGACTGAACAGATTTTTGATATTCACTACCGTTCCTGATAAATTTGTCTCTGAAGTTGACCTTGGCTGTGTTTGTGTCTTTATGCTTAGCATTCTAAATGGTTATTTGCAAAATTTGCTTCCGTTCCAGACATTAAATACTCCTGAGAATGATTTAAATAATTTTTTTATATATATAATGTTGTTCATTAAATCAAAAATTCTTCATTTTGAGTTCATTTCTAATTTGAACTATGGACCTACGACATGCCAAAGAACACGTGTCTTCCCTGTGGCGCAATGAGATGAGCATCACACACTGGGTCGTGAGGTTATGGGTTCAAACTCTGTGGGGGACAGCTTTATAAAATTGTGTGTAATGTTGTGTCAATTAGTGGCAAAAGTTGCGGTTCTGCCTTCACAAACCATTGTATGAGTGACATGCTGTTTAAAGCAACAGGCTAACTAGATAAATTAAATTGTCCAGCCATGACTTCTTGTTCCACTGGAGTATAAGTATAAAGAAACACAACGGCCGAATTTCCGTAATCATCCATCAGAATGAGTAAAAGCAAAGAATACAGTTCTGATGTGCAGCAAAAGTTGGTTCAGCTTGTTGCTGTAATAAAACAGCTAAAGCATTGAAAATCCTTATCCTTATTTCCACCATCAAGGCAATAATTAAGTTTCAATCAACTAATGATGTTACGGATCTGCCTGGAAGACGACATGTCTATATTGTCTAAATGCACAGCAAGGAGGAGAGTTTGAGTGGCCAAAGACTCTCCAATGATCACAGCTGGTGAAATGCAGAAAATAGTGGAATCATAAAGCCTAAAAAAAAAAATCAAACAGCGACTACATCATCACAAGTTGTTTGGGAGGGTTTCAAGAAAAATCCTCCTTTCTCATCCAAAAACAAACTCCAGCATATTCAGTTGCCAGACACGACTGGAACTTCAAATGGTCAGATGAAACCATTTCATATAATAACTTTTTGGCAGCAAAACCACCAGATAAGTTTGGTGAACACAGGGATAAAATATATTTAGGGATTAAATATACTGCAGGGTCTATACAGGTTTACATTTTTTTTATTCGCTTTGCTACTAGTTTAACAGTAAGGTGTACAGTATTGTTCAAAATAATAGCAGTACAATGTGACTAACCAGAATAATCAAGGTTTTTAGTATATTTTTTATTGCTACGTGGCAAACAAGTTACCAGTAGGTTCAGTAGATTCTCAGAAAACAAACAAGACCCAGCATTCATGATATGCACGCTCTTAAGGCTGTGCAATTGGGGTATTAGTTGAAAGGGGTGTGTTCAAAAAAATAGCAGTGTCTACCTTTGACTGTACAAACTCAAAACTATTTTGTACAAACATTTTTTTTCTTCTGGGATTTAGCAATCCTGTGAATCACTAAACTAATATTTAGTTGTATGACCACAGTTTTTTAAAACTGCTTGACATCTGTGTGGCATGGAGTCAACCAACTTGTGACACCTCTCAGCTGTTATTCCACTCCATGATTCTTTAACAACATTCCACAATTCATTCACATTTCTTGGTTTTACTTCAGAAACAGCATTTTTGATATCACCCCACAAGTTCTCAATTGGATTAAGGTCTGGAGATTGGGCTGGCCACTCCATAACATTAATTTTGTTGGTTTGGAACCAAGACTTTGCCCGTTTACTAGTGTGTTTTCGATCATTGTCTTGTTGAAACAACCATTTCAAGGGCATGTCCTCTTCAGCATAGGGCAACATGACCTCTTCAAGTATTTTAACATATGCAAACTGATCCATGATCCCTGGTATGCGATAAATAGGCCCAACACCATAGTAGGAGAAACATGCCCATATCATGATGCTTGCACCTCCATGCTTCACTGTCTTCACTGTGTACTGTGGCTTGAATTCAGAGTTTGGGGTCGTCTCACAAACTGCCTGTGGCCCTTGGACCCAAAAAGAACAATTTTACTCTCATCAGTCCACAAAATGTTCCTCCATTTCTCTTTAGGTGATGTGTTCTTTGGCAAATTGTAACCTCTTCTGCACATGCCTTTTTTTTAACAGAGGGACTTTATGGGGATTCTTGAAAATAGATTAGCTTCACACAGACGTCTTCTAACTGTCACAGTACTTTACAAGTAACTCCAGACTGTCTTTGATCATCCTGGAGGTGATCATTGGCTGAGCCTTTGCCATTCTGGTTATTCTTCTATCCATTTTGATGGTTGTCTTCCGTTTTCTTCCACGTCTCTCTGGTTTTGCTCTCCATTTTAAGGCATTGGAGATCATTTTAGCTGAACAGCCTATCATTTTTTGCTCCTCTTTATAGGTTTTCCCCTCTCCAATCAACTTTTTAATCAAAGTACGCTGTTCTTCTGAACAATGTCTTAAACGACCCATTTTCCTCAGCTTTCAAATGCATGTTCAACAAGTGTTGGCTTCATCCTTAAAATTGGGCCTCCTGATTCACACCTGTTTCTTCACAAAATTGATGACCTCAGTGATTGAATGCCACACTGCTATTTTTTTAACACACCTTTCAACTAATTAAACTAATTGCCCAATTGCACAGCCTTAAGAGCGTGCATATCATGAATGCTGGGTCTCATTTGTTTTCTGAGAATCTACTGAACCTACTGGTAACTTGTTTGCCACGTAGCAATAAAAAAATATACTAAAAACCTTGCTTATTCTGGTTAGTCACATCGTACTGCTATTATTTTGAACAATACTGTACATATTCAAAACTCTTAGTTCTTATATCACAACAGATCATCAGAAGTGCACTTATTTCAAACATTTCAGCATATTTTCAATTGTGTTAGTACAATACACAAAACCACAAAGTATCCGTTTCACTACACACAATAACGGTTTTATCTATATAAATGTTTCATTCACAGTAACTGCCTTTCATTAATCTCTTACTATCAAACTTTTGATTTGCATCTCTTCTGGTTTAGTTTAATACATATTATTTAATCCAACTGAACTTAATGGTTAATCAGTGATTCATTTGTTTTACCTATAGATTTCTATAGAACGTGTTTGCAATTTCCGATATGAATTTCCAAATGTAATGAGTTCTTTTTACATAAACTATTTACAGTCTCTTAGATGTGTGTGTGTGTGTGTGTGTGTGTGTGTGTGTGTGTGTGTGTGTGTGTGTGTGTGTGTGTGTGTGTGTGTGTGTGTGTGTGTGTGTGTGTGTGTGTGTGTGTGTGTGTGTGTGTGTGTGTGTGTGTGTGAGAGAGAGAGATTTGCTATTTTCGAACATAGATTTCATAGAGTTGTGTACAGTAACATCATATTGATCAGTGATGCATCAGTAAAAGGGAGACAGATGACATCAAATCATGGCATACTTCATAACACCTTTTGATAAGTCAAGTCACCCTTATTGATATAGCGCTTTTTACAGTGCTGATTGTGTCAAAGCAGCTTCACAGTGTTAACAGGAAAATAATGCAACAGAATTTGATTCAGCTGTACAGCCGCTCTGGAGAAAGCGGTGATGTCATCTAGCTAATTTCAATTATCATATAGTGTCAATGCGGAAAGATCAGTAATATAGTTTAAATTTAGGTGTCCCCAACTGAGCAAGCCAAAACCCAAAGACAACGGTGGCAAGGAACCAAAACTCCTTCAGTGAGAAACCAGGCTCAGTCGGGGTGCCAGTTCTCCTCTGACCGACAAACAAACAGTGTATGATTATGATTCTGGCAACATTACAGGTCAAAAGTCATATTAGATCAATAGATATTCGTAAGATTATTCGATAGATTGGAGTCGCCGTGCCGGAGACGGGTTTATTAAGGATGTTGTGTCGATGCAGCATTTACAGGACAGAGTTTAATTGACACACTCTCTGCAGACATTTCAGGGATGCATTGGTCATGTTCGGGCGCAGGTCCACCGTCTGATCTGGATATGGCCCGGATCCGGCTGACTGCCGTAAACCTTGGGATAAACAGAGAGACTAATATTAGCATCGATTCAATTCTTCTTGTTTTTATTACTTTTTAACCATACACATGTACATATACATTTTCATGTAACAGACAATGAGAACAATAATAAAAAAAAGAACAGCAAATCTTCTCAGTATTTTACATTGGTATTTGATACCACCTCTTTTATAGTCTCTAAGAAGCCATTCTTCTGATGATGTAATGAGTACATCAGGTGTTATGTTCCCAGTTCCGGCTGACCTAGATAATGCAGACTAACAATCATTTAATTGAAAAAGTGCTTTATGTGTATGCCGTAGTAAAGAGATGTGTTTTTAGTCTAGATTTAGTCTAGCAATAGACGTGATGGAGTATAATGTGTTAAGAACTCACTCAGGTACTGGGGAGCTAAACCATGTAATGCTTTTTAAGTAATAAACAAGATTTTAAAATTAAATTAAATGTTTAATAGGGAGCCAGTGCAGTGTTGACAGAACCGGACTAATATGGTCACACTTCTTGGTTCTAGTAAGAACCCACTAGAAATACTAATACAAACATTTTGGATTCAATTATATAAGTTAGGTAATGTAAGTGTATTTTCTAATGTGGCATCTGTAGCCTGTATTACTATAAATCACTGAGCAACAAGGGTGATTTGAAACACATGTCTTGCTAAATTGACTTAATGGAAAGATCATATACTGTTGTGTTTCAGTGATTACACAATATGTCTCATTGCAACAATGATTATGTGGACTGAAAATAATTAAACCTGAATTGAAAGCATAAGATCAGGTTTTGAACGAATGACTAGCTATGTTACAAGTGTGATCAGTTTGGATTAGAAAATGTACACTTTACTTGTGAAAGTAGTATCAAAAAACTAATGTTGTGGGCCTATTTTTATTCTGTACAGGTTTAAGATATATGGCATTATAGAGTCTATCAAATGCCAATAGATAAAAAAATCAAAACTTGACCACATCTGCTAGAAATCTTATAATGGGCCATGGTTGAATCTTTCATTAGTACAGTGATCCAAAACAAACATCAAAATCAACACACAAATTGGACACTGAGCACAAAATTAAGGTTTTGGACTTGAAGGAATTGGAGAGATTCTGAAGAAATGGTCTCTGATCTCTTGTCAGTTGTTCTCCAAATTCATCAACATTGGCAAAAGGATTTTGCTAAAAGTATTGAATACGAGAGTGTTATTGATTGTGGCCAATGTATATTAGAAGACAAAAAAAATTCAATTATTTTACTTCAATGAAAGGTTAGATTTTTGTGATTTAGCAAATAATAAATAAAAGGTAAAAAGGATTGACAATGCAGATTTATTTTTCATATTTACCAAGGGTGCCAATAATGCTGACTATGGCTGTACAGCTTTACTTTATGAACAACTCCCAATAAATACTTTCCCTTGTTTAAAACTGTCACAACTTTTAAAGCGGTCTGAAAAGCATTTATTTATTTATTAGTCTAGTTTTGGATTCATTGAGATAAAATAAATAAAAAATGTGCTAGGCATTTCCTAAAAGTCAAGACGAAATAAACTAGAATAAAGATTTTTTGTCTGAGGTTCAGCTGGCATCCAGGCTAGTATTTGACCGCCTCAAATACTAGTTTAGGTATTAGACTAACAGCGTCCATAAAACTGCTTCAGACTTCAGTATATTCCCTTTTTTCTTTCTATTCTTTATTTGTCTGCTAAATAATGCTGTTACTTTTGAGAACCTAAGTGGAATCTAGAGTGCAATTTGTCAAGGTGTTTTCTGTGGGCTTAATGTTCATGATGCGCGACTGTTGAAGTGATAGTCAACTGCCACAGGCTTTTCATTAAAATCTCTTTCCAAAAAAAAAGACAATTATAGATATTACAAACTGGATTAAATAAAAATAATAGCATAGACAAGTAAACAGTCAATAATAAAATAGAACAATGCAAGCAGGCAAAAGGACCAATAAATAGGAAATAAAACAAAGAAACAAATGGGTCTAAAAGTACAATGAGAAATAGTACAGAAATTAAACTCATAAAATGTAAAAATAAATCTCTTTACTGTATGATTTAAGCATGCGCTGACTCTTATTAAAAGTACAACTGTTATACAATCAATTATACAATCATCATTTTTGAGAGAAATAGTAAAGGTGAATGCATATACGAACAAGTTCTCTGTTTAGGATTAGAGCGAATTTAACCCAAGCGCTCTTTAGTGACGTGGATGATTACGTTGCATTATCTGTCAATCATCGTATATAAAGCCCGCCCTGACAATTTGATTGGTCCGAACAGCTTCTGTTCGGGCATAGTTGCTCCACAATGGATCAAATCCAGAACAAACTGCCCGACTTCAAATGTTGTAGGCGGGGCTCAGCTGGCATCCAGGCTAGTATTTAGCTCCCACATCTATTGAATCCTTGTTTGTGTTTTATAATGGGTTGTTTTGCCCTACATAAGACACAAAAACTTTTTTAGAATTAGTGCAATGATACTTAATAGTGTCTAGAAAAGTAAATCGGAGAATGTTTTCTGTATCCACGCAAAACCTAGTTGACGTCAGTGTCACATGGTTAACACGGAACGCACAATTGTCATTTGATATTAAGCAATTTGTTTAAATTACACCAACAAAACTTAGTTTCTTCCAATCAACTAATTTATGTTAGACCAGTGACGAGACAGAAAAGTGCATTTATTGAGTCAGATCAATTGTAAACAGTTAAGATAATTATTTCAGTGTGCTATTAAAACTTTTTCTCTTTATCTTTTATTTTCTCTGTCTGTTTAAACTATCACCAGTTATTGTATATGGTTATGTGATATTTCATTTTGTCTGTGAAAGTAACTGTGTGTCAGCATGTATTTGCACTCTCCCTTCCATGACCAATGGGAATTTGCAGCTTGTCATTCAAAGGAAATACCTGAAACACATGATTTCCCCCTCACACACACAAATTTCCCCTTTTTCCCCTCACACAACTGAGACCTAAATTACACACATAAATGCACACACAATCCCTAAGGAAAGCTTGTCCTGGCATACATTTAAACATGCGCACTTTGTGAATTGGCCACATAGCTGATGAAATATTTTGAAATGTATGTTCCAGCTATTCCTTTGAAATGGCTGCGGGGGTTAAATGTGCTTTATTATGTGTGTGCTGTATTTGCAGGCTTGTGTATTTTGTGATGGTGTGTGTGCACGTAATACTCTCTTCAAAATGCTGCACTTATAGCAAAATGAAGTAACATACATCACCCTCTCTCTCTCTCTCTCTCTCTCTCTCTCTCTCTCTCTCTCTCTCTCTCTCTCTCTCTCTCTCTCTCTCTCTCTCTCTCTCTCTCTCTCTCTCTCTCTCTCTCTCTCTGCCCTTCTCTCCCACTCCTCAATCTTTTATATGACCTTGCTAAAACACATTGCCTCTGGTGAAGAGACTGTGTAAATTAAAGGAAATTCATCCACTCTTGGAAATAAACTGAACCAATTTTTGTGTCAGCACAAGTACAAATGGTAATCCATTTCACGTATTTCATTTTTGGTTGTGGTAGAACCGAAATGTTTAAGGGAGTTGAAAAGGCATTTGCTAGCCTTTATATTCTGAGTCGTTACACATGCCCCATTGGTTTCAATGGCAATTCTTCCATTGCCTGTGGTTATGAGAGGAAAGGGGTTCCCTCCGACCAGTAAACTGAAACAGGGTAGTTGACACATTACTTGGACATTACTTGAACTTTTAATGTGTCAGATTTAACTTTTTTAAATATTTGACACTTAACAGTATCAGAAGCTAAAAGCATAACCATTATGCTAAAATATTTAATAAACAATTGAACAAAAGTGTGAGGGATGTGTAGAACGTTGATGCATGTTGTAATTCTACAGAAATACACTAAAGTTTCTGCAAAGTTCCAAATGTGCTTATATGTATATGTACTCTACTTATACATTAACTTTTTTACTTCACTTTCGTGAGGTTTACTTAAAGGGATAGTTTACCTAAAAGTTAAAATTCTGTCATCATTTTATGTTATCTCAAAGTTAGAAAAGTGTTGATATTTTAGGTGAAGTATAGCATGCAACATTTATTGCAGTGTACGTTGTGGCATCATGTACCCATTTTGCTGTCACTTGCACTATTATTGTGCTCTCTTTACCTCCTAATTTCGTTATCTAATTCTCTGTTTTCCATTCTTCTAATTTCAACACAGCCTGGACTCAAACCTGCATCATCGCCATGACCTTTTCAATGGTTTACTTACTTTTTTCTTTTTCTTTTTTCCATCAGACGTTGTTAGAGACCACAACCAATCTGCTGAACTCTGATCTGCACTGGTCTCTGTCACATCTGCGTAAGGCAGTCAGTAGAGGGCTCCACCCAAGACAGGACCATTGCAACATCTGCCTACAGCAGTACAAAAGACGTCAGGAGAGCGAGGAGGAGATCATTATCTTCAGGTACACACAGTCACACACTTATCATCTGCGCACTGCGGGAATTTAATGCAATGCTTTTTGATAAAATAAAACATTTCACACAATTCTGAATAAATGTTTTTAATAAAACAAATATTAATTCAGTCATTTTTATTTACTTTTTATATGCTGTAATTACTAGTTACATTATAAATTAGGGCTGTCACGATATCGATTTTCACTACATGAATTTATTTGTGTCATTGCATGAATTCATGAAGAATTCATGAAAATTGAATATTACTGCACATTTATAAATTTTCTGAAAAAAACTAATACTGTTACTCAAATGCATTTTTAAGCAAGCTCCAAAAACGACTTGATGTCACAATTGGAATTTGCATGTGACTGCCTCCAGAGCAAGACATCGATGAATAGTTAGACACATGGCACCCATAGGCCCTGCCTTCTGGTATTCAGTCGCTTAAAGGCTGATATTTGTCTACACTGAATATGTGTCACGTCAGAAGCAAATCTAAACCAATATAATCACGAACGCTGTCTACACTTGATACAGTATACAGATGCATGTTCAGTTTTATGACATACTCCACACACTTCAGCCTGTTGACAACCGGGCAAATGGTCGAGGGAAAGAACATTCACTTTGGCGCGTCTAGTTTACACAGTCCGTTTGAGTCAAAGTCCCTTTAAAGGTGCAGTGTGTGGTTTTTAGCACCCCCACCCACTTTCGGAGCACAGAGAGAAGCTACGGTGGCTGACACAGGACATTAATATCAGCATTGGAGAGAGCAGAGAGTAACTAGCGCTCTGTAGAGAAGTTTGTCCATTTAGGGCTACTGTAGAAACATGATGGTGCAAAATGATGATTTCACTCTAAGGGGACCCGCTGTGTATGTAAATAGAAATGACTCATTCTAAGGTAATAAAAACATAACGGTACATTATGTAAGGTATTTATACTCCACTAAAAACATAGTTATGTATATTATATTGCATTTCTGTCTATAGATCCTGATAAATACTACACACCGCACCTTTAAGTCATTTCATTTGGCAGCCATCTTTGAAACGCCCCATTCATAAGTAATTGGAGTGCACCATCTTCCTATATATAAAATCTTTGTTTGCGTCTCTGTACAGACTTCAGAAGGATACCATCATCGGAAACAAGTGGATGATTTATTTTAACGTGTCCTGGACCGTGTCGGAGGATTATGTTTGTTCAGAGCAAATGATTGCTGATTGATTCAAAATCTCTAGTAAAGTAGTTAGATTAAAAAACTATAGTAAAGATATTTGTCGTGATTTGTATCACATATTTCTTCCCTAAGCAAGCTGTTGTAACACTGTTCAACCTTCCCACACAAACTGACCAAGAGGACCGTCATTCTAAACTCTTATTTCATTTGTAGTTGTGGGCACCTGTACCACTGCCAGTGTCTTCAGCGTAAGGAGGCAGGTGTTTTGAGCGAGAGGCAGTACTCTTGGAGCTGCTACAAATGCACATCCAACCAGGGCTCGCGTCCAGCAGACAGACCCAGCGCAGAGAGCTCCCGAACACGTTCTGCTTCTCTGGCACAGGTCAGTCAGACAGTCACGTTTCACAATCAGTCTTCACCCAAATATGAAACTAATGTCATATTTTACTCACCCTAATGTCCTTTCAATGCTACTTTTCCTATGGAAAACAATAAAATAATTATTAATGAATAGTCAAAGTGTACACAAGTTTATACAGCCCACATCTGTCAAGCCCCAAAATGGACCAAAAACACACCATTTGCGTGGAAGAAAGTAGGCCATTCAAATTTTGCATTTGTTTATCTTTTTTTTTAGTTTGTCACCTTTATTCATTATATAGCGCTTTTTACAATGCAGATTGTTTCAAAGCAGCTTCACAGTGTTAACAGGAAAATAATGCAACAGAATTTGATTCGCCTGTACAGCCGCTCTGGAGAAAGTGGGGATGTCATCCAGCTAATTTAGTTAGTTAATACAAATCCAGCTGTTTGTCATGTAAGTTCACAGTGCATTTACTAATGTTAACAAATACAACTTCTGATTTTAATAATGTATTAGTAAATGTTAAAATTAACATTTAACAATGATTAATAGAAGTGCAGTTCATTATTAGTTCATGTTAACTAATGTAGTTAACTAATGAAAATGTATTGTAAAGTGTTACCGTTAATTTGAACTGTTTGTTCATGTCTCTTTTTATCTATCAGTGTATATATCAATCTGTCATGATGCCATCATAACAATATCAGCATAGAACAATCTTTCTTTAAGTTTGAAGACGGGTCTTTTCATTCAGTTCAATCATCTTTCTGTCCATCATTTTATCTTTCTGTCATACACTCTTTGGGACTACAGTGAGTTCACATCCAAGGTGATATGGTTTTTAATTACTTTTATATGCATACAGGGTGTATGTATTATCCACGCTAATTGGATCTCTCTTATCTGGCTGTGGTGTATGTAAATGGAATGCAAATGGATTTCACAGCATGCACCTGTATTAGTCTTAACCGCAGGAGGCTGATGGCTGCGGGCACAAAGAGAGCTATGCTAGTATCCCTAATCACAGAGGTGTTGCCACGGTGATTCTTTTGGTAGTAACTGGTGTGATTAGAGTATTAGCACAACTGCAAAAACAAGGCAACTCTAAAGGCTTCCTTTACCCTGGACACGTGTTCATTGATTCTGCTCTGCGCCTCAACAAAAGTCTGTAAATGTAAGCTAAAAAGCGCAGGATCTTAGATGATCATGAAAGTAAAAAATGTCAGGATGATATTACCGTAATATCACAATAAAGAACATAAAAGACAAAGGCGAATAGAAGCCATTATAATAAGTGATGCTGTCTACACTGCATGCGGTGCAACAAATTCCTGACAGCAAACTGATGCCCCTTTCTTTTACTGATGTACTTTAAGCATTCGTGCTACTTTATGACACAAAGAACAAATAGACTAGATTTATAGAATAAGATACCAACATGCAGAAACATGAAGGAGAAAACACAGTAAACAGCAAATTATATCATAGTGAAGTCCCACGCAGACCCCCGTAAAAGTTAATTTAATCTTTTTATGACAAAATGAAGGTAGCTGAGAAATTCATACAACAGATCTTTATTTGAGCCTATCTATTTGTATCTCTACACTACTTTTGTTAAATGCCAATCACATTTTCACTGTTACCTTGTGTTTCAGACCAAAGTGACGTCTGCTCACCATGGGAATGTGGCAGAGGCTCATGGGAGAAAGGTAATACCAGCCAGTGCCAGGCATTTTTGATCATTTTCACAAAACTTACATGGCCTGTCAGAATATTTTGTTGTATAAATATCTGAATGTGCAATACATCAAAAGAAAGAACAGAGCCTCTGCTTTTAAAAAAAAAATTCAGCTATATACTGAATGTGGGTAAGTTTCATAAAATACACGCCATAAAAGCAACATTCTGAGCCAAAAGCTAGTTTTCGTCAAAGACTACACCTGGTTCGGATTCGGAACGATGATCAAAACATAGCTTGGAAAAGATTGAGTCCATCGAGTGGGTTAGGCAGTTTTGATTTTATATGCTGTTTAATCTTTGTATTAGCTTGCATGTATGTAAGCTTGTTTCTGCTTCTTCGCTTGTATTTGGATCTGAAGATTCTCTACTATTTCAGAAGATGCATAATAGTGCCCCCTACCATAAAACACTGACAACATGGATTGTCTGAAAATTCCAGTAATGACTGGGAGACGTTGTGTCATAAATGACAGGAAAGTCTATCAGTGGCAGGAAGAGTTAATTGTTATTACACAATTACAATGAAATGTTTTAAAATCAAGCTTAAAAATCTCTTCTTCTTTTTTTTATTACTGACAAAATTTTGCACTTTTAGAGGTGCACCTTTGCTCTACTGCAGCTAGATGGAGAATTATAGCTCTCCTCCACTCTGCCTTTTGTGTGTTCATTCATCCATGAAACGTAAATGGCTTTTTCCCTGCTGGTTCAAAGCAAATTAGCTTGCTTATGATTGCATTACACTCGTTTCCTTCTTTTATGCATTTGTTTACTGGCAGGAATGGGGAGATGAATCTGAAGTCCTGCCCAGCTGTCTGTCTGTCTCTTTCCTTCTTTCTGTCTCTCTCATCCACATTCACTTTCCACTCTCTCTCTCTCTCTCTCTCTCTCTCTCTCTCTCTCTCTCTCTCTCTCTCTCTCTCTCTCTCTCTCTCTCTTCATTGAGCATTCATTGCTTGTCGGTCAAGGGACATGGCGTTTTATGCAATGTGACAGTGAGCCTTAAAGACAAGACAGGAAGTGACATGAACCTTTTGACCTATTCCTCTTCTCCAGCATCTCTTCGTCCTCTCCCCCCCTCCAATAAACCCTCAGCCATTAGCATCACTAAGCACTCTGTTATCGGTAGCAGGAAAAATGCAGCACTTTTCATCACTTCTAAGGTTTCAGGAACTATACGTGTGGAGACTTTCGCTTTAATTAACACGTATTTCTCCTGCGCAAAACTCCTGCATTCTAATGATAACAAGGCTTGCAGGACGACACACAGTAACTGCATTTTTTTTCTCCTTTTTTCTCCTTTTTATCTTTGAATGCAGCAGAAACTGCTTTTTAAATACGTAGATACAAATTTAAATGGGTGAATTTACTCCTACCCATACGGAAATTGTATACATACAAATGTATATTTAGATATACAAATACAATTTCGAATGAATTACATGCGTTACATTCATTACATGAATTACATATGATATGCAGATGAATTAATTAGTTTAACAAATGAATTAGCTGGGAAATGTCTCCTAAAAAAAGTAATTAAAAAATATTTTGTGGCAGATAAAACAGTGCCTTTTGAAGTCAATATGTTCTTTGCTTTATATATATTGAACCTACAATAAGCCTGTCATTATAAAAAGCAGCCCAGAGCAATGCTTTCAGCCTGCTTTGTCAATCTGTCCTTTTTTAATTGTTGGGTCATTGGCATCACATTTTTGTTTAAAGTTTAGTCCAATTTTGAATAACATGTCTCAGTCCCTGTTTTCTGTTCCTATTCGTTGTGCTCCTTCATACTGCTTTTGAATTCAAACCCAGTCTCATGAAAAGTCATTTTAATTTCTACAAGATGTCAAAACCATGCGAGTTGAGTCATACAAAAACGTACAACCGAAACCAGGGCCGTAACCACCATAGGCATTGAGGGGGACAATTCATTAATTGGAAATGGCTAAATTGTCCCCTTATTTCTTAATGCTGCTCTCCATTACACACTGCTCTGTTCGTTGTTAGGATGACCGAAACTTTAACCGAAACCATGAAGCTCAACCGTTACTGTAATAGGAAATATCATGCATTTATTACAAAATATTTATGTAAGGTTTCATTTTAAGTTTTTATTGCATTGTTTTCCTTAAAATTAAACTAAATTACAGCTAAATAAACAGCTTTACGTTGCTGCTTGCGTGTTTTAAGCATTTTTAATGTGTAATTTTATGGCGAGTGGCACTAAAAACTTATTCAGTTTTCTCAGAAACAGCTAAATGTGAACATGGCCACAATTTTATTATGTTGGCTGTTGTATGTATCGGTGCTAAAAGGTTAATGCTCTATCATTGTATGAACAGTATGTTAAAAACAGACATATTTTTCCAATTATCCTGTTTCTAAATCAATGAGTAACATTTGTTGCAACCCAGGCTCATTGGAAATACGTTAATACGTACATTTTTGCAAACCCTGAAATATGTAATATGAAATATGTTTCAGGTGAAACGTTCACTAGAGACGCTAAGTGGTATCAGTTTTTCTCAACCCCTTCCCTAAACCTAACCATTTGTGTATTATAAAAAAAACAGGATATAACAGGCAGATACGACTGTACAAATATTCCAAGTGTTTCGAGGCCAAACGATTGATTTTTGTGAAGAAAATCCCCAAGAGTCCACCCGCCGAAGATCATATTTGAAAATTGCCGCCGTTACATCAGCTTTGACAGCATTGGCTGTCGTATGTCTCGTGACCAATTGCGTCATTACGTCAGCTTTGATTGTAAAATGCCATTGGCTCTTGTGTGTCTCATGACCAGCTTTGATTGATCATTTCAGCGATTAAAACATTAAAATCCACTCTGTTCTTCACATGAAGATATGTTGCATTCCAAGTCTTCTGAAGTCATACGATGAGTTAATGCTTTAACACTGGTTTGGTCAGTTTTTGCAATAAATACCTGTGACTACTTTTATTTGTCTGTTATGTGTTTTATTGTTGAGAAGTGGTTAGGTTTAGGGTAGGAGTATAAAATATAAAAGTAGCCTTTAAATATTCATAAAATCATGTCTACTTTTACAAATGCAAAGAATTAAATGTATTTCAATAGGAATTAAAATTTGTGATTACACCACGTTTTTCTTGAATTGTGCAGGGATACGTACCTGGAGGTACATATTTCAGGGTTTGCAAAAATGTAGGCAGAGTCACGTATTTCCAAAGAGCCTGGGTTGAAAAAAAAGTATTTTAAACCGTCCCTGACCCATAAATTAGGTTTACTTACTTTAGTTGCATGTCATAGGTACCTGTAAATGAAAAGCAGGTGTGCTTGTTTATGTCAGTGATGGACTCTTATTCTTACTGTACCATGCACATGATACTTCAGGTCTAGAAGGGCTGAGCCTATAAGTGCCATGAGAAGAAAGAGAAAACGGCAGATCTTTTGAAGTAGGTCAGATGAACATTGTCCTTTAAACGATTTTGAACACCTTGTCTTGTTGGCTGCAAAGGCTCCCTCCTGATGTCTCAAGGTGCAGAAAAGTGGCTTTTTACTTTATTTTAAGCAAAGAAAGCCATTTGCCCATCAAAAACTGTGTAATTGGTTTATTTAAATAAGTCATGTGTAAATAACGGATTTAATGAACTCTCCACCAAATTATCCTACCTTTCCACAACACTGTCACGCAAAATCGACGTCCTCCAGCTCAGTGCCCCGCGTACGCAGACAGCTGAAACAGCGTGACAATGTTCATCTCTTCCTTTCTGCTGAAGGGTGGCCACAATAATTGCATTTATTCTTCTGCAGTGACAGTAGCATTTGTCCTTTGTGCCACTCAAAACAGACTCTGATTATATATAGAGACCCTGTGAGGTAAAGTGAGGATACACGTGATTTTTGTCTTTTTCTTGATTTTTCTGGAACATTTCGGTTGAAAACACTCTCTGCTCTGGGTGGAGTTTGGCATATCTGTAGGGTGTGTGCTTGCCTTCGTGCCTTTGGGATTAGAGAAGTCAATGAAGGATGACAGAGACTGAGAGGTTTTGGATCACTGGAGGCTGATTTGAGTCAAGTGATGAAATTATTCTTATTGGTGTGAAGGACACTGCAATGTGTCTTTAAATAAGTGAATGTGTCAATATGTAAGATGTGCCTGTCTGTTATTTTAGCATCTAAACCATAGTATGCTGCTGTATATATTGGCCAATAATGATTAAATATGTATTATTATAGATTAAATAATGTATATTTCCCATGTAAATCCATACAGAATTTGACCACATAAACAATTCATTGGTAAGCAAACTCAGCTTCAAAGTATTTCAGTACATGTTTTGTTCCTGTTTGATTTTGCTGTGTGTGTGTGTGTGTGTGTGTGTGTGTGTGTGTGTGTGTGTGTGTGTGTGTGTGTGTGTGTGTGTGTGTGTGTGTGTGTGTGTGTGTGTGTGTGTGTGTGTGTGTGTGTGTGTGTGTGTGTGTGTGTGTGTGTGTGTGTGTGTGTGTGTGTGTGTGTGTGTGTTTTAAATGTCACATCCATCAGGCTTTAATCACTTGTCTTCCCCACATCTTAGGCTTGTGTATGAAAATGTCACATTTCATGCGATTAGCACTCCTCCTCTGATTCTCGAAGGGTTTATTTAGAAGTTGTGCAGTTTGCTATTTATCAAGTCCATATCTGGTAGCAGGGTTTGCCCCTTCATATTTCATATTCACATGTTTTATATATGTTGCTGATGTATTTTAACCAAAAT
Organism: Gobiocypris rarus; assembly: GCA_023029165.1. Lineage (NCBI taxonomy): Eukaryota > Metazoa > Chordata > Actinopteri > Cypriniformes > Gobionidae > Gobiocypris > Gobiocypris rarus. Next base: position 29,902,818 of record CM040914.1, read on the forward strand.
GTTATACTTAATTGCTTTTAGGTTTATCTGTGACCATTCTAAAGTGGTTCAGCTGGAGGTTGTGACTAGTGTCAAGGCTGTTATGGTTCTTTGAGTGTGTTAATCTGTTGTGCTGGTGTGTTTTTCTCTCTACAGATGTTGACTGAAGCCACTCTGGATGCCCAGCAGACACAGGCCTGGGATCAGTTCCGCACTATCTACAGAGGACCATCTAGGGTATGACTCACCTCAAACATATCTTTTATATATATGTATAGCATTTTAGTACTGTCATAAAAATATCATTTGAAAATAAAATTGAGAAACCCTCAGGCTTTTTTTAATAGAGCATAAGAAAAGCATCTGATCATAACAAAGTGGGTATGTTTGCACAAGCTCTGCAATTCGGCACTCTAAAGTCACGTCACGTTTATTTACTGTACATAGCATTTAACATAATAAATTGCTTAAAAGCAAGCAGCTTTACCATATTAAACTTGAAAAACAATGTCAAGCATATTAAAAACACCACATAGACATATAAACAGCCTAAAAAACTTGATTTAACTACATGTACTTACTATAGGGTTAGGGTTAGGATTAGGATATGGTTAAGGTTAGTTGCATGTAATTATGCACATCTTAGAGTAATTACTGTAGTAACTACATGTAACATGTGTAACAAGGACACTGAAACATAAAGTGTTTCCTTTCCTGGTTTGTCCTGAGCATCGAAGTTGCCCGCTGTTCTTGAAAATAAGCCCCCGGGTACTTTAAGTTGTTGCATGCTGTTCAAGCTACTCCTCACAGTGGCTCAATGATGTTGAGATCCAGCTTCAGGACAATTGAAGGACTTATACACTATAATGGCTGCAAGCAGTCATTGATACTCAAGGAGGCAGTACATGATACTAAAACGTTTATTTTCTTTATATTTAATGTATTTGTCTTGTTGAATTAGTGCAGTATAAATAAATACATAAAGAAAGATCCAGTTTCTTATAGAAAAAAGCTGAACAGTTTCTCTAAGGGATATGTAAACTCTTGAACTGAGGCTATGTTGCATATTTTGTGGGATTTTTAAGTCTAAGTCTACATTTGAGAATACATGTGTCAGTGTCTTACAAGATTATTGCATAACAGCAGAATGCTGCACAATACAATGTGTGTCTACATGTTGCCTTTGTGTACTGGAGTCATTGAGTCTTACTGTTGATGGGCCAGCACTTATCAGATAGAGAAAATCAGTGTCATAGTGCAAGTGTTTTGCAGTGTCACACACACACACACACACAATGCTCATTTCTATGTTCTCCACATTTGAGCTGCTCGGTATTAAAGGCACTGTATGGGTGGTTGGAAGGACATTCTCCTCCCCCTTAGCTCTGTATTTATATATACTTTTTCCAGATTAGAGAGTTGTAGTATTGGACCATATTCATGCCTTTATTTCCACTCATAGCTCTCTATCCATCACATATACACAGATGCTCAAATATACTCTCACCCACATGAACACACCCACATACACTCAGCAGAATCAAATAAAGGTTTATGTCAACTAAGTGCTGCTGGCTAAATCTAAGTTGCCTTAGTGTCATAGCATTTTAGTTAAATGTGGCCTTGATTAAGAGAGGTTACATTGCCCCCATTTACACCGGGAATGAATATGTGTTTACTGTGATCAGATAACACTTGACCACTTCAAAAGCCAGGCATAAATGTACTCAAGACGCATTATGATTGGATTAATCTGTGATCGGATCACTGAAAACACATTTGGAGGTGGTCTGACAAGGATTGTGGCACATTATATATAATTATATACATTTTTGCTATCTACTTTGTTACATCAGTAATATGTAATAAGGTTACTCTGTAAATAATCATTTATTTCACCTTTGAAGGATCACTAAAAGCACTTTCTTTTCATTGTGCTCACATTATGTTAAAAAAAGACAGACATTGCACTTTAATCAACAATGTACAGTTTTGGTACAGTTACCAAATCATTTTCTTGATGATTATTTATCAGTTATTTTCATATTTATTTTTCTGGATTACACTAGTCTGTCACAATATCAGATTTTCTCTACACCACACTGTTATTGTGGCCAAAATGATTAACTACAGTGATCTATATATATATATATATATATATATATATATATATATATATATATATACTTCAGTGATCTATATATATATATATATATATTATTATTATTATTATTATTATTATTATTATTTATTGTAATAATGCAATCAGTCAGATTCACCTTTAACTTAAAGGGTTAGTTCACCCAAAAATTAAAAGTAGACCATGATTTACTCATTCCAATCTTAGGTGTATATTAAAGTTATTTTTTAATTTAACTTTAATATACACCTAAGATGGCTTGAGGGTGAGTTAATCATGGTCTACTTTTAATTTTAAAAGTAGTTTAAAAATTAAAAGTAGACCATGATTAGTACTATCTACTTTTAATTTTCCATAAAAGTGCATCTATCCATCATATAACTGCTCCACACTGCTCCAGGGGTTAATAAATGCCTTCTGAAGCGAAGTTTGATAGACTAAAATAGCTAGCTTCTGGCGGTACGCAAGTGAAAGAAAAAAGTTACGCTGAAAGAGTAACCCTTGACGCATGCATATTGATGAATGCAGAAGCACAGAGGATAAAGCAAAACAAAACACTGGTCATGAATTAGTAGTCTAAAACAAGGAGAAATAGCAGAGGATTTTGATATAAGAGAAGAGGGGCTTGAGTTTGTTGCCAAGCCCTATCCACGAGAGGCGTCAAAGCTTCCGATGCTACTGTACATTGCGTCAGGGGTTACTCTTTCACCGTAAAGTGATGCAGTTATATGATGGATAGATGCAATTTTATGGCCATTATAAAGCTTGGAAGAGCAGGACATTTTTAATATGACTCCGATTGTATTCGTCTGAAAGAACAATGTCATATACACCTAGGATGGCTTGAGGGTGATTAAATCCTGGTCTTATTTTCTTTTTTGTGTGAACTAACTCTTTAATGAATCTTACTCCAAATGCGAGTGTAGGGGGAAAAATGAAAATTTTTGACCATAGTTCCACATAAATGTACAAAATATAATTTTTACCGAATCCAAAAACTCCCCTGCTGGCGAGCTGACTTTTTTCGGGTATACGTTGAGTATCTCGCTTTTGCCTGTTATCTTCTTTGTCATGATTTTGTGTGGCAAGTCAAGTCACCTTTATTTATATAAAACTTTATACAATACAGACTATGTCAAAGCAGCTTTATTATGAAATGAATTCAATTCAACTATAAGCAGCTCTATAGAAGACAATAGTGTCATCATTCCAATTGAGTAAGTTCAATGTTAATTTATTCAGTTCATTAACTGTCGATGACGCAAAGTTCATCAATTATGAAAAAAAGTCAAATCAGCTATAAAGCAGCTCTGCAGAAAATAGTGCTTTAATCGACCAGCTCAGTTCAGGTTTTGTTCTCTAGTGTCAGTGCAGTCAAAACTATAACTTTACTGAATGTTAAGTGTAATAGCTACACACTGCCTCGACCTATTATGCTAGTCAACCAGAGTGTCCAACCAGGACTGCATTATTTATCATAATGTGTAGTATTGCCATCAATATTACATTTTTTTAAACAAATATTGCAAGACCCCTACATCAATTTTTTAATTAAGCAACTTTTCATGTTATTTGTAATTGATAGTTTGCATTTTGCACATGTAAGTGCAGTCAGATCTTTATTTGTAGCTGTAAAGGGAACCATTGTGGCCTACTGAAGACTTCAGTTGCTGTTGATGCTCTTGTCCAGTTGAATATCATATTACCAATCAGCCCAAATCTGTCCAATCGGTTTGATCATGTGATGTTGCAGTTGCAGTTGCACTGTGGGGAATCTTTGACCCTAATCCTCTGAAGTCACTGCGGTAATCCAGTATCACCCTATCACACTCTCAATCTTAACATCTGTCCTCAGCCTTAAGCGTCAAAATAGATGGAAACCCTGAAAGAGAGACAGAGAGACCATCCGTTGCCAGATCCGTCTGAACATGCCGTTTCTGTGTGTCAGCTCTATGTGACATGCTGATGTCTGGTTGTGTATATGCTGTCATTCTTTTCTTCACACTCTCGTTAATGAGGATCAAACTAACTAGGCTTGTTCATGCCAAAGTGAGCTTCAGAGAGAAGAACAAAGGAAACTCATGTGCACACTGAGTATGAGTAAGACGTGTACGTGTGGATGCTGTGTTTAGTGCAAATTATTCACACCTTAAGAACTCCCTCACATCCGTTCATATGGCTACTCATCCATGGATGGTTGCCAGCTCTGGTTATTCCTAGTTGTTCCATCTTTCCTATTTAATATTTACAATATTTTCAAAAGTTTGCAGTCAGTAAGATATTTTTAATGTTTTTGATATAATTCTCTTTTATACTTACTAAGACTACACATATTTGATAAAAAAATATAAGTTAAATCGGTAATATTGTGATTTTATTTTTATTTATTTATTTTTATTTTATTTAAAATAACTGTTTTCCCTTTTGATATATTTTAAAATGTGTTCCTGTGATGACAAAGCTGAGTTTTCAGCAGCCATTACTCCAGTCTTCATTGTCACATGATCCTTTAGAAATTATTCTGATTTGCTGCTCAAGAAAAATTTCTTAAATTTATCACATTTGTTCTGCATAATATTTTTGTGAAGACAGTGATGCAAAAGGGTAACTATCACAACATTAGTTCTCACTATAAAATAGACAACAATAGCTATGTTTCCATCCAAAGATGTGCATTTAGAAATTTTCACTTCCTAATAAACTGGCGCTAAATATCACTAAGAAAAGTAGAAGCCGCTGTATATAATAATTTTCATATATAACAAATTCCTTGCATCTCAGAGCGCACAAAACGCAATAAAAACACTATCTTGCTTTTGGTGGCAGATTTGGGAATGCAGTCGTGTAAGCCAGTTCTGAGAGGTAATAACTGAACCACTTTGATAACATTTCAAAACAACTAAAACAGCTTTTATTTTTATTTTTATGTGGGTCGAGGAATTTATTCTTTTAATGTGTTTCCATTGTTGTTTATGCACGTTTTCTAATCAGATAAAAAATTATCTGATTCAAACGAGCACAAAGTTTATGCACATTTTTAGAATTTATGTGCATCTTGTTGTTTCCATAAAAGTTTTTTTATTTTATTATTTTTTTATGTGATGTCCCAAAATGTGCATAAAAATAGGTGGATGGAAACATGGCTAATGATATTTACAGTGCATCAATCTAGGTTGTACAGAAGGGTGGGAGGAAGAGGTGTGATGAGACCAAAACACTTTAGTCCTCAAGACTACGGTTAGCAGACCTAATGCTCGTGGCAAAAGGGGGTTACAACTTTTTATAGCTCCTAGTAGTGTCCCCAAAGCATAGTGCTAAATAAAAGTATAACTCAATGCTTGAAAGGTCTCTGTTAAAGGGGACTTTTCAAGTACGCATAGTCAATGGGGCCCTATTTTAACGATCTGAAACGCAAGTGTCAAAGCGCGAAGCGCAAGTATGTTTGTGGGCGGGTCTCGGCGCTGTTGCTATTTTCTCGGCGGGATAAATGGATCTTGCGCCCGGCGCAAATCTAAAATGGGTTGGTCTGAAGTAGCTTCACTATTCAAAGGTGTGGTTTGGGCATAACGTGAATAAACCAATCAGAGCTTCATCCATCATTCCCTTTAAGGGCAGGTGCGCAAGTTCCATTATGGATTGCTATTATTATGGCGTATTTACCAGGCGCACGCCAGGAGCGTTCACAGCCGAGGAGACTGATGTTCTTGTAAGCCTGAATAATTTGTAAGCTAGATTTATGCCTATTTTTTCACATCTTCGTGCCACACCACAATGATTTCCGTCATCTCATGTGTTAATATTTTTTTAGTGTAACAATTTATGATTTGCGAAAATAACTGTTGCATCTGTGTAGATTACATGAGCAAAGTGTATGCGCGTTGTGCACGCTATACATTATGGTCAAGCATGCGCCCTTAAAATAGCATAATGAACAACGCGCAACGCGCCACTGACTTTAGACTAGGTTTTTTTTGGTCAGTGGCGTAATTTTTTAATGGAACAGCAAAATAGCACCAGGAATTGTTTGCGGAACACAACTCATTTTTGCGCTGAACCGCCCAGGGAGCGCAAGTTCATTCACTAGTTTAGCGACGTGCTTCTGTGGAGGGAAAAGCGCGCTTTGCGCGGGTGCAAAATAGGAATGACACATGCGTCAGTGTACAAGGTCAATTGCGCTGGGTGCAAGATAGGGCCCAAGGGGTTTTGTTTTGTTTTAGTTTTTTGTCTTACTTGAGCATTCTCCTTGCTTTAATACAAGTTTGACAAAAACACACATTAGTTGTTGTAAAGCAAAATAGCAAAACATTCTAACTTTAAAAATTTAAATATATATATGGTGTTGGAAGGAACTAAAAAAATTGTCATCAGATTCTGTCCGCAGTGTAAATCTATAGGAATCCATTGTCTATATTTAAAGTCTTGACATGGTGCATATTCATAGTGAATATTAGCTTTCGTTATGAATAGACTTATATACTGTGACAATGTTAAAATAACAATCCAGGCTGTAATGTGCCTTAAACCATTTAAGGGTGGCCTTAGTAAAAAAAAAAACTATTCTAACATTAAACAGGCCCATAGGTGCATCCACAGAGCCAAGAAATGCATATTTGATGAATGTCCCACTTTTCTTATTTTTAGTAATATTCCAGCTTGAATAGTACGTTATATGTTATTATCCCTATCCTACTTCTGCTGTATTAGCTGTTATTTTTATCAAGTGTAGTAGTACACACTGCCTCTGCTTGTTATGTTAGAGTCAACCTTTTAAAATATTATTGTAAGACCTGTTTACAGCTTTGTATCAATAAATGGAGTGAGTTATGAAAGTGATATGAAAAATCTAATTTTAGACTATTTATACATATGTTCATATGATTTGGCTGAATATGTATGTTTACCTAATTAACAATAATCCTTCTTTTGGGGTCTTCATTTGAGAAACCATAAATACATATACTGTGTATATAAATGTGCTTCATTTTATTATTATTTTATATACACTTCTTTCCATTCCAAACAAAGATTGGGATGTCTAAAGAAACACCAACCATCACAGACTCGGAGCTTAATCAAAGCTGGAAGGAAAAGTGAAATACAGTGAGATAGAAAAAGAGAGGATAAAGAAAAATAAGTGCTTGAAGAGCCGCATTTGGAATAATGCAAATAACGGACCACTTTAGATCCTTAGGCCTCCCTCCTCAAAACACTGAGGAACATCTTTCGTAACGCAACCCTTTTATCTTTGAGATTACATTTATTGTTTTTCTGTTTGAATCTCTTCACTATGTACTGTAGCTCCCACTGAGCTGAAAAATAGAAAGTGCCCTCTTTGCCACTCATAGTTTTGGTAATTAAAATCCAGATGTTTGCCTTTAAATATGTGACTTTTAGTAGTGTAGTGTGTAGTTTGACCTGCTTGACTTTCTCTTCACTGTCCCCGTGTTCAAGCACCCTCTGCCCCTTCTCACGCCATCCTAAAATATCTGAAAAATAGGCCATCTTCTCATCCAATTTAGTGCATTTCTCTTTAGAGTACTTGATTCTGATTGGTAGAATTTCAATAATGGCTGATGTACATTATCACTTATTCCTTCTACAAATAACTTTTTATTAGATGAACAATATAAAATCCGTCCAAAGTATTTCCCAGCAGTGAACAAAATATTTGTTTTGTACAGAAAAAAACCTGTATATTCAATTAAGGTTGCATTTTATGCTGTTATCTGCTAACACAGATAGAACGCACAGAGATTATTATTGTTTCCAGTGTGTGTTAATGTTTACAAAAGTGAAAGCTGAGGTCCATTTCTAGGAAATCATTTGATTGATAGGATTCATTACATTTCTGTTGTTCAGCAGTTAAAGAAAGACACACTGCCTCAAACATTCTGAACAAAAATGGTGCTAAATAGCACTAAAAGTGTTTCATTGGCTTGCAATCATAGGGGAACCACTTTAAGTGCTAAATAGCACCTATCTTTAAAGGTGCTATACAGCAACTTTGTAAAATGCCACTATGTAGAACCATAGAACCACCCCATTCTCCTCTTTAGATTTTAGATCTGTTACTCCAATCTCATATGTTTGCTATGAATGGGAATTTACTACAATGGCAAAAGCTTTTTTAAATCATTTTTATGCTTTTCTGAGGTCAAAAAGTATTTGTGGGGGCACTGTAATATTTCCCTTTTGGGGCAAAATATTGAGAACCACGTTAGGAAATGTTTTTCAGGAAATAAGCTGTATTTGAATGTAGTTTTTAAATCCTTTCCCCAACTAAACTAAGAGACTAAGGGAGAGTTAGAGTACCTTTAAAGAACTATACAGGGGCTTAAAGGGTTACTTCAGCGATTTAGCATTAAGCTTTGTATCAGTAGAAACCCGGTAGTATATTCAAATTATTGTACTTTCCCCCCTCATATACTCCTGAGACGAGAGAATTAGGCATTTTGTTTCTGGAAAAAATCCTCAGATGACACAAATATCGTCATTTTGCATCATCAGATGATGTTTAGGCCAGAGGCTAAAGACTGGAGCCAGTAGAAGGAGCTAGTTCCGCATGTTTTCAACCCGTCCATAGGGGGTGGGATCTCACTCACAGAATGTGTATGCGCATGGCCGCTCGGCTCGGGCATTCATAACGGAGTGGTGCGGAGCAAAGTGAGTGTTTCAACTTTTCAAATGAATACCTCAGCTAAGCTCAGCACTCTCGTGATGAATGTAATCTGACTCCTGTTGCGTTTGTGCCGCGACTTTCGTTCGGCTCACTCACACTTTTTTGAACAGACGTGTTCAGTTTTTAAGTGTAGTGTCTGTTCTCTAACTGAACTAAATGGCTGTGGGGGCTGTGTCATGGTGGTCAAGTGATAAACAGTAGCCGTGGCTTTGGGAGTGGCCTCGTAGGGCAGCGAAGCAAGTGCATTCTGTGAGTTGTTGTCTTTCATCCACATGAGACAAAAAGTCTAAAAACCTTCTTTTTGCAGTCTAGAAGGCACCAAATAAAAAAATAATTTCACATTTCTACTACAGTTCTACTACATATTTAAATACATATTCAGCTTCCCAGCGCTGAAGTACCCCTTTAATGGATTCTTTGTATAGCAGTGGTGCTACATTATATTGCCAAAAGTATTGGGACACCTCCAAATCATTGAATTCAGGTGTTCCAATCACTTCCATGGCCACAAGTGTATAAAATCAAGCACCTAAGCATGCAGATGCTCCTACAAACATTTGTGACAGAATGGCTCGCTCTAAGGAGCTCAGTGAATTCCAGTGTGGTACCATGATAGGGTTGCCACCTGTGCATTCGTGAAATTTCCTCACTGCTAAATATTCCACGGCAACTGTAAGTGGTATTATAACAAAGGGGAAGCATTTGGGACAACAGCAACTCAGCCACAAAGTGGTAGACCACGTAAAATCAGAGTTAGGTCAGCGCATGCTGAGTCGCACAGTGCACAGAAGTCGCCAGAGTCAATAGCTACAGACCTCCAAGCTTTGTTCAGCCTTCATGTAACAGTGTGTAGAGAGCTTCATGGAATGGGTTTCCATGGCCGAGCAGCTGCATCCAAGTCTTACATCACCAAGTGCAATGCAAAGCGTCGGATGCAGTGGTGTAAAGCATTCCACCACTGGACTCTAGAACAGTGGAGACGTGTTCTCTGGAGTGACAAATCATGCTTCTCTGTCTGGCAATCCAATGGGCGAGTCTGGATTTGGCGGTTCCCAGGAGAACGGTACTTGCATACTGACTGCTTTCGCTAAGTGTAAAGTTTGGTTGATGGGGGGACTATGGTGTCGGGTTGTTTTTCAGGGGTTGGGCTTGGCCCCTTAGTTCCAGTGAAAGGAAAATTTAATGCTTCAGCATTTCAAGACATTCATTCAATTTCATGCTCCCAACTTTGTGTCAGCAGTTTGGGGATGGCTCCTTCCTGTTCCAACGTGACTGCGCACCACAAAGCAAGGTCCATTAAGACATGTTGAGCGAGTTTGGTGTGAAGGAGCTTGATTGGCCTGCACATCAACCCAATAGAACAGCTGTGGAATGAATTCGAGCAGAGACTACGAACCAGGCATTCTCGTCCAACATCAGTGCCTGGCCTCACAAATACACTTCTAAGAGAATGGTCAATAAAATTCCATAAACACACTCCTATCCTTGTGGAAAGCCTTCCCAAAAAAGTTTAAGGTGGGCCACCTCCATATTAAACCCTATGGATTAAGAATGGAATGTCATTAAAGTTAATTTGCATGTAAAGGCAGGCATCTCAAAACTTTTGGCAATATAGTATAGCACCTTAACCACCCCAAAGAACTGCTGAAGAACCAATTTGATTTATTTGTGTATACTCACAACTATACACAACTGGTCAAAAGTTTGAGCTCCACAAATATATTAAGAAGCCCAACTGTTTTCAAAGTGTATAATAATAATTCATTATAATAATTAGCATTTCTGAAGGATCATGTGACACTGAAGACTGGAGTAATGGCTGTTGAAAATTCAGCTTTACAATCACAGGAATAAATTACATTTAAAAATATTAAAAACCACAAACTTTTGTACGGTGGATGTTTTCCCTGCAGAGCTTTAGGGTGGGACATGAATTGACATGGCCATCTCCCATGAGGCAGAGAGTCTGGTAAACACACATCAGTCTTTTGTGCCAATCCCTCGGTTACTAACACAAATGTTCTCAAGAGTTTTATTAGAACTGTTTGGTCAGGACACACACATACACATTCCCAATAGACTTCCTGTAATTAACACAGCAGAACTGCACAGCCCAGTTCTGAGCTCTTTAATTAAACCGTAAATGGTTTCAGAGGATGAGTGGATAGGAAAAAAGACCAGACCGTCTGACAAGGTGTGTGTTTGTGCATGTGTGGTTAGTGTCTCCCGTTGTTCCTTTGTCTGTGTGGAGATTATGAAATTCTGATTTGCATTAAGAAACTGAGCTGAACAGATTGAACGTGTGTATGTGTGTGTGTGTGTGTGTGTGTGTGTGCGCGTGCGTGTGCGTGTGCGTGTGCGTGTGCGTGTGTGTGTGTGTGTGTGTGTGTGTGTGTGTGTGTGTGTGTGTGGACTGGTAATCCCTACGGTATGGGGCAAAAATGTCCCCACAAAGATGGCAATTTCCGAAATCCTTGTCCTTGTGGGGACATTGTTTGGTCCCCATGAGGAAAACAGGTCATAAATCACTCTAAGTGATGTTTTTTGAAAAGTAAAAATGCAGCATTTCTCCTGTGATGGGTAGGTTTGGGGCAGGGGCAGTGTAGGGGGATAGAAAATCCGGTTTGTACAGTATAAAATGCATTACGTCTATGGAATGTCCCCATAAAACATGAAAACCCAACATGTGTGTGTGGGAGAGGGAGAGGGAGAGAAGGAGGGAGAGAAGGAGGGAGAGGGAGGGATTAATTAAACTGAGAAGTGAAAAACAGATAGAGTGTTGATGTTTTTAAACCACTCCCAACACCTGAGAGTACCAGCTTGGCACGTGTGGGTGTGTGTATGTGTGTGTGTTTTCCTTTATAGCGTTAATGAGAAGGCTGCCAGGCAGGTGCTGGCAATAAGCTCCATTTGTGATTATGTCAGCAGTTGCGTATGTGTGGCTTTTGAAGTGCTGTCTGATCGTTTCTGGACCTGCTGATTAAGCTTACTGGAACATTTGATTTTGACCAAGAGTAAATTAAAGATGTGCAATGTTCATGTGTTTGTGTGTGCCTTGTTTGTGTGTGTGTGTGTGTGTGTGTGTGTGTGTGTGTGTGTGTGTGTGTGTGTGTGTGTGTGTGTGTGTGTGTGTGTGTGTGTGTGTGTGTGTGTGTGTGTGTGTGTGTGTGTGTGTGTGTGTGTGTGTGTGTGTGTGTGTGTGTGTGTGTGTGTGTGGGCATGTTTTTGTGAAATATCAGGACACAAATGTGTATAATGACATGGGTATGACATAGGTATTACAAAAAGAGGGTGAAATATGAGGACGTTCCCCATGTCCTCACTTTTCTAAATACTTATAAATCACACAGGATGAGGTTTTTTCACAGAAAGTAAACTGCACAATCTCCTGTGATGGGTAGGTTTAGGGACAGGGGCAGTGAAGGGGATAGAAAATACGGTTCATACAGTATAAAATGCATTACGCCTATGGAATGTCCCCACATTTCACAAAACAAACGTGTGTGTGTGTGTGTGTGTGTGTGTGTGTGTGTGTGTGTGTGTGTGTGTGTGTGTGTGTGTGTTCGTGTGTGTGTGTGTGTGTGTGTGTGTGTGTGTGTGTGTGTGTGTGTGTGTGTGTGTGTGTGTGTGTGTGTGTGTGTGTGTGTGTGTGTGTGTGTGTGTGTGTGTGTGTGTGTGTGTGTGTGTGTGTGTGTGTGTGTGTGTGTGTGTGGTTGTCAGGGTTTCTCTGATGCTTTGTCAGGGCTGAGCTTTGATTGCTCTCTTTGAGGTCCCAGTCGGTCCATTTCCCTTCGATGCAGCAGTTCCAGGAAGAAGGCTAAGAAGACAAATGAAGGCTGGAAAAAGAGATGTATGGAGAGAGAGATGAGACAAGCGTGCGATAGAGAGAAATACAGCTGAAGGAAAGGGATTGTGTTGAGAGGGAAGGGTAATAAAATATCAAAAGCAATTAAATGGTGGGAGGGTGTTTGGAGTAAATGAATGCGAAGGATGAGATTGAAGAGAGGTGAAAGGACAGATTGAGGATGGAGAAAGAAAGGAGTTTAATAGACTGTATGAGGGATATTTTAGGGCACTTTTGATTATTAAACATGTTTGAAGATGTTTAATGTTAAAATAAATGTTTTTAACATGGCCTAGAAGATCTGATCATGGCCTTATTAAACCTCTAAGTAGATTTAACTTTGAGTTTGAAGCCAAAATTAAATCTGTTCATCATATAAAGCGAATCGTATAGATTAGTTTTACAATGTCTTTAAAGACTTTTTGAAGCTTGAAAATTTTGGTTGATGCAGTTCCTCAGGTTTCAGAAAAAAAAACAGACACTTGAAGACGACAGAGAGTCTGTCTACCTGCAGCAAAATAACCCTTATGAACACAAAGAGAAATCTCCTACATTACTTATAATTTTTTATAGCTCCTATTGTCTATTGTTTTTTGTCTACTGGAATTTCTTGGAAATATATTTTTGCGGTGTTTCGTCAGCAGAACAATCCAAAACAAATTAAAATAGCAGTACAACCCACTGAAGAGATGTATGTCTATCCATAACAGCCTCGCTTTCATTCCTGTTAAAGGGATAGTTCACCCAAAAATGAAAGTTCTGTTATCATTTACTCTCCCTCAAGTTGTTCCAAACCGGTATGAGTTTCTTTCTTCTGCTGAACACAAAAGAAGATCTTTTGAAGAATGTGGTTAACCAAACAGTTAATGGACCCATCCCTTTAAAAATCAAAGATGGTGCTGCTGTGATTAAGGTCTATTACAAATGATCTCCCATGCACTAGAATACAAAATTCTAGAATTCTTCACTGATATTTTTAAGTACTATTATTCATTTTACTTCTTTATTTATTTCTGTCTTGTCTCTCTGTTAGAAATTTTTGTGTAACATATAATTATTTTTTCGGACACAAGTAATATCAACAGCTCAATCTGTGAAATGGCCGTTCTGGAAAATTGCTTGCTTTGTCACTCTTTTCACCCATATCCATATATGGAATTTACAGTAGGCACAAGCAGCGTGTTTGCCCTTTTTCATATTCAACACTTTGAGAGCTCTCCACCAATGTAATGAAATCATGCAAAGGCGAACTTTTCATACAGCGCCTCCATATATGACTCATCCTGAAATGCCACTACAAGCTATAGTGCATTCAGAAGTACAACACATGAATATGTTGTAGTGTCTCTTTCTTATAGAAGCAACTAAATCTTCCTTAAACAAAACAGACTAACAAACAAACATGTCTATACGTTTATCCTATATAGCTGCAGTAAAAACTGAAAATTAAACGTGGTTACCATGGTGTCTAATGCCAGGCTCTTCAACAGCGATGTATGAGCCTTTTTAGTATGGAAAATTGCTCATACTAAAGCATGATCGAGAGACTGTTACTGGCATTAGATGTGCCCAGACTTCATACTCTGTGTTTAGCCTGTTTGCTAACAGTATGGGGCTAATAATAAGCCACTGTGGTGACAGGTGATGATTAGCCACTAACGTGCTTTCTGTTTCTGTATTTGCTTTTATCCATGTCACTCTCCATAGCCTTCGCTTAGCAGGTGTCCAGTTTAGATAGGGAAACAAAAGAGGAAAAAAAAGAAAAGAGTGAATGAGGAATAGAACTACGGCTTATAAATGGTAGTTTTGAAGACTGCTAATAAAAAGCAGAAGAAAGAAGACAGAAAAAGGGTGAAATGAAATTAGTTGATGCTGAAAAGTTGGTTTGTCCACAGACAAAAAGGGAATGATTTGAGGGGGAGTGGATGGCAATGAGGAAAGGGAAATGTGAGTGAGATCAGAGAGGGAAGGAGATGGTAAAGATGCAAAGGAGGTCTTCAAAGTGTAGCTGGAGAGAGGAAGATAGATTATGCCGTTTGATTCATGCTGTTTCGTTAAATGCACATTGATTGCTCTGGCTGTAACGAGGTCCCTGCTGAAAATATACACATGACTCTGGACACGCCAATACTGCTAATGAGTGGGGGGTTGGGTGGTGAGAGTCACGCTGTTCTGTATATCTCAATGTGTGGTGCAACCCATGTTGCAACCCATTATCACTCCCAAGGCGTCAAAAGCATGGTCACAATGAATACGCTAAAGGTACCCCAAGGCGTCACTGTATCGACACGCTGGGTACTCCATTCATTTCAGTTGTTTGCCCAATGCGTCAGATCAAGACGCATTTAATTCTTTGCATTTGTAAAAGCAGACATGATTTTATGAATATTTATAGGCTACTTGTATATTTTGGAGCAAATAACCCAACTCCTACCCTACACCTACCCACTTCTCAACAATATAAAACACGTAACATTAACAGGCAAATAATAGTAAAATCACAGATATTTATTGCAAAACCTGACCAAAAACAGTATAAAAGTATTAACTCATGTTGCTTTCCAAATCTTCTGAAGTCATACGATATTTTCATATACAGAACAGTGTGTGGAACGATCCCACAGCTCCGTGAATACACTCATTCATACATCTCATTCAAATAATACACGACTCTTAAGCACGATGCAATCGGTCACAAGACACACGAGAGCCAATGACATTTTACAATCAAAGCTTATGTAATGATGTTACTGGTCACAAGACATAGGCGAGCCAATGCAATTTCACTATGAAATCTGACGTAACGGGCAGCAATTTTTAAAATTTGATGTGTGACTGATCTTCGGCGGATGGAGACACTGATCACTTTTGGGGATTTCCTTCACACAAATCAATTGTTTAAGCTCGGAACATTTGGAATATTTGTACTTTTTGAATAAATTGTGCATGAAGGGTATACACACAAATGGGTAGGTTTAGGTATGGGATGGGGTTGGGTTACATGTTAAAACATGTATAAATAGCGTAAATACAATTATATTGGCTGATTAAATTGAGAATCACACTCCAACATGTCATAATGGCAAAATCATAACCCAATATAATTTCATCATGATGTTCCCATGCCCAATGCGTGTATGAAGCCAAAGGTTTCTCATTGAAATGAATGGAGTACCCTGCGCGTCGAAAAAAGACGCCTACCTTTAGCGTCTTCATTGTGGTTGCATGTTATGGCATAACTTCAACTAAGCATGCCACCAACACCAACAGATTGCTTCAGTTGTCAATAAAAAGTTAATTGACATTAAGTGGTGCATGAAATGTGTGTTAAAGGGATACATTTACTCATCCTTATTTGTGAGGATGACTCTGCTGACACTTGCTCAATATTAAGTAAAATGTTTCAATAATAATTATATTATATGATTATAATTATTATTTATATACCTAGCATTATTATTAAAATATTATTATTATTATTAATTAAATTAAATTCATATTTATTTGTATAGCGCTTTTCACAATGCATATTGTTTCAACGCAGCTTTACAGAAAATGCATGCACTCACAGTACAATTTAGAGTGATTTGTTATCAGAGGTGACTGTCCAAGTTATGGATTTTATCATTGCATACAGTGGGTACGGAAGGTATTCAGACCCCCTTAAATTTTTCACTCTGTTATAGTGCATTTCAGTTCTTTTTTTTCTCATTAATGTGCACACAGCACACCATATTGACAGAAAAACGTGAATTGTTGAAATTTTTGCAGATTTATTAAAAAAGAAAAACTGAAATATAACATGTTCCTAAGTATTTAGACCCTTTGCTCAGTATTTAGAAGAAGCAACTTTTTGATGTAATACAGCCATGAGTCTTTTTGAGAAAGTTTTTCACACCTGGATTTGAGGATCCTCTGCCATTCCTCCTTGCAGATCCTCTCCAGTTCTGTCAGGTTGGATGGTAAATGTTGGTGGACAGCCATTTTCAGGACTCTCCAGAGATGCTCAATTGGGTTTAAGTCAGGGCTCTGGCTGGGCCATTCAAGAACAGTCACGAAGTTGTTGTGAAGCCACTCCTTCGTTATTTTAGCTGTGTGCTTAGGGTCATTGTCTTGTCAAAAGGTGAACCTTCGGCCCAGTCTGAGGTGTTGAGCACTCTGGAGAAGGTTTTCGTCAGGATATCCCTGTACTTGGCCGCATTCATCTTTCCCTCGATTGCAACCAGTCGTCCTGTCCCTGCAGCTGAAAAACACCCCCACAGCATGATGCTGCCACCACCATGCTTCCCTGTTGGGACTGTATTGGACAGGTGATGAGCAGTGCCTGGTTTTCTCCACACATACCGCTTAGAATTAAGGCTAAAAAGTTCTATCTTGGTCTCACCAGAACAGAGAACCTTATTTCTCACCATCTTGGAGTCCTTCAGATGTTTTTTAGCAAACACCATGCAGGCTTTCATGTGTCTTGCACTGAGGAGAGGGCCACTCTGCCATAAAGCCCCGACTGGTGGAGGGCTGTAGTGATGCTTGACTTTCTACAACTTTCTCCCATCTCCCGACTGCATCTCTGGAGCTCAGCCACAGTGATCTTTTGGATCTTCTTTACCTCTCTCACCAAGGATTTTCTCCCCCGATAGCTCAGATTGGCCGGATGGCCAGCTCTAGGAAGGGTTCTGGTCATCCCAAACATCTTCCATGTAAGGATTATGGAGGCCACTGTGCTCTTAGGAATCTTAAGTGCAGCAGAATAACCGTGGCCAGATCTGTGCCTTGCCACAATTCTGTCTCTGAGCTCTTCAGGCAGTTCCTTTGACCTCATGATTCTCATTTGCTCTGACATGCACTGTGAGCTGCAAGGTCTTATATCGACAGGTGTGTGGCAGTCCAATCAGTATAATCGAACACAGCTGGACTCAAATGAAGATGTAGAACCATCTCAAGGATGGTCAGAAGAAATGAACAGCACCTGAGTTAAATATATGATCACAGCAAAGGGTCCGAATACTTAGGACAATGTGATATTTCAGTTTTTCTTTTTTAATAAATCTGTTATACAATTTAATAAATGTTAACAATTCTGTGTTTTTCTGTCAATATGGGATGCTACATTAATGAGAAAAATATGAACTGAAATTATTTTAGCAAATTTAAGGGGTCTGAATAATTTCCGTATTATTATTATTATATTATTATTAGTATCATTATATAATTACTGTATATTAACATATTAATGGTATATACATGTTAATATTATAAAATATAATTAATATTATTGTATATTATATAATTGTTGTTGTTGTTTTGTTATTGTAATTAAGTACTATTTGATTTGAATTATTATGAATTGTTTTCCTACATTTGCCCTTGCACACTTATCATTTCTGTTTTCTTTGTTTTTCAGCTTTCCGTTCTGACAGAACTCACCCATTCTCATGGCATTGAGAGGGCCGGACTGTCGAATCCTGCCCCTCCAGGAACAGGAAGTATTTATCACAGCGAAAACTTCCAGTTAAAGCTTTCTCCTCCACCACTGGTGGAGGAGTAGATGACTCCGCCCACTGTTAGAAATCTTAATAAAGCACTACCATGTCTGTACAGAACTCATGTTTTTGATATGTTTTTTTTTTAACAAACTAACAATGATTTGTTAGTCACCACATTACTCCAGTTCCTGCAGTGTCAAATCAGATGATATAAATTAATTGACACATCTTTTTTTTTGTTTTAAGTGCCCTTGTTATAGTGCAATTATACTAATAAGTACTGCGTATTAATATTAATTAAGACAACTTACTATGTAATTAGGGTTAGGTTTAGGGTTTTCTAACTATGCATAATTTACTTGTATCATTACAGTAAATATGTGTATTTATGTTTAACAGGGACACTGTAAAATACCCAGAAATGTTCAGTGGATTAAAATCATTTGTGACCCATGCTGGCATAATGAGTCGCAATGGTTAGTTATTTTTCAAGTATTAATAACCCTTCAAAATGATGTATGGTTTTTGAAATCAGACAAAAAAACTTTTTTAACAGCTTTTTTTAGGTCGATAGAGTCAGCAAAGTCAATTTTGAGACCATACCTTAAAATCCCTGGTAATAACACCAAACTTGACACACAGCAAATCAAAACCAAATATAGGAAAAATATATATTCAACTTTTTTTTCCATGATACCACAATTGGTCAATTTATGACGTTCACATTGTTTTTACATTCAATTACTTCATAATGAGTAAGTAATAGGCTATTTTCTACACTGGTTTTGAGCCTCTCTCCTGGAACGCTTGGTTTTAATGGGTGTGCCACACCGAAGATTTGAAAGTAAATGCCCACTGCTATGATTGGATAAGCTTTGCAAATTTAATGAGATTCGGCTCTCTCACAAGTACAAATGAGGGATTGTTTTGAGCATGTGGGGAAACAACCGGAAAGATTCACCAACAGTGCTTGCAAAGTGTCTTTATCAAGCAAATAACGATGTTTAACTGCTAATTGGATTGCTAGATGAGGGCTTAATGAACTCATTTTTGTGAAAACCTTAAAAATCGAAATTTTTCACTTTTTTTGCCTGTAGCTCGAAATCATCCCATGCGCATTCCAACTCCTTTTCCCAGCACGGGTCACATTTGTATTGTTAAACAGATCCAAATTGCCCACAGTCTTAACACTTGGCTAGGGCTGAAACGATTCCTCGAGTTACTCGAATTGAAATAATCCTCGAGGCAAAATCATCTGCCTCGATGCTTCGTTTAGTTCATTTAACTACACACGGATGTTGCAGAAATATTTTTTTCTTGTGTATAAGGACTCGGAGTATGCGCGGATTGCGGTTAAATCCGCGATTCAGGTGGGTAAACATCCCAAAAATTGCGGGTGGATGAGAGAAATCATTGATGTGTTGATTTTAATTAAGACGCGGAACTCATTTCACGGTAAAACGCAATGAATGTGTCGCTCTTTAACTCTCATTTTTAGCTCCTGGCGAGATCAAAGACCGCAATGCGAGAGAGACTGGCATCAGCACTGCTAATGTCGTTTAGTCTCGCTATTTTTAAATGAAGACAACTGTGTGTTGAGCTTCAGGATACGACACAGAACATTTAGGCTTCATTTGCGGCAGTTTGCGCGGCAGCTGAGGAGATACGAGCAATATTTATAGCTAACTTAATAAAACAAGCTGTGTTACAATGATGAATATGATTAGCTCAAAATGTAGATCTGTATGTGCGATGTAGGCTACTTTATCTGAATTAAACACAAACTCATCTCTCGCGTTTGCGAGGTGATGTAGAGGTGTCAACCCGTTTGGGTTATTTAAAACGTGTAATTTCGCCAAAGATTTGTTTTAAAGCAACCTACTTCAGTGTAGCTAAAATGTGACGGTATAGCATCGCGCTTACACTGAGGATTTGAGTTTATGACGATCGGGTGCGGATGGATGGTTTTTAACAGCGGATTCGGTGACGTTAGAGCTCTAGTATGCTACAGTATGACCATCTCTACTCTTGTTCTTATTTCAAGTTACCTTCCTGTCCTGTCCAATATTTTTTGCTTCTTACAAAAGCCTCACAGCCTTCAGAAGACAGTAAAGGCTTGTCATGCCTGAACTGAAGCTGCAACTTTAAAGTTAAGCTTTAAACATACATGCAATGTTTAGGCATTATTGCTATTTATATTAATATTATTTAGGTTTATTGGTTGTAGGTTTAGTTTTAGACTGAACTTTTTAAACTAATTTGAAATAGATTTTTATAATGTGGCAATTGAATGCATTAAAATGGGTTATTTTCACAGTTATTATGTATGCAATTTCAGCAATAAAACTTTATTTTTCTAAAAAGAAAACAAATTAGATGATAATTTTAAGATACCTGTCTTTTCTCTTATATATTTAGTATTGCCCTTTAATAAAGAAAAAAGTAATTATTTTACGATTACTCGATTAATCGATGGAATTAACGGTAGAATACTCGATTACTAAAAGAATCGATAGCTACAGCCCTACACTTGCCCATGGCACTGTAATTAGTAGCTTAATTATCCAAGGCAAGTAAAGAAAAATAATGTGTAAAAAGATTAAATGATATCCACTGAGGCAGTGTTAACTGTTTGTGAGAGATTTATTGACTCCATTGGCCTGTAGGAAGAAGTTGAGGCCTAATCAGAGAGTCGTACTTGTAACCTGAAGGTCGCAGGTTTCAGTCTCAGTATCCCGGCAGGGAATGTATGTGGGGGGGAGTGAATGAACAGCACTCTCTTCCACTCTCATTACCCACAGCTGAGGTGCCCCTGAGCAAGGCACCTAACCCTCAATCGCTCCCCGGGGCCACAGCAAAAAATGGCTGCCCACTGCTCTGGGTATTTGTTCACGTTGTGTGTGTGTGTGTGTTCAATACTCGCTGCTGTGTGTGTGTGCACTTGGATGGCGCCTGTAGAGCTCAAAGATGATTGTGGTCTGGCGTGTGAAGTCTGTAATCTGTTTTAGAAGTGTACAAAACATGGACTATGGTTAAGGAGGCACCAACAATCTGCTCAGCAGATACCGATGGTCCATTTTGGCCTTTATTTGTCAAAATTGGTCATGGAACAAAACCAGATAATATATTAAGTCAGCAGGTTGAACATTCTCAGCTGGCGAAGAAAGCCCATCTACATTAGTATCACTGATTCCAATATACACAGTTACTTACACTGGAAACAGTTTGATGTGTGCGCTAGAGAGAGCAGACACACAGAGAGTTATTTAGGCAATAAAGGGCAGGCGTTGTTCCCATACAGCCTCTGAGAAAGGATTGTTCTTTCTTCAAAAGCTCATTTCAGTGTCCTAAACAGTGTAAGGCACAGAGATGCACCACAAACGCTGCCCTGTTGATGCAGCTGTGAGTGCATTTCGTGTAGATACATTGATAGTGTCTTCCGGTTGGGTTCCCATCAATTAGCACAGTTGATGGAAACCAACACAGCCACAGCTAGAACGCCTCTTGAAGTAAGATGTCAACACTCTGCAAGTTATTTTTCCACCTACACTTCTATACATAGAGCATTAATGTTCCCTAAACTGTTCAGCAGCAGCCCGACTTCACTTTCCACATTTAATACACACATACGCACTTGAATCCCCTGGATAAAAGGCAATTTCTAAGTGTGCCGGCGAGTGTTTATATGTGTGGGCAGCGGAAGAGAGTGAATCAAAAGGATGAAGTGTTTTTCGACGATGGCTCTAAATCCCTCTGATTGTGCTGAGCCTCGGCCTGTGTCTCTAAAGTGCTGTAACCTGACAAATGTGCATTCGGGGCCAGAAATAATTACAGGTCATTCGTGGAAAGTTTTCCAAAGTGACCTTTCATACTCTCAGTTGCACGTTATGAGGTTAACCATTTTTAAAGCGTTCCATTAAAGCAGGTGTAATGTGTTTAATTATTTCATTTAAATCCTGTTTTTATGTATGTATATGCTAACTATAGATGGATGATTTGCCTGCCAAATTAAGATGTTTGATGCATAAGGAAGGTTAATAGTGTAATCTCACTGAATGCATAAATAGTGAAGCCTTTTAAAAGAGCACATTCTCATTAGCACTACAAAAAGAAAGCTACGCTGTTAAAATCTTGTCTATTCCAGCTAGACATGTTTAATGAGCCTTTTTCATTCAAATGATCTCCCTCTGTAAAGCACAGAGAGAAAGGAAGAGAGAAGAACCGGCATCATATTGCACTGTATTGATCTTGTTTCGAGGAGAGTACTTCATGCAAATACAAAAAACAATCTGACGGACACGAAATCTAGTGCAGAGAGCTGTGAAGTGCAGTGATGGTGCTTCTTATTTTAAAAAGCATTAAGCAAACTTCTGCTTCAAGTGCAGCCTTTCAACAGCATATTTTTTAAAAGCAATTTGCTGACTTTTTTTTCATTCTGCTGTTTTTCATTTTCATGTGTTGAAAAATGATCAGGTTGACAGGAGGACTTTGTAAATGTCTTTTTTAGCCTTAAATGGGAATGCATCATCATCTGTGGATGTTGCCATGGCATGGCATTAGACGTCAAATAAAGGTAATGTGTAATATTAATTTCCCTTTAATTGAGCCTTAATGAGTGATGAATATTAAAAGCTGTTTAACCCCTCCTAAAATGCAACAGCTGTTCTCAAGATTCCCAGCGGATCAAACAACGCCTGAGTGTGGCTGACATCTCTGCAGTGCTTCTGAATGATTATTGCTGCACGTGAGAATATACAGTTCATTTTCAGACTTGACAAGGAGTTTGATGCTAACACCTCACAAAAATATTAGATACATTTTATAAAATGTTAACAAAAGCGAAATTTAATATTTGAATGCATCTGAAAACAGGGCCTATTTAACACGAGTTGGACTAGGTTTATAATTACAAATATAATTGTAGCCTATATACACAATGTGGTCCAAAAGGCTTAGACAGCTTTGAAAATATTCTATTTTTTGGTTGTGCCTTATTTTAAGGAGTCCTTGTTGCAGCTGAATAGGCTAATACAATAAAATACTGAGTAATATTAATTAAACGGTACATAACACACACAGTTTCTGCCATTCTCATGTTAATCTTGAGTACCTACACTGAAAAAAATTTGGAGTGACATTTACTTAAAAAAAGCTAGGCAACTTTTTCCACACAGAAAGTGCTTGTAATTTTTACTCAGGCTATTTCTAAGTAATATTTACTTACTAGAACCACTTATTTTTTATGTAAAATACACAAGTAAATAACAATTTGCACTCAATTTTTCTTAGTAAATTTTACTGCTGTGATATCAAGTACACATTACTTAACAGTATCAAGTAAAATGTACTTAACTATAAATGTAACATTTGCAAAGACATTAAGTTATTGTTACTTAATTATATTTAACTTAGCAGGTTCTATTTATTAAAAATAATCAAGTAAATTTATTTTTAAAAGGTGACATGCTTCATGCCACAATGCATTCTGGGAGCCATGCATGAGTTTTGCATGATGCACCCAGAATGCATTGTGGCATGAAGCATGTCACCATTGTTGAGATTCATAGGCGTATTCTTGATGTGTGTGTGTGAGTCAATCTCGCAGGAGTTAAAATTGCTTAGTGTACAGTCTGTTATAAAACGTATTCAACTTTTCTGGTTAAAACCGTGCTGGATCTTTTCTAGAATAAAACAAGGTTAATAGTATATTGCTCATACTCAGTCATAAGATCTGTGAATTAAGCCACTACACAATGATCATTCCGATCACCGAGCAGCCAACAGCATCTGATCGTGTTTTCTCTGCTTTTCTTTCCATAGCAAACCCAGATACAGCAGTGAAAGAAACACTAACATTAAAAAGTCATCAAACTGCCCAACTAAAGAAAACACTGACCGCCATAATGGTGATATAAAAATACTCTATTAATTCTCAATTAGAGCTTATGTAGCTTTAGCTACCGTTATTGTGATTAAAACTCACGTTCAGTTAAGAGTCAAAACTTATTTAGAATAAGTCAGCCACATAAATGCAACATCCCAAAATGACCGTCTCTGCCACATAAATGCAACATCCCAAAATGTCCGTCTCTGCCACCACTGAACAAGTGGGATCTTTTGTTAAAAACAAAAACAAATCTGTGCGCATTTTCAAATGCACTTTGCTTTTCAGATTAAAATGTACTTAATATTTTTAGGTGAATGTGCTGTGACTATAAAACATTAAATAGTATTTGTAAATATATTATAACATTTACTCTTTCTTCTCAGTTAATTTATTACATGAATAAATTGTGTACATTTTACATAAGATATATAGTTCAAACTTAATCTTGATTTTACAATGTATAAATTACATGAATTAATGTAATAGATTTTACGAGACCACAAAGTCATTATTTTCAGTGTATAGAGTAGTATTGCATCCTTCATATCTCCGAAGAGTCTTTAGTTTTATCATAAAAGACAGATACGCTGTACAGATTGTTTCCAAAAACAGCAGAGCTCGTGCAGGCGTGCAGTGGGCAGACCTAAAGAGAATCAAGCACACACACACAAAATACATCATGGCATTATCCTTGGATATCTTTCGATTTACTATACGTTCGTGTTGTTTACATTATATGCATTTTTGCGGCGATTGTCAACAAAACAGACATTTGATGCAGTTTACCCACCGCCTGCGGTTTCGACTCTGCTCCGGAAAAACAAACTGCATCCACTGTTTCCTTAACGCTGGGTTATTTGGTAAGCTGAATAAGGTTATCTTTCCTTCAAAACCAAAAACACACTTCTTTAGTGACGTGTTGATTTCATGGTCTAAAAATAACAGCGCTGCCGACGGCTACCGAAGCTTATTGATGGGCATCTTGCTCATGCTCTGATGATGGGCACACACGCTCATCCGGGAGAACTGCCCATACAAGCAATTCTGCCTTTTATGGCGTCATACAGGGCCAAACGCGGGGGAAAAAAACTTTCCAAAACTTGTTTGAATCCTGAAGGGTTTGTTTTAGGGTTAGTTGCTTGTAATTATGTATAATTTACTTATAATTATGTAGAAAGTTATTCCTTTCTAATGTATAACAAAGACACTGTTAAATAAAGTGTTACATATGTTTTTCCTTTTTAACCTTGGGAGTTTAGTATTTTGAAAAATAAAAAATGAAATTTACAACTTAAAATTATTATTTATTTGGTTATAATTATTATAATTATAACTTATCGTAGAAATGCAAAAACAGTAGCATTTTCACTAGTGATTTTAGATTTTTTCATCCCTAAGTATAATTTTGGCCCAAATTATTTGGACACAAAATATCTAAACATCAATGCATGATATCAAATCTAAAACCAAATGGCATTTATTTTGAAGAAAGACAGACAGCACAAGCACGCTTTTAGGCAAAATATTTTACAAAGAGAAGTTTTTTTATAAAAACAATAAAGGGTACTGTTCAAAAGTTTAAAAAAAAGAAAAAGAAAAACACATTCTGGTTACTGTATCATGTTACTATGATGATTTTCACCTGTGTGAACTTGAGTGAAACTGACTTGATACATCCTCTAAAATCCCCTTGATACCATCCCCAAATCCTTACAAAATATCTCAGAAATCCAACTGAGAAAAAAATATATAAATGCAGATTTTGCTTGGTTTGATGTATATTTTTTAACCTGTAACAGTCTTTTTAAAGGCAGGTTTGATTGTGACACCACAATATGCCCCACTGAGTTCAAAATGTTTAACTGCTTTTTTGGCTTTGAATGCCATTCATATACTGTATTATTCTAGAGTGCACCTTATTTTATTGTTTTGCACCAAACAGCCAAGAATGCTTAAGTACAGTATTTATTGCTCCTGAATCCTTGTATATGTACTATATTTGTGCACAAGTGTCAGATTTGAATGTGAGACGAATGTGAAATTCAGACATCTTTGGCATGAGCTGTAATATTGAACAGTTGCTAGGTTACACTGATGCTAAAGAAGGAAGATCAAGGCAGGGCAGCTGCTATTGGCCTAAAGGATGAAGGGCTTCAAGCGGAAGATCTCCTCGTGCTGGCTACAGTCTCAAACATCCCCAGAAATCCATCATCCATCACTCCATCATGAAAAACAAATCAAGTGTATCATGCAACAAATGCACTGCAGTCTTCAATACATTGTGCTGTGAGTTTTGCTAAACTGTACTTTAAGGCTAACATGCTATTGTTGCTGTGAGAAGTAGCCTTGGTTATTCTTTTTTCTTTTTTTGTACTTTTATTTGGTTGAATGTTCATTTTTGGTTTTATTGTCTTTTTTTGGAAATAGTTTATCATATAATGTAATATATTGTCAGGATTATGTTCTGTTTTCATGGATTTTTAGTTTATCACATTGTTTCCATGTTTTCTGTTCCTGTTTGCTTTTGTTCTCTATTGCTGCCGCCACGTGCTATTATGCTGTTTGGAAATCATTTTGATACCCAAATTCCCGAGATGGGCATGCCATAAACTTTAAACATAGAACAACTGCTGTATCAGGTATGATTTAGTTTTTTCTCCAAAAACAGCTAGTCTTGTCTTATCGTTAATGTAGAGTATTTACATATGAGTAATTATTTGAAGAGTATTGTATGTTTTATACAGCAAAAATAGCCTGTATTTAATCGGCAGAAAGCAGACTGTCTGGATAGCATCGTAAATGTTTATGGTTGTCAGTGCATGTGACACTACATATAATGTTGGTTTTATGTTTTACTACATATATGTTCCCTTGTATCTACTGTTTGATTGTGTGCCTGTTTGTTTCCATGGTTACTTATGATTTGCACCTGTGTCTAGTTTAGATCCTCTTGTGTATTGCTGAATTCACACCGTGCCATAAATGCATAAATAAAGCTCAGGGCACTGTAAAATAAAGTGGTATCGGCTTTTTATAGTTCAGACGCAAATTACAACATGGCATGAACGCACCATATACAGCCTTGAGTTTCTGTTGTCTCATGTTTAGTTCTCGTCAATGTATAATCTTTCTGATGCTTTATGTTTCTTATGTGACTACTCCAGAGACATCCTGTTATTCTTGTGTTTATACTTCAGCATCTCCGGTGGATTTTTTGTTTTGTTTATTAAAGACTATTTAAAGTCTCTTCTTTGTCTTTGTCATCCAAAGCACACCAGCGGCAGACAATTATACTATAATATAATTTTATAATATCGGAAATATAAAGACAAAATCCTTGCAATGGTGAAAAATTTTCACTCAGTTTGTTGTCCTAATTAAATAACTGAACATATAAAACTTTAACTGTGAGTCTTACTATGAATATCTTTATGTATTCTAGTTTTAATTCTCTTCTGTTTTTAATTTGCTTGGGTAGAAGCTAAACTGATATGTGTGATCATTTAGCCTAACAATAATCTTTATTTATTTTTTTTTACATGCATGTTTCATGAGCCTTTGTGTTTAATATTTTTTGTTTTTGGTTGCCAAATCGTTAAGTACTGTATAATATGACAAAGTTACATATTTTGTCAAACAACCTAACGCTTCAGAATGTAATACAACAGATGTTTTCAAAGTAGCTTTACAGTGATAACAGGAAAATGATTAAATGATGCAAACAGAGTTAATATCGGCTGTAAATCAGCTCTAAAAAAATTATGTCATTGTTCAGCTGAAGTCAGTTCAGTGTTTATTCATTTCCGTTGTAAAGATCATTGATTATTAAATTAGTTCATTTCATCTATAAAGCAGTTCTGCAGAATTGCCCAGGATCAGAAACCAGGCTTAGTCAGGGGTCAGTTCTCCTCTGGCCAACAAACGAACAGGGTGTGATTATGATTCGGGCTGCATTACAAGTCAGAAATCAGGTTGTGAATCATAATATTCAAATATTTCATCAAGTTCCTTTTAAATGTGGTCAACTGTCACCTGCCACAAATAGAGTAGAGGAGACCGGGTATGGTTGTAAAAAAAAAAAATTCTTCAGCACCTGAAACTACCTTTTTTTTTAGCTACACGTCTGAAACTTTTGACGTTTCAGACGTGCGATTTTTAGACGTACTTCAGCGATTAGCATTAAGCTTTGTATCAGTAGAAACCCGGGAGTATATTCGAATTATCATACTCCCCCTCATATCACCCTGAGCCGAGAGAATTATGTATTTTATTTCTGAAAAAATCCTCCGATGACACAAATATCGTCATTTTGCATCATCTGAGGATTTTTGGCCAGAGGCTAAAGACTACAACCAGCAGAAGGAGCTATTTCTGCATGTTTTCAACATCGCACTCACAGTGTTTCAACTTTTCAAATGAATTACTATGAAAGTTAAGCTTTCAAAGACATGAACTGAAAATGCGCCAGACTGAACACGCACTGTGATGTTATGCCACGGCCGCGATTACCTCAGCTCATGTGATGAATGTAATCTGACTCCTGCTGCGTTTGTGCCATGACGATAGTTCGGCTCACTCACATTATATCGAACAGACATGTTCAGTTTTTAATTGTAGTGTCTCTAACTGAACTGATTTTATGAAAATGAACGCAGTGGGCAAGTGATTCCAGTAGCCGTGCCTAGCATGGCCTTGTAGGGCAGCGAGTGCATTCTGGGAATTGTTGTCTTTCATCCCCATGAGACAAAAATACATTTTGTGTTTTCTCAGTCTAGAAGGCACCAAATTCAAAAATTATTTCACATTTCTACTACATAAATGACTCAGTTTAAATACAGATTCATCTTCCCAGCGCTGAAGTACCCCTTTAAACAAAGTACCCACATTTGTCTACTAGAAATAGTAACAATTTAGATTTCTTCAACCGGGTAGTTACTACCAATTCCATGAATCAGTGAGAAGATAGGAGTCATGTGACAGTTTCAATTTCCTCAGGCTTCCTTTTTACGATCCACCATAGAGGTTTTCCACTCTGTGTTGCTATATCTCCTGAAGCTACAGCAGAAAATCTAATTCTGAAGTAAGAAAGTAATAAAAAAAAATACTATTTTGTTTAGTACTTCTACGGTTGTGGATAATGTTGTATGAGTTATATCAGGTCAAACTGTAGTTTATCTAGTAAAGAATGGTGTATCAACCTTTTCTTAAAAACACCATGCTAATACAGCTAGCTTAACAATGGGTGACAGTGGCAGGGAATGATGTAACATGTTTTGAAACAACCATCCACTTTCATACAACTAAGAACATTTTTGTGATTTTAATAATTCACACACACACACAAACACACACACACACATATACACTAACACACATATGAATGTGCATGTACAGACATGTACAAACAAACAATATGTACACAATATGCACACACACTCCCCATATTCACACATATTTTATTGGTGCAGTCATTAATTTAAAATAAAACTGTTGTTGTGGCATATCACTTGAGTAACCTTAGTTTTTGTGCATTTTGTTTACCTGTTACAACTTACCCCAGTATGTATGGGGGTACATACTGGGTTAGGTTGTAACAAAGGACCAATTTGTATTTGTCATTGTCTCACAAAGTCTGTGATATAGTTGAAGAACTTTAAAATTGTTGCCATTTGTAGTAGACAAATGTGGGTACTTTGCCTAAAAGTTTCAGACGTGTAGCAAAAAAAAAAAGGGTAGTTTTAGGTGTTGAAGAAAAAGTGTTACAACCATACCCGGCCTCCCCTATGAGGTAAACTAAATAACAGCACTGGAATAAGAATGCTCTGTTTATATCTTTTAATCATTTTAGGGTCATCCACACAGGATGCGGTTAAAAAGCAAGACTGATTTATGCCTTTCATTGTTGTATGAGAGGTCATCCACTTTAAAAATGTTCGTTGAAAATGCATTTTCTAATTTCTTCAACAATGACTTTTATGCAACAGCAATTAACACAACCAAAAGGATTATGATTCATCTGTAATGACACTGACAAACTGGAATTGTAAATGAAGCAGCGCTAGAGGTTTTGTTGCCCTATATGATTGGGTTGATTGAGCTTTGTGGAGGAGTGTTTGGTCTCCATTCCCTTTTCTCTTCCTTTTTAATGATCTGACTCAACCACAGCTGGCCTCTCTTGAGTATTTAAACCCGCCATGCCTGGCACTGCAGAGCTCTTCTCACACTGTGAATATTCAGTATATGGAAAGAAAAAGCACTATAGGCTTAACAAGATAGAGAGGGCAATTATGGAGTCTTCACAAGTTGTGAAATTGACTGAATGTGTTGTTAAATAATTGCACTGCCTAGGCTGTTATTGGCTTGGCTGCATTTATTAGTGTCATGCTAATTTCAAAGTCAATGTTCTAATCTGGGCTATTTACCTAAAACCATCCATCCTAACAATACAACACAGCTACAGTATAATGAGATGCCTGAGCCTATCGCTGCTGGACATTAAACGAGAAATGTGAGTTCACTACTTATCTTGGTGGGCTCTAAAACTTATCAGCGCATCATGTTTTATGCATTCGGAATGCTTGAGAGAAACTCCAATATGGGAAACATTGCTCATTATTGTTCTTCAAGAACCTTTCCTCTGTATTCACAATAGTAATTTATCATCATCATCATCATCATCATCATTGACTTATTTGTGTTCAGGGTAAACAAACAACATTTTAAAACACTCTCCCTTCTTCTGTTGAACTCTGGTGATGCTTGACAACTTCCAAACAAACCATATTATGATCCATAGTCTGTTGTGCTCCTTACTATTTTATAAAATATATCCCTGTGCTTGGAAATAAGATGATATACACTATTTTTTAGATCATTGTGCTTTGTAACATGTCTTTCATTTTGTTTGAAAAGATTTAAAGGTGAAGCATGTCATTTCTTTCACTGGCTTCACAAAATGGAACAATTATGGCTTTTTGAACAGGTTTGAGAAGTGATCTCTGCATGTCATGCTTGGATAGGAAGCAGTATTTTAACAGAAAAAATACACATTTCTTATAAAGTGACATGGGCATGGAATTCAACCTCTAAATGGCATGTTTCATAATCAGGTTTCCCTGTAAAAATAAAAAGACACGTGAGACTTTTTTTTCCTTTTCAAATATGTCAGTTCTTTAAAGAGCTTTCAAGCATGTCAATGGTTCCTCCAGTACTAGTCGACATGAACTAATGAGCAGTTGTCAGGGTTATGCTTCTGTTTTGTTTAGATTCAGTGTTTTGGTTCAGTCCTTCAGTGCTTTGTTCAGTTTCGGTTTGCCCATGTTCGCTGTCATTTGTTCTCTGGTTAGTCTCCTAGGTAGTTAATTAGTTCATCACACCTGTTTGTATATCTGTATATAAGCACTGTTCTGCGATGTCTTTTGGTCCTTTGGTTGTATTTTCTCCGGAACTTGCCTGAGATTATTATATTAAATACTGCTTTCTTCAGAGTAAATCTTTGCTGTGTGATTATTTCTTTGTTGTGTGATTATTACCGCAGCCAAGCTGAGACAGATCGCGTAACCGATACAAGAGAAAATTGGACTTACTGGCAGTCCATCTGTTTTGCCTCTACATCGTCCCGGATCCTGAGCCTCGAGGGCTGAACCACTGAGAGTGAGCTGTTGCTGGCCTCTGTATTGTGCTTGTTTGAAGAGGATGTTACCCTGTCTCTTCTGACCCTGCTGGTCCCGTCAAATTCCAGTTTTCCTGGATCTATGCTGGTCCTGCCCAGCTCCAAGTCTCCTGCGCTCTCCTATGATCCCTCCCAGCCTCCCTCTCCCACCACCTCAAACTTCAGCCAGTTCCTCTGCCCAGTCTTCGCTCCTGTCAATCCCTCGGATCAGAGCCGATCCTGACCTCCCGGGGGTCCTAAGCAAAATTCTGCTAGGAGCCCTCCTACCTGACCCGTGAGCTATGTAAACCATTTGCCATTGCCACAGTAACACCTGACACCTCAGTGCTCCCAATACAACCCTCACTCCTTTAAACAAAACAGTCAAAGAAGAATTTCGGTCAAAGAATAAGTACAATAATACAGAACAGAATGAGGGTCAAACAAACAATATTTACAGAATAGAGTATTTTCTATAGAAATCTTAAGATAACAAGCAAATATTATTAAGCAAGTGAATATTAACGTAAATATAAATAATAAAAAAAATAATAAAATAGAATCCTGAGCTTTGGCTTTGGGATTAACTTTGTTTCTCTCTACAGCCTGGGAATGTTCAGCATCAGTATGGTATCATATAGTCTGTATTGTACTGGCAGATGATCCAGCATCTCCTCTACTGACAAACTTAAGCATAGAACCTGGAAATTATAGATAACAACTAATTTTATAAGCTGCATAATATAAATCTATAATACAAAGCATCAATAAACTGGCTACCCAGATTTCCTTTTATACATTTCATATATAAAATACTATTTTATACTTTGGCTTGGCTCTTAACTAGTGAACTCTAGTGATTCAGATATCAAGAATATCTGTGAGTGATGACATCATTGTTGATATCAAGTGGACATGTAATCCCTGATATAAAAAATAGACATTGTTCCTAATAAAAATTCCACACCTAACATCAGGAATTCACATTGTAAATAATGAACATTTAATTATTGATTTCAAAAATGCATAAACTGTGAAGGAATAAAAGCTCAAGTTGCTTGCCATAGCATGCTACTGTGTTTTATCCATGATAAAGCAGTATTTGATTTATGGTTTTTATTTACTGAGGGATGCATCCATATTGACCAGTATGTCCAGCTAATCAACATCAAAATGTTAAATTCAATATAGCCTATAAATCAATAGTCAATCAATGTCAAATTGTCAATACATTGCTTTCCATTTTGCATAATTTGTGCAGTTGTTTAAAGTTGTAACTAAACTAAGTTTTACACTAAGTTTTAAAAGTAGCCTATGTGCACTTATGATGAGGAGGAGGACCATCACGCCCATATATTGTTCTGTCTGTCTGGTCTCTCTCCACACAGATATTTCTGCTGGACAATGCGCGTCTAATTTCGTGTACGCGCATATGAACTCATGTTAACGTTATTTTTTCCGAGCTGCAGTAAATAAACACCGTTGCCCTTTGTCGTTTATCAAAAACGTAATAAATATTTTTTTTTCTCAGGCACAAAGTCACTGAACACGGGTCTGAACGCTGCTTGCATCATCAAGCTATAGAGACTCCCTCCAGCTCCACCTCGGTCCTCAGTCACTCCAGTTTCACTTCAGCTCTCCAGTACCCTGGTTGCACCTTAGGGGGTCATCGATATGGCTCCACTGCGGCCTCCGAAGCCTGCTGTGTCATTCTGGTCCATCTGCTCTCTGCTTGTGCTCTGGGCTCCCTTTCCATTGCTCAGTTTCCATCCACCGTCACAATGGCTCCTTCCTCCCTTGACTCTGCCGCAGGGGACTGTCCTGGCTGGACTCTGGGTTTCCATCTGGCTTCTCCTGCTCCTGGCTCCCCTCTTCCACCCTCCACTCTCCTATGGACTGGTTTGCCTGCTCTTGTTGGGTTACCTCCCTCTCCAGCTCCACCAGAGCCCACTCTCTTCCTCTTCAGGAAGACTCTACGGTGTGAGGAGTCGCCTTCTGGGGTGGGGAGCTACTGTCGGGGTTACGCTTCTGTTTTGTTTAGTTTCAATGTTTTGGTCCAGTCCTTGTTCAGTGCTTTGTTTAATTTCGGTTTGCCCATGTTCGCTGTCATTTGCTCTCTTAGTCTCTAGGTAGTTAATTAGTTAATCACACCTGTCCTGTTTTTACGATTAATTATCTCTGCATGTATAAGCCCTCAGTTCATTCTGTTCGTTTTTCCACAACATCTTTTGTTAGATGTATTTTCTCCTGAGCTTGTCTGAGTTGGCTTATTATACTAAATACTGCTTTATTTTCAGTAATTCTTTGTCTTGCGACTATTGCCACAGCCAATCTGTGACAACAATACTTCAACAGCATTTATTAATCTTAGTTAATGTAAATCTCAACATTTACTAATATACTTTAATATATTATATAATTTTTTTGTCTGTTATCATTAGTTAATGCACTGTGCAATAACATGAACAAACAATTAACAATTGTATATTAGTATTAACAGACATTAATCAATTCTGTAAAAACTAAATAAATAAATAAACAAACAAAAAAAAACATATTGCTCATTGTTAATTGTTAATGTTAATGTTAATGTTAATTGTTAAAACTTAATTCTGAATGGCAAACAATCCTGCCACACACACAGGCTTCAGTTCTGCAGAAATTTCATAACGGGTAAGCAACTCACTACAGAAGAGTACTGCATGCGTACAAAGGCATATGTCATAGGAGTAATAACTTATGGTAAGGTGTATATTTGAATAACACCAAGAAGGATACAAATGGCACCTCAGTGTAATATTATTTTAATATGTTAAGTCAATTTCATAAGATGGACTGAACACAACCACAGTCACCTTAATTTAGAGGTATCGCTAAAGTTGACTTTACATTTTTACAGTGGCAGTCCAGATATACAATTGAAGGAAAAAGAGCTCAACGCAAAAGTCTGCTTTTCACAGTTATGCATTTGTAAGCCAGTTGATTTTTTTTGCCTTGGGTTAGTTTGGATTTATTAGCTGGATTCTATGGATGTTTCTCTGTAGCTCTCTGCCTGCTGTGCTGCACTGTTGGCATTAAGTTTAACAACAACAGACCTCCTCAAACTGAATGAACCCCACCACCACATTCTGACAATGAAAGAAATGACTGTTTACTTTCTGCAAATGATGCCAGCCCAGGGCTAATGGTTTCAAATAGAGAGCGCATATCTAATAAGCTCTGTGTTATTAGATGGTCTGCATTTAAGAGTTCTCTCTCTCTCTCTCTCTCTCTCTCTCTCTCTCTCTCTCTCTCTCTCTCTCTCTCTCTCTCTCTCTCTCTC
Organism: Gobiocypris rarus; assembly: GCA_023029165.1. NCBI lineage: Eukaryota > Metazoa > Chordata > Actinopteri > Cypriniformes > Gobionidae > Gobiocypris > Gobiocypris rarus. The sequence goes on from CM040914.1 coordinate 29,937,803, forward strand.
TCTCTCTCCAGGATACCTTGTGGCATTATTTTCGTCTCTCTCTCCTTCGATCCCCAGATACATATCTTCTTGACAACCTGTGGGTATGACCTGCTGGATACAGAATTTATTTTTGCTCATTAGTATGTTTCTTGTGTGCTGTTTAATTGAGATAATTCTTTCGATCTGGGCACAATGACGTGAGCATTACAGCCAACGGGTTCTCCCATCACTTTGAGTGTTGTCATGTTGATGCGCTCCTGTCATTCCATTCTAGACTGATGGAGCCTGGTACCCCACTAATAGTTGAGTGGGATTGATTCCATGTCTTGATAGAACCCTACCTTGATTGTCTCCTGCATTTAAAACTCTGTGCTCTGTTGCAGGTCTGCTCTAGTTGCATTGCATCATTCATTTTATAACATGTGAATGCAATGTCATTGCAGTGGCCAAGTAGTTCATGTAGTATTAAACTATCTACAAAGAAAAAGTGATGCCTTATGACAAAACATGCTGTCATGGCTCAATAGCTTCATTGCAAGTTGATTTTAGACTAGAATAAAATTATCATTGTACATCCAAATATGCTGTCATCTGTCAAATCTGTCATGCATAATTTTTTGACATGTTTTCACTACTTCCGGTGAAGTTGCGTTTGAATTTGCATCTGAAGTTTTTGACATTTGAGTTCCAAATTTAATATAGTAGAACAAGATGAAATGGAATGTTAATAAAGACTTTTTCACCACTTTTCTACGGGGGCCAAGAAGTGCAAAACAAATCACAGTTCTGAAAACAAAATAAGAAATTATAAACGCAATGACAAGTCCAAAAACAAATTAACAAGTTAGAAAACACAATAACAATTCTGGAAACAAAATAACAAATCGTAAAACACAATGTCAAGTCTAAAAACAAAACAACAAATCAGAAAACACAACGACAAATCTGAAAACAAAACAGTAAGTCAGAAAACACAACAACAAGTCGGACAAAACGAATGGCTATACAATACAAAAGCTCATACGACAATGTATGGAAGCATGTTTTCAGCAGAGTTATAAATGTACAACCCTGGGAATTTCCAGTGGCAGGCACTCCGCTTCTCTAGCTTCAAGAATTGTGTCGGCTCTCCATAATTGAAAAGGAATTGTCCAGGCAGGTAACTTTGTCTGAGCAGCTCTCTGCGGTATCATTCAGCACATTCCTCATGTCCATCACACTTGGGGACACTTAATATTCAGCAGTATTTTTATTTGACTGTACTGACACTATTTGATGAGAACTGAACTGAGCTGAGCTGGATGGTGACAGAGCTGCTTTATAGCTGAATTGAACTAATTTCTTGATGAACTTCCCAGAGTTATTAAGCAGAACTGAATTCTTACTTTTATAAACCATGACTTTTCCAATTCTAGAAAGTTCCAGTTCTAGTTTTAGTTGTTTTAGCTAATTGTATTACTTTTTTGTTATATTGTACAACAGTTTGTCATCTTGGGGGCTCTTTGGGAGCTTCCTGAAGCCTGCTTTAGTGGACTTAGTAGAGCTGTTCATTCCATCTTTGTATTAATTTGATATTTGCAGGCACTGTACACTCTGAGCTCAAGGCTCTATCCTTGGTTTTGTTACATTTGCAGTGTTTTGCATAGCTTGTCATCAGTGATTTTTCTTACCTATTAGTGGTCACAAAGACCATTTGAGGTTAGTTACACTACCTCTCCAGATGTTATCTCACAGAGATGAAAATGTGCACAGCAACAGGGAAAGTTTTGTGGTTTGTTATTTCATTGGTGCAGGATTTTATTCCATGAACTCATTTCCTTTTAGTAGGCCCATCTGTTCTTATATGGCTTCAAGCAGGTTTTTTTCCAGCTAAGTGTTCCTCTAAGATTCCCACATGTCCACTTTTCTGATAATGTAGGTAACAAATTGTGCTGGAACTTCTCTAGGATTATCTAGGATTAAAAGGCCAATGCAGTTAACCTTTAACAGCTCAAGGATCACATAAAACATTTCCGTGAAAATACATGAACACTTATGCTAGAAGTTTGGAAGCATGGATACAGATCTGGTCGTTTCTGAGATCCACAAACATCAGCATATTTTTAGAAAGAAAGACAGAAACATTTATTTTTCAATATTTCTTTATAAGAAAAATAAGAGGTGAGTAACAATAATTGATATAAGAAAAAGAGAAAAGGGGTATATTTTAATATTTTCTGAACATGTGTGTATCTACAGTATATATTTGTAGCTACAGTTTCAGTCCCTGATATGAAATTGCAGAGACAGGGATAGTCGTATTCATTCATTCTGTGAGAATCACTGAGAGAATCACACCTGCACCATCTCTGGATTGTGGTCCTTCAGTGATGATCAGTTTCCATCAGATCTTCAGCATAACTCCAAAATTGATTATTTTGTTCAGGCAGTGAAGTTACATATGTGCTTATTTATTAGATAGGTTTGGCAAACGGTAAGCTAGTGTTACATCTTACAATCCATTGGCTAGTGTTACAGCCATAACTTGAAATAAATCAGGTTGGATCATCAAAAAGGTTCAGTTGGTTTTCATCCAGTTAGTACATCCTTGGCAGTCTCAGCTCGTAGCCCCATAATTAGCGAATACACTGTCGTACATTTTTTGGTTCACAAAGTTGTAATCCCTTTAAAAATATGGAGCAAGACATTGATGTGTGAATTCTTTGTGCAACTTTGATATTTTGTGTTCTGTGTTCAACCTCAGCAGTGACAGCAGTGGGATCAGACACTCATAGTTTTGCTGCTAAAAACATGAGGTCAATGTAATGAATAAAAAGAGACACGTTTTTTAAAAGTTGAACTTCTTTTAACTTGAGCGCCATGTTTTTAGAATGCTGTTGCATGCGTGAGATGCTGCAAAAGTAACGGGACCTGAGCACAACTGTTAAAGACGTTAAAGCCCCCAAAATGCAGCTGTCAAGTAAATGAACGGTCAAAACGCATTTAGCTGAAAACGGTGTTGTGTAAACCGCCCCTTAATCAGGGTTGGAGCTGGACTTTGCAGGTAGGTACATCTGCAGGAATAGGAATGGGCAGCCCTGGTCTACAATAAGTGGTTTCATAAACCAGAACTTCTTGACACACAGGTCCTGACATACTTTTTTCTCCATTTTGGGACAGTCTATAACTGTGCCTGGGGTTTAGAGGTAACTTATTTGTGGTCTCATTAAAATAAGATGAACTTGAATGAAAGAATGAAATGAGATCTGGAGATGCTATGTCAAGTCTGAATGGAGTAAATGTTCTTCAGAAAAACTGAAGTGTTTCAAAGGGATTTCAGTGACACTAAGGGGCCCTTTACACAGGGTTTGTTCTTGCGATAAATACAGCTAGACAGGGTCAACAGAACTGACCTGAAGGCTGGTTTATAGCATTCCTGATCAGGCCTGGCACTAGAAACCCCAAGGCCATGGGTTTTATTTCCTTTGGAATGCACAAACTCAAAAAAGTATACCTTGAATGCAATGCAAGCTTTGGAAACAGTATCTCCAAAATGCATGAATGTAAATGTTACTGGAACATTCATTTCTGTTGTTTATGCACATTTACAATAGACCAACAATAAAAAAAAAAATAAGAATGCAGATGGACGCAAGACCCTGTCCCTTGTGTGAACGGCCCCTGAAGCAGTATTTTGGCTTTGTCAATGTAACACCTTATACTTCAAAATGGTACAGGTGCTTGACAAATGGAATAAAGATCACAATGAGGTACTTGGGGGATAAAAGACACAATTTAATTATTTTCTCTTTCTCAATTTATCTTAAACCTACTTTTTCTATAACTGATTGTCAAAAAGTTGTATTCCACTCCTAAAGAAACCACAAACCTCGAGGACTATGAGGATGGGTCCTTCCCACATAGTCTGGTGCCAGACAAGAAACCCTCATGTACCATTGGCTGAGCCTCTAGAGAATCTCTGTGTGAGAGAGTTTGAGAGAAAGGGCATTCCCTCAAGCACGGAGCTTCAATCGCCTTTCATCGCAAAGTTTCATTACCGTCCTCTGAGCTCATGCATGATTTAGCCACTGTTCTAACTGATCCTGCTAACAGGACATTGAAAGCTTCTATCTCTGCCTCACATTTTTTTTTATCTTTGTAGCACTCTCTATCCTCATAACACACACAGACCATCTTAGTCTAAATCTCTCCATATTGCATCAGCCATCCCCTCCTCCACTTCTATGTAATGGGCAGAGTGTGGCTGAGCTCTCTAGAGAGACATACCCTGGGTAGCCTCATACTTTTGAGTTCGGCTTTGATACTTCTGTTCATCCATGAAATATTCTATCATGTATTGAGTCCCATTTGATCATTGTTCTCTCGATATGTGTATGTCAGTCAGCGCACTTGCTTGAGTGTAACCTACATTAGCCCCACCATGCATAACAGACTATAGGGAGAATGAGAGTTGTAGTAAGTAAAGGAGAGAAGTCTCCATGACTCATCTCTCGAGGGGTGTTCTGGGACAACCTCGGAAGGCATTGCCATAACAGGGAGTGTGTGCTTGCAACGGTTCATTGAACACATGCACCTGCAGATAGGAAAGTGTAGGGAAGTGTTTCCGTGACTAAAGAATTCCAGCTGTGGCATTAACTGACAGGCACGTCAAACGGTAGTCTCAATCTTCTCAATAATCTCGATCATTGATTTGGATGGTGACAGTAAAGTGCACTCATCCTGGTCCCAGAGGCTACTGGGACTGGATTCCCCATCGGTACTCAGCTCGTCATCCTCTTCTTCCTCATCATCATCATCCATGCAGGAGTCCTCATCGCATGATTCCATGTAGTGTAGACCCAATGCATTAATTCCGGAGTCTTCTGAGCTGGAGGGAGAGGAGCAGTGATCCATTTTAGGGCCTGAGATCTTCTCGTTTAGTTGGCCGCGTTTAACAGTTGGGCCCACTTGGCGTCTGTGCTTGTTGGTACGTTGGGGTGCAGGCTGAGATACCGGCGTTTGGGGCTGATGTGTGGAATTTGGTGTAGGTGGAGGCGGCCTTTGCACATAACACATCTTGCCGTTGATACGTTTGACCATGTAATCATCTACAAAGAGGTCAGAAATGACACAGAACTTGGGAGACTCTGGGTAGGGTGGAGCCCGGAACTTGGGAGCTGTTCTAAGAAAGCGCTCAGCCAGGGAGATAGACAGGTTCATGGTGTGGGTGTGACCTGAGGGGGCAACTGGAACCGGTGTGCTGGGAAGTTGGCATACACTGGTCATGGGTTGGTAGACGTATTTACCTGCAACGAGAAAAAGTAGATATTGAACATTTTGCCTTTCAAAAGCGAAGAATAACATTCATAATAAACATTCATATGTATTGAATACAATAGATGCCTCAAAACAAAGAATATGTGAGCAGCAGCTGATATCCTTGACTGAATTTGAGAGAACTCACACAAAAAAAAGATGGGTTGAAGAAAAGTGAGACAAGAATAAGTATGTTCATGCTGAAAACTTAAATTCAAATCCTTTTGGAGAGTTGATATATTCTTGAGCTCACGCTGATTTGCCTGCTGTGCTAGTGATAGCTGTGATAGATTGTGTTATAAGGTGCTATTGTACTGTACAACACACGGTACTAATCTGGAAGTGTTACTCTTTTTTCGCAGAGAACGGAATTGATTCTTTCAAAACCAGCAATTTTTGTGCATCATAGAGAGAATGTGGCACATTCTCAACTGAATTAATAAATTAAATTAATAAAAGATTCTCAAACTACTTAATAGTATTTTATAGAATTAGTGTATATCAGGACGTTTGTATAGGACCCCCAAAACTATAAACATTTATTTTAATTTAGAAATAATAAACATGCCAATCATGAATGAATTACAACTGAATTAATCTTTTATAAATGTATAGATCTGTAAAACATGTATAAGCATTATTTAATTGACCCACAGATCACTGGTTATCTGAAAAAGGAGCACTAGAGGCATTTAATCATGAGTGACAAGAGCAAGTTTTGGAGCATAGTCTTAACAGTCTCTTTGTAAAAAAAAAAAAAAAAAAAAGGTACACAGGTGTATCTCATCTAAAAGCAATTCCACTGCATTTCCCCCATACAGTGAATGGAATTTGAGTGTGATGGCTAGTATCTCAAAGGCAGAATTCCCTACAGGGATGGAATGGATTCTTCACTCTGGAACATTCTGAGGCCCAGCTGGCTATAAGGCTGGCCATCTAATCCAAATCTCTACTCTTATTTAGATACGAAACAAAGCTGTGTGGTATCTCAGATATCTGGTCCGAAACAGCATTTCTGTAACATAATACGCTTTTATCTGCTGTCACGCTATTTTTGTCTAGATTTGCCATTCATCTCAACCCCTAAAAAGTGAAAACACCTCAAATTTCCAACAGCATTGACTGACATAGAATGAGCCCTTATTACAGACATTACATTATTCTGCTTCGACAAACAAACTACTTTTCTGACAAACACATGTCTCTCTGTCTCTCATTCTTCATACCCAACTTGTAATGTGATTGGAAGGCAACGAGAATCCAAAGATTAGATAAACACAGATTTTTTCATTATGTTTGTCCATGCTACTTCTTTAAGTCTCTCAGTGCTGGGTCTGCTTTATAGATGAAGTCAGCCTGAATGCAGGTCTTATTTTGCAAATTACAAGAACAAGGACTGGGGTTGTACTGTAGATAGTATATAATAAAGAGCGTGTTGTTTGAGCCAATAGCTTTGTGGGCAGTGTACTGACACATGGTGTGGCTCTGCTTCGGGTCCTGGCTCGAGGTACTTTCAGATTCTACCCATCTCTCTCTTTCCCACACTGCTTCCTGTCAAGTCTCTACTGTCCTATACAATAAAGGCAAAAATACCTAAATAAATTGTTTAAAAAAAGAGTGTCTGAAGTTAAATAGGACATTCAAATAAAAATGTTAATCTGAATCATATAAACAGACCATGACATAAATTTCATTCAAAGCAAGTGACGTAGGGGATCCATGTCTAAATGCTCAGATTTGTCATGTTAGCTGTGGTAGGATGAATGCTAATCTGCTTCAGAGGGAAAAACACCAACCAGTTAACCATAAGAGCCAATGCCTCTAATCCCACCATTCGGTACAGTCATTGACAATTTTTGTGACTATAATTCTTTTAACTACCAAGCTACAGAATTTGAAAAAAGGATGAATGCACTTCACAATTGCATCCACATCACTATGGATCTGAAATAACAGTGTTTGCAGTCAAGTGTGAAATGTGAAATGATAGATGCCTTGAGGCCTGCACAAAAGCTCTAAGCCATGAAGAAAAACCTTCCCTCGTAATAATCACATCAACATCCTGTTGAGAACAAGTATTCTTCAGCCACTGTAATTGTAACCGTCATGTCTGTCTTATCAGATTAAGTTTCCAATTAAGAAAGACTTTCTTAGGTACAAGGGAGCAAAAACATTCCTACTGTCCTTGAAAGGAAATGCCTGTGTATTATAAAAAGTGTATGTCTGTCTGTGGCGAGGTGGACGAACGAGAGACGTGGGAGGAGCGAGTGAGACCGGTCTTGAGTCCTCTCATGAGGGAGCTCGGAGGCATATAAGGACGAGCGACACGAGTGAAGGACAAAAGAGGACCAGGCCTGGACTTTGTGTTGTGTTTGTTTTACGTTTTATTATGTGTGTGTGTGGCAGTCGTCTGGAAGGGGCTACTTTTCCCACGGTTTACTTTCGTTTTGTTTGTTTATTTGGATTAAATCCTTTTAAATGGTTCCCGCCTCCTTCTTCCTTGGTTTTCGGCACCAATTTAACGCAGTTCTTTGTTCAGGGAAGAAGGAGGCGGAAACCGGCGAACATTTAAAAGCTTTAATCCAAATAAACAAACAAAATGAAAGTAAACCGCGGGCAGCCCCTCACGGTAAACAAAAAGTAAAACAAAATACGACGTAAAGTCCAGGCCTGGTCCTCTCTCGTCCTTCACTGGTGTCGCTCGTCCTTAAATGCCTCCGAGCTCCCTCATGAGAGGACTCGCTCCTCCCATGTCTCTCGTCTGTCCACCTCGCCACACCGTCCATCACCATCTCCTAGACGGGGGAGTAAACTGTTGTCTGATCCGTTTGATGAAACTGCATTTTGTCTGATCATTTATTTTTTTCTGAAGGTCATTTCTATGATCAGATGTCAGATGTAGGTCTACATAGGTTGTGTGTAATGCTAATGAACAGAAAAGAGTAAAAATAAAACAAGAACATAATTAATGTGTTAAGTGCAAGTTCATTATTTCTCATCCAAGCTTGGGTTCAGTATTTGTGACTTCATTAAGGAACACAGCAGCTGTTTAAAGTTGTCTAATGAATACAGAAATATGTAAAACATTTCTTGTGATTTACAGTATTTTGAGATTGATTTAGTTAACCTTTTTTTTGTTTTTTGTTTCATCCAGTCTGTTGGTGAATTGTTATTTAAGATATCTATGTAGATCATTTGATAAGCAAACTGTTTGATGCTAGTCATAACTATCCTGCTAAATCATCTCAGTATTTGGGTCGTTCTGCAAATGACAGATAATAATGTACTGCTAAATCCTGTTGCTGTCACAGCTGGTGACCCACGAACAGGCTGAAGACTCACAATAAACATAAACTTTAATCTTAACTTCACAGGACCATGCAGACAGGCAACAGAAACACAATCTTACATAACAGTCACTAGACAAAGACTGAGTGAACAAGAGGAACTTAAATAGCAGATAATTAACAAGACACAGCTGAACAGAACTAAACTAATGAGGGTAACCTAGGAAACAGAAAACGGCGGGAAACTAAGACAAAGGAACATGTGACAGAATCAAAAACACAACAGGAAGACCAAACAAGCAGACAGATATGTGTCAGTTGCAACCATATATTACAGTATATTATAGGGCCATTACAAATAATTGACCGTCAGTCCATGGATGGGTTAACAGTCTGTGCTAAGTGCTAGGAGGGGAGCACTGTACCTAATTGAAAACACATCTGTGCCATTTACACATCTATAGAAAGTTTCAGAACTGCCGTTCCCAGTCTGTTCTAGCCATCCTCATGTTTCATTTACACTTGATGAAATGATGAAAGCTAATGAAACTCGATACATTGGTTTTGGAGATATTATACTTGGTACGTAATAAGTGGGATTTGAGTGATCCAGTAAGTATTGCATTTTATCAGTAAAGAATCACTAAAGATCATTTCAGGGGGGAAAGAGAACTTTAAAAACCTCCGCCAACTGTGTACCACGAAATCTGTGTGTCTACAGATAAGAACTAATCCCATGATTGTTGGTCTTATTCTCAGGCTTTGATTTCTTGTGCCCATACAAATATTGTGTAAACAAAGCCTGATGTACTATCAGGGTTTACAGGCCGATGTGACCAGGACTTTCCATATCTTGTTTGACACACATGCAGTCTGAGCTATCAGAAATGAAAACTTGAGTCTATAAACTTGTATCCAAATCAGTTGACTTAATCACTGTTACTTTTAAAATAAAATTATATAATGCAAATCAGTAACTTCTAAACAGTATTCATTACCTCTTAATTGCAAATCAATGACTTGGTTATTGATTATTTTGTCTGACTTCAATATTTTAATTTAGAGTGTGTTTTTATTGTATTTACTGTATTCTTATATATGCTTTGGTGATGGTCTTTCTGATTTTGTGCTGATATTGTTGGTTAATCACCAGCAAAATCTAGGTGGTGAAGCTGATCAAACAACACGATTTTGATGTTTCACTAGTTAAGCTAGTTAACAGAACATAAGTTGATGACCAGCTATAGTAGTCTTTCTTAAAAGTTTAGACGGCTTCAGTGTATAGCTAAGGAATACTTTTTCCAAAACAATGACATTTCTATCCTTACATTCACCATCATGTTGTTCCAAACTTTTTGTCTTCTCTGGAAAAAAAAATACAGGTATTTTCCATACATCGAGGTCAACTCAATGATTTGTGATTATATTAAAGATAAAATCAATATACTCTCAATATATTCAATAATCAATATATTTAGCTAAGACACCAACAGTTTTCAAAATACCTTCTTTTGTGTTCCACAGAGAGGGTGAGTAAAATTTTGCAATAAACAAACATAATCCCTACCCTTACGAAAAGAAGTTCAAGTATACTTTTAAGTAGGCTCTATACTAATATCAATGTACTAGTAGTACACTTGTAAGTGTACTATTTCAGTACTGCTTGGGACTAAATTGGCTTTTAAGTATACGTTTAAGTTTACTATAAGTGTAACAGTAGTACACTTAAAGTGCACAACTAGTTCACAACTATGTTTCTCATTTGTACAGCATCTGTACTACAAGTGAACTTGTAAGTATACTAGTATTTTAATACTTGTACATTTTTTAAGTTTATGAAAGTACAATTTGAAGTGCATCAGTAAACTACTAGTTTAGTAGTTTTATACTGCAAATATTCTTTCTTATAAGTGAACATAACATCATACTCATAGTTTACTATTTATTATTATTTTTGCACTTTATGTATACTACTATGTTCCTATACATTTTTTATACTTGAAATAGACCTTTAATTGTACTTTAACTTTCCATTTTAACGTTCAATTCTAGCTTAATGCATCCTTTTTCATCAACACTTGATTGTGAGTATGTTTCATTAAAAAAGCAATATTTTAAACAATGATCAAACACAGGTGGAGTAGATTGAGTCCATCAACACCCCAAAGCTTTAGTCATTTCCTCTCCATGGGTTTGACATTTCATTCAGTACATTAGGCAGTTTTGATTTATATGTTGTTTAATGTTGATGATAGCCTTATTTAACATATGCATAAAACAATCTTCTATTGCTTGTTTCTGCTTCTTCTTGTTTTGATCCGGAGATTCTGTGCTAGAAGATGCGTAAAAGCACACCCCCTACCGTATAACAGTGAAAACATTTCAAGTAAATTGTACACTACTAGTGGACCAAAACATTCAGATACTCAGAATTAGTCATCTGTTTTCTTTATAAATCAACATGTCAAGATATACAAATGTAAAACCCTTTTCACTAATAGCCCTATATACCCCCTCTCTCTCTGCAGTGTATTTCATATAAACGGTGTGGCTGTTATAAAAAAAGACAAAAGTCTGGAGGAGACTTCTATTTAAAGGATTTGCCTGACACAACTTGAGATTTGTGTCTGTTTTGTTGCACTCTCATAACAGACTGTCAAGAACCACCTGGTGAGGGTGGCTACATTTCAGACTGTGTGAAATACGCATTTTGATAAAAGGTTGAGAGAGAACCCTAATTAGAAAAGTGAAGTCACAGATGAGAGGAGTTGAGTCCTAAACTCCTACACTATCTCGCTCTTTCCTGGTCGTCTGTAATTACACATTGGACTGGTCTCAGAGAAGTGCGAAGGTGGGTTTGGATGAAGACTGATGATGAAGGCCTCGAAATCTCAGTGTGTGAATCATTCATCAGGATTAGACTGGCAAGGCCATGTTCACGCTTAGGTGTCAGCTCCTCTCAGGTAGAACTATCACTTTCGGTCTGTGTGTGTCTGATGGTTTACTAGCGGTCCAGGCTGGCTTCAAGATCTCACGCTGTGCTTATATGATGCTATTCTGCATGACCGTATTTTACATCCCTTAATCCAACCCAATACCTAAACTTAAATGCTACAAAAACTACCTTACTAACTATTAATAAGCACTAAATTAGGAGTTTATTGAGGCAAAAGTTGTCGCTGATAGTGAATTTGTGTTCCCCATACTAAAGTGTTACCGTAATCAGATTACTTTTTTCAAGTTACTAGTTAAGTAACGCATTAGGGGAGCGCGGGCACAACCTAACGCAGGGTTAATTGTAACATGCATGGTTTAACACTTTCCACACATGCCAGGATGACGAAACTTTGTGTATTTACTAGTTGCCATATCAACAATATATAGAGAAAAAATTGCGCCAAAATAAAAAAATCTTTGGAAGATATCACTGAACATTTATTTGACCAAAAGTACATTCCTTACTCAAGTTTATTTTTCATCTCTGTTTTTTTGTTTATTTAAAATAAGACAAATATGATATTATTTTAATCTCATATCTGTCATTTAACAGTTGAGATCGTTCTTTAATGCTGATCTAACCAGCAGAAGACACAGGCCATGGTTTAAATCCCAGTTGCGCAGATGGGGTGTGTTGTAACACTGCGTTACACTGAGCCCCTATTAGAAACTATGCTATTATATTCTATACTTCTAGAAATTCTTTTGAGAAACCACGAGAAAGAAGTGAATAATGACTGAGAGTCAATGTTCAGAAATTATTCATTATTATTATGTTTCTAACTATGCTGTATAGCTGTATTTAGCGATGTGTTTGTTGTCAAAATAAATAATGTGTGTATTTTTGATGATTAAAAAAATGCCATTATTTTATTTCAAAAAGTTAATAATTGTATTTTATTCACAAAATATTTTAGTTTGTTTTGGATTTGTTTTTTATTAAATCAGATAACATTTTAAGCTGTCATTTGGTCATGTTACAATGTGCCCCCTCACATGGTACAATGTACCCCACCTATGGGGCATGTTGTCACATTTCACTTCCATTCTTTTGGGGTAAATCAAGAAAAAAGTATACACTGTATTAATGAAACAAAACCACATAATTGTACTAGACATGTGGGAAATTAATGTGGGAAAAAAAATACTCTGAACCCCAAGTGGATTTACACAAGACTGTCAAAAACCGTTGTGCCCCGCTCTCCCCTACTTTTAAATTGACAACAGAATACTTTTACAGAATAGTTACTTTTTCAAATAAGTAACATACATTACTTTGTTTTCCCGTGTACTGACTGACAGCTCTCTTGTCCTCATGTTGAGAGAATAAAAGTGTGTGAACATGATGGTTATTGTAATTCTACATTAAATGTGAGTGTGCACTTACTTGTTTTACTTGCACAAAAACAGATTGAGTATTCCTCAAAATGAATAAAAACAGTGAAATGCAAACTTTGAATATTATGCAAATCTGCAATAATTAAATCATAATTTTAAAGTTAAATACAAAGTAATGTCTTTGCTGGTGATCTTTGATGATTCAGTTCAGCCATAAGCAAAAATGACTTTAGATTTATTTTATATTATTGCTGAAGTAAGAGTTTTAAGAGAACTTTATTTTTCTATGATCTAGAATGGCAGCACAGCTGAAAGGTTTGTTTGAGCTGCGCCCTCTACTGTACAGGCTTGAATTTGTGTTTCCTTCAGCCTTATTATTTCACTTTTGGTGTGAATGGTCCTTTACATTTGCCCAAAATAGAACTTTTTTGTTATGAAAAAACAAAACAAAAAACAAGCCCATCCCAGGTTAGAAAAAGTAACGCAAAAGTAACGTAGCACTTTTCTTAACGTAACACTTTACTTTTCTTAAAAAGTAACTAGTGCAATTTGTTACTTTTTAAGGGAGTAACACAATATTGTAATGCATTTGTTTTCAAAGTAAATTTCCTAAACACTAATTTTCGTTTAGCTTAAGTTTCAATGAATATTTTTCTTTTATTTCAGCTTAATTTGACCTAGGACCTATAATACTGTCTAGTAAACTAGAATACTGTCTAAACCTCGATGGCTGCTCTGTCAAGTCCTCGTCGTCAGTGAGGAACCTGGGTGTGCTCTTTGATACCAATCTTTCATTTCAAAGCCATGTTTCTAGCATCTGTAAAACTGCATTCTACCATCTTAAAAATATATCTAAATTACATGCTCTCAATGCAAAATGCTGAACAGTTAGTTCCTGCGTTCATGACCTCAAGGCTATATTATTGTAATGCTCTACTGGGTGGTTGCCCTGCTCACTTAATAAACAAACTCCAGCTGGTCCAAAACTCAGCAGCTCGAGTTCTTACTAGAACCAGGAAGTATGATCATATTAGTCCGGTTCTGTCAACACTGCACTGGCTCCCTTATAAATATTGTATTTTTTTAATATCTTGCTTATTACTTACAAAGCACTAAATGGTTTAGCTCCCCAGTACTTGAGCGAGCTCTTAACACATTATACTCCTTCACGTCTATTGCGGTCTCTAAACTCTGGCCAGTTGATAATACCTAGAATATCAAAATCAACTGCAGGCAGTCAATCATTTTCCTATTTAGCACCTAAACTCTGGAACAGTCTTTCTAGCATTGGTTGGGAAACAGACACACTCTGTCAGTTTAAATCTAGACTAAAAACCAGTGCCGGCCCTGACCAATTTGCTGCCCTAGGCAAGATTTTACTTAATGCCCCTTGTGTCAAGGTTTAGCACTAACATTGCATTATCAATTTTTTAAACTACACAAAAATAGCACCTACGTCACATTACAGCCTAAACACAAATAGCACGAGTAATTGCATCTAACATTAGTGCACAAACTATCATTGAGAAATTGCTAAAGTGTTTGTTTTCCAGTAGATGGCAGCAATCTTCCACTAAACTATGCACATTCATGTTTTCACCATGAATTAAACTGAGAAATTTAGATATTTAATGTGCATTTTACAAAATATTTTGCTATTTTAAAAGTCTGTATAAATATCATTACTAAATTCTGAAAATATATTTAAAAAATGCCATAGGCTATATCCCCTTAAAATTGCACAACTGTAAAAACATTAGGCTATTAAAATAGTGATGTGTTAACAAAAACTGACATTCATTTTTACAAAATCACACTAAGTACCCAGAAAAGCTGCTTGCATAAAGTTAAAATAAGATAAAAAATAACTGGAATTAATTAGCGAACATTCATATTTTACTATGCAGTTAGATAAACAGTTAATTCATCACTTTACCTCTGTCTTTATCCCCTTATTCCTTATCTACCCTGCATCAGAGGGCTTCTGTCTTTTTGACATTGTGAATTTGGCCATCCGTCGTAAATAATCAGGCAACTTTCACTGAGGCAACGAGACAACACATTCCCTTTCGCGCGTTCTATATCTGACGCACTAAAGCACTGGCTTGGCGTTTTTAAAAAAAAAAAAAATTTTTTTTGGTAATATTTCGAATGAATATAAATAAAATAGTAGCAGTAATAAAATTGGAAACATCACTCATTTTGGCGCCCCTATGGACGAGTGCCACCCCTAGCATTTGCCTATTCCGCCTATGCCGCGGGCCGGCCCTGCTAAAAATGCATCTCTTTACTATGGCATACACAAAGAACATTATCAATTTCTATAGTTCAAATCAGTTAAATGATTGTTAGGCTGCATTATCTAGGTCAGCTGGAACCGGGAACACTTCCCATAACACCTGATTTACTCGTTACATCATAAGAAGAATGGCATCTACCCTAATGTTAGTCTCTCTGTTTATCCAACACGATCTCATGAAAATGCGTATAAATAGTACGAGTGTGCAATCTCGTAGAATACGCTAAAACAAATTTTGTCGTGCATATGGTACGCCGTTTTTGGCGTGCATATGATACGCACTTTATGGCGTGTATATGACACGCTTTTGGGTAGGGTGAGGGTGGGGGTGTGGGGCGTTCGTACATATAATACCCCATAAAGTGCGTATCATATGCACGCCAAAAACGGCGTACCATATGCACGCCAAAATGAGTTTTGGCGTATACATTCTACGAGATTGCACACTCGTACTATTTATACGCATTTTCGTGAGATCGGGCTTGTTTATCCCGAGGTTTACTGCAGTCACCCGAATCCTGCCGTATCCAGATCAGATGGTGGACCTGGGCCTGGACATGACCAGTGCATCCCTGAAATGTCTGCAGAGAGTGTGTCAATTAAACTCTGCCCTGTAAATGCCGCATCGACACGATATCCTAAATAGCATGAATAGCATGTCTCCAGCATGAGGACTCCAATCTTTTGAATAATCTTACGAATATCTATTGATCTAATATGACTTCTGACCTGTAATGTTGCCAGAATTACAATCATACACTGTTTGTTCGTTGGCCAGAAGAGAACTGGCACCCCGACTGAGCCTGGTTTCTCCCAAGGTTTTTTTCTCCATTCTGGCCCTAAAGGAGTTTTGGTTCCTTGCCACCGTTGCCTTTGGTTTTTGGCTTTATCAGTTAGGAAAACCTACTATATTACTATATTATTTTCCTGTTAACACTGTGAAGCTGCTTTGAAACAATTGGACTTGTAAAAAGCACTATATAAATAAAGGTGACTTGACTTGACTTAATTTCTATTTACAGCAATGTTTAAGTTGATGATAATAATGTTTGCTTGCACCATGTGGCCCCTCTAAGGCCTTTGGAGACTCACACCATGTCTATACCGGTCGCGACCATTGAGCTGCAACAGCTAGAAGCTATTTACACTGGACACGACAAAGCAAACATTGCAAAACAATTTGTCGTGCTCCTTCCAATGAGAAGTGCTTACAGTACATCATAAATACAACGAGGCTTCAGTTTACTGTCTGTTGCGGCTCGAATGGATCCAGTGTAGATAACATCAGAGATTATAATGGTTTCTATCGTCTTTTCTCGCATCGTGTCGGTTGTGTCCTATGTAGAAACGGTGTGAGGAGACATATTATTACTGACACTACACATGGCTAACTGATGTGCTATAGCCTGCCCTGCAGCCCGCTGGGAGAAACTTAGCACTCTCACTTCCTTTTCATCAGAGCTTGACAAGTACAGAATAGCATTACAACACCCAGAACTCCAACACACTAAGGCCTCTGGACTGAAGCATATCATTATGTTTTTGCACTTTGGAGGGATGTCATTCATATTAAATGTCAGAGACATCTGTTGGCTGCAAAACAACAATTTTAACAATTTTCGAAGTACTAAAAATCCAACCACAAACAGCAGATTTAGTGAGCTCTTAAAAGCATCCTATATGTTTTGAAGTCCCCGAACGGCATATCTTTCTGCTAACCTTTAGGGAGGTAAACAAGAACAATGCCTGTTGTGTTTACATGCACCCAAACAGCAAAGACAAATAAAAGACAGAAAAAGAGGAATACGATAGCAGAAAACATCAGAATTCCCCAGGGAATGCAGAGAACTCCTCTAAAAGACTTATCTCAAAGGACAAAGCCAATCTGTATTCAGTTATTCACTCCTGCTAGTGTGTATAAATACATTTCTATCTGCCCCTGGGTTTTATACTGTATAGCAACTTCTTGTCACCATGTGAGACTAACAGGCAATGGTATTGTATGGTATCTTGGGATCAGTTTTTGCACAGCTGATGTTTTTTTAAGGTGTCTACAGCATTAAATATGTTTCTCCTGAAATGATTGTGAGATTTTTTTTGTACAATGAAATGTAAAATTTGTTCCTGGTCACCAATCTTCTATACTATGGTACTGTTTTTTCTGTTACTGTAGCAATCTGTGGCCTTTTTCTTCCATAACACAATAATTTAAACTCAAATCAATATATTCATGTATTTACTTATTTATTTATTCATTATTAATTTCTTAAGTCGCAATGTAATAAGTGGAAAATGGAATAGTCAGCCAGGAATTGTCGCAAAATATACCCTCTTAAGACCTTATCACCATGCCTAGGGTTGGGATAGTATCCCTCATGCAGTGCCCAAAACAAGCTGACATCATGCAAAGATTTGTCATATTTAGCAGAAGCAACAATATCTTTCTCCTGGTTTCTTCTAATTATCATTAAACTGAAGAAATCAGTGTTTTTGTAACAGAGCATCTACCAGAGTTTCTGTGTAATACTGGTATTAACTTTGTTGGGTCATGAAAGAAGACACAACTCATACAATTCAGCTCACAAGTAGGGCAAATGTCAGTCAAGCTCCCAGGAGGATCCTTGTCGTTCCATTTTAAACAGCACTAGTTCCGCCCGAGAGCCTGTGCTGCACTGCATGAAGTATCAAATTAATATTTAGCATGTTTACATAATGTTCATAGTGTTGCAAACATAAACATCCTCCCTCTAATGAGAACAGATAATGACTTAATTACTGTGACAACTGAACTTTGCAGTTGTGTGGTGTGGGTGTGTCTGGGTAGAACAGCTTTGTCGTATTTAGCGTATTTATTTTTATTGGTTTGTAATTCTTTTACCTTACATTTCAAATAGCAAATCTGTATCCTGTTGGTACATCAATTCAAATTCAGGAAATAAAATGGAATTGAACTGGCATTCTCAATTTAGTTTTGAATGGTGGGTGAGTTTGATGTTGTACTTTGTCATTTTATATTAAGTGAGGCTAAAATCTCAAAGACTTGACCGCTATAATTTTTTTTTTTAAAGAGAAAGGTTGAACTTTGAAAAAGCAAAGCCAAAGCTGAGACCTTAAAGCTTGGAATGAATTGTGCTGACCTTTTAAAGCTGAGATTAAAAAAAGCCCAACTTAGCAACAAAGCCAGTCTAGCTCTTGACCTCTGACAGAGCTATGTGAACTTCCTGTCATATCCTAATTAATTTCCTTCTCAAACCTTCTGTCAGTCAGAAAAGAAGCAAAACCGTTGGATGTATTCATTTCAGAGCTCTAAGCCAAAGATATACCAAAGGGTTGTATGTAGCCAACATGTCCTCCAACCAATACGACTATATAGGTCGTTTGACACTTCCTTGAAATACGACCTATAGGAGCGTTCACTAAAGTTGCGCACCTATCGACAATATTTTAATTAATGAAATACGACCCATAGGAGCGTTTTCTAAAGTTCTGCTCCTATTGACAACATGACACTTTCATTTTAAAGAATTTTTCCCTTTTATCTGCATACTGTTTCAGGTTTGGCATAGCTCAATTGGTAAAGCATTGCACTATACAACAACATGTGATCATGCAATTGTGGGTTCAATCCCAGGGAACACGTGCTCATAAAGCGTGTATGCACTATAAATCACTGGGTAGGTTTAGGGATAGGGTGGGAGTAGTTGTAAATATATATCCTAACGCAATATTGTTACGGGTGTTGGATGCAGCAGAGATGAGGAGATCCAGGACTTCCAAACATAAACGGGCTTTAATGAAATCAGACTCAATACAGAACATCAAACACCATTAACGTCACTGACATAACTGTAACATAAAGTAGACCGGACAAGGAGTGAGAGAACACGAGGAACTAAATACAAACACTGATGACTAACTAAATGAGGGGCATAGGTGATACAGATGAGGAAAACTAAACACAGCTGAACAACCAAGGAGACAGAGAGAGTGGCGAAACATAGACAAAGAAACATGTGACTAGGGCAAACAACACTACAGAAACACAGATATGTAACAAATATATCCTAAATGGAAATATGACAAATGGTTAAAAAGTCCACACACTGCATTAAAATTAACACACATTTTGATTGGTAACGACAGTCATATGACATGTCATGACGTCAGACGTAACACAACACTGTCATTATTTTTACGCCAGCTAGAGGGCGAATGACGTAAATATAGGTCATAATAAGGTGCTATAGAGTTGGGGGGGTTTTTTGGAGGACAGTTTGTATGTAGCATAATACTGTTCCGTCATTAATAAATAATTACACTGGAACAAATTAGTAATGCACTATTAACATTCCAGTACCTACTATTAATTAACAAGAAAGTCTTATTTACGAATTAGTAAGTATAGTGCTTAGTCGAATGTGGTAGTTAACTATTAGCTACTATTTTTTTCACACCTCCCTACTAACTACTAACTACTAACAACTACTACAGATTCATAATTAACATGAATACTGCATAATGTATAATTAAGTCTAAGAGTGTAGCAATGACTCAAGTGTTTCTACATCCTTCTAAGGTAATTACTAATTATTTAGATCAGTATTATAAAGTGAAGGTCATGGTAACACAAGTAATGACTCAACACTAGTAATGACATTTGGTAATGTTACCAAATCCATTAGAAGCCATTACTATCCAAAAACCAAAAACGTACAAAAACCTCAAAAGCTTATAATGATTTCAGGCTTTACTAAAGAGGTATCATGTTTTTCACTTTAGAATACTGATCCAAATAATGAGTAATTACTTCTAAAGGATTTGGCAATACTTGAGTCATTAATAGTGGTTAACGCCTTCACTTTAGAATTAATTGGACATTATATTGCATTATTCATGTTAATTATGAATCTTAGTAATCCTCTGGGAGGTGTGGAAAACAATAGTTATTGATTAGTGAACTAACACTAAACTAAGCGCTATTACTAATTCATTAATCAGAGCTTTTTGGTAATTACCAGTAGTGTTAATACTGCATTACTCATTTGTTCCTGTGTAATGAGTTAATGACCGAACAGTATTTAAAAGTGTTTTTAAGATTTTTCACAGTTCTCCTCCCTCTGTTTTAAAACTAGGAAGGAGTTAGTGAAGATAAAAATGTGGGGGTTGACTCAAACACACAGTTTAGCCAAGAATGGTTTTGCTTGATTGTGGATACTGCATGGCTTCTTCACAGAACCTCTCTTTCATAATTCGTAGAGTGATGCAGCGCCAATCTTAAACAGGAAGCGAGACTTAAGAATCAGACAGTCTGTTGGCAGAAACACTGTCCTGACTGTCCAGAAAAATAAGAATTTTCACTGTTTAAAAAGCCCCCACTGATTTTCCTCTCTCTTACACACAGACACACAGACAAACACATTTGGAGATAATTATTTCACAGAGAGGTCAAAGGAATCTAAAGAATCTGCACCCTCCTTCACAGTCACATGACATTTGTTAGCCGCACAATGACTGCCATTTTTATCAGACACCCCTGACACCAGAAATGGCCTGATCCTATCACTGCCTTATAAAGACATCCCAGTGCTCAACTTTATCCCTCTATAATGCACATTCATCATGTTAAAGTACAATCTTAGCAAGTTTCACTTCAGTTGTAAAGTCCCTATATGTGGTCTTTTGATACTGTAGTGGATCATTCTCAAAAATCTTGACCATATGACTGACTTACTTTATTATTTTATTTCACAAATTAAGTATGAGTTGTATCAGCTCTATGATCAGTGACTAATTTTAATAAAATAAAAAGATGACTTCAAGAATGTCTCATAACACATCACTGATTAAAATAACATCAATATATAATACCATTTTGCAAAAAAATACACCAAATGTCATACACACAATGTCTCTTGCTAGACCTTGCACTGCTTGCAAAAAAAGAGAAATAAATGAATGAAATATGTCATTGAAATGTTATTCAATTATTCCAGATGAAGGCGACAAAGGGTTTTTCAGGCACCTTTTAAATTATTATTATTATTTTCCTTTTAAACAAATGTGCAAAACATTATAGTCAAACCATTGCATATTATTTAGAACAATTTTAGATTGCATAATGTTAGTTGGCTTATATAATGATATTGATTTCTTTAACTTTTTCTTTTCTTTTCATGAAATCTCAAGAGACAGGTTTGTCACCATATTTTGAGAAAGACCCAGGTGTGTCTTTCAATTAGCCGTCTATAAGTCACGTTTCAGAAAAGGCACAATACCCTATACTGTAGACCATATTTAGCAGTTTAGAGCTGTATGATGGGGAAGAATGTGAGTATACTGTATGTGAAAAAAGAAAAGAAAAAGAAACAGCTCCCTCCAACGGTGGTATAAGGTGCATCTGATCATGGTTATCTCCAGAAATTGATGTCCATTAAACAATTAATAAAGTTGTCGTTAATATCCCTCCAACATTAATAAACTTTAATGCAGAACCATATTGCAGCTGTATCTGTATTTTTTATATTTCACTTTTCTTTTCTTTTCTTGTTTTGCCGTGAAAA
Source organism: Gobiocypris rarus (assembly GCA_023029165.1). Classification (NCBI taxonomy): domain Eukaryota; kingdom Metazoa; phylum Chordata; class Actinopteri; order Cypriniformes; family Gobionidae; genus Gobiocypris; species Gobiocypris rarus. The sequence continues at coordinate 29,959,561 of CM040914.1, forward strand.
TCATAAAGACAATGTATACCGGATGTATACTTCTATTATCTAAAGATAAAAGTGATTTAATCGATTTGTAAAATATTTCTTAGAAGAGCAGTCACATATAAGATGTCTATGCATGATGCATCATTTAACGACTTGTTTAATATTTCATAAGTGACACAAACGCAAGGTTCCCCATCTCTCTGAGAATATGTGACAAGCAGATGCTATATGGTCTTGACTGAAATGAACAAAATAGGCTATGGTTATCAGATTAAAGACAATTTTTACTTATTAGAAATACCTATTAGATTTTTGATAATTGATGATTATTTTGATTATTTTACAGCAGGTCAGTGAATCTAGTAGGTACATTTTAATATTTTAAAACTAAATGTTCCAGCCGCAACACTTTTTTCTTATTGCGAAAAACATTTTGATAGGCTATTCTAAAGAATTCACCTTTTGTATACGTTCACTGGATGTTTTAAGGTTCTTACTCGATGGCAATGAATAACCTTTGTTTTGAAGAATGAATAATGCATATTTAGAACATAGGCAGTATGTAGCTATAACAACTAAATCTGGTTAAAAATAAACTAAAGAAACTCTTCTCTGACGTTAGCGTTCGTGAACTCTTAAGGGAAATGGGAACAAAAGAATTTCCCAGAGACTGTGCATGAAATCTTTGTTTTATTGCAACCCAGAGATGCCTTGGCTTGAACGGTGGCTTGAAAGCTTGTGATTTGTCATTTACACTTCAATTTTTCCTCACATAGCCTCTTTTATAGCCTACCAGAACTGTTAACGGGGCTGACCCATTAAACTCCTCTTTGTAGGTTATTGTTTTAAGTCTTGAGGCATTTCGATCAGATCCTCCAGTGGATAGCCAACTGTTTATTCCGTGCAACTGACAGTACCCTATCAATTCACGTCTCAATGATGCTGGGTGCGTGTACTTACAGTGGCACCAGCCCAGATGACAGCACCAGTGCAGCTTGAAACACTTCCCGTGGCTGTGCGTGGCGCAGATGGATAGTCCATCGCAGGGCAGAAAGTCCGGTCGCCCTGCGCAACTCCTCGCTAGAGCCTGAGCTTCATCTAACTTCTCACTCTTCTGTCCGCCCGAAGCGGCCATCGCGCACGGTTCACACCGACAAAGCCCTCATCAGCACCGAGCGCTCGGGGAAGATCAGAGGCGCTCAGCGTCGGCTGTTTTGCAATTCGATAAGAATTTAACAAAAGTGGAGATACGCCCAAGACTTCGGCAACCCAAGTTCCACTTCTAACCCTTATATAAAAACATTCTCGTTTCCGCTCGATTAGCCTCTAAAATACTGTGGCATGTAAGATCGCCGTGCCATATGTGTCCGTATAAACAGCAGATATGAGACTGATGCTTATTGTCGAAGACAGATTTTCCGTTTCGCTCCCCGCCGTAGATCCCCGCCTCTCTCTCTCTCTCTCTCTCTCTCTCTCTCTCTCTCTCTCTCTCTCTTTCTCTCTCAATGTCCCTATGTGTGTGTATGATATGAATTCATGAGCGCATTTCTATTAAAGAAAATAATCGCCTGGCTACCAAAAAGAAAATAGAGTGCTGCATTCAGACTAAATTTTAGAGTTCCTCTGACCCATCATTTTCTGCAAGAAGCACCCAATAGTTTCTCCACTCCATCAAAAGAAAAGCTTTGAGGCACTTGAAACTGGCTTGTGATATTGGTAATATAAGTTCCCTAAAAAGGGGCCTACAGGCCTACCCCTTCCATATGCACTTCTTCATGAATACTGTGCATTCAGGAAATCTAGAGAGTTTAAGAAGGGTTTTAGAAGTCAGACATTGGCTGTGGAGATGAAAATGTTCAGCTTTCAAAGAGAACCTATAAGAACAGTCATAGAAGGCATCCATCCTCAAAGTGATCAGTTTTCAAAGCTACTCTATCGTCAGCAGTTTTCCGGAGCGACCAAGATTTTCCTCCTTCAAAGCCTACAGTTGGCAGCACAGTGACTGACTTCACGTTAGACCACCTCATGAGAAAATGTCTTTTTAAATCTCTCATTGGTCTGAATAGATGGCGTGTAACAATACGGACAATGCCACATTATTGCATTGATAGATCCTGCACTGAAGATCCTTATGACATGAGAGGTACAAACCATAGAATATCATCAGAAGAGCAATTGATTTCACAGCCTTTTCTTTTTAAAGCCTATGCCTTTGGTTCTACTCAATTTATGATAACTTGATTTATGTGTTGTTGTTGTTGTTGTTGTTGTTGTTGTTGTTGTTGTTGTTGTTGTTGTTGTTGTTGTTGTTGTTGTTGTTGACCAAATGTCCCCACATGGATAGTAAAACCTAAACTATTGTTGGGAAATTGAACCATTTTTACAATCATTTTGGCACTAATATCAGAACCTTCATGTAATTTTTCAAAACTCCAAACACAAAACACACAACCAATGATCAAAATGCATTTGTTCATTCAACTAAAATGAACCTGTTCACATTGACACAACTCTACTATTACTAATCAAAGTGGTACTCACACTTTATATCTGAGATGGTCTATTCATGAACTGCTCAAAATGATAAATAACTGTTTTTCCCAAGACCCAAGTTTTTTATGGAAACAATATTTCATGTTTAGATCATGAGATTCTGGATAACGAGGTCATTTGTCACTAATTACTGCAGAACATGACCCAGTTGGACAACATTATCTATGAACGTAATATTTTATCATCATTCTTTATCAGAAATGGTTTATAGTCCCATGTACCACTTTTACAGACCACGTTTTCAGATTTGATATGAAGATGGCCCTTGTAATTTCTTTGCTGGTTTTAACAAGTCACTGCCAACTCCTTACTGGTGATTGATTTCACATTGTGCCATCCTTATAAGAAGAGTGGCATCCCACTCAACATAGTGATAACATGGAACCAGGAGGTGGAAGACAAGGAATATGTGGTGGTCAAAGCTGGCCAAGGCAAGGAGGCGAGGTCGGAATTGACCATACTAGTACCTGGACAACGTGGAGCCAAAATCACCATGTGTGTGGCTATGTCAAAGATGGTGTGGTAGGATGCAGACCTCGTACTGGGTTATATAATGCAGCTCTCCTTGTAGCCGGTGAACTTAATCAGGTCTGTTGGTGTAACAGTCTGGGTAATCTTCAGTCTCACCGTGTTTAAATGGTGCAAGCATGGTTTTGGGCACAACCTCAATTTATCACCCTACATTTACCCCTATACTCCCCTTTCCTTAACCTGATTTAGGGAGGTAAGTGATGGGTAAATGGAAGGTAAATGATAGGCGCCCTCACAGACATGTCACTCTTCCCAATGCATGCAATGTCATCACTGTGTCAGGCCTGGATTGGCCATGTCAGAAGATTCTTTCCAAGATGTTTAGCTAATAAAAACATTCATTGTGACGTGGATGTGAACCTGTGGCCAAATCCATAAGATCGGGTTGATGGAAACAGAAGTGCAGCGAGGAACATTTCACTGTACTGTACTTTTTCTTTTTTCTTTTCGTTGCTACATTTTTCCTATGACTGATTTGATCATTTCAATACAATTCAGATTTTGTTCAATGATTCCACTGTGTCTGTACTATTCTCTCTAGTCTATTACACCGATGTATGTGTAGGACCGTAATGAAACATGCATCACATATTTTGTATAACAATATTTAATGATTGTACTAACAACTACACATTGAAACTGTGGGTAACTCCTGTCTGTGTGATCTAAAGTAATGTTCTTATGATATTTTTAATGATAAATTAGTTATTTGAAACACTAATTCTGCAAGTGTAAGGCTTCTTTAAAGATATGAATTCACACTGCAGAGTTTTGAACACCGGACATCTTGTTATAAGTGACTGTTTTGAGTTTTGTGGCTAGAGTCATGAAAAAGACATTAAGATTCAGAAATGTGTGCCGAAAAAAAAAAAACCTGTAATAAACTGTAATAAACATACTAAATTATGTTTTAAAAAAAAAAATTCTGTGATGGGTAGTTTTAGTGTAAGTGTCACGCTTATGTTGTTCCCTATCTGGGAACTCGAGCTGCGTCGAAACGCTGTGAGAACGCCTCTGCGTGATCGCGTCATGAAGCGCGTGTAGAACCAATCCAATCAGGAGATAGAACGTCCATCGGCTGGGTGAGCGTCATCGATCGGAAACTATAAAACATCCGTGAAAACAAACAGGAACTAGCTTCTGTGCCTTCAGTAAGCGATCTGTGTGAACCTTTCTGTCTATTTGGTGTTTTTGTCTGTCTATGAGAGAGAATTTTCCACCTTTTGTTAAATATATTACAAAAAAAAAAAAAGAGAAAAAAAAAAGGAGAATAATGGCGAGTGAACAGTTCAGGTGTGTTTATCCCTGCCCTCGTTTTATCACGGCTGGGGATACACACTCTCTGTGTGTGATCTGTTTGGGAGTGCAGCATGCCCAGGCAGCCCTTGAGGGGGCTGCTTGCGAGCATTGCGAGCGGCTTCCGCTGAGAACGCTGCGCTCCGCCAGGCACTCTTTGAGGAGGGTGCCTCGGCGCGTGTTCCCCGCGGCTCGGGTCCCGCTGCTGCCGAGGCAGAGCGGCGGCTTCAGTTGTGGGGTTCACAAATGGACCTTGCAGAGGGGTGTGAGACGGGCCCAGCCTTATCTCAGCCCTCACCTGCATCGTCCAGCGCCTCGTCTCGGGGTTTGGAAGCCCGCCCTGCGGTTTCTTCCCCCCTGGGCGGGGCGCCGGTGCTCCAACTATCCAGCTCTGAGGAGGTGGACGTTGAGAGCATCGCGACCGAAGACTCGCCACTTCAGTCACCAGCAGGCGAGGAGCTAGTTGAGGTGCTCACGAGAGCGGTGGCCAGATTAAATATCGACTGGTCAACCGAGAGATCAGAATCCCATCGTACCAGACAGAGTAAATTAGATGAGCGATTCCTGCCCTCTCGTGCAGCAGAGCCTCAACGTCGGGCCTGCTGTTCTTCCCTGACCTGCACACCGAGGTGTCTAGGTCCTGGAGGAAACCGAGGGGCCAGTCCTGAGGGGCTGGTACCCCTAGAGGGGCAATCCACCAACCCCGCCCAAGTGCCGGGGCGTGGAGGGCCCTCGCGGGTCATCCTAGGATGGCTTGCTCCCTCCTCGGAGGGAAACCACGCTGTTGAGTCAGTTGTTCCCTGCCGGTTCGCCGCTTCAGGGCACTGCACTCGCAGTACAGAGCATATCGGGGGCCAGTCCTGAGGGGCTGGTACCCTTAGAGGGTCAATCCACCAACCCCGCCCGAGTGCCGGGGCGTGGAGGGCCCTTGCGGGTCATCCTGGGATGGCTTGCGCCCTCCTCGGAGGTAAATCGCGCTGTTGAGTCAGTTGTTCCCTGCCGGTTTGCCGCTTCAGGGCGCTGCACTCGCAGTGCAGAGCACATCAGAGGCCAGCCCTGAGGGGCTGGTACCCTTAGAGGGTCAATCCACCAACCCCGCCTGAGTGCCGGGGCGTGGAGGGCCCTCTCGGGTCATCCATAGGATGGCTTGCGCCTCCTCAGAGGGAAACCGCTGTTGAGTCAGTTGTTCCCTGCCGGTTCGCCGCTTCAGGGCGCTGCACTCGCAGTGCAGAGAACATCAGAGGCCAGTCCTGAGGGGCTGGTACCCTTAGCAGATTTTGTGTCGGAGTGAGAATCTGCCGCATTATCTCGGTGGGTCCTGCAATGTATAAAATTGGGGTACGTGCACATCCTCAGGACGTTCCTGACGCCAGAAGCGTCAGGACGCTGAGGGTTGTCCCCTCCGCAGGAAGACGGTGCTTACCTCAGCACACGGTACCCGCCTCCTGCGGTGCCCTCTGGGGCCACGCTGCCAACCCCGCCGCAACGCCGGGGCGCAGATGGTCCTCGCGGGCCACCCGAGGGTGGTCCGCTTCCTCCTCGGGAGGTTCCCGAGCAGTCAAGTCAGGCGTTCCCTGCCGGTTCGCCGTTTCAGGGCACTGCACTTGTTGCTCAAAGTACACCAGAGGCCAGCCTCGAGAGGCTGGTTCCCTTAGTAGAGTTTCTAGGCGAGAGAGAGGGGGTACGCGATTCAGTTCAAAAGGCGGCCACCTCCTTTCAGCGGTGTCCTACCCACAGAGGTGGGCCCGGAGCAGGCTCTGGTAATGGCACAGGAAGTAGAGACACTCCTGCGAAAGGGGGCTATAGAAAGGGTTCCTCCTCCCAGCAGGGAGTCAGGCTTTTACAGCCATTACTTTATCGTGCCAAAGAAGCCGATATTAGATCGGCGTCTACTAAATCGCTCTGTGGCAAAGCTCAGATTCAAGATGCTTACAGTCAAAAGAGAACCCCGCACCTTCACCAAGTGTGTGGATGCAGCTCTGGCGCCGTTGCGTCTGCAGGGCTTCCGCATACTCATTTATATCAACAATTGGTTGATTCTAGCTCACCCGAGCAGATGGCGGTTCAGCATCGAGAAGCTGTTCTCGTGCACATGTCAAGGTTGGGGTTGAGACTGAACGCAAAGAAAAGTGTGCTTTCTCCGGCTCAGAGGACCACCTTTCTAGGCGTGAAGTGGGATTCGATAATTATGCGGGCGCAATTATCGCAGACACGCATAGCATCGATCCTCATAGCAGTAAAAGAACTGAAGCTAGACCGCTATCACTGTAAAGCAGTTTCAGAAACTGTTAGGCCTCATGGCAGCTGCGCCCAACGTGATACCTTTTGGCCTGCTGAACATGAGGCCGCTCCAGTGGTGGCTCAGAACAAGAGGGTTCTCCTGAGGGGAAATCCACTCGACGATCAAAGTCACGCGGCGATGCCTTCGTGCTTTGGTCATGTGGAAAGATCCCGGTTTCTGGCCCAGGGACCGGTGTTGGGGGCTCAGGTTCGTCGCGTAACGCTAACGACAGATGCTTCCCTCACGGGGTGGGGGGCGATCATGAGTGGTCGCTCATCCCAGGGTCTATGGCAGGAACATCAGCGGCTATGGCACATAAATCGGCTAGAGATGCTGGCTGTGTTTCTTGCATTGAAACAGTTCCTGCCAGACTCAGGGGCCACCATGTGTTAGTCAGGACAGACAACACATCGGTGGTCGCCTATATAAATCATCAGGGGGGTCTGAGGTCTCGCCCCTTATACAAGCTGGCACGTCAGATCCTCCTGTGGGCCCAAGGGAAACTGTGTTCCATCAGGGCAGTTTACATCCCGGGGGTCTTGAATCAGGAAGCAGACATCCTGTCGAGGCAGGGGCCAAGGCCCGGGGAATGGAGACTTCACCCCGAGGCGGTCGAGCTCCTATGGCAAAAGTTCGAGAGAGCAGAAGTAGATCTGTTTGCTTCGGCAGAGAATTCCCACTGTCCTCAGTGGTTTTCTCTGTCACTTTCAGCCCCGCTGGGGCTGGACGCTATGGTACAGGAGTGGCCGAGGCTGCCCCTGTACGCATTTCCCCCGATTGCTCTGCTTCCGGGAGTTCTGGAGAGGTGCGCCGGACGGAGTCCGTGTGCTACTAGTGGCTCCGTGCTGGCCGACCAGGATCTGGTTTCGGACCTGATATCTCTCCTGGAAGGCTCTCCCAGGAGATTCCGACCAGGAGGGACCTCCTTTCCCAAGCGGGCGGGAGATTCCTTCTTCCCCGCCTGGGGTTGTGGAAACTGTGGGCCTGGCCTCTGAGGGGGCTAGGCTCTTAGAAGAGGGTCTCTCGACTGAGGTCGTGGAGACCATCCTTCACTCCAGAGCTCCCACGAGGAAGCTGTACGCACTAAAATGGAGATTGTTCTCAGTGTGGTGTAGAGAACGCCAGTTGGACCCAGTTAACTGCCCGGTTGGTACAGTGCTGGAGTTCCTGCAGGCGAGATTCTCAGCAGGGTTGACCTCCACAATAAAGGTGTACGTGGCGGCCTTAGCTGCTTTCCACACTCCTTTGGGTGGAGTGTCTTTGGGAAGACACCCTTTAGTTACACGTTTCCTCTGTGGCACTTTGAGGTTGAGGCCGGTGGTACATTCGAGGGTCCCGACCTGGGATTTGGCTATTGTTCTGCAGGGCCTGTCTGAGGCTCCCTTTGAACCATTGGAAGAAGTGCCAGATAAATTTCTGACACTTAAGACCATCTTTTTTTTGGCCATTTCGTCCCTTAAAAGAGTAGGGGACATGCAGTCCCTTTCGGTAGGGCCCTCATGTCTAGAGTTTGCGCCTGGCATGGTGAAGGCTTTTCTTCACTCCAGACCAGGATATATCCCCAAGGTTCAGACGAGCCCGAGGGGTCCTATTACTCTGCAAGCCTTCTGTCCTCCTCCTTTCGTGACGTCAGACCAGGAAAAATTAAATCTGCTTTGCCCGGTTAGGGCGCTTGATGCCTATGTCCACAGAGCTGCCCTGTGGAGAAAGACGGATCAATTGTTTGTCTGTTTCGGAGCCCCTAAGAAAGGGGCGCCAGTGTCTAAGCAGAGAATGAGCAAGTGGTTGGTCGAGGCCATCTCTCTTGCCTATGAAGCGGTCGGACAGCCGCCCCTGGCTGTCCGGCGCATTCTACTAGGGTATGGCTGCTTCTAAAGCACTTCTGTCGGGGCTTCTCCAAGATATCTGTAACGCGCGCGGTTGGTCCTCGCCGCTGACCTTTGTAAGATTCTACGAACTTGATGTAGCATCTACAGTTGGGGCACAGGTGTTATCGTGAGTCGGTATGCGCTACGGTTTCACATGAAGCACTTGGTCCTATGGCGATGTGGGTATAAGCGTTCTCACAGCGTTTCGACGCAGCTCGAGTTCCCAGATAGGGAACGTCTCGGTTACGTATGTAACCCTAGTTCCCTGAGGGGAACGAGACGCTGCGTCGCCCGGCCATACTCCCGGCATGCCCGTGATCACTTACTTCAGGCTTTTGCAGAAGCTAGTTCCTGTTTGTTTTCACGGATGTTTTATAGTTTCCGGTCGATGACGTCACCCAGCCGATGACGTTCTATCTCCTGATTGGATTGGTTCTACACGCGCTTCATGACGCGATCACGCAGAGGCGTTCTAACAGCGTTTCGACGCAGCGTCTCGTTCCCCTCAGGGAACTAGGGTTACATACGTAACCGAGACGTTCCTGTTGTGTCTGTTGGGTTACATTTTTTTAAAATTAAAAATGTTAACCCAACTGCTGGGTTAGTCCATATTTGACCCAACATTGGGTTAAAACAACCCAGCATTTTTTAGAGTGTAAACATAATCTCTATGCAGAGTTCCCACAAAGATAGCGAAACCAAGTTTGTGTTTGTAAATATTTACAAGGTTTACACCTATTTTGTATGAATTTGTAGCCTATGACCTCACTTGTACGTATTTGACGATTTGGTGAATTCGTATGATTTCGTACAAATTACCTAACCTCAAACCCCGCCCTTAAACCTAGCCATCACTGCAGTATAGACACATTGTACGAATTCGTGAGTGAGGTCGTACCTCTTGCAAATATGTAAAAATTGGTAAAAAATAAAATAACTATAAAAGCATAATGTCAATTTAGTTTTGTAAATAAATTTTACTGTGTTTTATGACAAAGTGTGTTTGTTGGGTAAAAACCTTTGCTAGTGTTATGGAATAATGAATTATTTGAGACATCTTTGAAGTGTTTTGGTAGATATAGAACATTTTAAATGTGAAACTGCTGTGCCAAGTTAAGTTTTGTCCTAAAATTGTCCTAGTGATTGTAAAAGAAACTGTAACTTAAAATAGATGTTAACATTTTTTTCATTATTTAGTCTACCCCAGAGTAAAATAAATTAATAAAAAGCTCATTAAAACTTCTGTGGTGGTCTTTCTCAAAATTATTATAAAATTGTGATATATATACTGTAGTGTGATCAAATGTGACTAAACCTTTTTTCTAACACGTGCTGTGTACAACAAGCATTCATCTTATTTAAATAGAAGGGTAGGATCACATAATGTTTGTCGAAGTACTGCAAGCAAATGACAGGATATATGTATCTATCAATCTAGATAACTGCTTCATATATGTGGCCTTCAGGAGCTGGATACATGCATAGTTTTACGCTTGCTCATATACATTGTTTACGATCTTTCTCTTGACCTCTTCCGCTTTAATTACATTTCATTCCATTTCACCTTCAATTGAAATGTCAATATGCACAGTCTCCAGGGCAACAAGGAAGTTATTCATCATTCAAAGGTTTCGTTGGCGTTAACAGTGTTTATTTGGTTTCATTCTCAGCAAGCCAAACCTCCACAATGTTAGTAAAGATTGCTAATGTCACACCACTACAACCTAGTTTAAATTTGATTGCCTCCCCAGACCCATATTGCTGTCGCTGACTCTGTAGAGAAGTGGAAGCACACAGACACACATACACACACACACAAGTTAACATTAAATTGCCAACATCCATAAACCACTTTGTCAGAGGCTGCAGGCAAGCCAGGCAGAATGGTAGGCTCATAAATGAGCCATGTTTCACTAAAGCGTGGAGTCATGAAGCCAAACAACTGCTGCCAACACATGTGTCACAATAACTATCCAATCAATGAAGCCAGTGTCTGCTGATCCTAGGAAAAGGATTGATTAGACTTTCACGTTCCCCAGAGATGGGGCCTGTAGTTAGTGGTCGAGGTGCAGGTTGTGCATCTCTCTCTCTCTCTCTCTCTCTCTCTCGGTGTGTAAAGAGTCCTGAGAGGTCTGTCAACATGGCAATAAATGACAACAAAAGTGTTTGTGATACACTAACAGACATTACAAGAATTGGAATTGGAAGCTGTAGGCTTCTGTATATACTGTAGGCTGTATTTAACACAAATCCCTAAAGTATGAATATACACCACCGCCCATGTGCCCTTGAAGCTGTGACTGTACTTAAAAATTTACATAGAGTGTCTCTCTCTCTCTCTCTCTGCACTGTAATATGTATGATTATGGAAAATACTGATAGCACAATCTATCATCTTCACATATATGGGTTAAGCCAGAAAGTCCCTCAAACATTTGCCCAAAGGACAAGCATCTTTTCATCACTCCCTGAAAAAATCCTATTGCTTTGGTGCTCATTGTCAAAGACATATTCGGCTATTGGCAGAGAGCTAGGGTACTTTCCTTAATTCATTTCATTTCCTTACAGACACAGTGCCCCGTGAGACTGCACCGTTTGGAGTTTTCGCAGAGTAGGAGGCAAGTGAAGCTGGTCGGGGTCTAAATTACAATGAACATATAATCGTTTTCACACTTCGCTTAACCATGGGTTATCATCTTTGAAACACAGCTGTTACCTCCAGGAAAAGCAAACTTTCACACATGTAATTTTACCACAGATTTTACCTTTTTGCGGGGCCTGCATTGTGGTGCTGAAAATGCAGTGTGAAGCAGTTGTTTAGCAACAACCAATCATAAACTGAACAGCTTGTCTAATTAAATATTCATGTCCTTTGTACTGTCACAGAGACTTTCACATGTTGTATTCTGTTTCAGCATTTGAGAGAGAAAATGTTAAACAAAATGTCAGACAGTGACAGGAAACTTGCTAAAACAGAAAGAGCAATAATTCATGGTCCAAAAAACTATATTCAAGTTATCTTAATAGATTGTGGTCACCCATTAATTGTGTCATCATTTACTCTCCATCATCTCATTCAGAACCTTCTGTGGAACGGGGAACAGAAAAATATATATATATATTAAAAAAATGTTTAATTTGTCCATACAATTAAAGATGTTGGTTTGGACTTTCATCAGCCTAGACTACTTTTTTGCAAACTAATTCATTTTTACATTTGCTACACATAACCAGCTTCATGTATGCCCTAAATAAAGCTGATAGGCTACTACTTCTCTGATATAGAAAACGTTTGAATGTTTCTCTGAAGGGAACTTCCTGTCCTCAGAAAGCTTCTGATGCCATTTTCTTCAGATAATGCAAACAGTGTGGCTTTGCCTACACACTAAAAAGTGTAGCTATTTACAGCTGATTTAAAAGTTAAAATAAAAATAGATTTTTATGGTATGTGTTTAGGTTCGTATTTATTAAAATGTAGGTGGATTCAGTTATGTTAAATACTATTTCTGTCCTTAAATAGAAGCAGTAAATTTTGATTTAGATGTGTTTAGTGTAGGGTTAACCACGGTAACAGCTGTATTTCTGCTTTTCTATAAGTGCACCTGTCATAGATTGAATTCACATTTTCATTCAGCCTTTTCATTCACACCAATTATACATGAATTACATGATGATTTATGATTTTTCATAAAAAATGGTTGAAATATCAGATCAAAAGCTGTATTATTTGAACCAAAAAACAGTTTAATAGAAAAATCATAATCATCGATTTTAAGGTTATTATACAGTTTGGGATATAACCATAGACAATGGTGTTGTTTCAAACAACATTGCTACCTAAACACGCTCTCTGTGTTCAACATGTTCGTTGTAACATGTTTATGATTGCTGATTCCATAAATTCTGTTTCTTTATATCTTCTTACAGCATTGTAATTTTTCCTCATAATCACCAGCTGCATTTACAGATGTCAGTATGAAGTAGAATAAGCAGACGATGTTTCACCATTTTGTTGATGCTATTTTAATTAAAGTCAAGGTTCTCAGCTGAGGACACATCTTGTGAGTGTGGGCGTGTGGCTTCTGTTGCAGCTTCGGTTGCTCTTCTGTGTTGAGGTAGTGAGAAGGGCAGCGTGCCATCTCTGCTCAGCGCTGCTGCATATGCTTCTGCCAGAGACAATCTGCATGCATACGAAACAAAATAGATCCTGTCATAAACCTCTTCTGCTCTCTCTCTCTCTCTCTCTCTCTTACTCAGACAGAAAAAACCTGCTCTGTTGTGTGGCATTGTGCTGACTTTAGAAAAGTGATCTGACAGAGAACAGAGGCATGCATATACACACGTCTAGTGGCATTCTAGCTGTTGTCCACAAACACTATACTTTCTAGTACAGAATTGTACAGACTATACTCACAGGTAGACACAAAATGTCAACATGAATACCACACATGTGATCAAGGGTTGCTATAAATGAACTAAAATCATCATGAAGGATTACGATAATATTCTTAAAAAATAAGACATATTTTGGTAGTTCCTTTCCCTGAGTATTTTACTTTGTTTTCATGCATGTATTGTGTCTTTAATGATCTGTGCATATCATTGCTTATTATTGTACTGTAATAATCACTCATGACTGTAGCATATCAATATGTTTTTGATGTTTATAAGTTTAGCTTTTTGATGTACAGTGTAAGATATCATGTTGATTTGTTTTTTAATTAAATACGGGTTGGGGTTTTCTAATTAATTAATACTTTTAGAAGATATTTCTCTCACTTGAGTATTACTTTTTATTATTATTATTATTATTATTTGTGTGTGTGCATGCATGTGTGTGTGTACATTCTGACAAGAAAGACAAAAAATCAAATATGAGATTTTTTATATATTTCTATTGTTTCTATCAAAAAAAAAAAAATTTCTACATTGAGCGGGTTGTATTCTCATGGTTGCCACCATGTTGGCATCACATGACCAGTCATGTCATACAATAATTTCAGTCCTGTCTCAATGAATCAGTCAGTCTCGTAATAGCATAAACCAAAAATGTCCACTATGTTGGGACTGTAAAAAAATAACAAAATAATCATGAATGTATGCCAATAGGTGTCAGTAGAAAGTCCCATACAGGAACGAATGAATTCTCCTTTAATGTGTCAGCTTTCTGTTTTTACATCACCTCATGCTGATGCTTCTGTGTCACAGCAAGGACACTGCTTCTAAAAGTTGTTCATTTTATGATGAAACAACAACAAAGCTTCATCTGTATTTTGCATGTCATGGCCTATGATTTCAGGCACCCTGCATGCGAATAATAAAAATGTGTCATACAGAGGCACCCTGGATGTGTAGAGCTCTGCCTCAGGGTTCATGGTGACAATAAATCATGAGATAAACTTGCCCTGTGCTGTGTAGAAGATGAAAGCACAGAAACGGAGAGTAAAATTAGACCAGGATTTGTGACGTAGATGTTATGTCTGACTGAACATTCCCTCCTTGGATGCTCTTTGAATCTGGCATGTGAACTAGGGGGAACCTTTCAATATAAACCAAAGCCTGTAGCAATAACTATAGGTTTAAAGCTACTACCCCACACACACACACACGTCTGGTTCACTACCTTTGTGGGGACTCTCCATAGGCGTAATGGTTTTTATACTGTACAAATTGTATATTCTATCCTTTTACACTAACCATACTACTAAATGTACCCATTACACAAACTGTTCTGCATTTTTACATTTTAAAAGAAATTCATTCTGTATGATTTTAAGCTTGTTTCCTGATGGGGACTTCAATTTAGGTGATACAAGTCCCCATGAGTCAGTGTGCATTCAGGTTGAAGTTCCCACCGGGATAGAACAACATGTACACACACCGACACACACACACATCCTTCTCACACTGAACATCTTAAATATCGCATTTGCTATCATCCACCAAACAGACACTGCCCGAGGCAGTGAGATTGTTATTGGCAGGATGGTGCATCTCTGCTGTTTAGTGTGTGTAAGGTTGCCTTGCTTTCTCGGTGTAATGAGATCTGGGCAAGGAATTGGACCCTCAGCTTGATGCACTGAGTTATATCCATCACCAAAACTGGGTTACACACTTCCATTTCAATAGTGCAGCATCCCAGCTTGGGGAAAACCCCATCTAACATGATCCTGCAAATGATTTTAAATGCGTGCAATGCATGGCTACTCTCTTTCTCTCCAGGTCCTTTTACCATGAGTACAGTATGTTTTTTTAATCTTATTTTTTTTTAAAACATTAGTTCATATTTTACTAAAATGTATGTATTATTAATAGATTTATTTTATACTTTTGGAAGGTCATTTCAGTTTCAGATTTTACAGTTGATCTCCTGTAGACCTATATATCTCCTGGGTATAGATTTACCATCTCATTTGCTAGGGGATCCAATGCATGATCCAGATGTTGCAGTCACTACAATGGGGAACATAAATCATTCGGACAGCACATGAGTCTGTGTATATTCATGTGTGAACATTCTAGCAGTACTTCTACTTAAAGGGAAATTCACCCAAAACATTTTTTTATAATTTACTCACCCTCAAGTTGTTTCAAACCTGTATGAATTTCTTTCCTGTTCGGAATACAAAAGAAGATAATTGGAAAAATATGGGTAACAGTTTCTTCTGAAGTATTTAGGGTGTACTATGAAAGTCAATGGGGCCCATTAACTCTTTGGTTACCAAAATTCAGAGATGAATGAAAGTCTGACAGCAACTAGGCTACATCAGGGTGAGTCATGCCAAATTCACACTGCTCGATTTTAGCCCCGATTTTTGCTCTCCGATACATCTAGTAAAAATATTAGAATTATTCACAGAACAGGGGCCTATATAGTATAACTTCTGGATTTTGTGGGGCCCCTTGGGCAGTGGGGGCCCCTATAATCGTCACCAGCTTTCACCCCACTAGCGACGGCCCTGCGCACATGTGATCTCATCGTTTTCTTGTCATTTCTCGTGTGTTTGGTTGTGAGACGTAGTTTGCGGACGGGACAGAGTTGTCGGCGATTGTTTCTCTTGAACAGTCATGCAATGTGAAACCCCCTGTCGCTGATCCTACAACATAGGCAGGCATTATGAAAATGTATTTTCTAGTGACGTAGAATCGTAACACAGTAGGATTCGAATTACAGACTCGTTTAGGCAGTTCAGAGTGAATTCTTTCTTTTGGGAGACAATAACTTTATTTATCGTGCACTTTCGACTTTACAACTTTGCAGAACATTTACAATCACAAGCAGCTAAATTACACACTGCATGAAAGGGAATATTCCAAAAACATTAATGGGGCACTATAAATTTGGGTCTGTTCCACACACAAAGGTATTATACGTCATAAGACATGTTCGAAAAACGTTTAGGAAATGTGTGATTTTGCATCCTTTTTTGCATCACCGTGAAGTTAACTGCCCAGTAAAGGGGACAGTCGAAATGAGCTGAGAGTCCAATTACTTCCAAATTCCTTTATCTTCCTCTCTCTATCTTTTGTTTTGTGAAAGCACCTACAAACTCTCCCAGGGCCATGCTTTCAGAAATCTTACATCACACTCACTTAACACTGTCATATAACACTGATGATGCACAAGCTATAACATCATTACTCTCTTTCCTGAAAAAGAATTCCTTCTTATGGATAAGTATAAAAGTTTGGCTTTTAAATATCAAGCATGTTATTATCAGCTTTTTAATATCAACATGCTGTATAGTTTTGTATATTTTGTATAGTTTTAATATCACTGATTAATATCAATGACAAACCTGATAATGACTCAAAGAAAAATCAATAAATCCACTCTGCATCCAGCACAGCCTGCAGTGTGAGTGTGTCCACCACGTGCCTTCAAACTACCCATCAATTGATTAGAGATGTTCCACAGAATACAAATCAGTTGATCCTCGACCAATCGTGAAAATGTGGAAACAAATGTGCCTGTTATCAATCTATATTTCTCAGTCAGGCATGTGGGGAACTTCAGTCTACACACAGCAGAATTGTATCAATGAATCTGCCTCTGCAATGCTGGGGTGGCTATTTTAATCTTTGATGATGAAACAACTTCCTCAAGGGGAACATTCATTAAAATTGTAAAAGTCTCTCCCTCTCTTTTTCTTTCTATCTCTGTGAGGGGAAAACAGATGAGCCTACTTGATAATGACTTGTTCTTGAATCAACATATTATTGTCAAACAAGCACATTTCTTAACCACAACATGAACCCTAAACATGAATTACTCCTAAAACTAGAGAAAATAATTCCTTTATCAGAGCAATGTTATTTCAAACTCTATAAGTTTTATTGCAGTTTATTACAGTTTATCTGAAAATCTGGCTGACAGGAATATTAGTCCAAAATGATGTTGATAGCATATTCAACATGATGAAATCACGGCATCATAGTGTAATCAGTAATATAGTTGCAACTACACATTCTGATTTACAATAGCCTGCAGTAACAACACTTTATACAATTGATTTCATTTCTTTATTTAAGAACAGCCGGTTGAGCTTTTGATTATGAAGTCAACTCTGCCATCAAGTGGTAGCAAAATAGAAAAAAATTGTTCAAACTATACATCTTTTTCCACAAATGATAAAAATAAAAAAATGTAATAAAAATGTGTAAACCCATTTATATTTCTTATTCACAGTGCTTATTCACATGTCTTTTATTACTAAAACTTATTTTTAATTATAACAATTTATGTAATTTATATTTTGCATATCACTGTATAGTTTTTACTATAAAAAGTAATTTATTGGTTAATCTTTTCCCACAAACTTTGCTCAGCTGTTCCGCCCATGCTGCTTCAGATCTAGTTGGACACACACATAATGTATATCCATCACATCACAATTGATTCACTTAAGATGTATTCATTCCATGATGTTGAAGTTACATGAACAAATTATGTTTGCTTAACTTAATTGATTCATGTAGGACCATGTATGTACACATTTAAATCATGTAAATCCAACACACTTTTTTTTCAGTGAATTTGATGGAATTTTACTATTAATTGAAATGTGTAAATCTTGGAGAAGTCTTGCGTGAGTCCTGTAACGGAAATGTACATGTGGTGAAAGGAAGGCCTAATGATAATCTGTTCAGCTGTTTATCCAATAAAGTATTTACTCAATGTTAAATTATTATGCATAAAAAGAAGTCTATCTGACCAATAAACGTTAATGGAATTGTATATGGCTCCCTGACGTGATTCAGGCATTTCATATTTTCATTTATCCACTTCAATTTCATATACTTTTATGTTACACAACTGAATTATAATGCTGCACTATAGCTAGTTAACAAATGTTTAGCTAGTAATAGCACACCTTAGCATCTTAAATTCTAAGCATTAAAAGCTCCTTCAGCATTGCCATCTTGACTTAGTTGTTAGTTCAGAGTTTAAGCAAATGCTGGATCCACTCTTATCCACAATGGTAACCCACTGTAATTTAAATTGTTCTAATAATTCCAACATAATTAAATAATAAACACTATTACACACTGTCAAGTCTCCCCCTCAAAAATACATAAAATAACACTTTTACATAATTTACTTTCTCTTGATTTAGCCACATGCAACGCATGCTGGGAACTAACAAGTCCCACCCAGTTTCAGTTAAAGGTACACTTTGTGGGATTTTTGCAGTCAAATATCCAAAAACCACCAGGCCAGTGTTATTAATTTTGTTCTGTTGAGTTCTTACAATATCCCAAATGTTTCCAACTTTTTGTAAATTGTGAGAAAATCGCTATTTTTACCAATGAACCGGGACGTTTGAGCATAGCGTGTGAGGGAGTCGCATGTCAATTGCGTCATATCTGCGTTACCCTCGTTTCCGTTTTATTTTGCAGAAACGCTTAACTCTTACTGCAGTGTGAACAAGTGTCACAGCAGCCGCGAGCGAACACACAGAGTAACGTCATAACATCATTTTAAACACACTTAAATCTAATATAATAAACAGAGCTGCGTTACCTCATACTCATGACCAGAAAAGCGGAGATTGCCCAGGCGACTGTGTCCCGTCATAATAAAAGTCCCGTTGCTTGCGAGAAGTGTGTTTTGTGTAACAATCACTCCGGCGGCCTTGCTCAACTCCCACAGCACTCGCCCCTGCTCTGCTTCATACTACAGTAACGTTAATAAGCGCATCCATGAACATGATTTCATGCCCGAGTCTTATCCTGATTCTTTTCCACTGGCTGTGAGGTGAAGACCACATGTCCCCAGATTCTGCGCTCAAACTTGAAGTCTTCAAACTACGCCTTTGTTTTGAACAGGCGCCCTTTAGCGGACGGAAAAGTTGCATAGTGTACCTTTAATGCAACACAAATCATTCATGTAATCTCAACACAAACGGATTAAGTAAACTTCAATTTGACTTATATTTAAGTGGATTGAACACAATTAAATTAAGTTAGGACATAATGCATAGAAATTCTGTTGCTTTAGCTCATTTTAACTAAGCAATTTGAACAAGAAGGAAAAAACTTTTTTTCAGTGAATTGAATAATCATTACATATTTTAATTAAATAATAATTGCATATTTTTTACATGAGAATTATTAAATTCAATTTAATGGAATTTTACTGTTAATTGAAAAAAAAATTGAGTATACAATTTTTTGTATACTTATTTACAATATCACTTATTGTTATATCATGTATTTTACAGAGAAAATTATTCCCTTTCAATGGTCAGATTATAGCATTTCACTTTTAACAAGTATATACCATTGTCTTTATTTTTTATTTGCACATCTGATACATCAAATTCTACCTGATTTAGTGCACAAATAATTGTAGACTACTTGACTGTGGCATGTAAATGTTGTTATATTTTCTGTAATGTATTGTGATATATTGTAATAATTGAACAGTCAGTTTTCAGCTGCTCTTTTCTTTCAGCCAATAATACTATTAAACCCTCCAGCTCACACATAACATTTGACTTGAAGCAAAATATATATATATATATATATATATATATATATATATATATATATATATATATATATATATATATATATATATATATATATTTAAAACTGTGTACTTAGTCTTTTATGAGCCAAAGGCATACTCATTCCATGAAGAATGAACTGAAAAAATGATTATTTCACATTTTTGGAGCTAATCATCTGTGCTGTAGCCTATGCCATCTGAAAAATCACTCTGAAACCGCAGGGAAATGAAAACAAGATCCCTTTTCTCAATGTTATCTTTCACTTTGAGTAGGCTAAAATATGTTCCACATGCACAACCTATTCAAACCACTCAACAACTCTTCTCTTTAAACAGGTGTTATTTTTTATATTGTCCAAAAATATTATGTACTAATTATGCACCTAATTATGTTTCCTATTTACATACAATGCTCAGTCCACATAGCCTACTTACGTTCTTTCGAATTATTAGGCTTTATTCGAGTTATATTTTCATATAGGCCTACATGTATTTGGTCCTATACAAATGAATAATACATAGCCTACCATTTGTCTTGAAGCAAAAAACTTTCTTTTAAAAGTCAATGTCATATGATTCTGCAACCGCGGGAAAATAAAATGACGCACTGACAACCTCTAATAATAGCCTATCATATTTGTTAGATTGACTAACGTTAAAATGGGTTTAATTCACATGGAGTTTGTTTTTCGTGGAGTTACACACACTGTTCCCAGAGTCCCCACACATGGTCTCGTATTTTTGGGGGTCTCATGTGACAAATAGATCCACCCTCATGAGGGGCTTCACTCACTCACATTGTTGCAATACAGTAGGTCCACGTACTTCCATGGGCTGGAGACGTAACATGTATAAACTGCCCACTGACCGGACCTGCTATTTAACAGGTGTAGCAGCAAGTGCAGCAAAGTCGTTTTTAGACAGACCTAGCCCGGGACTATGCGCTCAATATGGGGTTTAATCGCCTTGGTGGCCACGGCAACTTTTTACTTGTATCTGCTGTCTGCGTTCCTGCCGCCGGGTCCTCGTGCCGTCCGTGTTCACGACGATGAACCTGAACAGGATGAGCCGGAGGAGGAAGAACTCAGGTACACAATCTCACTGCGCTTTATCTCTGGTAGCCTTATTTTGTGAGCAGTTGCTGTTGTATGTAGATACATTCTATTAAATGCTCTATTAATTAACTGTCTAATGGCTAATTGATTGTCTGTGATTTAATAGGCCTACATCTAGTTCGAGTTAAAAGCTGATAATGATTTTTGTAGTCTAAAATTTTAAAATTAAATTAAAATTTACACCGAAACGTGGAGATGCTTCTAAGCATATACAGACCTATGATGAATAGCCTACATCTTTTGTGTGGGATTCTTTCGATTAATCGGCTGAATAGGTTCACAAGTCCTTAAAGGAATTCGAAATGTGACTCAGTTAATGTATGAATCGTTTGTGTATCACAAGACCAGTCCAAACGTTTCGTTCATGAATCGGACTTGATCGCTCACATCGCTTTTTATTTTGAAATGAGACATAACCCCTCACATTTGGTACAGAAAGTTTTTAACTATTACTTACCAAGTAGGCTTCTAGTTATACAACTTAAAATTAAATGGTTATTTCTTACTATTAACATATTGATATTATAAATACAGTGATTAATAATATTATTAACATTTCTTATTCATCATAGTTCAGCTGAGTGAAATCATAGTTCAATCTGACTTCCACATCTAATCCCTACATTAAAAATGTAGGCCCATAACTACAGAATAAGTTAACCTTGCAAAAGCATACATACATGTATTTTAAATCAATGACATGTTTACATGTGTTTAATGTATTCTGCTAAAAATTAATATAAATGCTAAAAAATCTGTGATAAGTATGTCCTGCATGGGGGGTCGAGGGCATTTTACCCCAGTAATGGAGCAATTTAGCCCTGTTCATAATTTTGTGCTAACTAAATTGTCAAATGTTTCCACTTATTTTCACCAATAATATATTTCCTCCAATAATATACTGTTCAATGTATGGCGTAATGTATCAGTATGTTCATACTGTTCTTAAGGGAAGCATCTTCACCTATACAGTACAGTTTGTGATAATTCCTATCCTCCTTTTTTTCAATCTTTTATTCATTGCACACACTATTCCTTATTTTCCCGCATGTCTGTTTGACTAAGTATTGGTTTATTCATTGTATATAGATCCTCATCTCAGTTCACAAAGAGACTAAAGAAGATTAAGATATAAAATTAGATTGAATGAGAGCGAGATGGATTTGTACTGTAAAACGAGAGACACTTTGGCAGTTATGCTCAGGCACTGGCAAATACTCCAGAACATTTGGTTCTGGTTTGCCTTGTGTTCTCTCTTCATCAGCGTTACTTTATACTGTGTGAGCAGACCTGGGTCTGGTGTGGGAGGTTGTGTACTGTACTGTAGTTCACATGCGACCCAAAACAAAATTCAGTTTCTTCTCTAGAGTCTCATCTGGCCTCTCATGTCCCATAGGCAGTGACCTAAAGATCCTGATCCATGGTCAGTTCTTATTATGTAAATGGATCTTAGATATTGTCTGCTTTGCTTGTGTGTGCTAGTATATTGATTGCATCCTGCAATATAAAAATGGCAAAATTGGATTTAATGCAGTGCTTAATTGCACTACAGGTTGCAGCGAGGACATATTGGCTGCTGTCTGTCAAAGGTGCAATAGGTGAATCTCTACAGAATTTTTAATTTTAATTTTTAATTTTTTTATGCTGGTAAAAAGTCTCATATCCTGATAGCAATTTGTTAAGCAGTCTAAATCTGTGGAAGGTGTCAGACCATAATAACATAACCAAAATGTTCCCTGTCAGTCAACCTGTGTTTGCATACCACTCCGCAGCCTGTTCACGCAGACATCATACCTCATCAACGCGTTACGTATGCTGTGAAGACAGAGGGAGAATGGCAGGCAAACAGTTGTTTGCGTTCGTTATTGTAGTACTGTTACTCACTGTACTTTAACATTTTCTCACCGGTGAATGACACGTGATGTAATCCGATAACATTGTCACTGGTTGTATCGCATCTGGTCTGTGTTTTGGAGGAGGCATGGCTTTGGATGGCAAGGGTGGGATTGTATTCTTTCAGTGCTAGCAGGCTAAAGTTAGCATTTCCCAGATCACCTATTACACCTTTAATGTTTATCAAACAACAAAAGATAAAGATAAAATAACTCACATCTCTTGACTAAATAGCTTTAATAAGGATTAAACTGTATATTTTGGCGGAGCAGGTATAAGGCAGAACCAGCCAACTGGGCCAGTAGATAAAGTTTGTTAAATTAAAGAACCAAATTAAATTGATTAAAGGCCCAGCTATGTTGAAATATTGGCACAGCTAAATGTGACATTCTGATTGGCTGGAAGGTGTGCAATAAAAAGATTAATGAATTGGTAGTTCCAAGTCAATTTAATCACTCTTCTAATAATGCTTTCACTGTTTTCACTGAAGCGCACACACACACACACATTCTTCACTGACCCTGAGATTGGAGATCGCGCTGCGCACACACAGGAGCACACTCAGGAACACAGAAACTTCTTGTCAATGCTGCTTGCGACTTTTATTAATAAATTAAATTCACTGGCACTGAATCGCTACATTATATTACTCAGCAAGGAGGTAAATATTACCTAATATAACATTATAAATTATTCTTTCCCCCCACATCATGGATTAAATTGTTTATTGCACAGTTTATCCCTAAATGGATTATCCCTAATTTAACATTTTAATGTTAGGTGTGATTAATTGTGCTTAATTACAGAAAAGCGTGTGATTAATTATTTAGTTTTTTTTTTTTTATCGATTAACAGCACTAATTTG
The DNA here is from genome assembly GCA_023029165.1 of Gobiocypris rarus. Lineage (NCBI taxonomy): Eukaryota > Metazoa > Chordata > Actinopteri > Cypriniformes > Gobionidae > Gobiocypris > Gobiocypris rarus. Next base: position 29,982,956 of record CM040914.1, read on the forward strand.
GGGTAGGTAAACAATGTGGATTTACCTTTAAACTGTAACATATTTAGAGAACATATTAAGTTTAGCATGTGCAGGATGATGATGCATCAGCCAATGTGTAATTATAAGAAATAAATAGAAACATTTGCAAATGTAGTTGCTATAGATATAATCACAAGTTGCTATATACACAACATGTCAAATATTAAAAGACGGTTTAGAAGGCCCCTACTGGGGTAAGTTGGATTCACCCCACCCCTCAAAAAATATAATTCTTATTAATATTTATATATTTTTTCTAAAATGTCATTAATGTAAGATACTAAATGAACTATTGTATTTAAAATGTTATTTTGACAATTTAGTTCAATAATAATTGAATAACAGATGACTGACAACACTATAATGAAAATGTAATGATTTAATGATATACCCTCACCCCCTTTTTCAAGCATTTATTTAAAATATACCTTTTTTTAGACAAACATAAAACAGTTTACTGTCAAAGTCTTACTGACACCTAATGTATAATAAATTATCCACACTTTAAAAAATGCTGGGTTGTTTTAACCCAATGTTGGGTCAAATATGGACTAACCCAGCAATTGGGTTGTCTTAACCCTGTGGTTGGGTTAAATATTAGCTTAAGACAACCCAATCGCTGGGTTAGTCCATATTTGACCATACATTGGGTTGTTTGTTACTCAGAATTTTTTTGAGAGCATATATTAGAAATGATCCATCCATCCATTTTCGAACCACTTGTCTTAGGCTATCAGGGATGCTGAAAGCCTATCATATTAGAAATTATTTCAATTATTTATTATAAATAAATTATATTAATGGATTAAACTCTCTATCATCTACCTTGTCTGCTTTGAATGCAACTCAACATTGCAGTCTTGTCTCAGGATTGGGGCCTGGCAGAGGGCATAATGTGACAGTTATAAGATCAGACAACTGCCTTCTGGAGTGTCTTGAAACCCCCTGAATTTGCTGAGATGTGCAATACCGAGGAGGGAAAGAAAGAGATATCTAGAGGGTTCATACGCGACATGTCACATATATGTTTGGCATGGCAAGCTAAACTGAAGTACATTCATAAAAAAAGGAGAAAAGAGAGGTCTCAAAGGCCCCCGTTCTCTTGTCATTTTCTGAAGACATTCAGATATTTAGAATTACAAAAGCAGTGGAAAGGGCATTGGAGTTTGATATTGAGTAATGGATCTGCTATATGTCCACCATCATTACATTGCATGCAAAGAGCTGACCTTTCCATAGTGTCTTATGACCAGCATGTCTTGTTTCATTTCTTGATTAGCTCACTCTTCTGGACCCTGGGAGAATATCCGCTGATGAGACTGAGATGAAGTTTTTAACATGTTGTTCAGCAGTGATGGCAGAGACAGCTGGACCATGCGAACTGTGGTGGTGTAAATAGCTGTTTGACTCTTTGGGTGGGAATTTCCATGGTTATCAGAGAAGGGAAATTTTGTGCATCAGTATAGCCATAAAAATAAGCTGTTAAGACTATTTTAAGATGCTGAACATGTCAGGGCTTTTAAAAGTAGAGCTTAAAAAATCGTAGTGTTTTTGTCTTGTTTTCCAGTACGATTATCTAAATGTTCTTAATCAAATCAACATACATTTACTTGAGAAACAATATAACGAAGGCTCTCATATTGTTGTTCTGATGAGAACCGCACTCAGTGTGCGCTTAGTATGGAGCATATCACGTTTATATTCGTCACACTAGGTACGCATGTGAAATTAAAACCTCTGCTTTGGCACATTGGTGGGGAATACTGCCTCATTGCGTGTCCAAATTACCCCCTGGACGGCAGTAAGGAGATTAGATTACTCACGACTGCACAAGATGTGATTCATCTGCTGGTAACAGCCCAGTGACTACCTCACAAGAACTTCAGTCTGTGGGACATCCACATATTTATTGATGATCATGTTAGATGTGTTTGAAGACTTTTAAAACAAGTTGGTCCTCTAGTAGAGTCAAACCTGTACACACACACACACACACACACACACACACACACACATGTTGTGTTTCCATGTTTTGTGGGGACATTCCATAGGCGTAATAAATTTTATACTGTACAAACCGTATTTTCTATCCCCCTACACTGCCCCTGCCCCTAAACCTACCCATCACAGGAGACATGCTGCATTTTTACTTTTTCAAAAACATCACTTAGTGTGATTTATAAGATGTTTTCCTCATGGGGACCAAAAATGTCCCCACAAGGACAAAAATTTGGATATTGCCATCTTTGTGGGGACATTTTGTCCCCATACCGTAGGGATTACCAGTCCACACACACACACACACACACACACACACACACACACACACACACACACACACACACACACACACACACACACACACACACACACACACAAGCAAATTTCCCACAGCTGAGAGGCTATTTCCGTCCAGCTGGTGTATCAGATTTCAGTCTTTCTGTCTAATCTTGCTGACAGGCTAGTGTCTAGATAGGAGTCTTCAATTTATCCTGGTCAATAACCCTCGGTCAATTCAAGCCTGTTGTCAAATATATATATATATATATATATATATATATATATATATATATTTGACAACAGGCTTGTATTGACCAGAGGTTGATTATAATAAATAAGACTATATATAGACACTAGCCTGTCAGCAGAAAGACTGAATAAATATATATATATATATATATATATATATATATATATATATATATATATATATATATATATATATATATATATATATATATATATTTTTTTTTTTTTAAGAAAATTCCATAATGTATCCGGTACTTCATTATGACGCTTACCATGCATTCAAATAATAATTGTTGATATAATTATAAATAGTCTAATCCTATACTTTTAAGTTTAAGATAATACATTTTAAAGGCACAATATGTAATTTTTTGCCGCTAGAGGTTTACTTATTTAAAACAAAGGAGTAGCTTGATGACAATTTGATTTCACAAAGCTTTTATTATGCCGCTGACGACCGCTTCCACTCATGCGTGCGGTGACGCAGCCCTGTTTTATCATATTAGATACATTTTGACTGTGAAAAGTTGCTATAATGCTACTCCGATGAGTACTACTCTACTATGATGTCATTGATAGGTGACACACGGCCCATGTCCTGGTTAAAATTACTTATTTCTCTGGATTCTTGGAAACATTTGGGATTAGTACACAAGTCAACAAAATATATAACATTGTTCTAGTGTTTTTTACATATTGTGCCTTTAATGTGTGAGGAACAATGAAACATTTAGCTCATCTTTAGCTTCTTAAAAGGATAGAAATTGATAATTTTCTCATACTCATGTTGTCCCCAACAAGTATGTCTTTCTTGGATGGAAACTTAAAAGAAGACCAATCTAAATTTTTCCCCCACACTATTTTTACAGTGGATGCCATTGAAAACACGATAACTCTATCCCTCACAGTCAGTCTCGCTTTCATACGTCATCTAATTTTTTTTTTATCGCAATGTCCTTGTAGTTTCTCCATATCATATACCTAAAGCCCACAGTATCACTTCAATCCATGGATTTTAATCCTTTTCATCCTGCTGTATATATCAGTCCCCTTAGTGCTGGTAGGGTAAGCAATTGGATTAATCGGAAAACGACAGCTCCTATCCAACCTGTTAGAAATTATAAGAGAAAAAAGATGTTAAGTGCCATTGTTTACTGACCCCACATTGTCTTATATTTCCTCCAGGTTGAAGTTCCCATCTGATCTGGAGGAGTTGAGGGAACTAGCCGAGCTTCTGCAGTTCTATAAGACAGAACACACTGGCTATGTGTTCATTCTCTTCTGCAGTGCCTACCTTTACAAGCAATCCTTTGCCATTCCAGGATCGTCCTTTTTGGTTAGTAACAGAGGTCTACTCTGTGACACTATTAGTAGACCTACTTGAACCACCTCATTTGACTAAACTATAAGATTTATTACCTATTATTATCTAAATCACGTGGACATAATGTTTATATATGTAACTGTATTATGTTGTATAGCATAGATAACTACATATATAAAGTAGGCCTATATACTGTAAAGAAATAACTTTTTTACTGTCAGTCTTTCTTGTCATGTCTAGAACATGTTAGCAGGAGCATTGTTCGGGCCATGGCATGGACTCCTCATTGCCTGCACTTTGACTACTGTGGGTTCCACGAACTGCTACCTGCTGTCCCGTACATTTGGCAAACGCCACATCATCAGGATCTTTCCAGAGAAAGTGGCAATGCTGCAGAGAATGGTGAATAAGAATGGTCACCTCTGGCTGTTTAGCACATGACAAAGGGATTTTCCATTAATTAATGTTCTAAACATAGTCAGCGAGTGTATCTACGACTGTGCATTTTGTTTCCTTATGCTTTGCATGTACTATAGCTCAAACAGTGTATCAAACAAGACAATAACACAACGCGTTAGACAATAGCAATTCTAAGGTTATGGGTTTGATTCCCACTTTTCAGGGAATGCATGAACTGACAAATTTTATCCATTTTGCTGCTGCATACTTCTTCAAAACTTAAGATTCTTCATTTTATGTACCATCATCGGTATTATACTTAATATTATAGTAAACTTGACTTATACTGATATACAGAACTATGCAGACAAGTCTAAGTATATTTGGCCTAAACTTGTTATTAATCTTTTGATTAATTATTAATCAAAATCAAATATTAATCAGTATATTTAAGAAGTATACTTGGCATAGTTTTTATTGAGTAGCCTATTGAAAACATATTCAATTGAAACTGATCTGTACACGTGCTAATAACCCACACATAAAAAAATAAACATTTGACTCATTTTATTAGTTATACTGCATGATGTTAAGTTCACTTGAAAATGTACAAGTATACTTGCAGTATAACAACTATTAATCAGATAGAGATTGAGAGAGCATACTTCAAAGTGCTTAATTAGCCTTTATAAACTAGGTGGGCAATAAGTATATAACTAGTAAACTAACAGTATCACAGTGTAGCATAGTTCACAGTATTCGCCTTTGGCTTTTGCTGGACATTAAATATTCAACTATATTACTGATCTGGCCGCATTGACACTATATGATAATTGAAATGAGCTGGATGACATAACTGTTTTCTCCAGAGCGGCTGTACAGCTGAATCAAATTCTGTTGCGTTATTTTCCTGTTGAACACTGTGAAGCTGCTTTGAAACAATCGCCATTGTAAAAAGCGCTATATAAATAAAGGTGACTTGACAGTATAGTTACAATACAAAAGAAACATTTAGTAATGTTTACTTAATAAAATGAATGTGAAAGTTTACTTTTTTTGTTAGCCTTATGTGTAATGTCACTCTGGCTAAAAAAATCTGTCTAATGCCTAAATACAATGTACTTGTTTAAGGAGCTTTATATAGATTTTGGGTTGGTTGGCAATTAACAGGTTTTTTTTTTTTCCAACAGAATGATCTTAGTGTCTTGATCCATGAGCACATGATAAATCTCTATTTCTCTATTTATTAGGTGGAAGAGAACAGGAGCAGTTTGTTCTTCTTCTTGCTCTTTCTGCGGTTCTTTCCCATGACGCCTAACTGGTTCTTGAACGTCACCTCTCCAATCCTCAATATCCCCATCCCCATATTCTTCTTCTCCATCCTCATTGGTGAGCTTATATTATATGTACAGTTACAAATGAATGTATAATTGTTTAGACTATGATTATGAAGTCAAAGTACAGATTTTAATCTTGATCTCATCTTTAAATGGTTCATTTCCTCCCAGGTCTAATCCCTTATAACTTTATCTGTGTCCGTACGGGAGCCATCTTGTCTGAGATCAACTCTTTGGATGACATCTTTTCGTGGGGCACCTTGCTGCAGCTCCTGCTGATCGCATGCGTGGCTCTATTTCCTGGAGCTCTAATCCGCCGCTACAGTCAGGCCCATCTCAAACTTGACGGCCTGGAACCCAACGGACACCAAAAGGTCCTGAATGATCGCAAGACTAGATGACCCAAAGAAAGACACAATAGGAGACACAATTTTGGGATTGATCATTAGTATGGAGTCACAGCTGTGGATTGGGTTATGAAGGTCCCAATGGAAAGTAGATCTGAAAAGGACAGAAATATAAAATATATGTGTTATCAGATGTTTAATGAAGCTAAAAGCGCCAAAGAAGAGACTATTAATGTCTTAAAAGAGTACACACTCGGATTGTTACACACAGACCACTGGACATTGCCTCATTTTATAGGAATTTGACAGCTTTAGGTTTTTTATTGAAGCAAAAGATTTAGTTATATTTTCAGGTGTTGTTTAGCAACTGTTTGTTGGTGGCTTTATTTATTTCTGGAGTCGAAATACCTGTCATGTTTTTGAGTATGTTTACACATTTAACAAAAGAGAACTAAGGATTAGTTACCCCCCCCTCCCCCCAAATGTATTTATATGTGCATCTAATGCTTGAGTTACACACGCACACACACACATTTCTTAAGTCATTTATAGGCTTTTAAAGCTAAAAGTAGTCTTTTATTGCTTTTAAAAAGCCTGTTACATTTTTTTCTTTTACAATCTTTACCACCATTAGGCATCCTTCAAGCAGGGTGTTCTTTTATTTGCACTTTATGTGTTGCCTTAGCAAGACTTGTGCACTGAGCATTTACCTGATGGGCTGAATCCTATGAATTTGCACAGTACATTCTGGGATTTTACACACTGCTTACTGTTTTACCTATGCATGCATCTCTAGCTACAAAAACACACTGCTAATGGCCTTTTTTTGACATTGGCAGTATTATCAATTAGTATTAGTATTAGCAGTATTTTAGTATTAGCATTAGCATTAGCAGTATTGGCAAAACAGCCCTATAAACACATCTCATGCATTCAGCTTCATGTGCATTTACACATTTTTATGAATCATTAGTTCATAGCAGACCATGTCAAGAATGTATGAATTATCAGCACGTCACAGAACCTTTACATTCGATTGTTTCTTCTGTGGAGGATATTATATATATTCTTTGGTGAAAAAAAGCATTTCCGTTGCAATATGCAATTTCACAAATTGAATCTACAAGTGCTACTTATTTATTCACTGCATAACAGAACCTTTCGCAGTGCTCAGTCCTGTTTTGAGTCAATTTTAGCTGGAAAAATAAATCAATGTCTTAATGTGTGCTTCTGTTATAATTGCTGTTTTCAGAATTATTACGTTATGCAAAAGTTTAAAACCATTTCAATTGAATAAAATTCATTCATATAAAACAACTTTATATTTTATTGTAACCTATATGCAGGTCCAGACTTTTTACATTTGTAAAATCTTTCTACAGAATTCTACATATGCATATTCCATGTGGGCCTACCTATATGTAACACAACAAAAACATTTGTTAGTAACTGATAAAACTGCAGGACAAGAATACTGCGAATATTGCATAGTCATATATTCCAACAGACATCAACATTCAGAATCTTTGAGCTATCAATGACACAAATAATCCTGATATAAAGATGAAGAAAATCGTTGTTTCAAAGACTCTTTATTGCTCATATCCATGAGGAGGGTAGTGTGACCCTTCCAAGAAACATAAAAGTGTTTGATGAGTGTTCACTCACATAGTCTTATTGTCCCCAACTCACCCAAGCTTGGTTAGAGCCCAAAGTATACCCATGGAATATGCCCCCCTTATTCTAAGATCTGAAATTAGCTTTATTATTTACATCATTAATTACATGATGTCATAATAAGAGTTGATCTCAGATCAGCATTAAAGGGATAGCCTTATCCAACCCCCAAAAGAATATACGGCAAGTGTTCTATAAAGACATTTTAAACATGAAAAGAAAGACAGCTGCAGAAGTAATACGGCAAAAATGAATGATATGAGAAGAGATGGCCTGGAGACAGCTTGACATCCCTCCAGTTTGACACGGCAAAATGTTACTGCAGAAACCTAAATTGAGAGGATCGAATTGAATTGTGTCTAATATTATTACACTAACATTCAGCAGTAAACTGTAGATTATCCCTATACTAAACCTCACACAAATATGGTGTTAGAATAAAATTCAAAACTGGTGTGTTAGATATGACATCCACTGTCCAAAAACACAGATAATAAAAATTACAGAGCCATTTGTAACAGAGTAACATAAACATAATGTCTTGCTTCTAAATGTATCTATACAGGTTGAAGAACACTACATATGGTTGGATTAAGCTGTATTCTTAGACACTATATCTGTCAAGACGATTATTTCAGTACAAACATAAACTGCAAGAAACAAAGTACTGTCAACCCAAATGTTCAGTTGCCCAAGAGTTGAATTAACCTCGAGAGTTCATTTGAGACAAACGGTCCATAAAGCAACGATCAGTTTCTGAGTCAGGGGTCTGAAACCTCTTTCACAAGAACGAGCAGGTAATGTTGGTGCCTTGCGCTAATTCTTTTTTTTTTCTCTTCTTGTTCCTTTATTTAGAAAAATAAAAAAAAATGCTCCAAGTTTGAGAGCTTTATAAGGTATACAAAATATGCAAAAGGAAGAAAAGATCGGACTGAGGTACCCTGTTCTTGAGGTAGGACGTTATATTGTACTGGTTCACACAAAGATGTGTGGACTTTCGATATATCATTTTCATGTCTCAATCATGTTTAATTTCAACGTTGCGGTCTATGATCGTGTTTAGACGGTACAGTAATGAAATGCTGGTTGTTTGCATTTGATCAATCAAGAAATACTAAAACCAATATTATTGAACAGTTTTTGTGCATGTCACCTATATACATTAATATTTGATTCCATAAGTCTTTTCTAATATGCAACATTAAAAGGCTTAATGATGTAATTTTTATCCTTCACCAGTTCAAATGATATAATTACAAACGATGGGGAAATGTCTCTACACATAATAAAAAAGAACAACACATCACTTTTGCCTCGGCTTTGCGCTTGTCTTTTGTCAAAAACGCACAAAAATGTACAGACATTTTTGTCTTCTCTGTTGTAATGCAAACATGCACTTGCAGAAGATATTGTGCACAAAATCAGAGGGGGAACAGAGAACCATGTTTGCTACACAGAAAGTACATGTTTGCAGAAGGCATTCGCATCATATACATTCACGAGTGTTAGGAAGACCTAAAAGGGCTCCCACGGGCTCCTGTTACAGGACCTACAGACAGTGCAGATTGAAATTCTGCTTGTTCTGTTCAAAGGTTTAGGGTCGGTAAGGTTTTTTTAATGTTTTTGAAAGAAGTTGCTTATGCTCACCAAGGCTGCATTTATTTGATCAAAAATACCGTAATATTATGAAATGTTCTATTTGTTCTATTTTAATATATACTTTTAAATTATAAATATATTATAAAATAAATTCCCATGAGGGCAAAGCTAAACTTTCAGCCACCATTACTCCAGTCTTCAGTGTCACATGACCCTTCAGAAATTATAATATGCCAATTAGGTGGTTTAACACTACTTAATTATTATCAATTTTGAAAACAGTTTTTTGGTGGAAACCATGATTTTTCAGAATTTTTTTAGATGCACAGAACAATTGAAAAGAACATTTATTTGAATTATACAATTTAAATAAACGTTATAAATGTATTCACAGTCACTTTTGAAAGCATCCTTGCTGAATAAAATTATTAATTTCCTTTTTAAAAAATAAAACAAGAAATCTTACTGACCCTAAATTTTTGAACGCTAGTAAGAGAGTGTGTAACATCTTAAGTGAAGAGTAAAGGATGTCAATATTAGATACCCAAAGTTAGATAATCTAGATATTCTTCTGTTTTGGATTGGAACTATTGTTATTTTTATAGTTATTTTGTTAGGTTTTATGCACAGACAGCTCTCATTTTGTGCGAGGGATAAGATGGGAACAGGGAAAAATTTGAGAAAAAGAAATATAATTAAAAAAAGAGAACAGAGAACAGGGCAGCAAGCAGAGGAGAACGCTCAGACTCAGCAGTAGAAAAAAGAGAAACTGGAAGTGAAATGCTGGCACAAGTTAGCTCTCTATCCTTTGTAACGTCACTTAATACTTTTAGATACCGTACTGTACTGATTAGTTACTAGAAAAAGTCGACAAACAAATCTGATTACTCACATTAAATAGCCTGAAATGAATTTCCAAAGAAAATTCTGTTGAATAAACCTATAGACTCTTTTTTTAGAATCTTATTAACATTTAATAAATTAGTAGACCTACCGAACAACTAGATCTGCAAGTCTCTAAGAAATCTGCCTGCTGTGTGCCTTCACCTCATCCAGCACTCTCAATCACAGTGCTCAAATCCTCCTTATAGTCTCACATCAGCTTTATCAGTAATAAAAAGAGCTCAATGAAATATCCATCTCATAAAAAGATCTCTCTGACCTGATAACACTCACGGTCGCCTATCAGGTTCATTCATATTCACACGACCAATTGTTTTTGTGCTTTAAGTTCTTTGGTTGTTTTTTTTACTGCTGGTCCGTTTCTTCAGCTTCTGTCTCTCTCTCTGTTTCCCGCTCTGTCTCACTCTCTCTTTAATTTGTTCTTTCTTTTGTTGATTTCGATTTGTCTTTGCATGAGCTACATTCATTAGCTGCTGCTTGCTGGCATCTGCTGATCATTTTGATGGTTGTGAGGATGCTGGCACCATTTGCTGTTGTTTCCGCTCTTGCTGTTTGACCTGTTGTACGATCTCTCTGATCTTGCGCTGGGCCGTCTGCAAACAAACACAGTGTGCAAATACATCATTTACATCAGCTAATATTTTAAGAGCCTGAATGAAAAAGTTATGCAAAATATATATAAATTAGCGCCTAGCAATCTATAAAATAAATGGTCTAAAAGAGGAAAGTCAAAAGTACTAGTACTTCGGTAACAAGTTGATACCAAGATGGGAAAAAAGGTGGCAATGATTTTACAAATCTTACTTGTGACAAAAGCTTATCTCAAGAATAGTAATAAAGTCATGTTGATGATGCTTTGTAATGATCTTGGACCAGGCAATAGTTGTACTCGGGTGCTAGATGAAGCACTACAACCAGTACTTGTTTTAAGTAAGTTCATTTCCACCACACTTTATAGACTTTAATCTTACAGTGATCACTGAACTTATTAGTTCTTGCGGAAGCTTTAACATGCTTGTGTGACATGCAAGTACAATCCATACTGGTTCTTTTGCATCAAGCAAATGTGTTTGAACTTCTGTTTACCATATTTGATGTGCTCTATGTACATGTGCACTGATCAATGTTTATATGTGAATAAAAGGCTAAATTAAATCAACTGTGTCTCTTTTAGAAGGCTTGGATTAAACATTAAAAATGTCTTTATGCATTTTTGAATCTTAAAACTTTGTGTTGTGTGGACTTTCAATGGATGGACAAAATTATAAGAGAATATGAAGAATGACAATAAACTTGACTTGGTTTGAAAATTCACATAAAATTGTAACCAGTTTACATGGTTATTTTCATAAACCAAAACTGAAACTAAGACTATTGGTCAAAAATAATTTTCGTAAACTGAAATAAAATTAAAAAATAAATGTAAAACTAAAACTAAATGAAACTAACAACAGTAATTGAAAAACTAACTGAAATAAAAGAATAATTAGCAAAAAATCAAAAATCGTTTTCAGAATGAATAAGCTCTTTAATGTGGTGGAAAATCTGACGTGTGGCTGTTTAGGGAAATGTCTGCATATGGCGATGTATGCGGCACGAGGTTAGCTGAGGCGATTAATCGCTGTCCTGTGACACGCTCAGAGAAGGACCGAAACATAGAACACGTCGCTAGTCCTAAACAGCTGTTAACAAAGAAAGCGTTTTCATGATTCGGATCACGTGTGAAACTGCTGAAATCACGTGACTTTGGTGATCCGAACTGCTGATTCGTAACGCTGATTCATAACGCTTCGAAGCTTCAGGAAGCAGTGTTTTGAAATCGGCCATCACTTTATAAAAATCGTATTTTTTTTTTTCGTCGTTTAATAAAATTATTGTAGAAACACTGTAGAGAGATGGACTTTTTAACAACGTCTTTAGTACCTTTTATGGGTCTTGTGAGTGCAAATGATATTGCTGTCAATGGAGGCCTTTCTGTGCCATTGGATTTCAACAAAAATATCTTCATTTGTGTTCCGAAGATGAACAAAGGTCTTACGGTTGTCAAACAACATAAGCAAGTAAGGGGTAAGTAATTAATGACAGATTTTCCAATTTTGGGTGAACTAACCCTTTAACTTTGCTGAAATTAAACATCTTGCTTTGGTCTGCACTGGAAGTGTTATGTTAACTCTACTAAATTATAATTACTAAAACTGAAACTAAATATATAAAAACTTAATAGAAATGTGTTCACAAAATATAAACGAAACCTATCAAAACCATTTATGAAACTAACTAAACTGAAATGTATAGCAAACTACATTTATATTGAAAACGATAATAAAATAAAAACTCATTTAAAAATGCACAACTATAACAACCTTTCAGGCCTGGAGTAATGTCAAGAACATACCTGACTGGCTAAGAAATGTCCAATAATCTTAACAAACACTTCATCATTGTCATCTGGTGTCTGGTCCCGTGGTACAATGACCTCAGCACTGGTGAGATTCTGTAGCTCATTGACCTGTGGGTGTAGAGGTCAGAGGTTAGACAGACAGATCCCATTTAGACCTGATATTTACATTGAGATCAAGTGAACAGAGTTAAATGTTTCCAAGGTTTAAACTAAGGATGGGCAATGATGTTGAGGTTGACTAATTACTTGATGAAAGAACCTCACTAAAAAATGAGTATATGTGACAATTCATGTTAGCGGCAAGATTAAAATTTAGAAATACATTTGAAAGCAAGATGTGCTGTTTATCTTTACTTTTCAACATGAAGTAACATATTCAGTGATGTACGTTGTCCTTCAAAATCCAATCACATGTAGTGACAGATGTATGTCACTACCCAGTGTAAATAACAATCTGTCTCACTTGACTTGTGATTGGATCACTCGAAACAGATGTTAAAACCATGCCTCAACACATGTGCACACAAACAAAGCACATATACCGTTTTTCCACCCTTCCCGATGACTCGTCCGGCAGCGGAGGAAGGTACTTTTATATGTGCCTCCAACTTCACCTCTTCCTTAGATGTGAAGAAATTCTCCTCTTTCAACTTCCCATATATCCTCCCCTGTGCCTACAGCCACACATACACATATACGTAAAAGAAGAAATGAGGGATGAATATAGAGATCGATGTAAAATACCCTGAGCTGGGTCCTGCCTGATGGAATCTGTATCCTGAAGAACCGGAGCATAAACGACAGAATTATGGCTTTTACCTTGAACTGAGCCTCTGGTGGTCCAGTGATAATGACCATCCTCTCAGGCTCATCAGGACTGTCTGGTGCAGCAATCTGAAATGACACAAAACAGCACTTTCTTTATACTCAAATACTTAAATCAAGACAGAGAGGGAAAAGGACAATTTAAAGGGTGTTCACCCAAAAATTTATTTTATGCCATTAACTACTCCCTCCTATTACACCTTCATTCTGGCCCTTTGAAAAAGGTCATTGTGTTGCTGCATATGTGGGATCAGAAAGCTCTCAGATTTCATCAAAAATATCTTAACTTGTGTTCCGAAGATGAATGAAGGTCTTACGGGTTTGGAACAACATGAGGGTGAGTAATTAATGACATAATTTTGAATTTTGGAAGTGTGATACAATACAAAAAAATTATAGATAACTAGAAGCCCATTAAGACAACCTATATGGCTATTCTCTGAAGCATTGCAGAGTCAGCCATAAAGAATGTGTTGTATAATTGCTTTGTGTTCTTGGTGTTCAACTGATTAACAAGTGCAAATTTACTGAATGATACAATTATTGATTATTTGCCTGCCATGTTTCATTATTCTTTTTCTATTCCAATTTTGTAGCCTTGCTCTAGTAGCTGAAGTGATACCAAATACTTGACAAATTTGTTTAACCTTAGTTTCAAAGTATATCGTCTAAAGCAGAAGTTCTCATAGTTTTGCTTAGTTGCCACCAATATTTCTTTTTTTACCAGCACATTTAGTTTTAATTTAATTTAAACACACTAACTCTCAACATAATTTGGATTTTGGTCCAATTTTGAAGGTTTTCTTAGTCCTGAATGACAAGCCTTAGAAAACAATCTGGTCCACTCCTTTCTCTCATTCAAGTCTCATGCAAAACTAGTTAATGTTCACAATGAGAGAGAGTGCGCTTTAGTGGGATCAGCATGCTTCTCAAAGTGTCTCACTTTTATTGAGGCTCCAGCGAAGTGTGCCAGCTCTTTAATGTGCTGCCCTTTCTTCCCGATGAGAGCTCCTACTGCTGGAGTGGGGATGAAAAGATAGACCACTTCCTGTTCAACAGACTGAAACACACACAGACAACTTTTACTCCTAGTAGTCAAGTCAAAATTATTTATATAACACTTTTTACAATATATATTGCTTCCAAGCAGCTTCACAGTATTAAAAAGTATTTTTTTTTCACAAATTTGTTCAAACAGAATACAATAATTTCAACTATACAAATTCTATTTTAACCAAACAGCAGATCTAGAGAAGATTACTAGAAGTAGCATTTTTCAGGACAATTCTGTTAAATCCTACTAGCTGAGATTTGTTGACAATATATAAAAAGAATTGAATTATTCAGGTGATGAATAACAACACACACGCCCCAAAAACCCACAGAAACTGGTGGCATGTTCTATGACATTAGATTGCATCTTTTAAAATGCATTGTAATAAATATATAGTATACATAATAAATACACGTATTTCAAACAATCTAGAGCTGAAAAAGACGGAGAATAATCTTTGCATAGTTTTCAGTATTTCACAAGGTTGTGTTTAATACCATTTAATATTAACAAGATACAACCGTTAAAGAGTTGGAATTTAAATTGAATAGAGGAAGAAGAATTCACTGAATATCAATTCAAAGAAATCCAGCAGAATTTCAATAAATCAGCTCAACAAACAAATATTTTTCCTTTATTAGAAAGTATAGTGGAAAGTGAAAAAAAAAACCAATGTGTGTATGGAGGGAGGGGACTTTTAAAAGTATTATCATTATTATTATATTAAAATTATGTTAAAATTATAATATATCAGTGCAAGTAGAAATTTACATTAACCAAGATTAATAAATGCTGTTTAAGTATTGTTCATTGTTAATTCAAAATACCTAAGGCTTTAACTAATCTTAACAAATTGAACCTTGTTGTAAAGTGTTACTAATAAATGTTAGTTATGAACTTTTTCATTTTAAAGTTAATTACTTAAATATAATGAAACATCTATAAATTAATAGCAGGTGGTGGAATTTCAAACTTTGATTATTCATATCATCTAATGTTTCTGGAAATAAGCCATATTTTAACATGCTCATGCATAATTCATTCAGAAAATGTTAAGGTGTTTTTAAAAACTACTCTTACAACATTTACATGAATATCATTCAATTTCGAATTCGAATGACAGCTCTGCATCCGTTTGATACTTCAAGTCAAAATCAGGAACTTAACTGGAATTTAAAAGACTAATTCTAATTCATTCTGAATGGCTCAAAACTATACTTAAAGGGTTAGTTAACCCAAAAAAGAAAATTAGCCCATGATTTACTCACCCTCAAGTCATCATAGGTGTATATGACATTCTTCTTTCAGACGAATAAAATCAGAATTATATTAAATAAGTCCTTGTGGTGCTCCTATACATCGCGTCAGGGGTTTCTCATTTGCTGTAAGTCGACTTGCGTATGTCTGTCCACAGTTGCGTAACGCGCCACTTCGCTTAAGAAGGCCTTTATTAACCCACCGGAGCCGTGAGGAGCAATTATATGATGGATTGATGCACTTTTATGGACTTCAAAAACAAATCAGCCATTCACTGCCATTAAAAAGCTTGGAAGAGCCACTTTTCTAATATAACTCTGATTTTATTCGTCTGGAAGATGACTTGATGATGAGTAAATTCAGGGGCTAATTTTCATTTTTGGGTGAACTAACCTTTTAAATAGGGCAGCTCAATGTGTCACAAACTAGTAATTTAATGTAGCATACATCTAATTGAAAGGCTTCTTATGAGCTTCATATTGTCAAAAAATACAGCAGTGTGGAAATAAATAATCAGCTTTGTCAGCATTGTTAGCTCTTTTGTGATAGACATATAATAAAAAGTACTCACTTGATGAAGAGATAATGCTCCAGATGAGGGAACCCCATACATGCCCCCCATTACTGAAGAAGGACCCTGTGGTGGCATACATACACACATAGCTTGTAGTGAAATTAATGCAACCCAAAATTACAAAGCAAACTGATGGCTATTTAAGAGAGAATGCACGCTAAGATGAAAAGACAATCCACTGTCACACACCCTTTAGACATCACTTTCTTTTATCAAGTCACAGTCAAGTGGTATGTAGCACATCCTGATACTCACCAGCAGGGGGCTGTAGTTGGCTGAGGTGGACAGAGATCCACGCAGACCAGAGGCTGGGGGGAGGACAGACAAGCCAGAGGAGAAGATCCCCATCGCACTCAGGTTTAGACCTGGCATCATGTTAGACTGCTGCTGAAACCAATATAGAGAGAGATGGGAATGTGACCCATATGCAGCGAGTGATATAAATCAATCATGCTCATTTTTTCAGGTTTATGTGAGGCATGAGCATGAAACAGTTCAGCAAATTAAAGGAGTTAATGCCTATTTAGATTCGCACTCTGCCTGATAATCACTGCCTGTCCCGGCAAAACAAGTTTTGCTTTACTAAGATTAAAGAAAAAGGATTAAAGCCTGACACCGGCACTGTTAAACCCAAACACTGTGTAAAAACAATTAAACGACATGCTTGCTGTTTATCAGTTCATTTAAATCAAGAAAACATAACATAAGAAATTAAAACAGAACAATTAGACATCATACCTAAATATGTTAGTTGACTAGTCCATAAAATAGGAGATTAAAATTTGTAGAGCAATATATAAACTATTATTGTAAACTATATATAAACTATTATTGACTTGTTTTCTATTGTATTGGCATTAACTCAAAGATAAGTCAACTCAACAAAATACAATAATCAATAATTCAATAATAAATTTATAAAGATAATAAATAATTCAACTCAAATCAATATTTCATGTCCATTAATTAATTGATTTGGTTAAGTGTTACTTGTTTAGAGCATTCAAATTTGAATTAAAGTAATTCTCCAAAATGATATGTCACGTTATATTTTTGTATGTTGGAAGATCTGTGTCCCTAAAACTGGATCCTGTTTCAACAATGTTAGTTTTTCTTTTAAAGAAAATTTGACGACACAGAAAAGAAAGGAAACTCTTTGGCTATTTGTTTGACTGCATTCAATCCCAGGACAAAGCTGGGGGGAAAAAGGTATTTTTCTACAATGTAGTTTTATAATTACACATTTTTAAATAAAATACAATTTTACAGTTCAACAAACGATTCAAAGTGACTTCATATCTGTAAAAACAACTGATAGACATAATCCGAACTAGCATCCATCCACCAATGAACTGTAAACTCTAAGGGTGAGTTCACACTTGTAGTTCAGTTCGTTTGGTCTGGACCAAAAAACAAAACATATAGTCCTGGTCCGCTTAGCATTTTTAACAGCGAACCTAAAGTTACCGAACCAAAGGCATAGGGATATGGTCACAACCTGATTGGTCGGCTTTTATGACATATATTTTGCAACAGAGCTGTGTGCTGGATTAAACGGTATAATTTTATGCGTGTACATATGGTTTTATTTTTACCATCTGAAAACTCACAAAGAGCTCATAAAATGTTCAAAACATTTGAAACAGCACCAGGATTCGTCTGTCGTCTGTATTGATTAATAGGCAACACAGGTCCTTTGAAGAGACGAACCAGGTACACAGATCTTTCTGCGTCGTCAAATCAGCTGACTTGTAGCGTTGCATCTTGTGACATTATGTCCATGTCTTTGGTCCGTGTTGCATTCATATATCATTCGAACCGCACCAGAGTTTGTCTGAAAGCAGACCGAGACCCATCTTTTTAGCTGTCTCGGTCCGCTTGTTTGGTGCGCACCAGGGTTCGGATGGCAGCGTTCACATATGTTCAAATGAACCACACTAACCGAGCAATCGCACCATTTTAATCAAACCAAACATGACAAGTGTGAACGCACCCTAAAGCTATGATTTACTCACATTAAGCGAAGCTACATCATTCTCATGGGCTTCTGTAAGTTTCTTCATGATCTCCACTTCTGCATTACAGCACTCCTCCACCCCACCTCTCACCGTGATGGTACGTTCCTGGTTATATATTGTCAGGTCTTGTAATCTGCATTAAATGAAGGAAATAAGCACTGTCACTTGAGATGAATATTCAACATGTGGTGTGAATTGGCCTTTAAATGAGTCATTGAATCTTTGAATTTGATTCGGTCAAATGACTGATTCATTCAAGAATGCAACACATGTTGCTGTGAGATGCGCTATGGTTTTGCTGTGATCTTTGTTTGGAAATATTTCCGCTGCTGAAATAGAACAAAAACAGTCAATATTGCGCCTAAAATGTAAGTGACTACTTATTTTAATCAGGCTACTTGTCTTGTCTGGTCTGGAAAGTAAAATTTGAATGATTGGCCAGTGTTAGAGGCTTCCTCAGTTACAGTTTTCATTTTCACAGTGCACTGTTGTAGTTTCATTCAGGAGTTGATGCAACTTTCCAGTTGTAAGATTGCACTTTTTTGTTACCAGTGGGTTAAATCATACTAGTTTCAAAAACCTTACAGTTGTAAGTATATTAGTAATTAGAAATGACTCTTTACATTAAGGTAGTAGCCTAGTCAGAACAGGGTGTTGGGGGAATCACTTTTTTAAAATCTTTTTCATCAAACCGCAGTTTTTGCAAGTTTCCGCAATTTCATCATATATAATTGCATAAATATCCCGCATATTCAATCAAATTTTTAAAGAAAACGTGCCTTAAAATCAAGATTTTTTGTCCCCAACAATTACAAAAAAATCAGCATTTTTGTGGAAGGACTGAATAATTTTGGTGAATACTGTCTGTATCTCTTACTGAGAGAAAGTACATGTTATCAGTATGTTTTGGGAGACTTTCTGGTCAGAACTGGAGCTCAACCAACTCCAACCTTGAAGAAACTGTGTATCTGTGTATGTGCACAGTATTAACTGTGTATCTGTGTTACAGATCAGTATTGAAGTTATAACAGGCATCCTAGGGAGAGAGACGGTATGTTGTTCTGGACAAGCTGGCGCCAGCTCCAGACCTGGAAGGTCACTAGGCACCTAATTCCGGGGTGAAAGCGTCAACAAGTGATTTAAGCACACGTGCATCTGATTAACTGACAATGTGTGGAAATTTACCATGACTGTCTATTTTCTCTTAGCCAATCAGAATCATTTAACTTGCAGTAATGACGTGGCTAGACCTTGAAAAAAGAATAACTGTTGAGAAACTGTTGTTTGTACGAAAGGCTGGTAGAGAGGGAGGCCTAAGAATTCCTTGTGAGACTTGAAGCTGGCTTCTGCTGATGAAACTGCAAACTATTATTCAGTAATTTTTTCTTTAATTGCACTCATGACTCTTGGTCTTCATTCTTCAATACTGGTCTTGGGTCATAAACTGTTATTCCCCTAACAAATCCAAATATTAAAATATTATCTGATACATTTTGTTTCCTTAAAGTCTCATGTGCAAATAAAGAAATGACAAAAATCAGCTATATTTTAAAACCCCTTACATTTTATATTTTACCCCTTATATTATCTGCTTGCCCAAATAAACAATGATAACCAGTAAAATGGCAGTATTTTATCTTATAGAAAATAACAGTGAAGTTTCCACATAATGAAAGCGCTTTATTTTAGTACTAGTGTCCATGCAATGAGTTGATGGCTTTATCAATGGTTGGAGCAGTTTGACTCGAGACTGTAGCGCTATTGTGAGAGAGAGCTCCAATAAAGCTGCGCATGTAACACATTTAATGTTTATATATTGAATCGCTATCAAATCATAGTTCATTCCATTCTTAACATTTTAAATCGATTACTGAATTAAACAATATATTCACGATTCAAAAATCCATGTTTCAAGATCAATACATTCGCTTCGGCAGGATTTGTAATTGATGCATGGAGAAAATGAGCGAATCACTACACCCCTATACAAGACATTGTTAGAAGTTTTAGGTGATATAGAGCACACTCACGCAGAGATGGTGATCTTGGTCCCTGTATCTTGCTCTATCTTCTTCAGGTTCCTGCCCTCCTTCCCTATGAGTCTCCCAACAAGGCTATTGTGGGCCAAGATCTTCAGAGGAACCTCCTCCACACTGACACAGAGAGAAAGAAACACTTTTTGTTTGTTTATTTATAGATTTGTATTTTGAACTGGTGCAGTTTTTGTACTTGAATTAAAAAGTCCATGAGGTGATTTTGCTTATTTACATATAAACATGGTTTTATTTATCTAAAAAAGAAACAATCCTAAAGCGATTGAAACATGTAAAACTTAAATGTGCCCTACAGTCAGATTAAATACTGACATCTTGGTGTCATTAGCCTCTTTTTCCATGATTTCCAGGATCATCCTGCAGGCTTGTGAACAGCCCTCTTTAGATGAGTGAATAGTGATGGCCTTCTCAGTCGCCCCAGCATTCTCTTTACGATGGATATCTACCCTGAGACAGAGAGTGAAGGATGAGAATGAGCTAAATAGATACAGAGAACAGTTTATAATCTCAGAAATAAGAATGACTGTGGACGGTTCATGATTAGAGGTGCACAACATATGGGTGGCCAATGTTTTATTTGCCAATTACTAGAGAACTTAACTCATTACTATTAAAGGAGCTATATGTAAGAATTTTTCATGTATTAATCACTTTTTTGTCCCCAAAGTGTGAACAAGCTTGTAACAAAACTTAAAAACCGAGACCTTCCCCGACTTCCAATAAAGTCGATGAAGGAGCGATTTAGCTATTGTCAATGTGCCATGCAATGAAAAGTGATTTATTCAAACTATAGTCTCATATATCTAGATCTATATAGTCTATAATCTCAATTAGGCCTATACTTTAAAATCAAACTATCATAACAGTGTAATTTTAATTACTTCATCTGTCGACATGATGCCAGTGAGTTGCAGAGCTGGAGCAAATATATCCACATTGCTATGATAAGATGCTCTCTTAACTGCAGCTTTCTCACCACTTTCATTTTTGTTGTGTTGAGAGGAAAGCGTGCAGCACATATTAACATATTCACCCAAACGCTGCTCTCAGCACCGTGGGTAGCAACGGATGTTCATTAATAGTATAGTTATAGTAGAGTATAGCTGTGAGTATATACTTCTTTGTACTTCTAAGCAAAGAACGAAAACACTATATAGGCATGTATATAGGGACATTGAATCATGTTCAGTCTCTTGTACATTACATCTGCACAAGTGCAAACACGAGCAATGCTGGCTTCAGTTCACTCAACAGCCACCAGTGTTGCTAATTATAAGGGTTTCTGAATTCTACATATAGCCCCTTTAATACCCATTGTGGAACTGCACACAAAATGTGTAATTAAAACCCAGGAAGACACTGTGTTTAGCATGTTGAACTAAACTTATCAAGCAGCATTTTTCTTAAGATTTCAATGTCAAAAGTTTTAAGTTTAAAGTAGTCAAACAAGAAAAACAACTCTCAAGACCCCTACAGGTTTATTCCATCCCTTTGTGCTCTGTATAGTTGCCTTTGAACAAACTAAATAGCTCTGAATTTGTGTCAAAGGGTTTTTTCCATACAAATATTTGCTGTAGTTTGTGAAACAAATATGCTTATTTTTCTCTACTAGTTATATGACATTACTATCCAATCTGTATGGCGCTCTGAGCTGACGTATAATGCTATTTTACAATTATGATTGTTATTCCCATGTGTTATAAAGTGGTGGTCGGCAGATATGGATTTTTGATATCTTAGAAAGCAGGATGACCAATATAAAGCCAATATATATAATATCACGCTTTTTAAAGATAACAAATAACACATGCAAAGCAATATATGCAATTAAATATTTATTTATACTATGCAAATAGGTAAGTGCACACTAGTAATCATATATTTTCAAATCAAGACCAGGTAAGGGTAATTTTACACCAGTACACAGTGATTATGACATAGCAGCAAACCAGATAGAGCACAGCATAGTTTGAAATGAAGGATTTAAAGCTGCTCGCTCATGCATGTCAAGTGACAGCTGAATTCTCCTGTCCGCATCTAATTCACAGCTTAGATCCTTTGTGCAGTTTAAATGCAACTTTATATGATGGATGGATATGCACACTAGAAGATCTAACAGCTGGATTTGACAAAGTTTTTGAGGTTTGTGGCATTTAACGTTCCATTACTCAAAGATAGTCTGAGCTCAGGTGCAGGGTTCTCAGAATAATAAAAGTCTTGCTTCACACTCTTATCGGCCAAACATTCAATTATGAAAAATATTGGCCTTGATGACAAATAATGATATCTAAGCTTTTAAATGTATCCGGTACGTGGTTTATAAAAGGATTGAAATGCAGAAAGTAAAACCAATTATTGTTTCAGTCATAACAAGGTGCTGATTATTAGCACAGAAATGTTATCAGTGTATATGACATTAAACTATAATAGCTATTACATCTTTAAATTATAACATCAATTAAATTGAACACATTACTAATTAGAAAATATCAAGACTTCTTACTTGGACTGTGTCTGCTTTGTGATGTTCTTTATGGTGAGTCCCTCTTTTCCAATGATGGCTCCCACAAACTGAGTGGGTACTAGGATTCTTAGAGGCAGTTCTTGCTGACGCTGCCTGGGCCCCTGGGGGCCTCCCATGGCCCCTGGCTGACCAAACTCCTGCTCATGACTTCCTGTGCCCATTTTAGATGCCCCTCGCGGGACCTGGGGTCTTCCACCCCCGTCCCTTCCTGCCTCCTCGTCCAGTATGTACGACACACTGAAGGAGTGATTCTCAAAACTGTGGCCTGTCAACTTCTCAACAGCCCTGGAGATAAATGAGAGAGCAAGAGAGAAAGAAATAGATCAATCAGTAGAACGTGACATACTTTACACAGACCAAACGAGAAACGTAAAGTACATAGTTACACTGGCTAGGGGTGTGAGATTTCACAATTTTATATTCTGAATGATTGAAACGTCTCCACAATCTGCCTTTGAAGAAAGGGCGTAGTCAGGTTACAATGCATGTTCTATCAGTTGCGGTTCTGGCGCCACCGTCCCAACATACTGTACGCGACATACATTCACATCACGTTTAGCAACACAGTGGTACAGTTACGCTCACGTGACATTGCAGTTATTCGCCATCACAAAAGTTCACATGCATTTTAAAGCATTAATACCCCAGGACACGATCCGTTGTCTCATTAGGAGTGTGCTAAGCAGCTGTATAACTGTTTCTAGCTAAAGTTCATGCTAATGAATGTTTGTTTCCGATGTGCGCTGTAAGCGGAAGACCAATCACAACAGACTGGGCCATCCGACCAATCACAGCAGAGTAGCTCACAGAAAGGAGGGATTTAGAGGGACTGATTGATCCATCGAGTGAGAATCATTGAACAATGTGCAATGTATATTATGAGAAAATGAAAGTGTTTTTTGACCTTTGATGCATGTAAACCTGTAGTAGGAGACCTACAAAACAAAATCAGGAGCCTTTAAAATAGCATAATAGGGGCACTTCATTGTGAATCAAACAAAATACAAAATACAAAATCACTCACTGATCTTGACTGAAAAACTTCCATAGCTTTAAGAATCAGTGAACATTTAATTCATACAGTGAAGTGTATGTAGTTTTTTGTTTATTCTATTTCTTAGTTCCATTAGTTTGGCTGTACTGCTTAGTGACTTGCAAAATAGACTAAACCAACATCATGCAATGAATGCTGACGATGATAAGATCATGCAATGTGATCCTGTCTAAAAAAGACATTGTTATATGATATTTTAGCCATATCACCCACCCCTAAAACTGTCTCTAAGAAGGAATGGGTTAAGAAAATGAGAGAAAGGTCATAAAAGTCATTCATAAAAAGATGAATTCCAATGTTTACCATCATTCTAAAAAATATGTGGATTTCTCACATTTTGCATAACCTGCTGCTGTGATAGCCATCTCACTACTAGGGTTGGGCAAAATGCTGAATTGAAGAACTGACGTTCAAGGAATTTGAATTGAATTGGAAACACCCTGCAGGCTGCCCTGGAATTTGAACTGAAATGACATGAAGCGGTATTGCAATTCAAATGACGTCAATACAGTCACGCAGCAAGAATTTCATTAGTCTAATGCAAGTTTTGCAAAATATACAATATATATACAAAAAATGTAATTGCACCAATAATTTTAACTAATTATGCTTATTCCCTGATATGTAAAAAAATAAAACATTGTTTGATAATATATTTAGTTTAATATTAATGTTTGATAATATATTAATATTATAATATACTAAATGTGTCGAAAACATGTTCCTCAATTTTAAAGCATAACATTAATTTTAATTCATGAGATAAATTAATTATTGGAATGTAATGAAATTAATTACTATTCAAAAGTTTGGGGTCAGTACTCAGTAATATTTATAATATTTTTTAAAAGAACTTTTAAACTGTATTTTCTCAAATTAAAATTCTACATCATTTAAGCTCCCTCAAAACAAAATTCAGGAAATGAACTAGAATTGAATTTGACTTTCAGTTCAAATCTGAATGGTGCACAACCCTGCTGCTCACTACAAATGCTGCTCAAATTAATGACAAAGTAATTACACACACACACACACACACACACACACACACACACACACACACACACACACACACACACACACACACACTCATGTTGTGTTTCCATGTTTTATGGGGACATTCCATAGGCGTAATGCATTTTATACTGTACAAACCGTATTTTCTATCCCCCTACACTGCCCCTGCCCCTAAACCTACCCATCACAGGAGACATGCTGCATTTTTACTTTTCAAAAACATCACTTAGTGTGATTTATAAGATGTTTTCCTCATGGGGACCAAAAATGTCCCCACAAGGACAAAAATTTGGATATTACATCTTTGTACATTTTGTCCCCATACCGTAGGGATTACCAGTCCACACACACACACACACACACACACACACACACACACACACACACACACACACACACACACACACACACACACACACACACACACACACACACACACACACACACACACACACACACACAGAGATCTCCCTGACATGAAAAACTTGTGAAGTGACTCTGTGTCTTCATGTCCTCATATATCGAGACGGCCGACGCTGAAAGCACTGAGTGTCACATGTGTGTGAAGAGACATGCACTTTCGTGTAATAGGCTGTTGGATTAACCCATATTGAGTAAAAATGTCCTAATCATCATTATCGCCATACATTTTATTGCAATCTCTCCAAATTACTCCAAAATAAGATCCCTGAAGACTAGAAGACATCCAAACACATTAACATATCTTCCACCACACACATACATATTAAGATTTTACAACTGCCACCTAAACTCTGTTGACTGTTCGATTGATCCATCATGACTAGTACTGCCATTTAAATACAAACAGATCCATTAACCTATTATTTACATTATCCCACAGGAGAAAAAAAACGCATGTTCACGGATGTGGAACAACTTTAGAAATCTAAATCAGCTAATGCGAGCATTTGATGATACAGAACGGGAGATGTATGGCTTAAAATGTGTGTTGGTGATATGAGAGAAGTTGAAGATGGGGTTCAACACCAGCTGGCAAGACCTGGCGACTTGTCCAACACACACACACATTTACAGAGGACTTTTATAATCTGCTAGGAACACAGTTACTATTGTGTGAGGCCAAGTGTTCAGTCAGACATAAGTCTCGAGCAAACATTCTCAGCATCTCTCAGCTGATGTCCATTAATTCACAATCGTAATGCTACAAATGCAACATTAGCAGTGAGAAGTGTTGTTCACAATTCTGGATTGGGTGTGACTGCTTCTTTATGACTTCAGGACTTTTTTATACATAAACGACGACTTCATATTCAGTACATCATGACCACTAGCAGGCTGGCACATGACAAGCTTCACACACACACACACACAGATGCATGCTGACATTCTACATTAATTCAATTAGTATACATTGCAAGGAAAGGATTGATTTTGAACTGGGCCAGGGTGTTGTCCGGGGGTCTCTGACTACCAGGGTTAATTAACTAGAACTGGAGTGAATGATCAATTGACCAATAACCAATTCATGATAAATATAAGTTTTATTTTTCATACTGATAGTTACACACTACAAAGTTTTTAACAATCTGCGTATTAAAGGGTTAGTTCACCCAAAAATGAAAAATTCTGTCATTAATTACTCACCCTCATGTCATTTCAAACCTGCAAGACCTTAGTTCATCTTCGGAATAACAAATTAAGATATTTTGTTGAAACCCAATGGCTCAGAAAGGCGAGAATAGTTTTTGTGCGAAAAAAAAAAAAAAAATAGATTTATGTAATGATGGCCGATTTCTGAACCACAAAAGGACCAGACAGGTAGTAACAACATTGTTAAAATAGTCCAGCGATGAGAATACTTTTTGTGCACAATTTCTTCTCTTCCAAGTTAGTTTGCTAAGCTGTTCACATAGTAAACACCCGGGTAGTACATCAAAACTTCAGCTCATTATTGGCCGACGCTGTTCACGTGAGCACCATGCCACATGCGTGCGATTCTGCCACAGGAGCTGGCCAATAATAAGCAGGGCGTTCTGATGTAGAACCCAGAAGTACTGCACTGTGTTTGTATAGCCAAAAATACAAATACCAAGTTTAATGTATTCTTCTATCTAATATACCATACTCTTATTTTGATTGTTTAATTGAACCTAAATGGTCATTAAAAGGAAATATTGTGTAAATATCCCCTCCGGACATCACTTTTGGCCACTACTGTATATCGATATTACATTGGCAAACGGCCACCCTGTTCTTTTATATATCAGCATCTGCCAACAACAACAACAAAAATCAACAATGGCAATCCATTGCAACTAGAACTGACTCTGTATATTTAATCTAGGTATTCAAAAGTAAAGCTTGCATCTTTTTAACTGTACTTGTGTTTATATATGATGTTTATATTGGATGGTTACTGCAAACAGACTAGTTTATAGACACACCCCTCATTCAGATACTCATTGAGCATAGTTCTCTCGCTGCAGTTGACACGCAACCTTACAGAAGAGCACAGAATGAGTAATTATAGTTGACACAGGATGCACTCAACAGAATAGAAAAGATAGCAGGTGTCCCAAGATGCGTTTTTGAAAAGTTGGAGTACTTTAAATTTGACACGCCATCTTAATGCTTAATGCAATGCACTCTACATTTCCAACAGATGAACGTAATGCCTACAAGCAACATGTGAGCAGGGGTATATGATACACTACAAGTTTTAATTAGCTGCATATTTTTTGCAGTCTGAATTACTACTACTGCAACAAGAGCAATAATGGACAGCTTCATTAAAAGCCTGGACATTAAGTGAGATTCACTTTAATCAAAAGGGATGAGCCAAGCCACACATTCACAAGGACTTGTCCTAGGGGTGTGACTGTGTGCCAGTCAGTTGAAGCAGGGTCATAGGAATAAACAACAAGACTCACTATCAATCACCAGTGACTGCAAAAGGGTGACATAACAGCACTTGCAGGCCAAATGACATCACCAGCTATAAGAAGATCACTAGGGCTACATCACCTCAACTAACAGGGTCAGATGAGTGTCAGTTACTGTTCTGACGTCACTTGTTTGGGTCACATCACACATCAAACTGTAAAGTGTGAACAGTAGCTATAAAGGAACACTCCACCGTTTTTAGAAATAGGGCTTATTCAAAGTCTTTCCTACATTTAGATATGTGGGCAAATGCATTTTTGTGTCAGTGCATGCATTTGGCAGGGTCGCCGCTAGCTTAGCTTAGCATAATGAACGGAATCCTATGTTGCCAGCTAGCATGTCCCGCGTAAAAGTGATCCAAAAAAAAAAAACCCACCTAAATACTTCTTGTGGCCTGCGTATTCACAACGAATCCAAATAGCAATGCAGATTAAGACTAGGTGATTTCCTAGGCAGATATAAACTTGGGACTATATTATGGGGAAGCACAGGCGAAGCACTGCTACTTGGGCGCAGAGATATCACTGTGCTGTCACAAGAAGTAATTAGGTGGGGGGGTTGGATAACTTTTACTCAGGGCATGCTAGCTGGCAACATAGGATTCCATTCATTATGCTAAGCTAACCCTGCCAAACTAAAACAATGCATGCACTGAGACAAAAATACATTTGCCCACATATCTAAATGTAGGAAAGAAGTTGAATAAGCCCTATTTCTAAAAACGGTGGAGTGTTCTTTAAGAACTTTAAGAATCTGTTTCTTCTATAATGTTCTTCTGAAATGTATATTCATCAAATAACTGAACAAAATTTATTTTATATTTCTGGTTAAATAGATGCAGCTGTGGTGACCTCCTTAAGTCATAATTCATTATTTTCCAAACACACTCAATACAAAACTGCATGACTGAACCAATCATCCAATTTTGACTGACTACAAATTGTCATATGAATAATTGTCATCAATGACTAAACTGTTTAATTTTGTCAGAATAAGTTATAGTAGGTCATTTATTGACATTGAATTTGCGATCCTACATTAAATTGTATGATTTCTTTAAGGTTGTGTAAAAATTGCACAGGTTTAGAATTACATGACTAATAATAATATTAAAACATCAATAAATGTTTAAAATCCACTTCCCATTCACAATGTCATTTTCAATAATAAGATATAATATGTGTTGTAGTTGTTGTATTTAATATTTTTAAATTAGTAATACATTTCTGTCCAAAATTGTTCTTTTCACTGATCACCTAATTGACAAGGTTGACCATTTTAATATTTACTTATAAACATTTAATTTGAGTTTGACTGTTAACTGTCTGAGATATAGAAATATGAAGTCATTTACCTTACTTTGTTCACACTTTTGCTGAGACGGATAAAAACATTAACTGTGCTAACTAACCATTTAGCGCTGCCAGAGTCAACCTTCACACAAACCCTGCTCTTCCAGTTCTGCAAACATGCTGAAACTTCTGTCAAATTCCCCCATTTTAAATACGCACAAGCGACACACCTCTTTACAGCGAAAACAAGAGGCGACACACACAGAATGTAACAATGTGACTATCCAGGCACCACCTCTGACAAGAGGCAAGACAAGAGACACCCATGAGCAATGAGAGTTGTTCCACCAGCCACGTAGTTTTGGTGTCACCGATTAACGTTAGTCATACAATAGAGGTTTCAGGACCAGACAGGTGCCAGGATGGCTTTCCACCCATGTGTTTGTGAGAAGCCAGGAAAACTTGATCTATTGTAATGAGTCACAGGGTAAGCCTAACCAATTGTACAACCATTGTCAAAGTACATCAAGGCCATGACCAGAGAAAAGGCAAGACAGCAACTGTATTAAAACTTTAATGAACCAAAACATCCACGTAGAGTGTTTTGGAAGCCTGTACATGACACGTCACTTAAGACATGAGATCTTCAATGCTAATCCAAAGGCATCAAGACAAAGGCTACAGAAAACACAAAGAGCTGGTACTTTTGACTGTTATGTCAAATGTTGTTACATGTTAACTGTTAACCGACAGTAAGAATTTTGACTGATAAATAGTATCGGTTGAATGGTTAAAAAAGTAGTTTTTCAAGATTTTTTTAAAACACTTTGGTCAAACATAGGGGTGTAACAGTACATGTATTCGTACAGAGAGTTTTCAGTACATGTCGTTATGGTACGGTACGCTTTGGTACAACAGAGTTTAAGGCCATTAACCACTTTTAACCACCAATATTCTCAATAAGCTCTGTGTTTTGTCACTCTCTATAAGAAACAAAGTCTCATCTCTCAAAGTATGTCCATTTTATCACGAAATTCAAACAATAAATGCCGTTTTGGCACTGCGCAGATATCTTCCTCTTTAATGCTAATTACAGAGTTAACGTTAATGAAAATTTGTAGGAATGTTGAAAGATACAGTACTTACTGAAACATATTTCGTGTAATCGCTCAACCAGTGTTTCAACCACGGAAAACATCAATTCCTACAGCTTGTAAACAATACCTAGCATTACATTTACCTCAGGCAAGTCATTCAGTGTCCACAGCTTGTTAGTTCGCTAGAGAAATAAAAATTTTGCTTAATTTATGCACTATATTATCCTATATATTCATTATAACCTGTCTTGATTATTTAATGTTTATATTTAGTGTATGTTTAAATAAATCTGTCACAAAAACAACAAAAACTGTCATAAAAACAGGGTTTCAACAAAAATATCTTCATTTGTGTTCGGTTCGGGAAACAGCCGTGACTAGCTACGTACTATGGTAGTTAAGCAGTGAGTAACGTCGCTGTACGGGAAACTCACCCCAGAATAACTTGTTATATATTTGGTTGACTGTATTTTATTTTATTGTGATAATGAACAGAATGCAATGTAAAGAACAGATGTTGAAACAAAAAACAGATGTTGTTATTTTAATGGGTCACAGACACTTATTCATTCTAATTTAATTTAATTCTAATTTAACATAATCTTGTCGTTTAGCAGTTAATTATTATTAATAAGCTTCGGGTGTTGGTTAAGGAAAAAACCTGAAATGAATGTTTTAACAGCCTCAAACTTTTGTATCTCAAATAAATCTGAAATAACCATTTCAAAATAAACAAAACAATGAGTCTAAAACCTGTTAAAACCCTGCAGGTAGATGTAGGACATGTCTGAGGCCATGGGGACCCTGAAGTGGCAGTGCCTCCCACATGTTTAAAGACACTTCTAAGCTGAATTAACCCGATTTCCCACTTCGTCTCTTAATCACTTAAGCACATAAGTGTCCTGAAAGTGTGCAAAGTGTCAGAGCCAAGAAAGGGAACAAGTGCATTTTCCACTGGGACAAAATATATGGCATTATGTGCTATAGCAAATGAGAATGAGTGAAAGATATAAGTCTCAATCTTGGTCTGCTACTTATTACAAAACCTACAAGTGAATTGAGATTCTCTATTGAAAGGTCTCTAGCCAAGCAGTAGGCATAATCTCTCTCTTTGGTGCACAGAAAAATAATTGTGCCTCCTCAGCAAATGATGCCTCATCTTAATCAGATCTACAATATCTAGCCATCTAGACTACCAGAATCACATCTCGATCAGGTCACGATTGGCTTTAGCAAGTGTGCAACCCCCTGAAGAGGACAGGTTCATTTCTGTCCCATTGCCAATCTTAGTCAGAGCTACTGCTATTGGGATAAAAGCTAATGATTACTGACCCCTTAATACATTAAGTGATCCATGTGAACCTTCACCTAGACTCATTAGATGGATCTATACTAGTCAAGCCTGAACTTAAATGTCACTTTGAACCAACCACTTTGAAGGTATAGGGAAGATTTGCTTGAGACAGCAGAAATACTGTGATATTCCTTCTAATGTTACTGCCCAAATGAGCTGCTCATAGAAACAACATTTTAAATCCGACATGAAATAAAAAGTAACCCTTTCTATTTTCTAAATGCATGTTTTATTTAGGGCTTGAAATTAACACCCGCCAACACAAATGTAGGTGAAAATGAACCAAGGCAGGTAACTCATACCCACTCACTAGCCAAAATGATGGATTATGATTAATAAACTATATCCTCCTAAAAAGAGGGTACAACATTAGCAAAACAAAGCGCACACTGGATGAGAAGCATCATCTGATTATTTTTTATGAGTGTAAGCACACCGGCAGCTCCACTCCTACAACTCCAGAGGCTGTTTAAAATCCTGCCATGCCACTCGCATAGGCCTGTTAAATTACATTACCAATGGTTTCGGACAAATGTTGGAATGTACTGACTTCACCCAAGGCTATATTGTGCAGGTTTCAGTTTTGTGGCGTGAATGAAGTCAATACTTCATATAATTTTTTTGTGAACATTTAGTGATGTTTTTGCCTTCAGAACACAACTACATAATAAAGCATCCAGTGTGCTATACCTGTGAGATGTCAGGCCAGTGTTGTGTTGAGGCAACTTATTCCAACCCTAGTGAGAACATTTTTTAATAAATGTCAATGGAGGAGAGGCTCTCAGTATGCACAGATATAAATAAATAATAACAATAAATGCTGTTTCATTAAGAGTTAATGAAAGAAATGTTGTTTTTATTTTAATATTTTATTTGTATATCCACAATCATTGACTGTCATACAAATGAAACCTATTCAATAATTCAGAATCCGATTTAATAATAAATATATTTTGAAAAATTGCCTGGTGAGTGGAAAAACTAAATTTCCAACCCTGGTGTTACTGATCTTATTGTAAATTATCCATCAATGTATGTTTTTTTTTTTTATTTTTTTTTTTTATTTTAACTCAAAAGTTTTATATATCATAACACCCACATCTCAAAATCCAATCAACAACCAATGGACAGAACCAAGTCCTCACCCTAAATTTTCATTTGTATTAATCCATTACACTCATTTCACAATACAGAAGATCTGCCACTGAAAATGATCTGCCGTAAAACAGTATTTTTACGGATTTTGGTCGAAAGAGAAAAACAGCCATGAATATGAGCCAAAAATATGAGCCAGAAATAAATGCTGCCACACCTCTCAGTGTTCAGATCTCAGGTTTCACTCTAGCTGTTCTCACCTCACGTTGTGACACTTCACTCAATATTACGCTCTATGCCCGTGCGCATTCTGTCATTTCTTTGTTGTAGGCTTGCTGCGATAGTGTTAACCGGTGTTACGCGGTGTTCAGCCACACACAGATTATACATCACTTGCCCACCACGACACCGCCCACCACCGTTGTTTAGTTTTTTTATAGTAATAAAAATAAGACAATATAAGCTGAACGCAACTCCTCAATTCAGCGTGAGCCGAACGTGAGTCACAGCACAAATCAGCAGCAGGAGATTTAATTTAACACATGACCAGAGTGAGGCGGGATGACTGCCAAGACGATGGCAGAAGATTTGGTTTCAAAGCGAAATGTAAAAGCAGCTATTTTAAGCAAGTCATTGAACTGTTTTTCATAAAGAATAATGAAACAATCATTCAAGCAATTGCCATCCCAGAATTGCCGCTAATTTGAAAGTGAAAGTAAAATGCAAACAGCCGCACAGCATTCTAAGCAATATCAAAGCGAGGTCGAAAAGAGGGAAAAACTCCAACATTTATCCCCTCTATACGCTCTCATGCTCTGATGATAATAATAATAAAATAACTAGGACTATACATTATATGCATTATTAATACAATTATACAATAAGGCATCATTGCAAGCATCCTTTGCAGAAAATGTGATCGCAGAGTGCACTGCACCGATCTGGGTGAAAATATATATTCAAGATGGCGAATAAAGTGAGAGAAATGTCTTATTACATAACCATAGATTTCATTCTGTACTGAAAAGTATAGTTCATATAGTGTAATTAAAAATAGACCCAATATTTATGTGTGTTCTGTATTTTTATGCTAATTACAAACTAGCCCCGTTAGTTTAGCAAACATGCTAACTTCAAATTTAATTCAAGTTTCCTGTTTGGAGCTCCTGCTTATGTAGAGAGTTCTAGAAAACTCACTTATGAAGTTCCATGATGGTTAGGGCACTTTCCTAGAAGTCAGTGGGCAGATATGCTGCTCACTAGGTTTTTCCAACATAGCTACAGTCTTATGACTTAATTATGCAAAAACGCTGCCTGGATCCACTTAAGATTTCACCAGTGTCTGCATGTGTCAAGCAGATTGGTGTGTTGGCATTGTTGCCATTAAACCATAATTTACTGTCGACATGGTTTTAATTCTGAAACCCCTTGTGCTGTCTCTTAATTGAATACGAAAGAGACAGAAATAGAACCACTCTTCCTCTCTTCACATTCCAGAGGTACACCTGGACAGAGCTTGCCACATTAACATTCAACATGCGCTATTTTAACACAGCAGCATCCCGTTGCCCCTAGTGGCTAATCCATTAGCATTCTGCATAGCTCAGTCAATTATTTATGAGTTGCGCTGTGTGTATTAGCATTCTGATGCCCTCTACAGCAGAAATTAGTGTTTAAGAGTAAACAGCATTAATTAGCATTCTTGACAAAGTGAGTACGCGCAATGCATTATCCATTTCTAAAACACAACACAGCAGGATTTTTGGTTAGCTGAGACAGGTGTTACAAATTACAGATTCTGGAAAGCATAACAATGCAAAGTTCATGGGCTTGAATTCCAGGGAATGTACACTATGGATTCACGAGTTCACACTAACATATAATCTATAGAGTAAATTTAATTGCGTATTTGGCGTGCTGTCCGGGGGGAGGGCTTCGAGCTCGAACTACGGCCCGAACCCAGAGTACCCCCCGTATGTAAGTGTTTTAGGACTTAAAAAGGAAAAAAGAGCAAAATGTGGAGAAGGGGTGGTGGAGGGATGCTGAAAAACTGTCAATGCAATGGAGGTAAGGAGGCTGTGTATATATACACCTCCTTTGTTGATTAGCTGAGTACTTTCCACTTTTTGCATCAATTATCTAACATTGTTCCTCCCGAACCTCGTTTAGTAAAACAACATTTAGTGTTGTCAAAAGTGCGCACACATAAAGCCGCCTCTCTAGTTTGGTACACAGCTCCCGAGTACCAGATTAGTTAATATTTCCTGGGTATTGGATCCATGTAGTGCTGGGCGGTATGACAAAAAATTTATATCACAGTATTTGTCTAAATTACATCGGTTTCGCATATATGACGGTATTTTTTTCCCATATGCATGACCAGGTGTTAACCACATTTTCTGCTGATTGAGAGAGGAGATACTGCAGTAGATTGACTAGAACTATTTTACTGTCATCTTGAGTAAATATTGTAGAAAAAAAATCCACACTAGAGTTAATTCAGGTTCGCAAAGTCCCACAAAATGATGCCGTGGGGAGACAACAACCAATAAAACACAGACCTGCACGCTCATTACAGACACCTGAATATTACAACCATGGAGAGAAAAAAATGAGTTGAGGGCACCTTAAGCATTTTAAAAACCTAACCCTATATAACAACAAACTGTTCAAACGAGGGAGAAAAAGACGGAAGAACTAAGGTTTTTTTCAATATATTTAAGAATTCTATGAATGATACATGAAAGTTTAACACACAAAGAATAAAGCAATTACTTTTTGCCCATTCTTTGAATTGTCAGTCTATTTAATCATAAAACATTGCCTTCCGTGTAACAGAATAATCTGGCGTCGTGATGTATCAGTATCATACATTTCATTTGAAGAAGACATTATGAAATATTTGCGCATACACGCTGCTGGTTCATGTTTAAAGCACTAGAGCATATGAAATAGGACCATAAAAACTTAAACGTGCTCGCTCTGGTCTGTATATGTGCTAGCCTATATGATCCATGTGGAGAATGTTGTTTAGTCTTGTCTCGCACAGAAACCGCTCTCTCTTGCGCAACTCGTGTAGTTTGAATTCTCTGCTGTAATCAAGGGTTGAATGCGAAATCGTCCCCTATAACCTCTAATAAGGCATTATTTGAGGGGACAGCTATTTGTAGTGGTGTCCGAAACCGTAGTGGACGTTATTGAATCCACTCATTCCATCATACATTGCATCGCAATAACGAGTGTAGCCGATGTAGCCTACACACAACGGCTTTCCGAATTCACTCACTCGTTTTCATTCACTACTTCAAGTGAACTAATGTTATATGGATAACGTAGGGTATAGTGAATGAGGCTTTAGGGGGCGATTTCGGATTCACCCATAGGCTGTAATGCGAGTGTGCTCTCACAACAGTGCAACAGTGAAAAGGGACCCTTCAAATAATGTCACGCTGCGTCGCGTTCCGAACGTTAAGCGTCATATTGCGGTACAGTCAAAATTAATATCATAAGAGAAATAAATACCGGTATTCGGTATGAACCGGTATACCGCATGGCACTAGATCCATGTATAAGCTCTTAAAGTGACAGCAGCCAAATAAAACTGCTACTGTTTGGGTCATAAAAGGGTTAGTTCACCAAAAATGAACATTCTGTCACTAATTACTCACCTTAATGTTGTTCCAAGACCATAAGACCTTTGTTCATCCATGGAACACAAATAGAGATATTTTTGATCAAATCTGACCCCTCCATATACAGCAATTTAATTACCACTTTCAAGGTCCAGAAAGGTAGTAAAGTCATTGTTAAAATAGTCCATGTGACTACAGTGGTTCAACCTTAATTTTATGAAGAGACGAGAACACTTTTTGTGTGAAAAATACCAACAAAAATAAATACAGTGTAAATACAGTGCAGCGCTTCCGAGTTCTACGTCAGAAAGATTATAATCGAACGAACCACTGGCCAATGCTGGTCACGTGAATAACTTTTGTAACTTTGTAACAGGTTTATTCTCTATTTAATTTCTACAATGATGACTAACCAGTGTTAATTTACAATTAATTACTTTGTTCAATTTTGTATTATTTCTGTACTGGGATACTACTGTTAGACTGACCTAAAAAATTTAAAGCACTGTTTATTTCATTTGTATCTTTATTCTTTTGTATTTATTTGTGCTATTTTTTCAAAGGTTTACTTGTGCTGTGTATAAGCTACTGCACAAAATTACCCCATTGTAACCAAACACAAATACAATGAGTGAGCAAATATTTAGGTGAGATAATGGTAATTAATGTTAATGTGAATATAAGCCTAAATTAAAATCTATCTATTCATCATATAAAGCGATCATGTCTCTTCAGAAGACTTGAAATACTAGATTCATATGGAGTTACAATGTGTACAATACCCCATGGTATCGCAAATAGAATTGAATATCTTTTTCAAGATATCGTATCTAATTTCCAGTGTGAACTGGATAAAATATATACCTTGAATGCAAAGGTGCATAAATGCAAATGTTTCCTTGGAGTGCACTAATCTGATGCATTTATGGGTAGTGGATATGCAAGTCAGATTCACAGTCTTAACTTGTGCAAACAATGTTAATAATGCATGAAGGGTTCTGTGTAGAATTCTGCCGTTTTTAGGAGAAATTTGACATATCAATAAGAGCCGGTAACAGAGAGGAATACTAAAACATCAATGCATCAACAAATTCTGTGAGACTTGCACAAGAGATACACAGAAAACAACAGTGAGAGAAAGGAGTAATAGCGGAGGCTCTAATCACTGCCCACTGCTATTTAAATACATTTAAATCTGGACACTGCCAATAAAAAGACTCAGACTAATAAAAGTGTCATTTTGCAGAAAAAGACAAAAACAAAATAACAAAGATAACACTCCTGGGTAGAGACCCACTTTGGGGCACTACAATTTCAGCTATACCTTTTAATGTCATATGCCCCTCCTCCAAAGGATGCACTTCCAATTATATCCCACATGCAACACATTTAAGATGTATGTGACGCAAACTCGCGTCCATATTTCAACATGTGAGAGACATACTTTCATGCATAAATATACTCAGCATGCATGATTTGCATATGTATGAGTCTCCCGTTCCACATCCGCTTATTAAAAACAAGACAGTGAAGACAAAAACTCTAAACTATTGCACAACTATTGTTACCTTTCTCTACCGGTCAAAAATTTTGAATCATATGACTTTATAAAGTTTTCCAAAGAAGTCTCTTGATCTCACAAAGGCTGCTAATATATATGATCAAAATACAATAAACCTGTAATAGTGTGGCATATTATTACAATTTAAAAGAGCTGTTTTCTATTTTATTATATTATTATATTTAGTTACATTTATTCCTGTGATAGCAAAACTGAATTTTCTTCAGTGTCACGTGAAATATTTCTTATTATTATCAGTGTTGAGAGCTGCTATATAATTTTTTTGTGACATTATGAATGTCTTTACTGTCACTTTTGATCAATTTAATCGTTGTTGAATACATTTTAAACCTTACTTACCACAAACCTTTGAGTGTATCAAAAAGATTAAGCAGAAAAATGGTTTATAATGGTTTATTAATAATAATAAATGTTTCTTGAGCACAAAATCAACATAATAAGATTTCTGAAGGATCATGTGTCACTGAAGATAAGAGCAATTATGCTGAAAATTCAGCTTTGCCACCACAAGAATAAATGTAATTTTAAAATATATTAAAATACAAAAGTTTAAATTCTAATAATATTTAAGAAAGTACTTTTCTAAGAAAAGTATTATTCCTGCATTTTTGATCAAATTAATGCAGCCTTTATGAGCACAAGATACTTCTTTCAAAAACATTCATAAATCTTAATGATTCCAAACTTTGAGCAGTAGTGTATATAATACCTTTATCCAGCTTGGCGCTGATGGTCCAGTGATCATGAAGACTGACAGGATGAAAACATTTTACAAAATGTCATATGAGAGAAGAGTTTACCCAACAACTCTCGTTGTCTTTTCTAAGTCAGTTAGTACTGCCTCTAAACCACAGAAGAGGCGATCATCTATTCCAGAAATCCCAGATTCAGTCCAGAGCAGACACTCATTCATTGTACTGAACCAGAAACCAATATTCCTCCTTAAATCTGAAAAAGACGGAGTTCTACAATTTGTAAGGTCAACGCACTTTGTTCCAGATTCTTGCCTTGTCAAACCCAACGTACGCAAGCAAATCATGCATGGTGGATTCCCTCAGCAGGACACAACGTGGCCAGAGTCTGACCCATGTAGCGCTCTACCAGACACGTCATCCTTTAATCTGAGGCCACTGGGATTATTAGACACAAGATAGGCCTCTAATAAGTGTGACCAACCCCCCACCCCTTCCATGCCCCCAAACATATGCACATATACCTATACTCAGCTCACTCCAATCCTACTGAAGGGGAAGACAATCCAGCACATACACCATCCGCTGACTACATGTAACCACATTGTACTGCATGAGTTTGTGTGTTACTGTATGCCTTTATGCAGGAAAGATCTGTGATGATTTCCCTATTTGTCTTTGAGTATGTCCCGCACTGGCAATTAGAGACCAATTAACAATCCCCTCATGTGTTTTAATTATATCCATCTCGGATATAGATCTAACCTGGCCATCAGATCACTGATTATCACGTGATTCACAAGAGGCTGAAGAAGCATTATCTCCATCATAACCTGATCCTCATCCTCTGACCCAGTGTGTGAATCCATATCCTGTAGCTCAGCATCTAAAGAGCTGACCTAGTGTGTGTGTAATCATATTATTTTGATAATATAAATTTTAATGTTTGACATTTCTGATTTATTATTTTGTGTTTTCATATTATACGAACAGAACAAACAATAACAGTGCCTTTTGTGGAAATGGAAGTTTCGTGAACCTTAAAGAACACAAAACACAACTTGCCCAAGGCATGACTGAAAGCTAAGACTTGCTGTTCATTGAGAGTCAGATGTTAATTCAGTAAGTGTTCAGATAGTTGGTTTCGTAAATTATAACTCTTTGAAAAATTGAGTTCTTTGAGCTATTCTGTAAAAGACTGGCTCAACAGTAAGGTCCTATAATTTAAAAAATCAGAATTATTATATTAGGAATTTTATTGTATAACATGAAATGTCATGGAATTGAGCAAAATCTTATGAATAAATCAAAAAGACTGCTATTGAAATTCTGAAGTCTGCATGCTCTGTTTCTCTGCATGAAAGAGTGACGCAGTCTTGTCTACACATACTCAAGCACGCTTGACGCTCGAGGTGTTTTTTGCTGTCTCATTATATGAGGGCTTCATCACCAGAGGTGCTCTCAGATTTCATTAGTACTTCATATTAATTGATAAAAAGTAATGTCTCAAAGTCTCAAACAAAAACAAATAATAATAATAATAACAAAAAAATTAAAAGTGCCCTATTATGTTTTTTGGAATATTCCCTTTCATGCAGTGTGTAATATAATTGTTTGTGAATGTAATTGTTCTGCAAAGTTGTAAAGTCACATCACGATAAATAAAATCATTGTCTGCCAAAAGAAAGAATCGACTCTGAAACACCTATACAAGTCGTTTGTCTATCGAATCCTACTACGTAACAGTTTCTACGTCACTATAAAATACATAATGCCCACCTATATTGTACGTCGTCCCCCGGCGAACATGACCAGCCCTCAAACATCAGTACCCAGTTTATTTGGACCAGCTTACTCCTCAGAATCACAGTCTGTAAGTATGAATAATTATTGATGTATTTTCTACCGGGTGTCCAAAATACATAGTTTTGTGTTTTATATTGTGTACGTTTCTGGCTAACTCATGTTATTACTGTCTTACTGGAAACACTATTACCTAAAACCGTGTCTATAAATGCACATTGTCTGTCGTTCTTACAACTTTGAGAAAAGATAAAGTATGGAGCAAGATTTGTTTTACAAATGTTAATGTTACATCAGTCATTTAATTTAGAGCTTAGCTAACATGCACCATTATTGATACAGTTCCCGGATGTGCACCGCAATAAATTTAAAATATACACATGGGTTTGTTGATAGACATGCACTTGTTAATGCTACTATTGTTAATGTACAACTGCTGAGCTTTGGGAAGCCTCTGCACAGAGCTGAAGTTCATGCTAATGAATGTTTGTTTCCGATGTGCGCTGTAAGCGGAAGACCAATCACAACAGACTGGGCCATCTGACCAATCACAGCAGAGTAGCTCACAGAAAGGAGGGATTTAGAGGGACTGATTCATCCATCGAGTGAGAATCATTGAACAATGTGGTGATGTGCAATGTATATTATGAGAAAATGAAAGTGTTTTTTGACCTTTGATGCATGCAAACCTGTTGTAGGAGACATACAAAACAAAATAAGCCTTTAAAATAGCATAATAGGGGCACTTTAAGCTATTTCACAAACACTGTTTTAACTTAAACATTAAACCTTTTTTTGCACTGTTTTCCAAAAATGAAAGCAATTGTTTAAATTTACCATGATTACCATCATTTTTGATAATGCATTAAATCAATTAAATAATTAAAACAACAAATCCAGAGAACAACAACAAAAGAGAAAAAGAGAAATAAATTGATTAGACGTCTTTCTGATTATTAAGATTTAATTAAACCATTTAAACGAAATCCAGTAAAATAATAACACTTGATTTTATTAAAAAAGAAAGAAAAAAAAGTCAGATCTGTGAACAATGACTCCTGTAGGACAAACGCAGGAATTAAATTAAATGTAATACAGTTATGAAGCTTACACTTAATGCACTGTATACAATATGTTTAATATATAATATATACAATAATATACAATAATATTAATATATATTAGTGTATATTCCTATTTAAATCCGTAATAGTAAGAATTTTACATACATGCATAAAACAAACAAACAAGTTTTTAATTAATGTTTCATGCATGCAATAGTTTTATTATTTCTTTTGTATAAAGCCTATTGATCAACTCGTCTTCTATGTGTGCCTTAAACATGTTACCTAACCTGTTGACCAGCCGACACCCATAAGCAAACAGGGAGTGTTCCTCTCTTCACTTTCACAGCACGTCTTTATTTCTGCTTCCCAACCTTTCTCACAGTACTTATAGATCACAATTTTTCCAGTAAATTCCCTCTCCTGTGAGCTGGTCTCAGAGGGTTATTGTGTTGCTTTAGACTCCACTCACACACATCCATAACAAAAGCCCAACCGACCTGCCTATACCTCCACATTTTCCCGCTATGGGGTTACCATAGCAACCCCTGCACCATCCTTAAGTCATCAGCATTGCCACAGCCAAGGTATGGGGCAAAGGCGTTGAGCATGATCAAGTCAATGCGTGCGAGTGTGTGCGCGTGTACGCTGTTTAAAGTGAAAGAGACACGGACACAGAAACAGAGACCGTGAACACCTGTTATGCATGCAATGAGAAGGACAGAGACAGTGAAAGGATGAATGGAGATGGGTTATTCATGCAATCTCTAAATCCCTAAATACCTCCATACCCCCTCTACTGGTGTAACAAAGCTCAGATACTATCCTCCGAGTCCAGGCATATCACAAGTACTGGGAAAGCAAGAACACAACTCAGCTTCAATTGCCATTTAACTTTCATGCAATTTATTAATTAAACAGGATACTCAACAAGAAAAACTAAACACTTGAAAAACCTGAAACCTGAATTCTGACATCTGATAGTTTACACATGTCCTGTTTGCCTGTTTTCCCTTTGCTAGTTTGGTTTCTCTCCATGGTTTTTGATTGAGTTATGCATGCGTTTCTGGTTACGGTCCCTATCCCTGTGTATTTAAACCCTTGTTCAGTTTCTTTGTCCGGTATTGTCAATGTTAATGTGGTTGTGTGTTAAGTTATTCTCTGCGATCTTCCAAGTTTTCTGTTTGGGATTTATTAAAGACAGTTGGTTACAGTTTATTTAAGGTGTCATTATTACAGTGTAATTATATATTTAAGTACTGAGTATTATCAATTAACTACATGTACTTACTATAGGGTTAGGGTTTGTAATTTACTGTAATTACTACTGTATGGTAAGTACATGTAACATATGTAACAAGGACACTGTTAAATAAACTGTTAACCTGTTCTAGTTTCTCACTTTATCACATCCACACGTGACACCCTTAAGTTGTGTACACATCTCTTTTTGCATAATTTGTATAAAGTAAACGTAAGAATACATTTTATATGGTTAGTAATAGTTCAAACATGGACACTTACTCAAATTTGCTTACTTGATTATCCATACATACACCACATTTTAGAAAAAAAAGATGTTGGATGTTGAAATGTGAATATCCCACAATAAAACGTGATCCTGAAACTAAGGATTTAAATATCATCTTACCAAATTTTATTGGGAGATAACAGATCGACAACTGATATTTATATGCATTTTATGCAAGCAGTCTGCAGAATTTCATCTTGCTTTTTGGCCATATAAATATTTTTTTCCCCTCCTCAAGTATGAGCTCCATATTTTTACATCTTATATGTGCCATAAAACCCTGATGCATCAAATGATACCTAAAAAAAAAAAAGTGTTGTTTTTTTCTTTTGTTTAAAGGTTCAATAAACCTAAACCTTGTTATTTCATATGTCAGGCTTTACAGGGTTAAGGATCTCTGGAATTGAAAGAATCATGAAAACGGGGCATAACACACCAGAACGGAGCCAGATTGAATGCAGGTTTGCTAAAAACAGTGCCTTAACTGTTTTACACTGTATTAAGATTTCTAGATTTGATTCAGATTTGTTTGCTGTATTTCAGTTATACTGTCCATTTGCTTTTACATATTAAATAAATTCCCTCTCTGCTAAATAATGTTGTAAATTATACAGGGTATAGCATTTCACACTGATATG
This sequence comes from Gobiocypris rarus, assembly GCA_023029165.1. Taxonomy (NCBI): domain Eukaryota; kingdom Metazoa; phylum Chordata; class Actinopteri; order Cypriniformes; family Gobionidae; genus Gobiocypris; species Gobiocypris rarus. The sequence goes on from CM040914.1 coordinate 30,026,575, forward strand.
AAGTGGTAAATCATCTCAAGGGTCTTTCATCAGGCTACGCTGGTCGCGCTGTTTGTTTTTCATTCACAAAAAAGAAACGGCTCATAAGATAAAATTCTAGATTTGTCAGCGATAGAGTGCTGCTGCATAAAAGCAGTGTGGGAAACACAGGGAATCTTCTAATTCTAAAAATATTAATTAAAACATTTGCCAACAGGATCCGAGCTATGCACTCGAGTGAGTCATGTAGATGGGAAGCGCTGCACGAATAAGTTTCCCACACAGCCACTCAAAGCAGTCTGAGTAAAAGATCGAGCTAGGGATTTTAAGAATCAATATCAGGAGTGTTCAAATGAATACCACACTTACTCTGAAAATTGAGTTGTTGCAGAGGAAGAAGAAGAACAAGGTATTAAATTTTGTTAAGATTAGCAAGAAAAAGAAAATTAAGATTAGCAAGAAAAATAAAAAATAAAAATTGCTACACTTTATTTAAGTGGCCTTGTTACAGTGTAATAATACATTAAGTACTGAGTAATAATTAAAAAAAATTACTTCCTTTAAGATTAGGTTTGGTTTTGGTTTAGGATTAGTTGCATGTGAATAATTAAGCATCATTTACTTTTATTACTAAAGTTAGTACATGTAACGTGTAACAAGGACACTGTAAAATTATGTTACAGGTATTTACCATAGTAATAACAGAAAATGATGCATAATTACAGACAACTAACCCTAAACCAAACCCTAACCCAATAGTTAGTACATGTATTTAATTAATATTACTCAGTACTTAAATACATAATTACACTGTAACAATGACAAAATAAAGTGTAACCGATTAATGTGACAAGGTACATAGAAAAGAGAAAGTGTCAATTTTGATTTCATGTTGATTTAAACCACAATTAAATCCATATACAAAAATGCGTAAGTATCATCAAATAAACTGTTGTAATGACCATAATGCATAAGCTAAAACAATTACCGACCATCCCACATATCTGAACAGTTATATCATGTTAGCAATATGAAATAACATTTTCTTACTCTGTACATTTCTTACACACTCATCTGCTGTTCTAATCATGATAACTACATTCAACATGTGTTCTATGACAGGATTCCTGTGCATCAGATGACACAGGGTGACAGAACTGAAGTCCTGTTCACAGTGTGGCATCTGATCTGCTCAGCTCAGGTTACACACACACACACACACACACACAGACACACACACACACACACACACACACAAGTCGGGTGGCTTGGCCCACTTCCATTGACTGTAGCGCTGTCTCCGTACTGCATCTCTCGATGCAGTTTCAATGAAGAAAAGCAATGCCAAAAATGCACTTGAGCAAAAACATGTAATGGAAAACTCCCTCTCTACTCAGAAACACCTCATTTAAATAGCAATAGCTTTAATTATTTATGAAATAATGACAGTATTTTATCTTTTAATTATATGTGTTATGTCTAATTCTTCAAAAAGTAAAGAAAAAGTTGGTCAGAATTTGTTCAAATTGTTCCAAATAACAAACTAAATGTTTCAAAATTTCAATTTAATATTGAAAAATTATGACAATTTAATGCACACATAAACACATCTTTTGAATTTGATTATGTTAATCTTATTTAAAGAACCTGAAAATGTTGAGACCTATAATAAATCATTTTCATAACAATTATAAACAGCTTCACAAAACTACAAAGACTACCCACATATTTCTTTATTATTAACCTTTAATAATCATTGTAGTTGTATGGATTAATTTATAATTAACAACTTAAACATTTTAATGTTTTGTTCCCTTAAATTTTAAATGTTATTTTATCAAATAGTTTTATTTATAAGCATATTATGGATTAATTTATAATTAACAACTTAAACATTTTAATGTTTTGTTCCCTTAAATTTTAAATGTTATTTTATCAAATAGTTTTATTTATTAAATTTAATTAAACATTGACTGATTCTGTCTAATGTTGCTGACACTGACTCTTAAAGCTGTTGTTAAAATCATGGGTTTACCATTTCTAAAAACATGACAAATCTCCAAATCAGTCTTGAGGAATTTTTAATCTAGTCTAGTTTGTTTTAAGACACCACAATTAAACACACAAACACCCTTTAGTGCAGCAAATGCCACATTTTCAAATGTATTTGTGCATTTGAACATAAAGACATAACAATTTGGTAACACTTTACAATAAGGTTTCATTTGGAAAATGTTGTTAACATAAACGATAAACAAAACTATATTTATTAACCTTAGATAATGTTAATTTTTAACATTTATTAATATATGAAAATCAAAAATTTATATTTGTTAACATTAATGCACTGTGAACTAACAAGAACAATTATATTTTTATAAACTAACATGAACATTAGATTAAACATGGTTATTAGATGCTGTATGGTTAGTTCCATTAACTAATGTTAACAAATGATACCTTATTGTAAAGTGTTACCAATCATTTAAACAACAAATGTATAACTTATAAATCAACAATTTATAGAACCTCAGATAACAAGCACTGTTTTTGCTGAGTTCAGGTTGATTCATAATCACTAAAAATGTATAATATATAATTTACTGTTCGAAACCATAATAATATTGATCACATTTGCTTTCTGATACCTGATGTATTAAGCATATTTGGAATATTTAAATCATTATTTCAGATCAGTTATTTCCTTCATGAACTTACATTGTATGTTTGAACATTTGAGAAACTGAAATTGTTTGTAATGAAACAAATTTAAAAACAGAATATTGATATAGTTTATTTATATAGTTTAAAATTGTATGTATTTTTTGTAATTATCGTAATAAAATAATTATCATTTTAATATTATCATCAAAAACTGAGTGGCCCATCTGTGATTAAACGAATATTGACAAATATAAATGTTGGAGTTTTGATTTAAACTTGAATATTGATTTTATTCTCAAAACATTGAGTTACATACTATTAAAACAATTATAATAAATCACAATCCCTTGCCACAAACCACAGTGAAAGATTCCAATAGGTGCCATATTATACATATATAATATGTTTAATATATGGTGAATTTGCTTAAAAACTAAAAAGTACAACAACCATGTACAACAATGTAACCTATAAAAATTACTCAATACACAAGTGCTTTGCTACATTACATAGGACTCTAATTATGTTATTTGCCCCACTTCTCACCTCAGAGGGTGGTTTTCTCTCTTTGTGTGAAGACAACAGGGAATCTCTATTAATACAGTCTAATACTAACCATGTTGTTCTTGGTGGCCCAGTATTAGCAAAAAAAAAAAAAACTATCTTATGGAAATGACTAATTAAATCTAATAATTCCCCCTCATACTGATGGAATGCATTAATCTAGCATGGCAAGTTACTGTACACATAAGTACTTGGCAAGTTACTGTACACATAAGTACTTACAAAAACATTTTGATTAGCCTGTTTATTTGGGCTTTGCACTGAAAAAAAAAAACAGGTTTCAGCTGATCATAGTGATTAATTTTGTATGGGTTTTTAAGATTTTGAAATGTGTCATTTGGTTCCCATCGATCATGAATATGTAGTAATTATGTTTTCCCATAGGCCTACTACTTTTTCTTTTCTTTTAAAAAGTGTAGAAAAGGCATCAGCAAACATGTATGCTAAAAACTACTGCAGGGTGGCAGCATACGAGGAATGTAAAGCTGGTCACGTGGTTGTGCTCTATGTAGCTAAGTGACCTTTGCTATTCAAGCATGTCTGCATGTTTTTTAACAAATTATTTACATTAATCATAAACCAAATCTCTTTTAAACCACAATTAAAAATTTCACTGTGATAATATTTTTAAAAGGCTGACTATGTAGTGAATAAAGTAAGTATACAGGCAGGCCTACCAAGCAGCTCAAGTCTATATATTTGTATTTTTTCCACACCTTTTGAGATAAAAACAGTTAAACATGGCAGTGCCATTATAAATAAACATAAATAATGCACCGAATACAGATTATAATATGAATGATTAATAATATCACTACTACTATCCTTTAAAAACCTAGTATTGTGATGCAACATTTAAAGCCAGCAGACATTCTCCTCTATATCTGCTGTGACTCCAACAAGACTAAAGTTACAATAACAAATACGTAAAAACAAATTAAACAGAGATATAGGCAACTAAACTAACCAAATGTATGCTATACGAACTCCAAGATACGCAATCCACACAACTTCAGACATCATTCCCTAAGAGCCATTGGCGTGTAGGCCTATGTGTGTATGAGTGCTGGCACAATGGACAAAAGCGACCTAAACAGGAAGTTTGACTTTGTGGCATTTTAACAACCTTTGTCAAGGCCCGAGCTATTTTAACACATAGCTTTTGTCTGTAAATGTCATTTATTTATATACTAATTCGTACATGCTGATTAGTATTTTTCTCTAAAAAAAAAGGAAAAAAAGAGTGTTTTCACATTGTTTGATCAACTGAGGAAAACAGCGACCAAAAACAACATTTCCAGTTACATAATAACAACTTTGCATATAAACAAGTGCGACTAGGCCCATAAGACCATTCAAACAACAGTGGGACCGACAATCCGGCAATTACCCCGTCAAATATGACAGAAGAAAAAATTACCTTAGGTTTTGGGAAATCTTGAACGCCTTCCTGTGCTATTCCCTGTGAAAACATGGGAACAGACAACTTAGCCGTGAAAAGGCATAGTTCCCAACGTCGAAATGTCAGCGTGGTTTATAATATTCCATACACGTCACACAATAAACAAATAGGCCTATATAAGAACATGTTCTGTTCACCAAATTAAGAAAATAAAGGTTACAAAGATGACCATCTACTCTGTAGCCTATTATTTTGGGAAACCAGGCGCAAAATAATGGTGCCAACCTAAACAAAAACTGTTCCCTCCCACTTAAAACTAGCTCATCTGGACGTCTTTACATTAAACAAGACCTTAAACGTCGGTTACTTAAGGACTTTTGTGACTTAGCCTACTATATCGGCAGCCTGTTGATATGCGAAATTCAAATGAATTCACATTTACAAGCGAGTTTGACTGAAAGGATCCAAGCAATTACACACCCCTCACCCTGAACTATATTATCATCTCTTTTCTTCAACCCCATTGACCCTAATCACAATCCACCTCGTAGAAACATACTCAGATGTTGCACCAACTTGGCAAATGCATAAACATACCGTTTCGTCCCGTGAAGTCTTTCAAATAAATTCGCCAAGATATTACAGAAAATTATTTCTGCTGGAAATCCGTGAAATGCACCACCCGGCGGAAATATCAAAACTGCACCCCATCATAAAAAATAAACCCATTCCTGATGGATGCGTAACTGAGAAGCACGGAAAGAACTTGTTCTCTTAAATATTCACGTGGTTAATAAGATTTTCGCGTCGTTTCGCGGTAGTGAGAGGAGTGGCTGTCTTCCCGATGGTACATGGAATCTGTCCAATCAGAACTATTGTCCTTCTTGACCATGGTTTACTTCATAGCCCCTCCCCTATTTTACTACAGATGAAACTAAAACTCTTAGCTAGTGCAATGGAATAAACCAGAAGTGCATGCTTTTGTTTGACTTAAGCTCCTTTCAATAGCCCTCTCTGCACTGTAAATATTGCCAGAATTGGTCAAGATTTAATAATCATTTCATACAATTACAAGGTTACAATTTCATTTTAAGTCATTGTGATTTATTTATTCCAGCTGATAATGGTGTAAGCTCTTATCTGTTCATAAGACTCGCAGTCTACACTTTTGTTCAATTCTATAGTATTGTTTAAAACAAAACAATATAAAAATGTAATTTTTTTTTTTTTACAAAAGATAAATACAAAATTAGAGTAATTGGAACATTCGTTAACCATTTACCTGTAAATATACACGATTAATGTATAAATTAACCAATGTAATTAATCACTGTGTTAGTTAACCACAATTATTGAATATTACAGTCATTTTTTGATCCTGTGCACTAAACAGTATACATATATAATGTAATTGTAATTATAAAAGCTATTTTAAACATCACTGTAAATGTATATAAACTAGAAGTAATATACTGTAAATTTTATAGTGTTTCAATTGCTGCTAAATCCATTTGTGGTCAGGGAAAGGAACAAAAGCATAGCCAAACTTCAACACAAGTGGCAGTTTTCTCTCACCAACATGCACTTCAGGTTTTCCACCTTTGGGACACGTAGGGCCAACGTCTCTGTAACAAAATTTGAGAAAAATATAAAAATAAAATGAGTATTTAAAGAATAAACTGCAATTTGTCTAAGTACATTTTAAAATGGATGGTGACCTTTGGAAAATAACTGTTATACCCCAATATCAAATCAGCTTGAAGAATTGAAGAAATCTGGCAACAAATGTCATTCCAGAGGGCACCAGCTACACCTCAAACTCAAAATTACACCATGTCTCTTTATTTCAGGTCCAAATGTTAATGTCAGATGATGGAGAACGCATTCAAAATGTTAATCACATAATTTATTTTCAATAATCTATTGAAGAAAGAAAGAAATCATTGTCATTATAAATATCTCATTAAGTGATCAACAACAACAACAACAACATTAATGTATACACTGTAGGCCTACCATTTAAAAGTTTGGAATCACTCAAAGAAATGTATGGTTCCATTTATCAATGTATAATTGATTAATCCAAAATACAATCAAATACAGTAACATTGTGAATTATGTAATATTGCACAATATCATGTAATGTTTCAATGGGGAAAAATAAACCCTTGTACAGCAGAGCCCTAATCTTGAGATTAAAAAAGTATTTATGACATTAGCCTATTCAAATCTCAGTTTACTATTCATACATGCCTTTTTCATCATTATATCTATAATGTCTTACAAAATTTTTGGACGTTGCAGCATAATCCAGCAAAACGTTTTTACAATCATCCCATAAACAAGTTTGAAGTAAAATTGCATAAATTGTACCCTTGACACCTATTGCCACCTGGTGGTGTTTTTTGTCCCTCTTCTTCTCGTACGTCATTCAAAATCAAAATAATAATTACAAATGATTTATATAAAAAGTTGTTAAGTGAACAGTTAAACTGAAAAAATCTAATAAATTAATGAATACTAAATAAATACTAGATAAATATTCCTCAAGTTTCTGTAGAAATTAAACTGTGGAAACAAAAATGAACAAGAAAGAAACCTGTTAAGGACATAGACTCATAGTGGGCGTATGAGACTTAAAGGATTAGTCCACTTTTAAATAGACTTTTGCTGATAATTTACTCACCCCAATGTCATCCAATATGTCCATGTCTTTCTTTCTTCAGTCGAAAAGAAATTAAGGTTTTTGATGAAAACATTCCAGGATTTTTCTCCATATAGACTCAATGGACCCCAAACGGTTCGAAGTCCAAATGACAGTTTCAGTGCAGCTTCAAAGGGCTTTAAACGACGATGAATAACGATCTTATCTAGCGAAAAGATCTGTCATTTGTTTTTTTTAAGTTTAAGTTTTATAAGCACAAATGTTCGCCTTGCTCCGTTCTGTTAACGTGACACCACGTAATACGCAATTACGTTGAAAAGGTACACGCTTTTCATAGGCAGAAGTACCGAGTCAGTGTTTACAAATGTGCGGAAGGAGGATTCAAAATCGTCCGACATCGTTGTTTTACCTTTTAACTCCATTTTTTGTAAACGGCGTTTGACTTAGTGTGCGTCTCAATCAGCTCCCTAGTTCAGTAGTCAGGGCACTGATCAGGACATAAGTCAATGGGCCGACTCCCTGATTAGTCCCCTGACTACTGAACTAGGGAGCTGATTGAGACGCACAACATAGTATGTGCGCGTTCGGTACTTCCGCCTATGACAAGCGTGACCTTTTCAACGTAATTGCGTATTACGTGACGTCACGTACACATATCACAGAACGGAGCAAGGCGAACATTTGTGCTTATAAAATTTAAACTTTTGATTTAAGAAAAAAAAAAGATCGATCGTTTCGTTAGATAAGACCCTTATTCATAATCTGGTATCGTTTAAAGCCCTTTGAAGCTGCACTGAAACTGTCATTTGGACTTTGAACCGTTTGGGGTCCATTGAGTCTATTGGAGAAAAATCCTGGAATGTTTTAATCAAAAACCTTAATTTATTTTCGACTGAAGAAAGAAAGACATGGACATATTGTATGACATTGGGGTGAGTAAATTATCAGCAAAAGTTTATTTAAAAGTGAACTAATCCTTTAAGCCTTTAAATAAAAGACATGATCATACTTTATGTCACAGTAGTAAATAACACACTCTAAGAGGAATACTCAAAGCCACATTTATAATTAGAGATCTGCGTTATCAAACGATTGCGTTTTCTCAAATATTTATACATACATGTGTGCTTTTATTTTGGATGCGATTGCATCGTTTGACAGCCCTAAAAGCAATCAGCAAGTAGAACAAGGAACTTAAAATACAAATTAATGCTAATTCTCTAACAAGTTAATTTTCTATACAAATTTTTGTATATACATTTTTGATTGAATTAAGATGAGATTATATCAATATGATCTTGCAATTTATATGTAATAGAAACTAAATTTAATTTTCCTTTTGAGTGGAAATCAATGGCACATCATGGCTTGACACTATGCAAGCTGGTGTCTGAAGCACGTGTTTACACACGCCAACCAAGGATTGGCTGAACGCAATGACATAGTGATAAAGCATAGAGCATTACAAAAAAAGATACCACAACAGCATGCCGCCAACTTCTTTATCTTCAGAAGCGGTGTGTGCTTGCTGTTCCTGTGTGTATGTGGGTAGAACTAAGATCCAACAGTTAGTATCCAACAGGCAAGAAAAAAAGTTTAGGAGATGTGTGACACCGTGCCCAAGATATATAATGGGTGACGACACTCATGATGTGTGCTATTTATATAGGTGAGGACTGAGGAGCATGCAAGGTCAGCCCTTGCTTGAGGGGGCTGATTGTGCTCATTGTAAGAAATTAAGGAAACTTTCACACTGGGCAATGAAGGTTGGGGATTTCTAATTAAATGTATAATCAAAATCATTAATCAATATTTATCCTCCTATATTATTGATTTTTAATGAATCATATAATTCTTCATATATGTTTTTTAAAGTTTGTATTTGGTCTCTGAGCCTGAGGAGTGGTTGAGGGTCTGGCCTAGGACAACATGACATCATGACTTTGCGTAAACATACACGCCACTTTCTAAAGCCAAAAATGGCGTGTTTTCTGTACGCATTTTGAGCTATCCGCGTGTATGTCTACGCCGTGTGATTCCGCGTGCATGTGTACGCCGAAACGAACCATCATCTCCGCGTGTATGTGTACGCCTTGTGATTCCGCGTGTTTGTGTACGACGAAACGAACCATCATCTCCGCGAGTATGTTTACGTCTTGTGATTCCGCGTGTTTGTGTACGACGAAACGAACCATCATCTCCGCGTGTATGTGTACGCCGTGTGATTCCGCATGTTTGTGTACGACGAATCGAACCATCATCTCCGCGTGTATGTGTACGCCGTGTGATTTTGCGTGTATGTCTATGCCGAAACGAACCATTATGTGTGTGTGTGTGTCCACAATGTAAATGGATTTATAAACATACAAAATTATGTTTGTTTTTTTAAATTGTGATGAGTAGGTTTAGGGGGTGTGTGTGTGTGTGTGTGTGTGTGTGTGTGTGTGTGTGTGTGTGTGTGTGTGTGTGTGTGTGTGAGTGAGTGTGATGGGTAGGTTTAGGGGTAGGGGCAGTGTAGGGGATAGAATGAAACGGTGTTGATTAACACGCTAAAAAGCGATTATGCGTCTTGATATCGATGTGGCGTGTCATACATACGCCATTTCATGAGATCAGTCTGCCTAGGGATGTGTGATGTGTCGCTAAACACTTGCTAGCAGGACATGTTGTTGTGTGTTTGGATTTTGGAGGTATCACACACCCCTAACATGCCAGGAGTGCAGTAACAGTGCTTACTCACTTTCTTCATTTTATATTTTCTTTTACCGAAACACTAAAGAATCATGGTGAATACTGTCTGTACCTCTTACTGAGTAAAAGTTCATGTTATCAGTATGTTTTGGGAAACATGCTGGTCAGAACTGGAGCTCAGTCAACTCCAACCTTGGCTCCTGCTCCAGCTCTGGAAGGTCACTACGTGTATAATTCCAGGGTGAAAACATCAACAAGTGATCTATGGATGTGAATCTGGTTTATGGAAATTTACTATGAATATCTATTTTCTCTTAGCAAATCAGAATTTGCAGAAATGACATGGCTAGACCTTGAAAACAGAATAACTGTTGAGAAATTGTATGCACGAAATCTGGTAGAGAGGGGGGCCTACGAACTGCTTGTGAGACTTAAAGCTGGCTTCGGCTGATGAAATGACAAAACTATTCTTAAGTAAATTTTACTTTAATTAATTGCACTCCTGACTCTTGGTCTTCATTCTTCACAACTGGTCTTGGGTCATAAACCGTTATCCCCTAACAGCACGTTTTCTGCAGTCTGAGTTTGAGCGTAATTGTTCCCGGTGCCCTTCCCACAGCGTTGGTCTGGTTTCACATTCAACTTGATTCTATCGAACCCTGGTGCACTTGTGTTCATCTTAAGTCATCCCAAAGTGCACGCTGCATGATAGAAAACAGAACGCAGTCAGTATATTGTTTTTTTATTAATTTGCAGAGCAAACAACACTTGGGTTTACTTTGTGCATCGCAGGAAGGCGGCTTTCTGCTCCTTACAAACAGAATCTTTAGAGGAGACAGTGGATTGCCATTCATTTACTTCCCTGACTGCACTTGCTATGCGTGATTACACTGGAGGCTTACCCTCGCTCTTATCCAATTTAAATAATCAACACTATCATCCCTTACATGTGTTTTATTTTAATACATTGTCATCGGCTAAAATGCATATGCAGCACTGCGCACTCGAGTCCGTGTTGATTTCACATTCATCTGAGGTAGTCTCGGGTTTGGTACCCCGGTGCACACCCGGGTTCGCAAGACAGTTTTGACATTAGAAATTTTTAATGTGAACCGTGCCCCATTGTGAAGAAAACTGCCAGTGTGAAAGCACCTTCAGCTCCGATCCTTCTTGGCTCTCTTCAATGAGAGCCAAGCACCTGCACCCTGTGGTTCGGGTCCAATTATTCCTCTGTCAGACTTTTTGGCAGCGTGATAGCTACTGTCGAACATCTCTCAGTGGGTACTGAATACCATAAGAAAAGGTTAAAGTATTTAGTTTGCCTTTCATCCACCTTGATTCAATAGCATACGTGGTACCTCAGAAGTCAGAAAATGGTTTCTTCAACCAAGAACAGTCTCTCTTGGCAAAAGGGTCATAGAGAGTATAGGCCTATTCCTCAGAGAGGGACTCAGGGTTCTACAGTTGATGCCCAAATTCTATTCAGAGAGTGATTGTAGATCTAAGGGGCCTGAACCATACTCTTCGGACATACAGGTTCGAGATGCTTACCCTAAAATGTATAGTGTCACAAAACAGTCCTCAGACTAGATCTAAAGGACACCTATTTTCACATCGAGATTCTGCCAGAACACAGTAACGTTTGCTTTCAGGATGAAGCATACCAGTATCGATACCCTTTGGCCTAGCTCTATCCCCACACAAATTCACCAAATGCATAGATGCTGCTCTGCAGATTTGCGCTATACAACATTAGGAAGATTAGACCCTTCCTATCAGAGCAGGCCACTCAACTCCTGGTCCAAGCTCTTGTACTCTCCAGACTGGACTACTGTAATTCTCTTCTAGCGGGCCTTCCAGCATCCACTGTTAAACCCTTGCAGCTGATCCAGAATGCAGCGGCAAGAGTGGTCTTCAACGAGCCGAAGAGAGCACACGTCACGCCTCTCTTCATCAGTCTTCACTGGCTGCCGATAGCCGCGCAAATCAAATTCAAGGCTCTGGTGCTCGCCTACAAAGCAACCGCAGGCTCTGCACCAGTATACCTAAACTCGCTTGCTCAGACTTACACACCCTCCAGAAGCTTGCGTTCTGCAAGTGAACGACGCCTAGTGGTGCCATCTCAAAGAGGCATGAAATCCCTCACTAGGACCTTTTCTTGGACCGTTCCCACCTGGTGGAATGACCTGCCTGTCTCAGTTCGAGCAGCCGAGTCTGTAGCCATTTTCAAAAAACATTTCAAGACACTTCTTTTCCAGTACACATTTATCAATAAATAATAGCACTTATCACTCTATTCATTTCTGTTTGTTATTTAATAAAAATAAAAAAAAACACACCTATTATGTAATCGGCATGAACCAATTGGACCAGCAAGCTGTTTCAAAGTCCCACAAACTCCAAACAAAGTTAATTCTAGCGTGATTTTGTTTGAAATTTCATCACATTATTTTGTTTCGATTTCTCTTGAAGAATATCGGGGCCTTTGAGGCGCATTTCTTGCACTAAACAGTAATACTCAAGCTTGCCCACATTGACATGCAGTATTTATTTTAGCATTTCCAGTAAAGGAATGCAAAAGCAAGAACCTTTATCATCCAATAATGATGGAACAAATAAATTAATGCAAACAATAAACAGTGCCAGACAACATTAATAAATATATTAAATTAATAATTGATTACTTATCAATAACCATGCATTTTAAAGTTTTTAAATGCATCAAGTGTTTCTGATAAAGGTAAACAAAAAGTATTAAAGGGTTCACCCAAAAAATTAAATTCTGTCATTAATTACTAGTTTATTAACGAGTATTAATAACGAGAAGAAATTGTTGAATAAAGTCATTCTTTTTGTTTGTTTTTTACACACAAAAATTATTCTTGTCACTTCCTAAAATTAAGCCTGAACTACTGTACATGGGCTATTTTAATGATTCAATTCAATTCAAATATATTTGTATAGCGCTTTTCACAATACACATTGTTTCAAAGCAGCTTTACAGAAAGTGCATTTCATAAATGTACATTGAAAAATGTTAGAAAAAGTGAATCAATCATGTATTATTTTAGGCCATAACAGCGCTGGCGTTGAGTTGTCTCTTCACAGGCGTCGAGTCGTCTCATCACAGGTGTTGGGGCATCTGAAGTCTCCATGAGAGGCTGGATACAAACTGGAGCTGAGCTGACCTATTTTACCTCGGGACTAGTGTCCCGAGATAATAACAGAAAAGCAGATGGGAAATAATTAGCACAGCTGCTGTTCAGAATATTAATGCTTTTGATCCGATTTAACTGTAGTTTAAAAGGTAATTATATTGTGAATGCTTGGCTAAAGAGATGCGTCTTTAATCTAGTTTTAAACTGGGATAGCGAGTCTGAACCTCGAACAATATCAGGAAGACTATTCCAGAGTTTAGGAGCTAAATGTGAAAATGCCCTCCCTCCTTTAGTGGACTTAGATATCCTAGGAACGACCAGAAGCCTCGAGTTTAGTGATCTTAAAGAGCGCGATGGATTGTAGGGCGATAGAAGATCCGCTAAATACACTGGAGCTAAACCATTTAGGACTTTATAGGTCAGTAGCAATACTTTGTAATTGATACGGAACTTAATAGGTAACCAGTGTAGAGATGATAAAATTGGTGTTATATGATAATATTTTCTTGACCTAGTAAGAACTCTAGCAGCTGCGTTTTGGACTAACTGTAGCTTGTTTATTGAGGATGCAGGACAACCAGCTAATAAAGCATTACAGTAATCTAGTCTCGAGGTCATGAATGCATGAACTAACTTTTCTGCATCAGAAATAGATAGCATGTTACGTAGCTTAGCAATGTTTCTAAGGTGGAAAAATGCTGTTCTTGTAACATGAAATATGATTTTCGAAAGACAAGTTGCGGTCACCGGGGTCCGAAACACCCAGGTATTTTACTGTAGTGGATAAAGTGACAGGACGTCCTTCCAAGTTAAAGTTGTATTGTGAGAGGTTTTGTGGGCAGTTTTTTGGACCAATAAGTAATACCTCTGTTTTATCTGAATTTAATAGCAGAAAATTACACGTCATCCAGTATTTAATATCTTCAACACACGCTGTCAGTTTAGATAATTTAGCGTTTTCATCTGGTCGTGATGAAATATATAATTGAGTGTCATCAGCATAACAGTGGAAATTAATTCCATGTTTTCTTATAATATTACCAAGTGGCAGCATATATATTGAGAATAGCAGAGGGCCTAACACAGATCCTTGCGGCACCCCATAGTCTACTGACGTTATCTTTGATTTTTCCCCATTTAGACAGACAAAATGGTAGCGGTCTGATAAGTACAATCTAAACCAGTTTAATGCCTTTCCCTGATCACCAGTGTAATTTTGAAGTCGATCTAAGAGTATTTTATGATCTATAGTATCGAACGCAGCACTAAGATCGAGTAGAACTAGTATTGAGATACAGCCTTGGTCAGAAGCTAGAAGTAAATCATTTGTGATTTTAACGAGCGCAGTTTCTGTGCTATGATGTGGCCTGAATCCGGATTGAAATTTTTCATAGATATCATTTTCTTGCAAGAAAGAGCACAATTGAGCGGACACAACTTTTTCTAGTATTTTAGACATAAATGGAAGATTTGAAATGGGTCTGTAATTTGCTAGGTTATTATGATCTAATTGTGGCTTCTTAATGAGAGGTTTTATGACTGCCAACTTGAATATTCTTGGAACATGACCTAAAGATAAAGACAAGTTAATAATATTGAGAAGAGGCTCTTCCACTACAGGTAACAGCTCTTTCAGTAGTTTAGTGGGTATTGGATCTAATAAACATGTTGTTGGTTTAGATGCAATGATAAGTTTATTTAGCTCTTCCTGTCCTATAGTTGTAAAGCGGTGTAGTAGTTCTTGAGGGGCGATAATTGAGGTTGAATCATAAGACATCATTAAAGGTTGTACATTTACAATTCTGTTTCTGATGCTTTCTATTTTCTCAGTGAAGAAATTCATAAAATCATTACTACTAAACTGTAACGGATTATTTTGCTCAAGCGATGCTTGTTTATTTGTTAATCTAGCCACGGTGTTAAATAAAAACCTTGGATTATTTTGGTTATTTTCTATTAGTTTGCGGAGATGCTCAGCCCTGGCTGATTTTAGGGCCTTTTATAACGTGACATACTATCTTTCCACGCAATTCTAAAGACCTCTAAATTAGTTTGTTTCCATTTACGCTCTAAGTTATGAGTTTCTCTCTTGATAACGTGTAGGACTGTTGTACCATGGTGCTTTAGTTTTCTCTCTAACCTTTTTTAATCTAATTGGTGCAACATTTTCTAATGTACTAGAGAAAATGGTGCTCATACTGCTAGTCATTTCCTCTAGTTCATCTGTTTGTTTGGGTTCACTGAGCAGCTGAGACGGATCAGGTAAGCTATTTGAGAATCTATATATAGTGGTTGGAAGGATTGTTCTGCCTGGTCGATAACGTGGCGCAACATGACAGATTTCAGCAGTACGCAGTATGCAAGTTACCATGTAATGGTCAGTGACATCACTTTGTTGTATAATATCTATATCGGTTGGGTTGGTTCCAGCCTCTCATGGAGACTTCAGATGCCCCAACACCTGTGAAGAGACGACTCAACACCAGCGCTGTTATGGCCTAAATTAATACATGATTGATTAACTTTTTCTAACATTTTTCAATGTACATTTATGAAATGCACTTTCTGTAAAGCTGCTTTGAAACAATGTGTATTGTGAAAAGCGCTATACAAGTATATTTGAATTGAATTGAATTGATATAATTAAATCTAGTGTGTGATTAAGACGATGAGTGGGACCAGTGACGTTTTGCTTGACCCCAAAGGAGTTTAATAGATCTGTAAACGCAGCCCCTAACGCATCATTTGTGTTATCTACGTGTATGTTAAAATCTCCAACAATTAATGCTTTATCGACATTGACCAATAGATCTGATAGAAAGTCTGCAAACTCTTTTAGGAAATCAGCATAGGGCCCTGGAGGTCTATATACAGTAGCCAAGGCTAGAGATAATACGGTTTTCTTTCTTACATCTAAGAGCATAACATTTAACACTAGTACTTCAAACGAATTAAACCTGTGACCTGTTTTCTGAGTAACATTTAGAATATCTCTATAGATTATTGCAACACCGCCGCCACGACCAATCAGACGGGGCTCATGCTTATAACAGTATCCTGGTGGAGTAGACTCATTTAGACCGAAATAATCATTTGGCTTAAGCCAGGTTTCAGTAAGGCAAAGTACATCGAAACTTATCTGTGACCATTTCATTTACAATAACCGCCTTAGGTGTGAGCGATCTAATGTTTAGAAGACCTAGTTTTAGAAATTGTTTTTGTTCACTAATATTGAGATTTTCTGGTTTAATCACAATTAGATTTTTCCTAGATCGTACAGTAGATTTAAAGTTTGACCTCACTTAACGAGGAATAGACTCAGTTTATGTATAATGTTCTACATTGGTACTTATGTCAATTAAGTTAGGACTGCAAAGACTGTGATTTGGACTTTGACTTACTAGTCATATGGTGGTGTGTAACGCCCTGGAGATGTTGTCCGACAGAAGAGCCGCTCCGATTCTGCTGGGGTGAAGGCCATCAGGACGGAAGAGCCTAGGTCGCTCCCAAAACAGATTCCAATTATTTACAAAGAGCAGCTTCTGTTCGTTACACCATGTCATTAACCATTCATTTAGAGCAAGTAATCTACTAAACCTTTCATGTCCTAGTCAGTACGTGGGAAGGGGTCCAGACACGATGATCTTTGCTTCAGGCGATGTTCTGCGCACCGTCTCGACCAGACTCCTGTAGTCCTTCTTCAGAATCTCTGTCTGCCGCAGCCTGATGTCGCTCGCTCTCGCAGCACGACAGCTCCGGCGCGCTAGTCACCGCTTCAGGATCTCGGGAACCTGCGCAGCGACATCGAGAACACGAGCACCAGGAAAGCAGTGAGTGCGCACCTTACCTTTACCTAAAGTAGCGCGGACATACCGGACAATGGAAGTACCGATGACCACAGCGTCGCGTTCCGCCTCGCGAAGAGGGGAGAAGCGGTTCAGTGGAGATCTCAAGACCGGGAGGCGGAGAGGTCCTTGCTCTGGTCCTGGCTCGCGTCTTCCGCTGTGGAAACACCAAGGGTCCATGGTGCTGTGTCGGTGCCGGAGTGAACGAGACCAGGGATGATCGCGTCCTGGGTGCTTGGGTCTTGTGCAGAGAAACACACGGAGTAGACGAGGTCGGAGTCAAAAGGTTACTAACCACTGACTTGTGAGCATCGGCGCGTGATGTTTCCAGTGCTGAACGTCGCTCTCTCATCACGGCTCGTCTGTCTTGTAGGTCGCGAATCTGCTTGTCCAACGACTCCAACTCCAACTGCACCGAATGCAGCTCGAACGTGTCCTCACCTGCACTCAAAGGTAACATTAGACACACATCCGAGTTATTCGCCAATGATGTCTTTACTTTTCTGGGTCTTAAAAGTTGCAATGACATTGCTGCCGATGGGTGGATCACAAAGCTCTCGGATTTCAGAAAAAATATCTTAATTTGTGTACCAAAGATGAACTCAGGTCTTACAGGTCTGGAACGACATGAGGGTAAGTAGTAATTAATGACAGAATTTTGGGGTGAACTTACTCTTTAATAATTCCCAATGGGTCAATGACTCTTCTACGAGATTAATGGACATCCAGACTCTTCTACGAGATTAATGGACAATGTACAGTATTGCTTAATAATATATAAAATAATATTTTGAATAAATGTCCTTTATTCCTTTCTATGGGGAGCTAAGGTCACTGAATTTATAACGGCTCTTCACCAATGGTGTGGTGACCTACCAATCTCAACCTGTAAATTTACATTTTTTACCAACATTTTTCACTTCTGATGTCCTTTCTAGCGAGAAATTAGTAATGTAGCAATTCAATGTTTCTTTAGTTCTCACCAAAGCTTTCTTTACTATAGGGTGGTTGTGTACACACACTGCCAACACACATTTACAACCAGAATTCCAGAAATGTTGGGACGTTTCTTTAAATTTGAATAAAATGAAAACAAGACTTTCATATCTCATTAGCCAAAAAATTTAATCACAATAGACCATAGATAACATAAGTTTAAACTGAGAAATTTCAAATTGTTATCCACTAAATGGGCTCATTTCAAAAACTTGATGCCTGATACAGGTCTCAAAATAGTTGGGACGGAGACGTGTTTACCATGGTGTAGAATCTCCTTTTCTTTTCAATATAGTTTGAAGACATCTGGGCATTGAGGTGATGAGTTTCTGGAGTTTTGGTTTTGGAATTTGGTCCCATTCTTGCCTGATTTAGGTTTCCAGCTGCTGAAGAGTTCATTGTAGTCTTTGACGTATTTTTCGTTTGATGATGCGCCAAATGTTCTCTATAGGTGAAAGATCTGGACTGCAGGCAGGCCAATTCAGCATCCAGACTCTTCTACGATGAAGCCATGCTGTTGTAATAGCTGCAGCATGTGGTTTTGCATTATCCTGCTGAAATACACAAGGCCTTCCCTGAAATAGAGGTCGTTTGGAGGGGAGCATGTTGCTCTAAAACCTTTACGCTGATCACACGCTGGAAGGTCCCCCTCCTCTTTAGCCCGGAGGACAAGGCGTCCATGATTTCCCATCTGACCATATAACACTTTTCCACTTTGAAACAGTCCATTTTAAATAAGCCTAGGCCCAGGCCACAGGACACGACGGTGCTTCTGGACTATGTTTACATATGGCTTCCTTTTTGCATGATAAAGCTTTAGTTGGCATCTGCAGATGTTACGGCGGATTGTGTTTACTGACAGTGGTTTCTGGAAGTATTCCTGGGCCCATTTAGTAGTAATGTCACTGACACAATCAGGGCGATGAGTGATGCAGTGCCGTCTAAGGGCCCGAAGACCACGGTCATCAAATAAAGGTCTTCGGCCTTGTCCCTTACGCACAGAGATTTCTCCAGGTTCTCTGAATATTTTGATGATGTTATGCACTGTAGATTATGAGCTTTCCAAAGCCTTTGCAATCTGACGATGAGGAACATTGTTTTTAAAGTGTTCCACAATATTTTTACGCACTCTTTCACAGATTGGAGAGCCTCTGCCCATCTTTACTTCTGAGAGGTGCTGCCTCTCTAAGACATCCCTTTTATAGCTAATACCTGATATCAATTAACTTAATTAGTGGCTAGATGTTCTCCCAGCTGAATCTTTTCAAAATGTCTTGTTTTTTTCAGCCATTCATTGCCTCTGTGCCAACACCTGTAGCAGGCATCAAGTTGGAAATGAGCTCCTTAAGTGGATAAAAGTGTAAGATTTCTCAGTATAAACATTTGTTATGTTATCTATGGTCTATTGTGAATAAATTATTGGCTCATGTGATTTGAAAGTCTAAGTTTTCATTTTATTCAAATTTAAAAAATGTCCCAACATTTCCGGAATTCGGGTTGTATGTTCAAACACCATGTAAAAGTGAATTTTGCATAATAGATAAAACAAACTCTGAAACGTCCCCTTATTTCTCTCTTTCTTGTGGCACCCATCAGGGTTGCCAACTTTCACCTTCAACTTTGCTTTGGCTATATATTTTCAGGTATTCATAGAGGAGGAAGAGAATCTCGTGTCTCATTATATGCAGACAATCTCTTGTTATATGTTTAAGACCCTCTTAACTGCATTTATAAAATGGTTGATTCCAGTCCTTGATTCTGATTCTGAAAGTCAAATTTATTCAGCTATTTTTAAACTGTGTGACTTTGCTAAAGCACACTTTGCTACCTTCCCTCATCAGCCAAAGAAAACTTTAATTGAAGATATAATGTTTCTTCCAAAATCACATAGCCACATTGCCTCAATTTATGGCCTGTGCTCTTTGCAGTTCCCTCCTCTTTTTGCACTCAAGGGAACCTGGGAGAGAGAGCTAGGACTGGAACTTGATGAGGAGCTGTGGAATAATGCTCTAGCTAAAATTAACTCTGTCTGTATATGTGCTCGTTTGAATCTTCAAAGTTGTTCACAGAATCCATTTCAAGCTAAATTGAGGAAACTTTCAACAGAAGATGATAGGTGCAATAGATGTTCGCAGTCCCCAGCAGATCATTCTCTTAATGTTTCTGTGAAACCCTGCCCAATAATTGCAATTTTTGGAGTACCCGTTGTTGATGGCTCGTATAATAAGTGTCATGCTGATATTATTGCCTTCGCTTCATTGGTAGCCTGAAGACGAATATTGTTACATTGCAAATCCTCATCCCCCCCCACTCATTTTTCTTGTTTAAAGGACTTAATGTCCTTTCTACTGCTTTCTAGAGTTCATTCTTCAACAATTCCTGGCTACTTAATGGTGTCATTTCACAATTCCCTTAACATTTACTGAACCATGATATTGACTAAACCACATTTCAGCCGAAAACATTAACCTTTGAATTCTGACCACTGAATCCAAGAATGTCCTTAAAGGTCATGACTGACAGGCCCATAATCAAAAGCTTTACTGTCTGTTATGACTACTGCACCATAAAGACTAGGTAAGCATTTTAAATCTGCATACAAGAATTTGCCCAGAGAACTAAACTTTAGTAGGTAATACAGATTTAGTTGAATAAATAAATAAATAAATAAAAGCTATTGTATGAAAATGAAATCCTCAATTCAGATTGTTTTCCAAAGTCTTGAGATATGTTAGATGAAACATCTCAAGAGTTTTTCCTGTCGCAGTGGGGTTGGGTCTTTGTAAAACTAACTTGGAAAGAATTGTCAGAAGCGATACAATTGAATTAAATTAAAACAGCATCTATTTTTTTTCTACATATTCATACACTGGCTGTTACAGTGCTATTCATCCACCTGGACGTACAGTATGATTTAACCTCATAATATTCTTTTCAAAATATCTTCAGTTTCTTATTTATTATTTCTTTAGCTCAAATTATACTAAATAACTACATTTCCCAAGCTAATGCAGTTAATATGCATGTCTGTACTTGAATTAGAAAACAAATGCTGTCTTTATATTTGGCTCTTTTGATCAAACAGAGAGAAAGTCCAATCAGTTTTATACTACTACAGGTCCTTCAAAAAAAAAAAAAAAAGCATATTGTGATAAAAGTTCATTATTTTCCATAATGTAATGATAAAAATGTAACTTTCATATATTTTAGATTCATTGCACACCAACTGAAATATGTCAGGTCTTTTATTGTTTTAATACTGATGATTTTGGCATACAGCTCATGAAAACCCCAAAAATCTCAAAGAATTAGCATATCATGAAAAGGTTCTCTAAACGAGCTATTAACCTAATCATCTGAATCAACTAATTAACTCTAAACACCTGCAAAAGATTCCTGAGGCTTTTAAAAACTCCCAGCCTGGTTCATTACTCAAAACCGCAATCATGGGTAAGACTGCCGACCTGACTGCTGTCCAGAAGGCCATCATTGACACCCTCAAGCGAGAGGCTAAGACACAGAAAGAAATTTCTGAACTAATAGGCTGTTCCCAGAGTGCGGTTTCAAGGCACCTCAGTGGGAAGTGGGAAGGAAAAAGTGTGGCAAAAAACACTGCACAACGAGAAGAGGTGACCGGACCCTGAGGAAGATTGTGGAGAAGGACTGATTCCAGACCTTGGGGGACCTGCGGAAGCAGTGGACTTAGTCTGGAGTAGAAACATCCAGAGCCACCGTGCACAGGCGTGTGCAGGAAATGGGCTACAGGTGCCGCATTCCCCAGGTCAAGCCACTTTTGAACCAGAAGCATCCTGGGCCTCCATAACATCTCAGCAGTGCCACAGGCTGATTGCCTCCATGCCACGCTGCATTGAAGCAGTCATTTCTGCAAAAGGATTCCTGACCAAGTATTGAGTGCATAACTGAACATAATTATTTGAAGGTTGACTTTTTTGTATTAAAAACACTTTTCTTTTATTGGTCGGATGAAATATGCAATTTTTTGAGATAGGAATTGGGTTTTCATGAGCTGTATGCCCAAATCATCAGTATTAAAACAATAAAAGACCTGAGATATTTCAGTTGGTGTGCAATGAATCTAAAATATATGAAATATTATTTTATATATATCTATATATAAATTTTTATCATTACATTATGGAAAATAATGAACTTTTATCACAATATGCTAATTTTTTTAGAAGGACCTGTAGTCTGTCTCATTCTGCCTCTGGCTTAGTATATTACATACTAAGTGAAACACTGCCATCTATGGCTTGAAGTGTGTATGGTTCAGAGTGGCCAATTTTACTTGCATTGCACACAAATAAAAGTATGTAGTCCATCACAGCATGATGATTGTTTATTTGCTTTTACTGTTGGACATGTATCCATTATTTCAGAGTAGCTACAACATCACACTGTTTAAAGTTAAGAAAATGTGTGACATGGATTTAAGTAATGAGTGTTTAGCACAGCAGATTTAAAAGAGGTAGCTTTTATCCAGATTTCAGGGTTCCCACTCTTTTTCAAAGATCATTTTAGAGAACATTTCAAATTTCTTTACCACAGGAAGACAAGGGCCTATGTAATATATTATGATGTCTCTCAAAGTCTTAAAGGTATCACAATTGCATAAATAATGTTATGAGTAAAAAAAAAAAAGAATAGTAAAAGAAAGATTAAGATTAGGATTAAAATTAAACTAAAACTGCCAGGTGCAAATAATACAAATAATGGTATTTAAGTAATTGGACTGACTTTCAAATGATTCGGTCAAAACGCTTATTAATTTATAAACTAAGCAAATTATGGTCTTTATAAATGGCTCATTGAATAACAAAAAAAATAGAGATTCTTTCAGCTTTGTTTGTGCAAGGAATCGCAGAATGAGTGATTCACTGTGCATCACATTGTCTCATTTTGAGGGTTTGTTCTTCAATGAACAAAATCTTTTTTTTTTTTACAGAATTTTCCAGGAAAAAAATATTTCACAGGACATTTTACGTTTTCTCTCATTTTCCATGTGTTTTCAATGATGAACTGGTCATTATTTTTTCCAGGATTTCCAGGTTTAGGTGGGATTAGTGGGCATTAGTATTCTATATTCTCTAAAATCTGTTGCCACACACTCAATACTATTGGACTGATTTACTGTTTAAAGTCTAGTGTGGTGGTTTACAGAATGAGTTTAGTCTTTTCTTTTTTTTAAAGTTCATTTACAGACTTCACCTCAATCTGTAAAACTGGTGAAATGCATTCCCCAGAGAAATGAGGAATCAACATCATCATTCTTCTTATTATTAATATTATTAAAAGACCATCTTAAAGTGTTAATTTATCAACCCCCTGTTTCACAGACAAGGCTTAAGCCTAGTCCCAGACTAAAATGCACGTTTGAGCTGTTTTAACTGAAAGTTTTAACCTGCACTGGTATTTCTTAAAGTATGTCAGTGCCATTGTTTTGTCTCAAGATGCACAACAGTAATGTTTATAAAGGCTACTGAAATGCCTTAATTGAACAAAGGCCTAATCCTGGTTAAGTCTAAGCCTTGTCTGTGAAACTGGGCCCAAAACTAATAAATCTTACAATTTGACTACAATGAGTGTTCAACAGAACAATAAGAGTGGCAGGAGTGATTTGCTTTGGGGTAGACCAGTGTTTTTCGTTTTTCGAGTAAAAACATTATTATATTTTAAAAGTAGCTTTTTTGAAGTTTGAACACCACTTGCTTAGACACAATCAAACACTGTTTAGCATAATAAAAAAGGGAATATTCACATGATTAGCATAAAACATCATAATATCAAAAATGTATATTGTTTAAAAGGCTGTTCTTTAAAGACATAATTTTAATGCTGGCTATGGGTATCAACACTCTTAATATTATTGACTCTTCAGACACCAGTCACAATAACAAATGACACAATTTGTGTTTGTTAAAAAAAAAAAAACTATTCCAAAGCTTTGAGAGAACATTAAATATCATGCTTTCACACATTTTGTAGAATATTTCCAAACTTTTATTAGCCATTTCTGGACTAAATTCCAAATTGATTCTAGCCTGTAAGGTGGCAGAGTTATCTCCAAGAAGTCCAAGTGTACTTTAAATACACTGCCATACAACTAGCCCTTTACGACTCGACCTAAAAAATTAACAGTTCACCCGAAAATTTTTATTTTGTCATCATTTACTCAGCCTCATGTTATTCCAGCTTTGAAACATCAGGGTGAGTACATTTTTGGGTGAACTATACCATTAAGACTTAATTTATTTATAGCAAAACAGCATGTGGTTTGATAATTGATCAATATATTATAGGATTCTTATTTATTAGAAGATATAGGTTCAAGGACAACAGCAAATGACACAAGCCCTGAGACACAATATATGATCCACCATGTTGGCTCTGTCCTGTGGCTTGGGCTGCAATTTCAAGTCAAGTCTGCGATATACAGCAGCAGGTGTGCCACACTGCCCAGTCAATAAGCATCCAGAAAGGAAGTGACATCATCAGCTCCTGTGAGTTGTGTACCAAAGACGACTGCCCTTAACTTCTTCAGCGTTCTTAAGTACTTTTCAACTCGTTTTCCTTGTCCTCTTAGTTTGTCCTCTTCGATTTATTTAGCTTTAGTGCTGGAGCAAAAAGTTTGTTGCGATGTTAATGTCATTATTAGATGCTCTGAGAGCTTCTTGGGCATCCATCCTTGAGAAACCCATCTCCATTAATCTTGCAACCTAGTGATAACAGCACAGTATAAATAAAAAGTTAGTATCTGGCAAAAATGGTTGACTCTGGAAACCGATGAGGCGAAACAAATCTTCTAGATAGACGGAGTAATTAATAAGGTGTGATAAATCTAAAGAAACCAGTACTTGAGATCTCACCTGTTCTTCGACCACAGCTGTGTTATCCGGCGGGTGCGTATAGGGGGGCTGTTGTGGCTGAGGACCATCTTGGTGCCGGTTCTGTCCTCTGTGCCGTAAAGTGGGGAAGAATCTGTTCCAATTCAGGAGACCTGTCTGCTGTGGACAGCCATTGATGACAGGAATTATACGTCACATTGCAAAGTCAGCATTAAATCTAAATGAATGTCCTTTTTTATGAAATATTGCAGTGTTTATTACAAATTATTATCATTTTCTTGTATTACATTTTTTAAAATGAAAACCAACATCTCTTCTCTGTTGATGTGTGTAAAAAAAGCCTCCCCTCCAGCAACTTGTCAACCTGAGATGACCCAATCAATTTCTGATGTACAAAATCCGAACCTACATTACATTTTTCACTCAGATATTAGGGATGTCACAGTGAGGAAATGTTCCCACCGGTTAATATACTTGCAACGACACAAGTGTTGCCGATTACACCCTGGGTAGGGAATAGGGGATATTTAAATTAGTGCCCTACACAGACTGTATACTCTGTGTATAGCGGTACGCCGCACATTTTACAAGAAAAAGTATTTGTCAATGATGCGCAGGACCTAACACCGTTTAACACCGTTAACACAGACTAACACAGCAAGATATACGTCATATTTAGGGTTGGGTATCATTTGAACTTAAGCCATTCCGATTCTGATTATCGATTCCGATAAGGTACAAAAATTTAAACATTAGGTATCAAACTTATTTATTCAGTGACTTGTTGGAAAACATTCTGTTGCAGCTGATTACCATGAACAAAAAACATCTGCATTAAAGAACACTTAACCAAGGAACTTTTTTTCCTTGAAAAGAAAACGATTTAACATTAACAGACAGCAGCAGGTTTATTAGGCTGTTTTCACTTTAAGACCAAATGCACAGATCCAGTATACCATTACTCATGTTCACTTAATGTACTGTTTATGTTCACTTAAACAGAAAAACCTAATGTGTTTACAAGAATTTGTCTGTTCAAGGCAAGAAGACATTTCAGCATTCACACATGGGGCTGTTCACGGCGCGTCTTTTGTGAGGTCAAGTTCCTTATTTTTACATGTAGACACGCAACAAACCCGGTTCTTGTACATTTGTAACCGGTTCTAAAATGGAAACAGATCTCGATTCCCAACCCTAGCCATTATAGGGGAAAAAAAGACAATTGCAATTTCTGTTTCATGCTGACTTTAAAGACAGTATAGTTATAGAGTTCAGTAGAGGTCGTTTTTTTGGTAACAGTATTTTCTGTCTCTCCACATTCAAAAACTCCCATAAAGGAATGACTGAACAACCTGTCAGCATGATCCCGAAAACAAACTCTAGGCCTAAATTCATAGCTACATATAAAGCAGGACTCAAAGTGACATCGAGAAAACAATAATGTTCTGTGCTGGCTGCTGATAGCCTTTTCAGAAAAAAAAACAGCTTTTCTTATTTTCATCAAGCACAAAATTATCTGCTTGTATCAGCCATCTGTGATGAAAACGTGGGTATCTCTCTTTGTTCACAGGAAACCATTAACTTCCTCTTGTTCAAAAACATTTTGAGCAAATAAATGGAAAAAAGAAAAAGAAATTGTGGCGAGGGGGGCGTGGTTTAGTGAGGTCTGTGCCAGGAGAGAGAGAGTCAGAGGATGGGCGATGTGTAAGTGAATCAAGTGCAGATGATTAACACCTGTCTCTGGTTGAAGTAATTGGCATGAGGAGACAGGTCATAAGCCCGTGAGGAAAAGAGGATGCGGAGAGAGAAGCTATACGCACACAGCCACTGGGACTCGAACACTCACACAGAGAGAGAGAGAGAGAGAGAGAGAGAGCGAGAGAGAGACAGAGACAGAGACAGAGACAGAGACAGAGACAGAGACAGAGAGAGAGAGAGAGAGAGAGAGAGAGAGAGAGGAACTGCCTGTAAACAAACCATTGACCCTGAGAGAGAACTTTGAGTTTTGATTTGTGCACCTTGTTTTGTGACCTGAGTTATACTACAAATAAACCTGAATTTGAGTCCCAGTAGCCAACCCCTTGTCTTCTTCCTTACATCATATGAACTTTGTTACAGAAATATTGCCTAATATCTTGTCAGATCTGAGTGACAGACATATGGAAATAGAGATAGTTCAACTTTTTTGTTTCTACACCTTTGATAAGGAAGCTAAACCATTATGGAAATGTAGCTGACCTCCGTCACTGGTTTCCTTACTAACAACATGGTTTCTAGTCTGATAATATGTGAACATACCCTAAAGCGAATACTTTTGAAATTGAAACTTCTTCCAAAACATAAATAAAATAAAATAAAATTCAATTTATGATGATTTCACATTGATTTCACATGCTGCTGTTTTGAAAAAGATCTTGATTAGGTTGACTGTAAAAATCAGGTAAAATTATACAAAATATAACAAAACCACCTAAAACATGAAACATGACACAAATGAACCTAATTTACATAACCAACCTGAAAACATAGGACATAGTACAGGGACTTGAATCAGTGAATCATTTTTGTGATTTAATTCAAATTGATGCAATATTTAATTTTATAATAATTAATACTTTTTTTTAGCAATTAACATTTTGTCAACCTCATTTTATTCTGTTTAGCTGTCTATTCAGAATCGTGATCTTAATTATGATTGTGATTTTCAATTTAATTAAAAATTGTGATTCTCAACCAGAATCATGCAGGGCTACTCTAACTTAATTAAAAAGATAAAAAGGTGCTTAAAATCAATTCCCCTTAATAATTAAATAAATAAAAAAAGGATTAAAAACAAACTACTGTCCTAAACAAAGTGAGACATAAGATGCCCTTATCTCTTGTAAAAGTTGAAAAAGGAAACGCTTTCCTTTTTTATGTTCAGCTGACCTTCAGCTAACTCCTAGTTCTTACGGTTACTTACGGTCATGTGAGGGGGTGGTGGAATAGCCTTGGGGTTAAAGCTCTGTACTGATAACTGAAATGCTATAGGTAAGTCACTTAACCCTAGGAATTTCCAGAGGGACTATCCCTGTAATAAAAGTGCTATAGAAGTACCTGAGCCTGCTGTTGCTGTGCATTTCCCCTGAGGTG
The DNA here is from genome assembly GCA_023029165.1 of Gobiocypris rarus. NCBI lineage: Eukaryota > Metazoa > Chordata > Actinopteri > Cypriniformes > Gobionidae > Gobiocypris > Gobiocypris rarus. The sequence continues at coordinate 30,054,537 of CM040914.1, forward strand.
TGTCAGCTGAGACAGGAGCAGTTGCTGGTCCAGCATTTCCATCCTCTGCTGTCTCTGGATGTCTAAAGTAGCGCCCATCCCTAGCGGAGCCTCTGCAGTGGGCTCAGAATCTGAGAAGACCGGCTCTAGGAGCACAGAACCACATCGGGCCATCCATTCTGGCACACACAAGAACTTCTGGATCGCCATCTTATTACTGTAATACAACATGCCTGCAATCTGGAACAGAGTGATTGTAACTGGTTACCAATCCATTTTCACTAGTTAAATGATGGAAAAAAATGGTCGGCACGCCCGGCGCATGGTCTAAAAGGGTTGTCCCTATTTTCTTAATGAGTAATGGGTGTTTTTTGGGGTAACGTGCAATAAACCAGTCAGAGTCTCATCTCGCATTTCCCTTTAAAAGCCAGTTGCGCTCGCACCATGGCAGATTTGCAATTTACATGACGAAATTTACGAGCAGGAAGGCTGAACGCTTTTCCAGAGAGGAATCCTTTAATTTTCCATATTTAAAAAAAGTTTGTGTGCTGCTGCTTGTCCCTGTGTGTGTGATAAGCAAAGTGTATGCGAGTTGTGGACACGCCTATAGGCGCATATTAAGAGAAACAGAAAGAAACAGAAGTTGATTTTTCAAAAGCCTAGCCGGGCCTAGAGTTGCCTAGCAGGGAAGCGAAGCAAGTGCATTCTGGGAGTTGTTGTCTTTTATCCCCATGAGACAAAAATACATTTTCTGTCTTTTCTCAGTTTAGAAGGCACCAAATTAAAAACATATTTCACATTTCTACTACATAAATGACCCAGTTTAAATACAGATTCATCTTCCCAGCGCTGAAGTACCCCTTTAACTAAAAAAACTAAAATGCTGTAATTTTTTATGTTGTTGCATAACAGTTTTAATTTCATAACAGAATAATTTTGAATTATGTGTGCTTTTTTATTGTCTATTAGGGCTGAAACGATTCGAGTAACTCGAATTGATAAAATCCTCGAGGCAAAATCATCTGCCTTGATGGTTCGTTTAGATTTAACTACACACGGATGTTGCAGAAATAAAAAAATTTTTGTAAGGACTCGGGAGAATGCGCGGATTGCGGTTAAATCCGCAGTTCAGGTGGGTAATCATCCCAAAAATTGCAGGTGGATGAGAGAAATCATTAATGTGTTGATTTTAATTAAGACACAGAAATCATTTCACGGTAAAACTTTTTAACTTTCGTTTTCAGCTCATGTCGAGATCAAAGACCGCAATGCGAGAGAGACTGGCATCAGCACTGCTAATATCATTTAGTCTCGCTCTTTTTAAATGAAGACAACTGTGTGTTGAGCTTCAGGATACGACACTGAACATTTAGGTTTCCTTTGCGGCAGTTCGCGCGGCAGCTGAGGAGATACGAGCAATAATTATAGCTACTAACTTAATAAAACAAGCTGTGTTACAATGATGAATATGATTAGCTCTGTATGTGCGATGTAGGCTACTTTATCTGTATTAAATACAAACTCATCTCTCGCGTTTGCTCATGTTCCAGCAGTTACTCCTCTGTTTGATGTAGAGGTTGTCAACCCGTTTAGGTTATTTAAAACATGTAATTTCACCAAAGAAGATTTGTTTTAAAGCAACCTACTTCAGTGTAGTTATGTGACGATCGCGTTTACACTGAAGATTTGAATTTGTGACGATCGGGTGCAGATGGATGTTTTGTTTTTAACAGCGGATTCGGTGACGTTAGAGCTGATCCGCGCATCTCTAGTATGACCATCTCTACTCTTGTTCTTATTTCAAGTTTCCTTCTTGTCCAATATTTTTTGCTTCTTACAAAAGCCACACAGCCTTCAGAAGACAGAAAAAGCATATGTCATGCCTGAACTGAAGCTGAAACTTTAAAGTTAAGTTGCACAACATACATGCAATGTTTAGGCATTATTGCTATTTATATTAATATTATTTTGGTTGATTGGTTGTAGGTTTAGTTTTAGACTGAACTATGTTTTCCTTTTTAAAGTAATTTGAAATAGATTTTTATAATATGGCAATTGAATGCATTAAAATGGGTTATTTTCACAGTTAATGTATGCAATTTCAGCAATAAAACTTTATTTTTCTAAAAAAGAAAACAAATTAGATATTAATTTTAAGATACCGGTCTTATTTTCTCTTATATATTTAGTATTGCGCTTTAATAAAGAAAAATGTTATTATTATCCGATTACTCGATTAATCGTTGGAATAATCGGTAGAATACTCGATTACTAAAAGAATCGATAGCTACAGCCCTATTGTCTATACAATTAAAGTCAGTGGAGTCTAATGTTTTTTTTTTCAGACTCCCTTAACTTTCATTATACTGGCAAATGCAAAAACATTCTTCAAAATATCTCGTATTAAACAGAAGAAGGAAAGTTATACAAGTTTGGAAAAACATGAAAGCAAAGCTCTAATGGTAAATCATCCTATAGTAGCTTTAGGTAGGTACCTAGTTAATGTTACCTAGCTAATTTCAACGACACTCCAAAAAATTGCTGCTGCAATTTCATTTCCATGGTAACAGCGACTTCACAGATCAAAACAAGCACACACAGAAATTGTAATGTAATGAAGAAATTCTATTTGAGCCGTTATACTTACCAGTCCACTACAAGCAACAACCCACATGTAGGCACTTGAAGTCAGGAGCTGATGACAAGATAACAGAAAAACAGAAGAAATTAAGACCTATGAAAAGCACTAACCGGCCCTAACTGCATTCATAAACAAGTGCATGACAAAAAGAAATGCAAGAGTGGAACAAAAAAATTCAAACATTAATGAAACCTAATGATCTATTATTACAAGATTAAAATATGATGGTTAGGTTTAAGTGGGTATGTTAAAGCCATGTTTTTGTATATGCAGGACTGAAAACTGTGATGGATCTTTAAATGTTCAAAAGCCATCTATTCTTTGTAGTCTGTTTTTCTACTGAGTAAATGTGCAACTTCATCTGTTATCGTTAATATCGCAAAACAGCTCAGAAACAGAGCAGAAACCACAATGAATAGGTTCTCAGGTACTAGATTTCTCATGTGTCTGTTATCTTACAAACATTTCATTTGTGGTTTCTGCTCTTGCAAAAAGGTGTTTCAGACTTTTAAACTGCATTTGAACTTCAAATGCTTGTGAAAAAAGGGTGCCAGTAAATGTCATGTATTATCTTGAAATCTCATGCATCACTGGCTTTAACTTTTTATGTGCAGCTTTTGAGATAAACCAGCAAAATGGAAAATCTTATAAAAAACCGACAGAAATCTGATATGTAGAGGATATGTTAATAGCAGTCTGAGCTCACTTGTGCACCCACGATGTATGTCAGAGACTTGTTTGTTATTGAGACGTGGCCAAGCAGCTGAGTGACCTGAACACGTGGGATGGAGTTGTAGAAAGGCACAAAGAGAGCAAAGACTGGGCCCAGCCTGAGAAAGAGAGAGCGGGAGAGAGAGAAAAATATATAAAAATCACTGAAAGCGAATCTTCAACCTTGTTGATACAAGTGTGACATATGACGTGTCAGTGACATTTGATAGTGTCCAAAGAGAAAAACTTCTTAAAATCTACTTTAAAACATATTTCTTAGAAATATACTCCTTGTATTCATGTTGGTTTCATATGGTTTTGAACATAAAAAAAAAGTATGTAGATTATTAACATTATTTTTCACTGTTGCAGCAGCTCTCTTCCCAGTCTGTCAGTAACGCTCTGTTTAGTTCCGGTCTCTATGAAGCCCCTCCTTCCAAAAAGCACAATGTGCTCTAAGTGGTTGGCTGTACCAGTGTGTTGTGATTGGTCAACCGCTTTGAACATGTTCCAGAAATGTCCCAGCCTTTTCAATAACCACAAGTTTCAACAAACTACTAACGCAACTTAACCAGATCTCGCCCCCTTTTTTCATGTATGCCTTGAGTGGGAATTATTTTTTGACATGTACATTCCCAGAAGAAAACTCTGAAGAAACAGTGTTTACAAATATTTTGAAGTGACTTGCAAATCTTTTATTTTTATTTTTTTTATGCTCAAACAGCAACATTACACACTAAAGGAAGTTGAAAATGTAAATGTCCTCTTTAAGTGTCCCATCACCTTAATCATTATTTTCAATGTAATGAAGACCAAAAACTATATTGTTATAGTAATATTTTAAATTAACCATCATAGTTTTTACTTAGTAAAATTAAAATTCAATGAGAACTAGAATTTTCTTAAGCAAAATTTTAAATCTATATACCCATTTAATTAATGTAATAAATTAACTGGGCAGGAACGATATTATGAGATCTTAAGATATATTTGCTTGTAATATTTACATGTTTTATAGTCACTGCACGTATATCATCACATAATCTCACATTTTGTCTGGCCATTTACAGGGTGAAAGAAGAGGAAGTTTTTACAGATTGCCTGAACGACGTTCTAAAAATGTGTTAACCATTAAGTAAGAGACGGAAGATAGATAAAAGGGTTCCACTCTGCCTATAGCAGAGGTCTTCAGCCACTGTCCTGCAGAGTTTAGCGCCAAATCAAATGGATGAGGCGGTACTGCTAAGGCTTCATCCTCGCAAAACCCTGAGCACCGCGCTACACTTTTTAAGGTGTTTCAGAAACTTCCTTTACAACTGAATAGGATTAAGCTGTCCCCAGAAGTACAAGTCTTAAATACTATCGCCACGGTAAGTACTGTACTTAACTGTACCTTGGCTGCTGGGATACCCTATCTCAGTTTTGTTTCTTGCTAATGATTGTAGCTATGTGACACCCTGCTCCATTGGACCCTTTGCTCACATACAGCAGCTTGTCATATGCATCTTCATATGTCATATGCATCTGCTTTGCAGCAGACTTCAGTTCTGACTATTCAAAAGTCTGTGTTGGATGGTTCAAATATGGCCAGGACTTGGTGATTTCAACTTTTCTTTTAAATTGCTTGGTAATATGACGACATGAAGTCAATGCTACCAAGCTCTGTCAGGCTAAAACTTCATAGGTTTTGTGTAATGGTTTCTATATTTTATGTCTTCTATGGTCGAAACAAGTGTGTGTTGTTCAGCAAATGCAGTTCATGTTGATAATGGACATTAAAATGTTTTACAGAACAGCAAACACTTATAGAATGATATATATTGCTCTGACTAGAATTGAGGAAATTGTCATGGCCAACATTGTCAACATGTTGGCCATGACAATTTCCTTTTCCTTTCACAATGGTTTCAGCCCCATTGTTGTTCTTGTCATGATTTTTGTGAATGCACCTTTAAAAACTTGTCCAGACTTTACTAGGTCATGTAAATGTGACTGATAAAGGTCTCTAGACAGAATGAATACATTTATGTGGTGATATTAGAAAAAATACATTCATAATGTTTACATAATTATAAGGAGTAATATAAATTCATAAAGCTAAGTAAATGAAAATTAGCCAGACGAATTTAGCCCCGCCCACAACATTTTCCTCTCGGGCAATTCGGTCTGGACTTGATCCATAGATGAGTAATTATACCGAACAATGAAATTGTCAGGGCGGGCTTTAGACGATAATGGACAGATGATAAACAGTTATGTAATCATCCATGTCATCGAAGGCACTTGGGTTGAATTTGCTATTATCCTAAACGGAGAACTTGTTCGTATATGCATTCACCTTTGCTATTTCTCTCAGAAATGAAGCTCGTGTTGGTAAATACTCTGTGTATACTTAAATTATTTTTTTGCAACACTGGCTAAGATCATTTACACTCATCTTTTTCTTCTAATGTTACTTAATCCAGCGTGTGTGCAGACAGGGTTGCCAAGTTTTTTTTGCTATTTTTTTGCAATTGCTACTCAAAACTATAGCCCAAACAATAGCTTTCCGGGGCGGTTCTCCGGAAAAAAAATGGCATTTGGTTGGCCAAGGTTGCCTGCTAAAATTTGCATTCCTGGGTCATATATCACATAATTGGGGTAACTTCAACCCGTGGACATGGAGAAAAACACAGACTTGGCAATACAGTGCAGTTGAGTTCTGTTGACATTTGACAACTAATGTTATGCGTCGGTCTGTTGCTCTGATTGGTTGTAGGTCTATCCAATTGAGGTCTTTCCTGGTTCGGTTAAAACACGCCCCATAATCAAAGCCCAATGGAGCAGTATCAGACTCATATTCTGACTAGAATTGAGTATGACCACGTCAGGCTAATCGGAAATGTCTCAAAAAATAAAAACTAATTTTATAATAGTAAATAGTACTAAGATTTACTTAATATTTTGCTAAAAGCAAGATTCCTATCTAAAAAATAAAATGACTTTACTTAATTGTTTTAAATAAATATAACTACTAAGTTAAATATAATTAAGTAACATTTACTTAATTTTTTTATGCATGTTTCAATAGTAAGTACATTTTACTTGATAATGACAAGTGAGTTGTACTTGATATTAGAGCAGTAAAATTTACTTGTGCAAATTGTTACAAGGATTTTATCAAGCAAATCTTTTTTTTATTTAGTTTTAAATAGATATATATTTATAAGAATTTGCGTCGCCAAAGATGATAGATAAGCTCTGTGGTAAGTAGTTTCTAAGTAGTTTCATGTTAGAGGAGAGCAGATGAGCCAACAACATGAACGTAAAATGCTCAGTGCAATCTACAATGGAGCAACAATGATTACAAAATTCAGAATAGACAATGCAAAACTGATGATGTAAACTAGTACATTAATTAAGACAGGAAAATATATTACTTTCTCATTGTCATTTTTAATTCGTTTGTATAGTTTAACTAGCTCATTTAGTTTTAAAATGTAATTTGTAGTGATATAGGAAACTAAATGTGTTTTCTTAATACAGATCAACAGTAATCGTTATGTCTGACATAAAAAAACTTCTCAGTGAAAGCCACATCATTTTTCACTTCCCCTACAGACTTACGTAGCCTCCCCCCACACTGCTAGAAAGAACGTTAAAAGGAAAGAGAGGAACAGAGGAACAGACAGCTAGAAAGAGGCAGGAAGAGATGTTGAACTCTCACTTTTGCTCACTTTTATACTGCTACATTTTTAAAGTGATATTATATGTAGAGACAGACTAGCACCAATGTCTGACTGAAAATCTTCTCTATGCCATCTGGTGAGTACATCATTCCATTAAGTTATAGATTAAAAAGAAGGACGGAGGAAATACAATTATATACGTCAGAAAATTAATGTGGGAAATCAAGCCCAAACTTGATTTAAAAAAAGATTCAGAAAAGATTGGATATAATTTTATAGTGACCATGTTTGCAATGGTTGGTTTACACACAATATTAAGCAGATATTAACAGTAAGCAAAATATTAACTTTTTTCAACATTGACAATTATTTTAAAAAAAGTTACTTAAGCACCAAATCAGCAACTTAGAATGGTTTATGAAGGATCATGTGACACTGAAGACTGGAGTAATGGGTGCTATGCCACAACAGGAATAAATTACATTTTAAATTATTTTAAAATAGAAAACAGTTAATGTAAATTGTAATAATTATTCACAATATTACTGTTTTATCAAATATATGCAGCCTTGGGAATTATAAGATTATAAAACATTTTTTTTTAAATCATAGTGACCTTAAACTTTTGAGTGATCAGTTATCATACCAATTGCCTCTCTCTTTTCAGTGAACTCCCCTGCACATAACTATGATGAAAAACTTCTCTTCCAACTGCACCAACTTGTACGACCATCGTCCAGTGGCACGAGTTCTCATACCTCTGGCCTATTCCATCATATGTCCAGTGGGACTTTTTGGAAATGCCCTGGCTCTTCATGTGGTGATTTCCAAAATCACCAAACTTAATTCAATCACTCTTTATTCTGCCAATCTGGCGGTGTCTGATATCCTGTTCTGCCTGACGCTTCCCTTACGAGCCGTTTACTACGGCCTTGGCTTCCATTGGCCCCTGGGGGAAGGACTATGTAAAGCCATAGCACTGCTCTTCTATTTGAACTGCTATGCCGGAGTTAACTTCATGACCTGTCTGGCAGTCGATCGTTTTGTGGCGCTGGTGTTTCCTCTGAGGCTGGTGAAATTGAGAAAGGCAAAAAACGCACGGTTTGTGTGTCTGGCCATATGGCTGCTGGTGTTGGCACAGACATTGCCTCTCCTGACCATTAACTTGACCAAAATGGAGCCTGACAACAGCATCACCTGTATGGAATATCCCAATTTTGAGGGTGTTTTCGAAGGGCTGCCCTACTTGCTGATCACAGGAGTAGTTCTAGGCTTTGGCGTCCCGGTGATGACAATCATTGCTTGCTATTCCATTCTGACCCATAAACTACATCTAGCAGCAAAGTCGAACCAGCTGACGGAACGCTCTGGAAGGGCCAAAAAAGCAAGAGGAGTTATCGCAGGGGTGGTATTAGTGTTTGTGGTGTGTTTCAGCCCATACCATATAGACCTCCTGCAATACATGATCCGGAAACTTCTCTATGAACCAAACTGCATGGAGCTACAGTCCTTCCAAATATCCCTGCATATTACGGTGTGTCTTATGAACCTGAATTCATGCCTGGATCCTTTTGTTTACTTCTTTGCGTGTAAAGGCTATAAGCAGAAGGTGATGAGGATGATGAAGTGGCAGTTTGGCACTCACTTATCCAGTGTCGGAAGGAACTCACCTGAAAGTTCAGTTGATATGCTTGGCACACGTCGCAAAAACAACAAAATAACAATGAGCACTATTAGAGAAGGTCAGTAAGGTGATTGAGGGTTAAAAGCCCTAACTGAGGATAACTGATACCACAAATGGTCTAACTGGTCACTAATGGTCACAGACACCAAATGTGTCCCTCCACATTTTTAACAGCACGCACTTCATGAAGCAGGAGGATGCTAAGCAAGCACTGGCATCCAAGTTGAAAGAGAATAAATAAAATCACAGCAAACATACTTTTTCATTCAAAATTGAATTGATGACAGAATAGCTGACCAAAAATGAAAATTCTGTCAATATTCACGAACCAGTTTCTAAAATTGTGCAGTACTTTCTGCTATGGAACATAAAAGAAGATATTTTGAGAAATGTCTCGCTAGTGTGTATTTTCATTCAATGGAAGTCAATGGTCACCAAAACAGAAGTTCACAGAAGACAAATACAGGTTTGGAACAAGTTGAGGATCATTTTTCGGGACAACTATCCCTTAAATGTAGAACAGATAATGGTTTACCCATAAATATGTTTGAAAATTGCAAAATACAGTAGTTAAACTATATCAAAAGGCTGTTTTTATTGTGAAAAAGCGAGTGTGGATGAATCAACCAAGATGTCAAAACTCAAGCTGAGAGATGATGACACTTGAAACATGTACTTTGTTGGATTTCATAAGACTTTTAACAAATTTATTTTTCGATTGACTAGTGCATGACACCATCTTAGCTTAGTGCTTTTATTACCAAGACCTCTATTTGCAAGTCTCTTATAAAGAATTTTCTAAGAACCAGTAAGAGTGTACTTCACTTTCACAAGACGTTACTGTTGTACCCATTTCAACATGTATTTCATATATTGGTGAGCTGAAGAATACTTTCACAACAATACAATTATACAAGAAAGTTAATCCAAATAACAATGAAAAGGGAAGTTAATGTTTGTTCCACAGGACACACAAGAGCTGCACTTTCACATACAGACAGTGTTGCTGGAATTAATAGTAATGCATCCTGTGCTTGCAGCATAAACGTACATAGCAATACTGTTGAAAACACCTAAGAGGTTGTAAAGAGCTAAACATGGTATAGAAAGTCATGTTACTCACAGTCCAGCTGGAAGAACATCCACCTGAAGTTCAAACATGAAGTGAAGAGCCTCTGTCAGCAGCAAGTCCACAAAAGCAGAGAGAATCCAGGTTCCAAAAAGGAAGGACTAAACATCATGGACAAAAATATTACAATGTTTTAGGTGCACAGTTTTCTTCGTGGTTTTAGGTGTATAGCATTATGGCATTATGACAGGAGATTTAAGTCATTAGCTTGAGAATAAGTCAGAGCATTGAAATAAATGTTTGGTAACATGTGAAAAGGCTTTTGTTTATAGTATTTGAATAATGTACATTCTAAATGCCTCCAAAAATAAATCAACTGATTGCCAGATAAGATACAAGTGCTCCAAGTTTCCATTTAATCTTTATGCACTTTATCTTGAACTGATGGGTGTGTTCAGTACTATGCTGGTATTTTTGAGTATATAGCAAGTTTATCCTGAAATTATATTATAATTAGAACTGTCAATTAAATGCTTTAATTTGGTGTTATTATATTAAAGATTACTTGTTAAAAAATTATAAAATGTACAGGGCCAGAACTGTCATCTCACATTGCATGCAGTTGAGTCAAGAACTAGGTTCATCCTTGATTTCCCCTTCAAAGTCGGTCAGAAATCTTGGAGTAACCTTTGATGACCAGCTGTCTTTCAAAGACCACATTTCAAAGACAGCTAGGTCAAGTCAAGTCACCTTTATTTATTGCAAAAGTATTATAATATGAAAGGCTCCAATACAGAGTGGCACAAAGCGTGTATGCGCTTCCCGTGTGCAGGATGATGCACTTGAAGAAACATGGAGTCGCAGCGCGCAGTGCTCAGTCTGCATTGGAAAGTTCAAAACACAAAGGGAAGAGATATCGATGGGTATCTATCTGTAAGACTGTAGTAGATTGCGACTCTATGAGAAAACCAAGGAAATTAACACCTGAACTCACTCTTGTGCATTTAGCATCTCCATCTGAGACGACATCACAACAAGTTAATCATCTAAATATCACTATGTCTTTCCCTTCACTACCTCTTCCCTAATCTCTCCTCTCTATATGTTGAAATGGACCCAAAATCTAAATGGGTTAATGTGAACAAATCTAAATGGGTTAATGTGAACAAGTATACATGTTTGATATCATTTGAAATGTCTCAGTGCGACTGGTACAAAGGTCTCATGCCCACAGAAGTAAACCAAAAGGTAATAAAGGTTTTAAGAGTTTAGAGATATTTTGCTTAATGTGTGATGGGTGTACTTTGGTCAATTGGTCTTTACCTCCTGTCCTCAATACAGGTCTATAGGACTTGATTTATACAAATTCCCATTGTTAAAACATGTTTGGTCATCTTGGTCTGGGGCTGTATTCACAAAACATCTTAAGGCTAAAAGTAGCTCCTAATTTGCCGATTTAGGAGAAACTCTTTAAAATAAAGAGCGTGAAATTTTTGCTCTAAGAGTATTTCACAAAGCATTTTAGCAATAAAACTAGCTCCTAAATCCATGAAACGTTAGGAGTAGTCAAGAGGATTCATAAGTCACTAAGACCAAATCACAAACAATACTAATGGATGTTGCCGCAATCCGCCCAAAGACACTATACAACATTGAAGCAATAATGATAGCCTTAAAAATGTATCTTTAATAAAAAAAATATATGCAATAATAATAACATCAGATTATCTGTGGCAGTTGTTTTCACAAATTCACACTTACAAATGATCAAATAGAGAAAAACATATAAGCATATTAGGCGCACTGTCCGAAGGGATTGAGGGCTCCAAGCTTGGAATTTAGCCCAAACCCAGAGTTCTGCCCCGTATCCCAGACAGTGAATGAGGAACAAGTGGCGGAGGGATGCAGAAAACTGTTGAGGTAATTAGGTGAGTCGGCTCTCGGCTGTGTATATACCTCCTCGCGTGCTGATTAGATAGACAGTTTGAACGTGCTCCTCACAAACTTTATTTATAAAACATAATTTTGAAGACATGTTAGAGTCTGACAATTAGATGAACATATACTAGTTTAATTTGTGACACTTGGCTTTCTTTTTAAAATCTTTATTTCAATATGGCAATATTTTTATTTAAAAATATTTATTTGAATATAGCAAAATACTTATTTTAAACATTTTATTTGAATATAGCAACATGAAACCACATTCAGCAAAATATTTCTATAATTAAATCACTGACAGAGACCCCTCCCCTATCAGCCAATCACTGTGGTCATGTGATGACATCATCCATAGCAACGAGGTCAACCATGCCCTTACTCTTAGCTTAAGACTTCTCTCTATTCCTTAGTAAAAGTTACTCTCAGCAGCTTTGTGAATAGGTTTTAAGATAAAACTCTTAACTAAGAACTTTTACTGGCATTTAGGAGAACTCTTAGTGGTAAGATAAAATGTTTTGTGAATATGGCCCCTGCTATTAAAGGAGATGTTGCAAAGACGTCAGGGCGCGAACCTTTACATCAGTCAGCCTGTAACGCTGAGAGTCTACTAGATGCTCAGCGGTATGTCATTTTTAGAAGTCAGGTATCCACATTTTATTCTTTACTTCAGAGCATTTGATGTTATGTATGGATTACAATACAAAACAATACAATCCCTAGTCCAGTGTTGTGATCTAACAGACACCCGGTAGAAAATAATACAATTTCGAAACAGCAATAAACTCCAGCCAGATAAAGTCATATTATGCGAAACCATAGAGCGTGATCTACAGAACAAGCATAATAACAGGAACATTGAATCATCTTTAAGAGAGTTTCATCGTGTTGGATGAAACTTATAATATAGTGCACGAAGCGCTGATGATGCTTTATAATGTTGTTTTGCCTTTTGTGGGGCACTGGGGCTTAACAATAAGAATATTATACACACAGTATCAGATTATGATCGGTCCTGTCTGACCGATACCCAATCCGGCAAATAATGGTGGTATTGGAGCTGATACCAATCGGCGCATCCCTAAATAGAATGCAGTTAAAATGCCACTAAAATTAATGAACTGGGGGTTAATCACATGAGTAAGACTGCGTTTTTCCCCTGAATATCTGTACATTTTAGACACAATAGTATCAATATTGTTTGTTTTTACAAAATTTTGCCAATGAAAATCATTTCAAACAACGGCATGCGTTTAACAAATTGAGTAAGCCATTAATGTGACCCACCTATTCATTACAATGGTCACTTGAATCAGCCGTTTGAAATGAATTGGTTGAATGAACGACTGAAGGACTCACTCATTAAGACAGTAACTTGCCACAACCTGCTGGTGGTTTTAATTAAATATTTAGGGGCTGTTTACATGAAACTGTTTTCACCTAAAAACATGTTCATTTACACGGCAACAGCATTTTGGTGGTCTGAAAACTCAAACTTTTGAAAACGTATTTCTAAGTTTAGGTTTTTGAAAACAACACTGTTGTTATCTCCGTGTAAACTACGAAAACACAAAACGTGTCTTTAGTCTATATAGGGAGGCGCGTAAAAGAATGCCTGTATGCGCTTAGTCTTTCTTTACAAAGTGATATCGCCAATTACTTGCATGGCATGCATAAATAATACAACGTTATTAGTCGTTTTCACGAATCAGTGTGCATAGGGATAATTTTAATAATGGTGAAAAAAAATGTTTTTATTATATAGTAATGTAAATGTACCCTTTACATACTTACTTTAACACCACTTTAGATGCAGCTTCTGAAAAAAATATTATGGCCACATTGTAGCTTTTAAAGTTTATGTGTAATAAACTTATGTAATAAAAAAAATGTTGGATCAAATTATTTCTTTCCAAAGCTACTTTTTGTCATGTCTATTCAATGATTTTCTCATCTAACACAATAATGACTTTAAATGATCTTTTAGGGCGCAATGACAGTGATTAATTTGCAATCAATCTAATTAATGAATCAGTACATAATGTAGTTAATTTTTTTTTTTTAAATGTAATCGCTCGACAGCTCTAATTATAATGAATACATTTATATGCTGTACAATTTTATGCAGGGAATGTTTTAAGAGCATGGCTGCTAATCTGTATTACAGGCATGTGCTGTAAATACTCTGTGGCGAGGTAGACGAGCGAGAGGTGTGGGAGGTGCGAGAGGAGGCCGGTGCGTGATTGAGAATGAGCGTCGCCTGCGGGTCACACCGGTCTCAAGCCCTCTCATGAGTGAACTTGGAGGCATAAGGACGAGCGACACCAGTGAAGGACGAGAGAGGACCAGGCCTGGAGTTTACGTTGTTCACGTTTTGTTATGTGTGTGACCGGCAGTCGTCTGTGAGGGGCTGCCCACGGTTTACTTTCATTTATTTATGTAATTAATACTTCACAAACAGTGTAAGGGAAGATAAAATAAATGATCTAGACAAGGGCATTCCTCTAAGAGTTAAAGTTTAAAAAAAGCATTTAAAGACTTTCTGAAAACCACTTTGCTAGCAAAATGACGTGCAACGGTGTTATCCGCTTGTTAAAGTGCGACGTAAACAGCATTCCTTACAGGTCCAAGCCTCAACTTGTTTCACTAATACTATCCCAACAGCCGTTTATGAGCACTATTTATTTATTTTACACATTTAAGATGAGCTTTTAAAAACGTACAGTGTACACTACAGTCTCTGTGATCACGGTGTCCCAGACAGTAGTATTTGAATGATTTATAAAATATTTTCAGTAGTATTGCTGTACATTACAACGTGATTGTATATTAGCACCATTCGCTGTTTTCTTTGGGCATCTGATAGAGCGTTTGGACCAGGAAACAGTGACACGTGGCGTCAGACTTAACAAGCAGATTATTCACACCTGAGACTTACAGCAAATTTGTGGCTGCCAAACCTCCTCTCAAATATGCGGAAATTGTAGATGAGCAAACTGCTGCAGAAAGTGTCTTTCAGGTCCAGGCAGATGAGCCGTCCACTCACCAGCCTCCAGAACTACAAGAGAGACATGGAAAATGCACACAATATTAGAAATCTCTCAAAATATGCAATTGGTTAAAAATATTTATAGACAATCACAATCCAATAAAATGTATCACGTCTATGTGAACATTGATAGCAACATAAAATTAAAGGAACCAGTATTTTATGACCAGTATGAAACTATTTTACCAGTATTAAAGATATTTTTTAAATATCTTATAACCAATGTGCAAAAAAATGTTTTCTGGCTTTTGACACAATAGCTTAAATTATCATTATACTACAACAAGAAAGCATTATACGCATTACGAATATTTAAAGGGGTACTTTAAATGTACCTGGGAAGATGAATCTGTATTTAAACTGGGTCATTAATGTAGTAGAAATGTAAAATTATTTTTCACAGAAAATGTATTTTTGTCTCATGGGGATGAAAGACAACAATTCCCAGAACGCACTGCTTCACTGCCCTACTCTAGGCACGGCTAGTCGGCTACAGGATTACTGGATCACTTACCTACCACGTTCATTTTCAGAAAATCAGTTCAGTTACAGACACTACAATAAAAAACTGAACGTGTCTGTTTGATATAATGCGAGTGAGCCGATTGAGCGTCACGGCACAAACACAGCAGGATCGGATTACATTCATCACATTGGCTGAGGTCAATTCATCACATCACAGAGCTGAGTGCTGTGAGCGTGATGTTGAAAACATGAGGAAATAGCGCCCTCTGCTGGCTGTAGTCTTCAGCCTCTGGCCAAAAACTCCTCAGATGACGCAAAATGACGATATTTGCATCATCGGAGGATTTTTTCCAGAAATAAAATACATAATTCTCTCGTCTCAGGGTCATATGAGGGGGGAAAGTACGATAATTTGAATATACTCCCAGGTTTCTACTGATACAAAGCTTAATGCTAATCGCTGAAGTAACCCTTTAATTATTATTAGTAATTGCATTAAAACATTTTAGAGCAATTTACATTCAAGTCACCATGAAATTAAAACTGAAATTCATATTTTTTAAATGAAATGTTACAGTATTTATTATTTATCCGTGCACAATTTTTACATCACTGTTTTTCGATCTATTCATGTGCCATCATAATCTTTAATCAAAATAACTTCTGCTTGCAACAACATCTCTTCTCTGGTGATGTGCTTTCGGCACAAGGGCGGGACAAACTGTCACTCACATGCATGGGCATTGGAAGCTAAATAAATGTGGGTGGGTCCTCCCCAAATACATTTTAATGGAGTAGATGCCACTTACATTAAAGGGTAACTAAACCCGTTTGCAGCCTAACTCCACCCACTGGCAATATTTGAAAAATGCTGGAAAAGTGGGAAGAGCCCAGCGGAGACAGAGGGGGCGAACCTAGGGCGGGGCTGAGCGGGGGGCGTGCACCTGAGACCCCACAGTGACGGATTGATTAACAGCTGTCAGACTCGGAAAGATGGAGGTAGTAACACAGGGCCAGAGCCTTATCAACAGGGACGTCACTAGGATTGGAAGACAGGGGGGGATTAGCCCCCAGGGTATTTGTAACTTGTGTTTGCAAAATCTTTGCACTCACATCTAGAGCTACAGTTATGTCAACAACCAGTCAAGAAACCAAGATGTTAACAAGTAAAACGTGACAGACATATCCTCTCCTTCCATTTCTACTCTGTTAAAGAAAAGTTACAGTAATGTTAGCTTTTAGACACATCAAAGCTGCATGGGGGAATTTACTGAGGCCAGACTTTGCTCCTGATGAGTTACTATAAGGGGGCGTGTATGTGAGAGAGACTCGTGAGTGAGAGACGCAGGGAAAGGAAATGCAGCTGAACGTTATTTGCTCTATGAAATACATTGACAAAGATGAAAACTAAGGACATTTAATCTTCATTTAAACTTCCGACTTCTCGGCTATTTTTTGTACCTGGATATTGTTGCGTCCAAATATGAATGAGGATACGGTTATTGATAAATCGGATTATGTTGTTCTTATTATCATTTAGGGGGGCTTAGGAACATT
Source organism: Gobiocypris rarus (assembly GCA_023029165.1). NCBI lineage: Eukaryota > Metazoa > Chordata > Actinopteri > Cypriniformes > Gobionidae > Gobiocypris > Gobiocypris rarus. Next base: position 30,071,298 of record CM040914.1, read on the forward strand.
TTGGGGTAGCTTCAGCCCCCCTAAAATAGGCCTAACGACGTCCCTGCTTATCGATTCGAGCCGCTGCCTCAGACTGCGTTAACTCCCGATGCCGACGATACTAGCGAGGAGCTGAGCCAAGGGCGTGGTAGTGAGCCGTTGGAAGAACCATCCTATGTCACGATGTAGGCCTACCACAACGTCCAATAGGAAAATTCAACTGCAGTAGCCATCGTTCAACCTTAAGAGGGCAGCACTTTGGTGGTTTTACACCATATTTTATAGAATTAAAACACTTTATACTCAAATGTCAAAACTCTTACTTGAATCAAAGAACAGCACTAATAATGCCCCAGTCTTGCAGATCATCAACTAAAAAAAGTTGTTCTAGGGTTTAGTTACCCTTTAAATGCAAATAGACTGCCTTGTTTACTAAACATCTGGTTGGGCCAGATCTGGTTCAAATTTATGGAAGACACCAACTGATTCACACTGGCAAATTGTGTAGGGGTAAAGCGCATGACAGAAAGTTTTGACGCAAATCGACCTTAGTTCAAATCCGTCTTTTGCCGAACTTACTCTACTCCCTTTTCCCATCACATATTAGATCAAAAAGTTATTTATTTTCAATAAAAATGGAGACAATTTTTAAAAAGTGGAAATAAAGCATCTAACGTATGTTTAATAATAAAGAGTTTATTGGTTAGGGGTAGGTGAACATACGCGCTGAGACAGTAAAAGTGAGTGGGTCCAATATCATTGGTCTTAAAAAATGGTTCCGACGTCCACATACAATGTTTCCGACGTCCATGCTCACATGAGATCACAGCTATAGCAAACACAACAATCTAATAAATTCCTGATGGACAAAATCAAGTCCCACCCAACATTTACGTCGCAAAAGAGATCTTCAGACCTTCAGTTTCATGCTGACTTTAAATGTGTACACATACAGGTACATATAGTGCACTGAATTGTTCAAGTAAATTCAGGTAGATAGATACAATTTCTCACCTGCTTACCCTGCCTGACAGCCTGGAGGTTGTATGTGAACAGATCCTGGTACTGAGGCAGAAGCACAGTCAGCAACACAGTGAGGACTATGGGAAGCAGCAGTAAGCTCTTGGACAGGGGTGCTTTATCTGTAGGACAGCAAATAAGTTGTTAAATCTTTTGTCATGTCAAAGGATGGAAGGATGAAATATTCCAAATGGGGGACCTTTTCATGTGCATTCAGACACACTGGTTATTTCAGTGTCAACTGATTATGTCAGTGTTATTTTAGTATCACTGAAATATTATTAAAAGTTTTTATTTATATTTTGAAATAGTTTTCATTGTTATATTATCCGTTTTCATTTTATGTCATGCCGTGGATCTCTTATTTCCTTGAAAAAATAATTAGATACAATCATGAATAATTCTATACAATTTATTTAGTTTTAATTAATTTCCAGTACATTCAAATAATAAATATTATTTTATGTTTTGGTATCTTAACCCCCCAAAATGTCTATGGCATTAAAAAAGTAAACCAAATTGAAAGTCGTAAGAAATAATTCTCCTTTTGTATTTCACAGAGGGAATACAATCATACAGCTTAGAACAGCATAAGAAAGGTAAATTAATTTTCATTTTACATCAGTAATAATGTGAACTGAAGCTCGAGATGAGTTCATTAAGTCTCTATATGTCTAGCTCTCATAGTAAAGACTTATATATTAATATAATATAAACACATGATCATTGTGTCATGTCGCATTTCCGAGAGCAGCGCCTGGTTACACACCCCCAACTTTTTGAACGACAGAAACACTTTCGCCTTAAATCATGAGCCAACGCAAAATAATTTGAAGGCAAGGATAATTTGTGAAGTGCGATAATAATCGGTTGAAGGTCATGACGACTGAGCTTTAATCTGAATGAATGACAGCAGGGTATGATCTTCATGACATGATAATTTTGAGCTATACTTACACAATCCCCACGAACCGGTGGACGTGAACATTATGCCACTTACACGAGGAATAATAAGAAGACTAACAAGCCCGCGTTTTAAAGGCACTGGATTTCCAACGTAAAAACATTAAAAGTTAAATGGAAATTTCGCTATGAGAAAGGGAAAGGGGAAAGGGTATCAAGAACGGTGCCTCGCAGGAGACAAACTTCATCCTCGTCACTCCTGCGAAATAAGCGTTTTCTGTTACAGTAATAAGCCACTAGAGGCCGTGAGTTAGTGACTTTACCACAGGTAAGGGTTGTTTCGACTTTTTGTTCAATAATTTTGACTTTGTATGTCATAACTATAACTTTTTGTCTTATAAATATGGCTGTTTATGTCATAATTTTAACATTTCTCTTAGTTAGTCCGTCAAAATTTCAACATTATGATTTACCTGAACATGTTTTTTTCTCATTTTCTTCATAGTTTTGGTCAACTGTTTTACATAACACACATAACACTTTTGTTTGCCTCACAGAAACTGATCTAAACATGTAAAGTGACTATCCAACATGGAGTGATTATCCATGTTTTTAATCATCGTGGTTTTGTCTTTGAGTACAACGGTTATAAACAGCACTATTGCTATCCAATACGTTTTCAAGAGGGATCTCGATTACCATGACTTTGTAACCCTCACTAGCATTTTAATAACCATATTTTTAAACTTTTTTTAAACTATCAATTGTAATAAGGTAATTTAAATCAAGAACACACTTTAATGGATAAAATAAACAGATAAACACCTCTCTTTCTAAGATAAGTTTTTTAGTTGAACATTTAGCAATGTTTTTATAGGCTAGTTGTCAGCCTGTGTTTATCCATTTGTTATATGTTTTATATTTGTTTACTTTTGAATTAAAGTTTTGTAATGGAAGTAAATTTAATTACCAATATAAATTCATGCACAACATTAAAATGATATGTCCTTTACCAGGATAGGTTGTACTTGACATTAATGTACACAGCTAATGGGTATGAGCTTGCTTCAATTTATGGGGAGCAGATAAGGGAATAATGTACCAAATAGAAACCAAATAGAAACATAGCAAAACATAGCGCAAACCAACAAAAACCTTCTGTCCATTAATTTTATTTAGGTGCATCATAATGAGAATAAAAAAAAGAGTATTTATTTATTTATTCATTTATAGTAGTAGGCCTAGTAGTAGAAGTAGTATCATGTCATCTTTATTTATTTTCACTATTTTAAGCATATTAGCCTATTTAATGAGATGTGAAATAGGTGTAATGACTGGAAACACTGGATGACTATCTCGTCTCTCGAAGAAAACAGTATAAGGTCCAACATTTACCTTTAAGATTCTACATTTGGAATTTGTGTTGGGCCTATGATTCTATTCTACTGCACTGTGTCTTCATGACCATACGGTGGCAGCGCAAACTGCTGGTTTGATTACCAAAAACAAAAGTGGTTAAACCAAAGTTGTTATCTACTTACAAAGCATGCATTTTCTGTTTGTTAACTTGGTTATGTATCACAAAAAATGACTAAATAATTGGTTTAAATGAAATGTATTTAAATTTGCTACTTTGTCAAAGTATAAAATTAGTAATTTGCTTAGACTGTATTGCTTTAAATGTATGAGTCGTTTACTAAGTTTTTAAAGTTCATACTCCTCATAAAATGTAATTAAATATATCACGTTTTTTAATAACATGTCTTGATATTTGAAGCAATATTGACCAAATCTTTTAAAAAAGTAATTTAATGGCTTAATGAAATGACCCACTGTCTACAGTTTCAGTGTTCATGATGTCTTTCCTTTTACTTTTAAGGGGAAACCTTTCAACAGAGCCACATCACTGAATGGTAAAGACTTTCACAATATTTAACATTGATTTTTACTGAAAGCAGTCCACTTTGTTTTTGCTAATATCTGTGATATCCTGAATATTTTATATTTTGTTTTTGCTATTTCCTATTCTGATTGCATTGAAGATGTGAACACCATGTTATTTGTGTATATATTTCTAACTGAAATGTTCAAAATCATGTTTGTTCAGGTAACATTATCACAATCAACAGTATACACTTCTATTTCATACAGCATCCGCAGTGGGACAATCCACTGACTGTTCTTCTTTCCCTTCCTGTGTGTCTTGAGTTTTTCAGAACCTGCATGGTGAGTCTCCTTGAATATTTTTTAGTACCACTATTTGAACATTTCATCAAAACACAAACTTGTTTTCACTCATATCATTCAGTCAATTCATCCATGTGGTTTGAAGAAGGTTGATTGATTTTCCTTGATCTTCAATATACTGTAACTGTGTTGTTTTGTTCAGTGATATGGGTGTTTACTTAAAAGAATAGTTCGCCCAAAAATAAAAAATAAAAATAATGAGCATTATTTACTCACTAATAATCAATAATAATCAACTATTAATTAAAACTCGTCACACAGATCCTATTATGATGCACATATTTTCTTCTCTGAGGTGAATAAGTGAGTTCTTGCATTCACATCTGTCTCTGTCATTTTGACTATCATCTGACAGAGACCTTGACCTCATTGAAGAAAGTAAATGGGTTATACTTTTGGGTTTTCTGGGAGTTGTGTTTTGTGTAGTGTTTTCATTCATCTTGATTAGTCTTGGGTGAGTCAGAGTGAACTGCTGTGATAATACAGTATCAGAAACATGCAGTTGAAGCTGTGCACACGGACAAAGTCAGGATTTTTTTCTGAATATATGATTTTTTTACCATTTTATTATTTCTTCTTTTGTGGTCTGAAAAAGAAAGAAGGTGATATGGCATTAGAACAACACAAGGATGAGCAAATAATGACTGAATTTCAATTTCTGATTTATTTGCCCCTACACACACACACACACACACACACAAATAAGAAAAACATAAAGATGGGTTTAATTATTTATTTTTGCGCCCTCTTGTGGCCTCAGGAAACAAGCCAAAAGCGTTTTCCCTTAACTGAAATTGTTTGTTTTTTTTGTATATATATATATATTTTTTATGTAATTTTAAAAATATATATAATTTATGAACACAAATCACAAAAAATGGTGCATTCCCAATGATTAAGATTTATACAAGATGCTTTATTATAAGCTGTATTTTTTTTTACTCATTTTAAATTCTAATATGAATAATGTTTAAGGATTACAAATACAGGCTTAAATATTGAAATATATGAAATATTGAGTGTACAAATAGCCAAATTGATTGTGATTATATTAATGAATCTGGAAGAGTAAAGTATACACAATAAATAAAGCCAATATGGCTTTAAATAGTTTCCAATGATGAAACGGGCCGTTTGGCTTTTGATAAATGATCAGTGCTATCGTCTGACTTCAATTTCACAAACAAGAGCTTTCTCTGCTGGAGAATTAATGAAAACAAGACATCTTTCATTTGAGCCGGTTTGAAAGCTCAGCTGCAAGTCAACGTCAAGCTGCTACATTAAGTAAAATACTTTTGTTTGTTCCCCACTGCTGGCTTTGAGATAAATTAGCCTGTTTGTGTAATGACCATCTGTTGGGTGTTTTAGACGTGTTGCACAGGCTGACGGTGACGGTGGCGATGCTTATGGGGAGTTACTGGTTTTCATAAGATAATCATGAAATAGGACACAGTAGTCATGGCTAATGGAGATAAAGAAAGACATCAGCTTCTGTGTCCCAACTATCACCTGGATGAGGTTTCTGGATTGCTTGGGTTGTCTGAAAGGTGTAAAAGCGTGAGAAATAGCTCATCTGGGTCAAGTTGCCCTTGTTACATTGTAATTATACAAATAAGTATGAGTAATATCAATTAACAACATACTTACTATATAATTAGGGTTAATTTAGTTTTTGTAATTATGCATAACACAATCTTATTACAGTAAGTAGACTACATCTGAGATGATTAACAGGGACACTGTAAAATAAAGTGTTACCCTAATTTGTGTTAGTGAGCATATAGGCCTACACCCTATTTGAGCTAAAATGAAATGTAAGTGCCGCAGTAGAATAACCTAACTGGGAATGTTCTCAGAACTGTGGCAAATTTCTTGGCAAGGTTCTCTCAAATTTATGAAACCAGTAATGTTAACAGATTGCTTGTTATCTGTATTTAATAATGTTTTCAACATTATCATAAAAATATTATTTATACACTGCTCATTTAAAGTTTTTCTGAAAAATGTATTTGGATGTTCGTCTAATTTTTTAAAAATATTATTAACTTATTTCAGAGGAAAAATAAGTTCATTAAATGTTCATTAAAGAACATTCATAAATAACCCTCCCATTATGTTTGCAAAATTATAAAATGGAACGGTCACATAATGTTTCTCTTAGGTTCACATAACCAAGAAAAATAAACTTTCAATTTCAAGGGAACATCGTAGCGATGCTATGGGAACGCCTCTGTGTGATTACGTTGTGAAGCACGTGTGAAATCAGTCCAGTGGTGTGGAACATCATAAGCAGGTGACATCATGACCAGGAAGCTATAGCTTCTGTACTTTCAGCAAGCACTCTATGTTGTGAAATTGTCTTTTTCTATTTATTGTTTGTGTTACACCCCATCTACGGGAAAAGGGTGCAACATGAAAACTATGAAAAAGCAGTGTATTTGAAAAAAAATGTATTTATTGATTTGATTTGGGACCTTAGGTTCAGGAGTTGACTGGGCCAAAATAACAAACAAAACTTCCTTGTTTTTAAACCTCTTTCTTAAACCCTAACCCAAATAGAAAAGAAAAGGAAAATAAAATATACAAACCTAACTCCCTAACCAAAAACAGCGATCAAAATGGTTTACAATTAACAAAAATGGCGTCAGACTCCCTACTTTCCCAAATACTCAGTATTTACAATATATTTACAACCAGGCAAACAAACTGAAAAGGGCAGTCCAAATCAGTGTCAGAAAACAAGCAACGGGTCAAATATACCAACAAAGTTTATCTGATACAAACAGTGTTCAATTCAAACAAACAAGCAATACTCACAATCTCTAATATTCTTAACACAGTCAAACTCTCTTAACACACAAACAAACTCTGCACTATACAGGTCAAAACTCTCTCTCTCAAAACACAAGATCTCTGGGTCAATCTGGGTAGAGGAAGTGATGACATGACTTTTAAAATACTGTGCAATCAGGACATAGCATCTATCAACCTGCAGGAACCAATCAGATGAACTTCCTGGACAGAGTCTCACAAAACAACAGAGATGTCACAAAATACAAACCATAGGGTTGTAACAGTTTGTTTGTCTCAAGCATCCATACAGTGCATCCAAAAAGTATTCACAGCGCTTCACTTTTTCCACATTTTGTCATGTTACAGCCTTATTCCAAAATGGATTGAATTCATTATTTTCCTCAAAATTCTACAATACCCCATAATGTTAAAGTGAAAGAAGTTAGTTAGACATTTTTGCAAATATATTTTTAAAAAATCACATAACCATAAGTATTCACAGCCTTTGCTTAATACTTTGTTGAAGCACCTTTGGCACTAATTACAGCCTTTTTGAGTATGATGCTACAAGCTTGGCAGACCTATTCTTGGGCAGTTTCTTCCATTCTTCTTTGCAGGACCTCTCAAGCGCCTCTCAAGCGCCAGGTTGGATGGGGAGCATCGGTGCACAGCCATTTTCAGATCTCTCCAGAGATGTTCAATCGAGTTCAAGTCTGGGCTCTGGCTGGGCCTCTCAAGGAAATTCACAAAGGTGTCCCGTAGCCAATCCTTTATCAGTTATATTAGCTGTGTGCTTAGGGTCGTGTCCTGTTGGAAGATGAACCTTTGCCCCAGTCTGAGGTCCAGGGCACTCTGGAGCAGGTTTTCATGAAGGATGTCTTTGTACATTCCTGCATTATTCTTTCCCTCGATTCTGACTAGTCTCCTAGTGCCTGCCGCTGAAAAACATCCCCACAGCATGATGCTGCCACCACCATGCTTCACTTTAAAGATGGTATTGGCCAGGTGATGAGCAGTGCCTGGTTTCCTGCAGACATGACGTTTTCCATTCAGGCCAAAGTGTTCAATCTTCGTTTCATCAGACCAGAGAATTCTCCAGGTGCCTTTTGGCAAACTCCAGGCGGGCTGTTATTTGCCTTTTACTGAGGAGTGGCTTCCGTCTGGCCACTCTACCATACAGGCCTGATTGGTGGAGTGCTGCAGGGATTACTCATCATACTTGAGGGATTACTCATTCTAATTTGTCTCACTTGTTGAGCCCTGTGTTGAGAAAAAAGAAAACGATTAAGGAATAGTTCACTTTTAAATAAACTTTTGCTGATAATTTACAATTTAAAATGTCTTTCTTTCTTAAGTCGAAAAAAAATTAAGGTTTTTGATGAAAACATTCCAGGATTTTTCTTCATATTATGGACTTCAATGGACCCCAAACGGTTCAAGGTCCAAATGACAGTTTCATTCACACAGGTGAAGATTTTATACATTTTAATACATAGAGCAGGCTTACATATAGTAGAGCATTAGACCATAGTAATCCCTTAGTAGACCATTTGGCAGCTTGGGAACTTGCCAAACGTGTCTCAGTGGATTCTGTAGACCAGGGCTATTCAAATCTTACCCTGGAGGGCCAATGCACTGCAGATTTGAGCTCCAACCCTGATCAAACACATCCTGAACATGCTAATCAATGTCTTCAGGGTCATTAGAAAATGACAGGTAGGTGAGTTTGATTAGGGTTGGAGCTAAACTCTGCAGTGCATTGGCCCTCCAGGGTAAGATTTGAATAGCCCTGCTGTAGACTATAAAGACAGGATGCAAAATTCAGCTACCATTCTTATTCACCTCGGTTGAACAGGATCCTGCCCACAGTGGTTTGTCAAGATCCTTCGGGAAGTTCCTTAGGTTCGCTTTCGGAGTGACGCTTGAAAATTAAATCAGTTGCCATCTAGTCATAGCCAAAACAGCCTGTGCATAACACTTTGTCTTTTATAACACAAGCTTTTTGCCAAATGTATTAAATGGCAATAAAACAGGCACTTGTCAGTACGGTGTAGTGGGTATTTCATTTCCATAACGTTGTTACGATGATGCAGCAAAAGTCAACTCAAACAGAACGTTTCAGGTTACAACTATAACGATTGTTTCCTGAGAAGTGAACGAAATGCTGCGTCACCCTGCCATACTTACAGTCCCTGACAAAAGTCGTGTCGCTTATCTATTTTGTAGAAACACCTGCTATTAACCTGATTTTTAATTCATCAATTGGTGTTAGAAATAGCTCAAATGAAAAGCTAAAACCCTCCAAAATGATGTTTAATGCACTGAAATAAATTAGTTTCACTGAAAAAAGATTAATCATTTAATCAAGACAGAAAGGTCAAATTTTGGCAAGACAAAAGTTTTGTCGCCTATACAGAAATTGAACAAATTTACTGCAAATACAAAAATATGTCAGCAAATTAAGTAGTGGTGCTGTGAGATCCAAATTTAATATCTTGTATGACTTCCATGAGCTTGAAGGACTGCATCCATGTGGTTTGGCAAGGACTCATACAATTTATTGATGAAGTCATCAGGAATAGCAAAGAAGCAGTCTTGCATGCCTCCCAGAGTTCATCAATATTCTTTGGTTTCGTCTTCAATGCTTCCTCTTTCATCCTACCCCACATATGCTCAATGATGTTCATGTCTGGTGACTGGGCTGGCCAATCCTGGAGCATCTTGATCTTCTTCGCCTTGAGGAACTTTGATGTGGAGATGGAAGAATGCGATGGAGCACCATCCTGCTGCAGAATTTGGCCTTTTTTATGGTTGGGAATATAAGAGGTAGCTAAGATTTATTGGTAATTTAGACTATTGAAGTTGCCTTCCACCCTGCAGATCTCTCGCACACCCCCATAATGGATGTAACCCCAGACCATGATTTTCCCCCACCAAACTTCACTGTTTTCTGGGTGAATCTCGGATCCATGCGGGCTCCAGTAGTTCTCCTGCAATATTTGCGGTGACTGTGGTGTAATTCAACAGAAGATTCATCTGAAAAATCCACTTCCACTTTTCCAGCTTCCATCCTTTTAGCAGGCTGTGGTCTTTGGCAAATGCCACACGGTTTTTCAATTTGTTTTTTGTTTAGTGCTGGCTTCTGGGCACTGATTCGACCATGGAGGCCATTTCAAGACAGAATCCGACAAACTGTTCTGGTTAACACAGGGACTTCAGGTGACCAGGTCTCATGGAGCTCTGCTGCAGTGGAAAATGGCCTGGCCTTGGATTTTCAAGCCAACAAACGGTCCTCTGGAGCAGTTGTCTTGCAGGGTCTGTCTGACCTGGGTTTGTCATAAACGTCTCCAGTCTCTTCAAATCTTTTTTTTTATCCTCTGTACTTGACGCTGAGACACATTGAAGGTGTCTGCCACATCAGCAGTGGATCTGGTCTTCAGCCTCTTGATAATCAAAACTTTAGTCTCAGGGTGAATCTTAGGCATGTTTGCAGAGGTCTATTTGCAGTTGATGTGAAGGTCTATAGTGTACTGGGGTTATTTTTATACACACCTGAGATCTAATTGATCCATTATTAGTCACAGGTGAAGCTCATATGACAAGGCGACAACACTTATGTCTTTGCAAAAATTGACTCAATGGGCTTTACCAAGCTCTGAATATTACAATATTTTTGAAAGTTTCATTTTGCACTGAAACATTATTACAAAAGATGTTGGGATTAAAATGAGCCATTTCTTGTAAAAAAATCTTGATAAGAAATATATTTCAGGGGCACTTCAGTTCAATTTGTACACAAGCGACAAGACTTTTGTCAGGGACTGTACTGCATGCCTGTGATCGACTGGCTTCAGCTAATCTAAAGCAAACAAGTGTTTGGTTCGGAGCGCTTTATATCTTCCTGGTTATGGCGTCATCGCCTATGATGTTGCCTCAAACCATTGGACTGATTTCACGTGTCCTTCACGACACATTAACGCAGAGGCGTTCCCATAGCATCGCTACAATGACGCAGCGTCTCGTTCTCATCTCAGGGAACATTGGTTACAGTCATAAATGTTTTTTTAACCTTTTTTTAACTGCACGTTCAGAGATCATTCAGAAATAATGTTTTCATAACTTAATAATAAAATAAAATGCCTCAAAATAAAGCACATGCAAGGACTTTGTAGTAATCTCAGAGCAGTCAAATCTCACATGCGAGTGGAAGAGATGGAAAATGGATCTCAGATTAACCTTGAGTTCATCAGCCTACACCGTGTTTTACTCATGTCTCATTTTAGTTTTATTAAAATGTGTGCTAATTGGAAGCTAAACAGGCATACAGAATTAATTATTCACCACTTGTTTTTCTTTCCTACCTCTAATCTAATTTCTCACTAATGTTTAGCTAATGCTAAATAAAACAATTTTGACTTTTCTAGCAGCTGTAATTAATAAAGGCTTTTACAGATGGTGGTGATAGAGCCAACAGATGACTGCAAGGAAATACTGGTGTTAGTCATAAAGACGAGAAACCAATTTTGTGAGAGTCATGTTTATTCTATAATACTAATTGTACATAATATAACATCCAATGTCAAATTCAAACTGAACCAAGATAGTCATGAATTTCCTGATGTACATTTTTTTTTTTTCATTTCAAACAGTCTGCTCATTGCATTTTTCAATTAACCAAATAACATTTTGTCTGAAAGCCAGACAGATAATGACCAAATCACACTTGTTTACATTAAAAAAGAACAGAAGAATGGCGAGTAAAAGACCTGAATAGAAGAAAAGTAGCTATGTTTCTGTCTTTGTCAACCTCAACAAATTAGAAAGTGTATTCTTGTAATAAAGAAAATCCAGATTTGTCGGCAGCACTGTCTCCTGCTGTTTGCTTTGTCCATTAAAAGGAAATGAGCAGATGGCAGTTGGCCTCGTCTCGTCCTTTTTTCTCTTCTCCCTCTCTCGATGTCTCTCCCTTTCTGCCATCTTCATTGTCCATTAATCTCTCTCTTCACAATCTGCTTGAGTATAGAGCTGACAGCGAAGCCCCCAGGGAGAGGGAGGGAAAACAAGCCAATCCAGCTGTCAGAAGTCCAGCGAAGGGACATAAGTCCTCTCAAGCACCCAGTGCCCCTGTCAAGCAGCTTGAGTGAGAGCACTCACACACTCACACACATCTCTGACAAGGCAATGGCAAAAACAGACAAAACAAACAAACAAAACAATATATTCTCATTATACAGAAATCCTTACAGCAAAGGGTAGAATGTGAAAAATGTCTTACAGTGAGTTGTTGTCCAGGTGCAATTGTAAATTAAAGAGATGGTTCGACCAAACTCACTTACCCTGATGTTGTTCCAAACCTGTATGACTTTCTTTCTTCTGTGTAACAAAAAATGTTTAGTTACTTCAGAATATCTTATTTTGTATTCTGCATACAGTCACAGATTTGGAACGACATAATGGGGAGTAAATGATGGGGAGTAAATGATGACAGACACAACATAATTTCTCATTATTTGCGACTATATCCCTCAAAATTATGAAAAATAATAACTATTATTACTAAGATATTTAGCCTCTCATTAATTACAACTTAAAATTATATTACTGCAGTATTTTCATTGCATGATGCAATGTCCAAATTACAATAAATTGTCACAAATATAAGAAATAAAGTAGCGTTTGAAATGAAGTAATTTGTACAAGAATGAATGTGTTTAACACATTTCAACAAACATGTAAAGCTGACATCAAAGCTGAGATAATGATTTCAGAAGCTACTGTTAAAGCTGAGGAGGCTCCTGGACTGGGATGAATACAATTTTTCATTTCCTTACTTATTTTACATTGTGCCAACAGTAACTGGAACACATTCAAGCACTGTTCAATATCAATTTGGCTTGGGCAGTGCCTTGTTTTTGTATTGGGTGAATACGGACTTCTAATCTCAAGGCCCTGGGCCTCTGACTACTTTAATGTTTGCTACTTTTAAATTGCATCAAACTTTTGAGTGTCAGGGTAGGCCCTATATGTTTTGATTGTCCACAAAACATTTGAAAGCCCATTCCCACTCTTTTTTAACTTATGAATTTACATGACTTTTCAGTTGTTCATGAATTACTGGACAAAGACTAGGATAGCTAAGTACTTAACTATATTACTTTCTATTAAATTCTGTTGCATTATTTTCCTGTTAACACTGTGAAGCTGCTTTGCAACAATCTGCAAAAAGGGCTATATAAATAAAGGTGACTTGACTTGACTTGATAGGGATTATTTTTTACAACAAAATTCTATTTTCAATATTTAAAAAATTGCCCGTAGAGTTTTAAGATTGTATTAATTTACATGATCTTTCCAGGTCTAGAAATCACACAAGACTCTGGTTCTTCAAGTAAATCACAACAATTGTTGAGGGGATGAATTAAAATAAGAGGTATCTTGATTTAGCCGATTTAAATAATTGTTTTGTCTTATATTATATCATTATTCATCTTGGGCCCCCCTTGAAAGTTTGCTGAGCCCCCAATAGGCCCCACTCCTCTAGTTGAGAACCACTGTTTTGTATCATTCACTAATAATATTGTTGCTGTTTTATATAAGATTTCAGATATGTGTATTTAGGCTCATATAAAAAATAAATGTGTATGTAATGATGTTCGTATAGATAAGGGAAGAAGGAGGCGGGAACCAGTGAACGTTTAAAGACTTTAATACATGAATAAACACAAAACGAAAGTAATGCGGACAGCCCCTCATGACCGACTGCCACGCACACACATACAAAAACATAAACAAAACAAAACGTAAAGTCCAGGCCTGGTCCTCTCTCGTCCTTCACTCGTGTCGCTCGTCCTTATATGCCTCCGAGCTCCCTCATGAGAGGACTCCGGTCTCACTCGCTCCTCCCACGTCTCTCGTTCGTCCACCTCGCCACAGTGTAGTTGGTATGTTACCCAAGATCATATTGCTCCAAAAAGTATTTAGATATTTTTAGACTAATGTTATTTTATATTCATGTTGCAACACTTTCTGATTCACAACACAATTTAACACTTGGTCAGGACCCCTTGGCGTCACTATTTAATGCATCCCTTTAGTGCCATTTTTCAACGTGCAGGGTAATCCATTGCTTTCAGTTGTTTGCCTTGTGTGTCTGATCAATGTGCAGTTAACCTTTAGATTAGGGTCCAATTCTCACTATCTAATACAGTGGCCTCAAACTCAATTCCTGGAGGGCCACAGCTCTGCACAGTTTAACTCCAACCAGCTTCAACTCACACCTGCTTGCATGTTTAGTCATCCTGAAGACCTTGATTAACTGGATCAGGTGTGTTTGATTAGGGTTGGAGCAAAACTGTGCAGAGCAGTGGCCCTCCAGGAATTGACTTTGAGACCACTGATCTAATAGACTAGGTCATCAGCGCGATCTGCTAGCGATTTGATTTTTCCCCACAGCTCAGGCTGTAAACCTGTACATTGTTTCATCCTGCTTCTATTAGAAATTTGCAGGGACCAATCACAATCCGACTTATCCACCTGGCGCGCTATTTGCGGGTTTAACACAATGATGGATAGAGAAGCGATGGATCGTTGGTCTGATTGGTTGAAGGAATATCCAATTGCATACAGAGTCATTTTAATTATGCCTGTTGATCACGCCTCCTGTGCAGTGGAAAGTACAGAGCAGACTCCCTAGACCAATGTTCAATCTTAAAAGATTGAGCGTGGTCTACATGGTGATAGCCAGACAAACTATCTAACTAACTATTAACTATGACTTTTGCCTCAATAAACACCTAATTACTGCTAATTAATAGTTATTAAGGTAGTTATTAAGTTTAGGTATTGGGTAGGATTAGGGATGTAGAATCTAGGCATGCACAATAAATAAATTAATATGTGCTTTATAAGTACTAATAAACTGTTAATATCCTAGTAATGTGCATGCTAATAAGCAACTAGTTATTAGTGAGAATTGGACCCTACACTCTGGAAATACTGGGTAAAAAACAACCTAAATTGGGTTGAAAATGGACTAACCCAGCAACTGGGTTGTTTTAATCCTGTGGTTGGGTTTGTTTAAGACAACCTAATCACTGGTTTAAAACAACCCAATTGCTGGGTTAGTCCAACTAAAGTGTTATTATTCTTTGCATTTCTAAAAGTAGAAATTATTTTATACATAGTTATACTCTCATAGATATTTTGGAGCACATAACCCCATTACCCTCTTTTGAAAAATAAACATAACATGTAAACATATACAGTAGACCTACGTAACATGCAGAAATGCGTAATATGTAAATAGATGTACTAGATGGGTATTTTTTGCACAACCTGACCAAAAAATGTATAAAAAGTATTACAAATATCTATTTAAAAAGTGATTAAATTGATAATTGATTCCATCAACTTTTTTTTTTTTTTCAATTAAAGGTAGGATAGGCAATTTCAGAGCAGCAAGCAACAGCAAACTATAGCTAATAAACCATATGATCCCACCCTCCCTTTAAAGCGCTATCCAAAGCCAAGCCTCCTCCAAAACACATAAATGCACAAAGCCAGAGCAGAGTTCTGCAAAGCATCACAAAAGAAGCCGTTACATTACCTTATGTCTCAATGTGATTGGTTATCAAAGCACACGCAGGGCCGTAGCTAGGGACTTCTGGGCCCCAAAAAAACATTGATGTGGGCCCCCAACACCCTCCACTCATATCAAATACAGTGGGCCTAGATATGGGCAAGGAGGCCCTCATCTGGTGCCATGCACAATAAGCATTTCTAACAGACAAATAAATCAGTGCAAATAAAGGTTATTGCTTTTACTTATTTTTTATGCAAAGTTGTATATAAATATTATATATAATATTTTAAATAAACAATGGCATTAAACGATTAATAACTTCTTATTGTGCAAGACAAACTAATAAAATAACAAAAAAAGACAAGAAATTAGTCAAATGATAAAATAAACTTTTTTAAAAAGTAGGCCTACCAGCAATATAATAGGCCTATAAAATGTCTTTCCAGTCAGTCTGTTTAACAGGTGAGATACATATTCAGAAATTAAAATGAATGCAGTCAAATGTAAAATAAAAGCATGTAAGTTTCTCACTCTCTTCATTTTTGATGAAGATAGTGTGCTTTTTTATTAAATAAAGCTAATAAATGTATTCATCAATAGCAATGATTTGTATTCCTGTTTTCTTGACAGTATTGCAAGTCTGTAATTCTTTTGACATCTTTTTCTGCATGTTATACAAACCATGTTATACAAACTTTGAGCGAGTAATCGTTTGGGCGGTGCAGAGATGTGACAGTACCGGAGTGCGCGGTGTCCTATCGGGGCACGGGACCCCATCAAATTGACTCCCTGGTTACAGTGCACCAATCTAGTCTTGTTAAAGAACATTTTGATAGACTGATTAAGCAATTTTCCTGACCTCCCTCTCCTTTTGATGACGTTACTGGTACCAGATTTTTTCCTGACATTTTCAGTCAGTTTCACTTCCACTGTAACTTTTTCTAATATCAATTGTTCACGGAGCAGCCACAACTCTGACTGGTTCTGTTCACCAATTAAATGTCAGACTAAACCATTTTTTGGGAGGGGGGGGGGAGAGGAAATTTGGATTACTTCTTTAACTAGCCTAAATTGCATGATTCAGAGTAGGGGAATAGCATAACTACTGGATTTAGTGGGCCCCCTGGGCAGTGAGGGCCCCTATAATTGTCACCACCTTTGAACCCACTAGCAACGGCCCTGGGCACATGTGATCCAAGTTAGCTGTATACGCTTTCTCCAATGGGAGAGACATGCCAGGTAGGTAGGACATCCTGAATGCAGTGATTGGATGAACAATTTTTGTCCTGAGACTTCCATAAAAGATGTACATCATTTAATAATTGTAATATTGATTGCTATCAGGATGTGAGGAGAGTGTAAACCAGTATGACAAAAAGTGTTTATGAAAAACATTGCCTTACCTTTAATACATGCTGTAAAACTTGTTCAATGTTGATCCATGATGTTATTGAAAATTTATTATAAGATGCTACCAAATTACCTTTTTACCAGCTGGTCCCAAGGTCATTTTTGGTGGATGAATTAAGTCTTTTTTCCTGCAGGTTCACACAGGTGTCCTAGCAGAGCAACCACATGCGCAGTTCCTCACATTAACACTGACATTTCACAGCCAGAAAGTGTCCTTCTTTGTGTCTCCATTTTGTATTGTGTATCTTTTGAAAATAATGCACTTATTTCTGTGAAGTGATTGTACTTTGTTTCTTGTTTGATATTTTGATAATGGAAAGTCATTCATAAATGTTGACTTAAGTATGCTTTTTGGGTTTGCTGCATCCCTGTTAACTTCATTCCTTTTTTCTCTGTCATGAACTAAATAAACAGTCCCTCTTTTGTCAGGATCACTAAATTCACCATAATTTCCTCGGAGGGCAGTTTAAAATCAAAAGTTGATCTCCTCTCCCTTTCCTCTTCTCGAGAATGAGTCAATTTCACGGCACATTATCCCTGCACCATTCTCCCTTTCCCCCGACTCTCTCTCTCATTAGGAGCGAGAAGGAGCAGCATGAATTAGTAATGACAGTGAAAGGTTTGAAAAGCTGAACGCTACTCTCTTGCCCTTTCATTACCCGTCCACGGCCTGACTCTCATCCTGCTTTAACACTCATTTGGATAACTTGTCCTGCACCTCTACCACTGTCAGTGCTAATGAATAATAGGCACTCTCTGATTAGATTATACATTTGTGCTACTCCGTCGTGGATGGATGTCTTACAGACTGTGACGAGCCATTCAACGGTCTTGTTAGAGTCATTTTGGAGCATATGAATGAGATTTATCGAAGCAGATAAAAGTGATAACTGAAGAGGAAAACATCTACCACCCCCCAGTGTTGACTGTATATGACTGCAGTTTAAGTATGCAAATTCCAGCCACAATTAAAGGGATAGTTCACCCAAAAATGAAAATTAGCCCATGATTTACTCACTCTCAAGCCATCCTAGGCGTATGACATTCATCTTTCAGACGAATACAATCGGAGTTATATTCAAAATGTCCTGGCTAATCCAAGCTTTATAATGGCAGTGAAAATTTGAAGCCCAAAAAGTGCATCCATCCATTATAAACGTAATCCACATGGCTCCAGGGGGTTAATAAAGGTCTTCTGAAGCGATTGGTTTGTGTTAGAAAAATATCCATATTTAAAACTTTCTAGCTTATATATCTAGCTTCCTCCAGACCACCTTCCGTATTCAATTTAAGCAGAAAGTGTAGCGCCTCTCTCAGTTCAAATCTTTTACCCTGCGTCACGCCAGTTAAGCTTTTTTCGTAATTGTATTCATTCCAATTGTATTCGTCTGAAAGAAAAATGTCATAGGCCTACAGCTATAAATACACCTGGTAATTTTCATTTTTGGGTGAACTATCCCTTAAAGTCCCACTGAACCGGAAGTAGCAAGTGAGTTTTCTTCAGTGCTGTGACGTATTTCCAAGTGAAACGGAATATTGAATAGTAGGCAGGGTTTTACTTCAGCGCTCCTCCTCTCCATCTCTGCTCATAGCAGACTAACGGTTGGAGGGGAGTGGTTACGCATTTTCAAACCTAAGCCGTCAAACTGACGTCATCTGAGAAGGAACGCCGTTTCCAGACCGGAAGTAACTTTTCAGACTTTGATTAAAGATTACAGCGTCAAACAATTTTTTTCTGTGAATTAACTTGCATGGATTAATTGTTCACCCTAAGACCTGTAATATGTGCAAACAAGGTAAATAGGTTCAATTTTGATTTCATGAGGACTTTAAGGATCACTACAATAAGTGTAATTGGACTTGCATAATAGATAATAATTTTATCAATCCTGTCAGATTGAGTTGATAATGCAACTTTGGTCTGGTGTTATCCATTTTCACATATAGTGTATAGCAGACAAATTATTGTCTGGACAGAACTGTACACTAACTCTGAGTGCACCAACTTGATACACTAGCTAGGCGATGAAAAATGCCTCTCCCTTTCAAGGTTGATTGAAACTTTAACCTCATATTCAATATGCCAGAGAGACCTGGAATGTGCCAGAGACTGGGCTTTTTTCCACAATAGGGGCCTGAATAATGCAACAATCAGTCAATTATTCATCTCTCCTGGCTTCTTATTATGTTCAGAGAGAGAGAAAGAGAGAGAGAGCATACCGCTAAACAGTACAGCTCTGAGTGATTGGCTAAATGCTGCGTCAACACATTTAGTGCATGTGCACTTGAGAAAAACGAAAGTGTCTATCTCTATGACTCTCCGTCTTGGAAATTTAAAATACAAAAAAATCATTGCAAACTTGTACCAGTGGTAAGCATGAGTGTCTTTATGTCTTGAAAATAAAATAAAATCAATGTAAAGTAATTAAGTTTAAAAAATGGAATAATCAAATAAATGACAATAAAATAATGAAGCATTGTGAATTTTTTACCAGAGGTAAACAACAACAAGAGTGGCTTTATGACTTTGAAGTAAAATAAAATATATCAAGAGTAACATAGATTTTCATTGAAAAAAATAAATAAATAATAAACAAAACAAAACAATGATGTTTTGCATGCTTTACAAGTGGTAAACAAAAAATACTTATTAATTTATTAGCATTTGACTACTTAGTTTTGGTGTTGCTGTAGAAGTCACACAAAACAAGTATCAATCAGTCAGTTTTTTTAAACGTCTCCCCTGTAAAGCATGTGGGAAAAATCTTTATTGAATTTCAGATGGACAGGACAGAAGTAACGACATGCCAGCATGCTCTCCATGTCGGGTAGGATAATAAACGGCAACTGAACAAAAAATAACTCTACAGCTTACAATGCACAGTAGCATGTCTACACTTTTATGTACATATTTGATGATTTTGAGACATTTCTGCTATGATCTCATGTACAACAATGACAAACAAAAATCTGGCCAGCTATACCTTCTTTTTGAAATAACAGACAGATACACAATACGCATTTAAATGCAGTGTCTATATTTGATAAATAACGAAATAAATTGAAATCTCTCTTCAGACACCTCCCTTCAGGAAATGCTGCTTTGAAATTGACTTAAAATGTGAAATGATAGAATGGCATTAAATGGCAAAGTCTGATTTGAATAATTCATCTGTCAGTGTAGCCAAGCAGATTTAAATGCTTTATAAAATGTTTTGCATTTCTCAGTGTTGCGAAAAGTCCCTTGGAAACATGGTTATCCAACCAGGTGTGCATTGTGATTCCATTTTCTTCTCGGCCATCTGATGACGATAGCTTGGCTCACGCTTCATTCTACTGAATGCTGACTTCCGATGGCCATAATAATCTTGTCAAGTCCTTGTGCTGCAACACACTGACAACAGCCTATAAAATTGCCTCATTGTCTTCCATCAGTCCTCCAGCAGAATCGCAGACGTTATTTACCAGGCAATTGACTACAGTCTCTTCTATACAGTATGAATGAGTTTACTCCTTGTCTTCGTTCTTCAGTACATCATTGTGGACTTTAGAAAGAGCCTTCCATCTGTGGACAAAAAAAAATGGTATGAATGAAGCTTGGCTGATGTCACAAGCGGAATATAATGAACAGACAAATCCATAATGTTCTAACGTGCGGGCTGAGAGGGAGATGAAAGGATTGTTAAAGGAGAAGATGCTGTTTTTGAATAAATGTCAAAGGAAATAAAGAAAGAGCCTTTCCCTCCCTTTCCTCTCAACCAAGACGAAAAGAGAACCCTTTGAAAGATTAATTACAACACATAGATTATGTAAATTATGCCCATGCAAATATTTCATGAGGACAATTAAGGGACCATTAATTACTGCTCCTCTTTTTTGTCCTTATTCTTTCTTTCCTTTTTTTCTTTTAGCATCAGTGGCATTTAATTTAATTTCACTGTTCAATGTTTTAAATGTTTAATATTCTAACAAAGGCTCTTGATACATTGTCAGTGTTCTGTTTATATATATATATATATATATATATATAGAGAGAGAGAGAGAGAGAGAGAGAGAGAGAGAGAGAGAGAGAGAGAGAGAGAGAGAGAGAACATTTCTTTCAAGACTGAACATTACACAGGCGAAAAAGACATTTAAATATAGATCCATAAAGAGACAATGTAACAGAACATTGGCATTCACAAATCTGTACCTTGTATTGTTCTGTCAGTGTCTGTTTTGCTGCTGTTATGGTTTGTCTCCATTTCATGTTGAGGAGGGTCTGTTAACATGAAAACAGTTATCAGTGTGGCAACAACTGTGTTACTTCTCACCGTGTTACAACCATCCCATCATCCCATATTCATTGTAAAACCTGACAGATGTTCTAAATAAATAACACTTTTTTACACTTAACACTTCACTGTCAGGGGTGGTTGTACAAATCGTATGATGCATGATAATCCAAAAGACAAACAAAAATAGTAATTCTGAGTAGCTAGTAAATCTAAAGTAAATTATCAAGTACTTTCTATTTTTTTTAGTTATTGAACTCTTGTGTATGTGAATTAAGCATTTGTTTATACACCATACTATTGCTTTTCACTTAACTTACTTTTTTAAAAGGAACACTCCAACGTTTTAGAAATAGGGCTTATTCAACATCTTTCCTACATTTAGATATGTGGGCAAATGCATTTTTGTCTCAGTGCATGCATTGGTTTAGTTTGGCAGGGTCGCCGCTAGCTTAGCTTAGCATAATTAATGAAATCCTATGTTGCCAGCTAGCATGTCCCGAGTAAAAGTGATCCAAAAAAAAAAAGAAAAACTATATAGGACTATATTATGGGGAAGCACAGGCGAAGCACTGCTACTTGGGCGCAGATATATCACGCAACACATGAAATCGCACAACTTCCCCCCCGTCAACATACCGGCATGATATCTCTGTGCCCAAGTAGAAGTTCTTCGCCTGTGCTTCCCCATAATATAGTCCCAAATCAATATCTGCCTAGGAAATCGCCTAGTCTTAATCTGCATCGCTATTTGTACCCGTTGTGAATACGCAGACCACAAGAAGTAATTAGGTGTTTTTGTTTTGTTTTGTTTTTTATCACTTTTCCTCAGGACATGCATGCTAGCTGGCAACATAGGATTCCATTCACGCTTTTTTTTAAGTAACGTTAAGGCTAACTAATTAGACTTTAGAGTGTAATCTTTTCAGTCTTGTTGTGTGGTCATGCCTTTTTAAGTGGCAGTTACCCTTTTCCACCAGAATGAACGGGGTGCTAGTTCAGAGCCAGTGCTAGTACCAGTTTGGAGTTGGTTCGACTGATGAGCCTTCTAAGAACCGGTTTGCCTTTCCACATGCTAGAGAGCCACCACAGAGCCAGGTGGCTCTCTAGTTTTACGTCACTGTATATCTCTTAAACTTTCCCAGCAACTCTAGCGAGGCATCAAGAAACACAAACACACCAGGCTTGCTCGAGATGCATCGGCGCTGCGCAGGCCGATCAGCGTATGATATTAAAATACCGCATGAGCGATTCAAAAGCATAAGGAGACATATGCATCTCGAACAAGCCTTCCATCAACAATGGCGAACGTTGCGTTACTATTGATCCTCATGGCTTTATGATCTTACATCGGCATCAAAACACAGCATTCATGACGCATTCGTGCAGCTTGCCGTGATTTGTTTAGACGGAGATTACAATCGAGCAGCTATTAGTTCGATTAGCTGCTAATTCAAGAACGGCAGTCACAAGTTTGTGTTCATCTTGTTGGTCACGGTAACTAACAAGCGGTTCTTACTTTTAAAAAAGCAATGATTTGGTGCTACTTGAGAACCACTTTTCCTGGTTCGGAGCTGGCGCTTTGGGTGTGAAAAGACAAAGAACCGATTTGAAACTAGGCTCTGGCTCCTAACCAGCACCAGCACTGCCTTGGTGGAAAACACCAGAGGTGGGTAGAGTAGCCAAAATCTGTACTCAAGTAAAAGTACAAGTACTTACGAAAATATTTACTCAAGTAAAAGTAGAAGTAACAATCATAATAGTTACTTGAGTAAGAGTAAAACAGTATTGGATGAAAAAACTACTGAAGTAGTTAGTTACTAGTTACTTTCGATCTGATTGATTAGAAGCAACCTCTCCATATTATATATATATATATATATATATATATATATATATATATATATATATATATATATATATATATATATATATATATGTGACGGTTCTCTGAGTTGTTTATTCCTGAGTTACAGGTTATTGGCTGAAGGAGGGTGTGGTTTCGCACCTGAACCTAATCAGGTTCCTTTAAGATGGACTGGAGTAAACAGAACGGGGAGCGAGTGTTTGAGCGCGTGCTATTGTCTGCCGTTGGAGTGCCTGAGATCTGAGGTTATGTGGGAGTTGGAGGGAGACAACCGCCCTATCGGAGTTCACGTGGAGTACCTTCACTGTAGTGATTTGGATTTTCCTTTTGGTTATGTTTGGTTGGACTGACTACAATTGCACTTCCTACTTACATTTACATGCTGACACGCTGACTAACATTTAAACTGAAAACGTGACACTTCATGTTTTATTATGTTATTTAAATAAATCATGTTACTAATGCAGCGGTTTCGGCGTCTCCCTTTCGTTTGTTGCGATCTAATAACTTAAATCATAACAAAATATATATATATATATACACACATACATACATACATACACACACACACAGTGTGTGTGTGTGTGTGTGTGATTAATGGTTAAATAGTGTAAATTAATGGTGTGCTGGGCTAACCAGAGCTCTTTTTAATTAATACTTTGTTCTTATATCTTTATAAGTATATATGCATTCTTTAGGTAGGAATAAAATACAATCCCCTTTTTATTTGTATGCATTTTCTACACTTCAGACAGGTGTCTGTCCGGATTTGTGTATAAATGTAAGACGTCACATTAGGCTATTCAATAGTGCAGATGGGAACGTTTGTTCGTGGACGTATGTTGTTTGGAGGAAACGATCTGTCATCGCTTGCACAAGAGCGCATATGAGGAAAACACTCGGAAGGTGTGTGAAATAGTATTACAATAAGGGAAAAGCGCCCATATTACCATTAATAGTGTTCAAATATTGGCATCATTGTGACACTTACCGCTACATGTTTTTTCAGGTTAGAGGCTGGAATTATTTTATGCTGACTTGCTGAGATGTCAGTTTGTTTCGGTGCACACAGTATGCATCGTGTTATGAAACTATTCTGTGAAGACTGAACTTGAGGCCACGGTTGATCTGCCTCCCGTAGCTCACACACATCTTCCTCTGCTTCGGCCATCATCTTCCGACTAAACGCGCGCTAATTATAAGCGGATGATGCATAGCCACGACTCGCGAAGCCGCGCCTCTCCCACGTTCCGCGAGACTTACGAACAAGTCATTATTTGACAGTAGCGGAGGAACGCCACCGAATGTAACTAAGTAAAAGTACAGTTTTTACACAAGAAATGTACTCGAGTAAGAGTAAAAGTACCCAACTTTAAATATACTCAAAAAGTACTAGTTACCCAAAAAATTTACTCAAGTAAATGTAACGAAGTAAATGTAATTCGTTACTACCCACCTCTGGAAAACACCATAAGGATTTCATATCAACATGCACAAAATTGTATGTGCAATATTTATTTAAGCATTTGCATTTTAGCAGATGTGCATTCTAACCGTTTTGAGTTGGTGATCTCTCACTGGAGGCCGTCCGCTGCAGTGTCTGCTCGGCCTGGTCTCTTCTCTTAGACTCAACCTCCAGAGCCTCCTGCAATTTTCTCTTGGTCTTCTTCTCTTTCTTCAGCCGCTTCTGGATGAGTGCTAAGAAAAGCACAGGGAATAATTAAATAATAGAGTTCTTGATAGGAATGCACATGTTGAAAAGTTTGGGATTGGTAAAAAGTTTAAATGTTTTTGAAAGAAGACCTTATGATCACCAAGGCAAAATGCAGTAAACAAAGTAATACTGTGAAATTATTGCATTTTTAAAATAAATACAAAGTTCTGTCATGAAACTCTAGATGGCACAGGTCCTTAACTCAGTCTGCTTGCAATCACATCATTAATGTGATTAATGTGAACATCATGGTAAACCCGCACCCGCACCGCAGAAGCCTACTTAACAGAACACCGACCCGTCATTCTACAGCAGCACTAATTTAATTCCGTACTTGTCCCGGCCCGCTTGACTTAAAGACTGCGACCTAAACTGCACCCGCATTAAATCTACTACATAAGACAGACAAAAAAGTATTTATTTTCCCATGTAACACAAGCAATCAAAGCAACATTAGGCATTCTGAGTTGATACATGTAATACAAATACACACAGAGCCCAACATGATGAGAACGTGCTTCCGTCATGTAAACACTCAACACTGCAAACCGTGTTGTAATTGGTATGGCAAGCCGTTTTGACTTTTAATCATTCTCAGGATATGAATTCTTGATATCAACAAAGTTAATTCTTGATATCAGGAATTAGATTTCCACTAGTAACAAAGACAAATTTTGATATCAGAAACTACATTTCCACTAGTAACAACGTTCATTCTTGATCTCAACAATTCAGTTCCCTTTCAGTCGGTCACGTTCTACGTACGTCGGACGTTACCGACGAATTGGGATCACTTTAGGGAGCCCCTATCAGCTTCGAGATAAAGAGAACTGGCCAATGGCCATTGGCGTGCGTGTTTTGCATATCGCACCCCGCCCCGCGGCGCGGGTATAAAGCGGATGCAATCGCCACGCACCATTGTCATTCACTTCGGAGCCGAACAGCGTTCAGGTCGAAGACTAAGACTGCCAATTCAGCAAGAGAGAGAGAGAGAGAAGACGCTCGTGTTGGCGTTACAGCACACAACAGCGCGACCGCGGGCTCACAGCTGCAGCAAACAACTGCTGTTCTCACAGCACTTTTCAGTGAGTGCAGCACAGGCTGCACTATTTCCTGTGTGCTGCCGCGGTTTTCCTGGGTGCTTCAGCACATTAAGAGAGCGTCAAAAGAGCAACACGGGTGTGACACTGCGTCTTTTCAAGATGTCATTCCACCCGTGCGTTTCTGGATGCGGTCGTTCCCTCTCGCCCGCTGACGGTCACAATCGCTGTCTCACGTGTTTGGGCGTTCAGCACACTGAGGCAGCGTTTGTGGATAGTTCATGTTCTCACTGCGGGAACATGACTATCGCGAGCTTAGATCGAGACTCGCCTACCCGGGAAGGTGGGGTCCCCCTCCGCATACCTCGATCTAGTGCTATTCCTGCCCAACAGCAGGATAGACCTACTGACGGATGCCCGGGTGATCTGAGGATTACGTTCAGGGCAAACCCGCCGAGCGAGCCTCCGCGGGCCCTGATCCTCACAAGCTCCGCAGCCGGTGGTGCTTCCGAGAGAAACTGCTGGCCCCTCCCTTGGGCGTCCCAGTGGTGACTTTCGGGGCACCAGCGGATGAGCAGATGTCGATCGCTGCATCGGAGGGGGAGTTTCAGTCCTCGGAGGATGAAGACTCAGCTGTACTGCCTCCCTCTGGGAGAGTGGCAACGGTTGAGTCGGACCCCGAGTTGACGGCTATGCTTTCCGGGCCGCCGAGAAGGTCGGGCTTGAGTGGAACCCTCCACCACGTCCCCGAACCTTCGAGGTTGGATGATTGGTTTCTCGGGCGGCTCGCGCTGGTTCTCAGCGCCCCGCCCGGTGCCTTTCTTCCGGAGGTGCATGACGAGCTGACTAGGTCGTGGGGCGCCTTTAGCGCCAGAAACAGACCTAGCAGCTCCTCCTCCTCACTACCCTCGACGGCGGACAGGCCAAGGGTTACGTGGGATCCCGCCGGTTGAGCGGGCCGTCGCGATGCAACTGTGTCCGGCGACCGCGTCCAACTGGCGTGGTGACCCGCGTCTCCCGTCCAAGGCCTGTAAGTTCTCTTCCAACCTGGTTGCGAAGGCTTACAGGTCCTGTGGACAGGCCGCGTCCGCCCTGCACGCCATGAGTTTGCTCCAGGTGCACCAGGCCCAGGCGCTCATGGATCTGCACGAGGGTAGGCCTGACCAAGAGCTCCTCCGGGAGCTCCGGACGGCGACGGACCTTGCCCTCAGGGCGACGAAAGTCACCGCCCGTTCCATTGGTCAGGCGATGTCCACCTTAGTGGTCCAGGAACGGCATCTCTGGCTCAACCTGGCCGACATGAGGGAGACCGACAAGTATCGGTTCCTGGACTCCCCCGTTTCACCGGCCGGGTTGTTCGGCGACGCGTCGAGAGCCGCCCAACAGTTCTCGGCCGCCCAGAAGCAGACGGAGGCTATCAGGGACATCCTGCCCGGCGACCAGCGGCTGCTCCGCTCCACCGCCGCCGCAGCACCTCCGCCTGCCCGTCGCCGAGGACGTCCCACCTGCCGCCGCCTCCGCTCCGCCCGGCCCAGCAGCAGTCTACATCGCGCCGTGGGCGTGGAGCCGGCCGCTGGAAGGACGTCCAGCCCGCTCAGGCCGCTGCCAAGCCAGGTGGCAAGCGCCGTCGTAAGAGACCCTGAGACGGGCCGCCCAGAGATGGAGGAAACTGCTCTTCAGGAGATGGCTGCAGCACTACTCCTTTCCCGGAGGAGGGCCGGGGAGAATTTTTGTTCTGTATTTTCTGTTCCGCCGCTGGTCCCAGCGCCAGCGTACCCAAATTGTCCAGAAAAGAGCAGTTTCCAATATCTCTGGGTGCCAAGAGAGCGCGCCTGTCGGTGGGCGACGCCCCATGCCTTGTCACCCTCGGACGCCTCTGTTCGCCAGCAGGGGATGCCGGCTGCCGGACGCACGCAAGAGGCCTTCCTGCACTCGCACATCCCCTCAGCGGAAGCAGGTGAGTGTTGCACAGCACACACAGGTCCCACTGCGAAACGCCACCAGGCCGCTCCAGTCGGATCCCTGCATGCCGCCTCGCTGCCCCGCCGGCGGTGCGTCAGTGGTGCCGATGGTCCCGCTTGCACGGTCCCTGGGAGCCTGGCTAGCGCTTCCCAGGCCGCCTCGCTGGCTCATCCGCACCATCAGACTCGGCTATGCGATTCAGTTCGCCTGGCGCCCCCAAGTTCAGGGCATCCACTTCACCTCCGTGTCGAAGGAGGATGCTCCTGTGCTCCAGGGGAGATCGCGGTCCTACTGGCGAAGCGATAGAGCCGGTCCTCTAGCCGATATGAAGACTGGCTTCTACAGCCCGTGCATTTCATTGTACCCAAGAAAGGCGGCGGTTACGGCCAATCTTGGATCTGCGGCGCTTGAACCGGTCCCTTCACAGGCTGCCGTTCAAAATGCTCACGCAGAAACGCATCTTCAGGTGCGTCCGTCCCCAAGATTGGTTTGCAGCGATCGACCTGAAGGACGCGTACTTTCATGTCTCGATTCTCCCTCGACACAGGCCATTTCTTCGCTGCGTTCGACGGACGAGCATATCAGTACAAGGTCTTACCCTTCGGGCTAGCCCTGTCGCCCCGCGTCTTCACGAAGGTGGCGGAGGCGGCCATTGCTCCCATGAGGGAGCAGGGCGTTCGCATCCTCAACTACCTCGACGACTGGCTGATTCTGGCGCAGTCGCGAGGGCAGTTGTGCGAACACAGGGACAGGGTGCTCAGACACCTCAGCCAGTTGGGGCTTCGGGTCAACTGGGAGAAGAGCAAACTCTGCCCCACGCAGAGGATCTCTTTCTCGGGATGGAGCTGGACTCGTCGCCCAGACAGCGCGCCTCACCGAGGAGCGCCCAGTCGGTGTTGAACTGCTTGAATTGCTTCAAACGCAGAACAGCGGTACCACTGAAACAGTTTCAGAGGCTCCTGGGGCATATGGCATCTGCAGCCGCGTAACGCCGCCGGATTGCTTCATATGAGACCGCTTCAACGCTGGCTACACGATCGAGTCCCGAGATGGGCGTGGCACAGCGGTTCCCTCCGTGTCCAAGTGACGCCGAGTGGCCGCTAAACCTTCAGCCCGTGGTCGGACCCTTCATTTCTACGGGCAGGAGTGCCTCTAGAACAAGTGTCCAGGCATGCTGTTGTCTCCACGGATGCCTCATCCACCGGCTGGGGTGCCACGACAACGGGCTTGCAGTTTCGGTCTTTGACGGGACCCCAACTGCAATGGCATATCAATTGCCTGGAGTTGTTAGCAGTTCATCTTGCACTCAGCCGCCTCAAGGGGCCGCTCAGAGGCAAGCACGTTCTGGTCCGTACGGACAGCACTGCGCGCCGCTGCGTGCATCAACAAACAGGGTGGTCTACGCTCCGTCGCATGTCACAACTCGCCCGCCATCTCCTTCTGTGGAGTCAGAAGCATCTGAGGTCGCTTCGCGCCACTCACATTCCGGGCCTGCTCAATCGTGCAGCCGACGAGCTCTCACGTCAGCAGGTGCTCCCGGGAGAGTGGAGACTCCATCCCCAGGTGGTCCAGCTGATATGGAGCCACCGGGACCGCGCAGGTAGACCTGTTTGCCGCCCGGACTCGGCCCATTGCCAGTTGTTTTACTCCTGACCGAGGGAACCCTTGGCTCGGATGCCCTGGCACACAGCTGGCCCGGGCCTACGCAAGTATGCGTTTCCCCCAGTGAGCCTTCTCGCACAGACACTGTGCAAAGTCAGGGAGGACGAGGAGCAGGTCCTGTTGGTAGCTCCGTATTGGCCCAGCAGGACTTGGTTCCCGGAACTAGTGCTCCTTGCGACAGCACCTCCTTGGCCCATTCCTCTGAGGAAGGACCTCCTGACTCAGAGACGGGGCACCCTTTGGCACCCGCGTCCGGACCTCTGGTCACTCCATGTTTGGTCCCTGGACGGGACGCGGAGGTTCTAGGTGGGTTACCACAGACTGTGGTAGACACCATCACTTCCGCTAGAGCCCCGTCTACGAGACGACTCTATGCGTTGAAGTGGAACCTGTTCGTCGACTGGTGCTCCTCTCACCGAGAGGACCCCCGAAGGTGTTCGGTCGGGTCAGTGCTTTCCTTCCTACAAGAAGGGTTGGAGCGAAGGCTGTCTCCCTCCACCCTCAAGGTGTATGTTGCCGCTATCGCCGCAAATCATGACTTGGTAGAAGGTAAGTCCTTGGGAAAGCACAATCTGATCGTCAGGTTCCTGAGGGGGGCAAGGAGACTAAATCCGCCTCGCCCCCCCTCTATACCCTCTTGGGACTTAACTCTGGAGCGTCAGACGCCAGGTCTAACACTCGTAAGCATTGGTGGAGCTTGTGTTAGGCTGGGTTCCATATGTTGTGACCCCCTCGGCGGTCCCATATGTGTATTCTTCCACGGTAGTGCTCCCACGGCGAGCCGTGTCTTTCCTCGGCAGAGCCCGCTCTGCCGTCTCAGTCTGGTGTTGTTCCCCCGCCTACTGGGCCGGGGCCACCCCTGGGACTTCGTATGTTGTACTGCCCACGGCCAGTCCATACGTGTATTCTCCACATGGAATTCCTCTGGGCTTGATGTGGCTTCCGCAGCGCCTCGGCACGCTTTCCCAGCGTTATCCAATAGTCTGCTGAATGGGTCTTGCGGAACAGCAGTGTGACTCCCCTGCGTGAGTTCCGCCCGGTGCAGACGGGTCTGAGGGGCTTTCGCGGGCGCTGGAAGTGGTAGTAACTGTGGCGTTTTCAAAGATCCCTGCCGGTAACGTCCGACGACGCCGAACGCGTGACCGACTGAAAGGGAACGCCTCGTTACGTATGTAACCCTCGTTCCCTGAAGGAGGGAACGGAGACGACGCCCCGTCCGCCACAGTTGCTGTACCATCACTACAGGGCGCGAGTCACTAGTTCGGCTCCTCAGTGAAAAACAATGGTGCGTGGCGATTGCATCCGCTTTATACCCGGCGGGCGGGGTGCGATATGCAAAACACGCACGCCAATGGCCATTGGCCAGTTCTCTTTATCTCGAAGCTGATAGGGGCTCCTAAAGTGATCCCAATTGCCGGTAACGTCCGGCGTGCCTCCGTTCCCTCCTTCAGGGAACGAGGGTTACATACGTAACCGAGACGTTTTCACTTGTAAAAATGCTCATTTTTGATTTCAAGAATTTAATTTCCACTAGTAAAAACTAATTCTTGATATCAGTAATTGTATTGTCACTAGTGAAATGTTCCCATAAGCTGCCATTTAAATTCAATTGTTGATATCAAGAATGGGTTTCTTAACTAGTTAAAATTCCAATTTCAGATATCAGAAATACAATTCTTACCAGTAAAAATGTTTATTCTTGATATCAACAATTGAATTGCTACTAGTATATATGTTAATTTATATGTTAATCTGAAAATGTATTTGTGATATCAATATAATATCAGATATCTAAAATGGCTATCTTACTAGTAACAATCACATTCATGATATCAGAAATAAACATTGTTACTAGTGACAATCGAATGATTGATATAAAAAATAAGCATTGCAGCAATTAAATTGTTGATATCAAGAATAGATTTTTGCACTAGTAACAATGTAATTATTGGTATCAGAAATTCACATTTTTACTAGTAAGAATTGTATTTCTGATATCTGAAATTGGAATTTTAACTATAAAGAAACCAATTCTTGATATCAACAATTGAATTTAAATAGCAGCTTATGGGAACATTTCACTAGTGACAATTCAATTACTGATATCAAGAATTAGAGTTTTTATAGTGGAAATTAAATTCTTGATATCAAAAATGAGCATTTTTACTAGTGAAAATTGAATTGTTGATATCAAGAATGAACGTTGTTACTAGTGGAAATGTAGTTTCTGATATCAAAAATGGTCATTGTTACTAGTGGAAATCTAATTTCTGATATCAAGAATTAACATTTTAACTAGTGAAAATTGAATTGTTGATATCACAAATACATATCCTGAGAGTGAATAAAAGTCAAAACGGCTTGCCATAAATTGGAAACCTTTGATGGTCTTCAGACTACAGCGCAAATAAGCACAGGACCTTTTGAAAGCAGCTGCCTATCAGTGGCTACCAAACTGATTCGAAATAGTCTTGGCTATTGGACCCGCAGTCCGCCTTTGCCTATTGATCCCCCAACTTGCAACCACAACGCAAATTACAAAGTAAATAGTATTCCACCCATTACATCAAATATTAGCAGGTCACCCGTCAGGTACCCATCCGTGTGCAGGACTCTGGGTCAGAGTTTGCTTTAGCAATTTGCAACACACTTTCAGAAACCCTCCACGTTCCCCAGCTCCACCTGTAGATGTCTGCTGGGGGTAATTCATGTACGCTCTATTGTACAGCAGCAGCATGTCTTACTTGCTCACAGCAGCGTGTCGTGTATGTATTGGCAGTGGCAATTCCCATACTTGCTCTGCAGCATCAGAAATAACTAACAGCAACAACGTAGCAGATCTATTCTGCCAAGGCCAAACATATTACCATTGTCATATCCATTACCATGCCAAACACTCCAAGAGTCGTCATGACAGAACGTTTTTTTTAATACATTTTAAAATGTATTTTGTTCCAGTGATGACAACTGAATTTTCAGCAGCCATTATTCCATTCTTCAGATTCACATGATCCTTTAGAAATCATTCTAATATGCTGATTTGATGCTGAAGAAACAATTCTTATGACTGTCAATGCTAAAAACAACTGTGCTGCTTAATATTTATCAGGATTCTTTGAATAATAGAAAGTTCAAAAGCACAGGATTTATTTGAAATAGAAATTGTTCTAACATTATAATTGTCATTACTATGACTTTTGATCAATTGAATGCATCCATGCAGAATAAATTTAATTAAAAAAGCATTAAAACAAAGTATTGACCCCCAATGTTTTTGGTAGTGTGTTCCATAAATCTGCTATATCATATATACCTGTTTTAAAACATTAAACTTTGAAAAATGACTTTGGAAAAACTTTATGCCACCTGATAATAGAAAAATTATTACATCAAATCCCACATCACAGCAAACAGTAATTATAGCAAACCATGAAAAGCTGTTCCACATGCCCTTATTCAGCCTTTCACTAAATACTGTGTCTGATATAATGCACATCTAATGTGAAACTAGGCTGGAGCCCAGTGGAACATGTTAATTTTCCAGTTTGCAGCAAGAGCTTAATTCAGACGGTGCAGTCAGCAGAAAAAAAAAAGCGGAAAAAACCCCACTTTCTGTCTGATAGCTGTGAGCCTTTCCTCGTTGAGTGATCTAGGACTAACCTTCCTCATCTTAGTCTTTCCTCTGACCATACTGGGTATAAAACACAGAAACTGACTCGAAGTCCGTTGGCTGGAATATAAAGACATCTCTCCCTAATGGAAGAGCCGGTTGATTTGATGAATTATGCAGGAGATTCATTATCCTCATCAAATGTGATGCGGCGAATATTAACACAGCAATTCTGTTTACGGTGATAATAAATCATTCACACTAATATCATAATATGTACTTGTAATTACAAAGGGTAATTCTCTGTGTCTGTATGTGTGTGTGTGGCTGAAGGAAAGTGCTGAATCTGCAGTAACATGACTAGCTGGAGCACAATGCGGGCGACAGGAGAATACGAGATGAGGGGCTCTCTAATTAAACAACATTCATTAATGGTGCATGTTGCCCTGTCACCTTCTTTAATGATTCCGCCGTTTTATGACGGCTGCTTCGGAGGTTTCTAATTTATGTAGACTACGGTTTTACGTACATTTTGGAGAACAGAAGAGTGAGAGATTAAATTGAGAGTAAATTTATTTGTTAGTAAACATGATGCGAAAGATCAAGTGTTGGACAGTTAGATGTGAGAACCTGTTTTACTTGTTTTTGTGATGTGGGCAGACAACATTACATGTAACTGAAGATGAACTCTACTTATAATGCCCATATGATTTCAACTGTGAAAACACAAAACCTCTTTTTCCTATTAAATCCTTATTTTGAGTAAGGAATCACTACAACTTCACATCAGCTTATCTTGTAGATGTCTTGTCAATCATCAGTCATGCATGATGTACATTCTCTTTGGCACAAATATCCAGCAAACATTGACTGAGTGTTCATGATAAAGAAAAGGACAAAACATGTACTCAGTATTCATGTTTTATATGGTTTGAAAAACACTTATACCATTGTGAGTTTAAATTGTGGACATTTGGAATACATTTTTTATAGCATTTCCTTATACCCTGAATATATGCGAATACTCACATTTATTTATTAATAAAAATAAAATAAAAAATCATAAATATGAAATTTTTGGGGAGCCACACCACATGGCATGGTACAATTTGAACTAACTTTGTTGTAGAAAGGTTATCTGTTATTAATCTGATAATCTGTTAAATGATCTGTTTTAGGAAATATTTCAACCTTGAAACAGTCATGCTCCTCTCTGATATATTTCCCACTTTTTATGTTGTTTTTTTTCCTTTCAGTTTTACCCAAACTTTTGTTTAAATAGTAGATCTGACTAAATGTCCCACTTTATATTAAAGGTGCATTATGTAGGAATTTTGCAGTAAAATATCCAGAAACCACTAGGCCAGTGTTATATATTTTGTTCAGTTGAGTCCTTACAATATCCCAAATGTTTACAACTATTTGTAAATTGTGAGAAAATTGCTATTTTAACATAGGAACCGGGAAGTGTGAGGGAGTTGCCTGTCATATCTGTGTTACCCTCGGTTTCCGGTTTTATTTGGCAGAAACGCTTTACTCTCACTGCAATGTGCAACAAGTGTCACAGCAGCCTCCGAGCGAACGCACAGAGTAACGTCATAACATCATTTTAAACACACTTAAATGTATCTAATATGATACGCGGAGCTGCGTTACCTCATACTAATGCCCAGAAAAGCGGAAACGGCACCGGCAACTGTCCCGTCATAATAAAAGTCAGGCGATAAAATCC
The DNA here is from genome assembly GCA_023029165.1 of Gobiocypris rarus. Lineage (NCBI taxonomy): Eukaryota > Metazoa > Chordata > Actinopteri > Cypriniformes > Gobionidae > Gobiocypris > Gobiocypris rarus. Next base: position 30,106,092 of record CM040914.1, read on the forward strand.
ATTAAATAAATATAAAAGCTAGATTCTCTCTGCACGAGATATCCAGAATAGAGGTTATATTTTAGTGAATTTCTTTGACAAAATACAGTTTTGTCTGGTACATACTCTATGGTCCCTTTCTCTAACAGGGCTTTTACCTCTTTTTCCATTACCAGAACCTGCTCGGGGCCAACCAGCATGGTAGGACACCCATAAACATAAACCTGAATTTGATACCCTCTTTCTATTGTGTGCAGGACCCAACAAGAAACATTTGGCACCATTAGCGGGACCAGAGCCCTGAGGAAAGCGAGCCTGAACGTCCTCGCGAAAGAATGCCAGGCGGGATCGGAGTGTACGTAAAGGAAGCGCCTCGCAGTGCTCACAGTCAGCGCCCTCGAGCGCTGATCGTGCATGCTCCTCTCCCAAACAAGCAACACAAAGAGTGTGTGTGTCCCCACCTGTAAGGAAATGAGGGCAAGGGTGCACACACACTCTAAACTGCTGCCTATCCGCCATAGTGTTTGTTTAAACGTTATTTTACTGAACTAGAAAAACACTGAATCACTGATCACAAAGCACTACTGAAGACAACAGAAGGAAAGGCTTTATACTTCCTGGTTCATGACGTCATCCGCCTCTGACGTTCCCTCACACTATTGGACTGATTTCACAAGTGCTTCATAGCGTCATTCGATGCAATGGGAGTTCCCTTGAAAGGGAACCCACTTCTTAAACAGAGCATTGTCTGCAGACTGGTCTCAGATCAGCTATTCACCTCTGTTTTTCTGCTCGGCGCAGAGCTGCCTCTCCAGCGTCTCACGTAGTTCTCTCTCCCTGTACAGCTCCATCTTCAGCTCTGTGCGCTCCAGCTGCACCTGCTTCTCCTGCGTCCGCGCATTATCTATAGCCACCTTTAACAGACCCTGGAAAAGAGGATATATGCTTGAAATTTGAGCTATACTCTTTACTCAGATTCTTTTCAAACTACTGAAATATATATATATATATTTTTAATAGCTTTATATACCTGTATGTTGGTGAGGAGGGTTTCTATGGAGGACAGGCCCTCAGGAAAGAGCAGCGGAGCAGGGAATCCTGGGGGTAAAGTCGGCCCGGAATGAGACACTCTCTCATAGCTGTCTCGGGACGTGGGCGTGCAAAGGACATTCTCTTCTATCACAAGAGAACACAACAAAACAAAACAACAGCAATTTCTTTAAATACATTTTTATTATATACACTAATGTTAAAGTTTGGGGTCAGTAATTAATACTTGCCATCACAGGAATACATTACATTTTAAAATGTATTAAAATAGAAAATAGGTATTTTAAATTGTAATAATATTTTACAATATTACTGTTTTACGGAGCCCCTAACCGGGACATGGTGTTGGGGTGGGACGAAATGAGATGGGATACTTTTACATCAATACTTTTGCATTCTCTCGCAAATATTTTGCATTCCCCAGACAAACTTTGCATTCGCTCACAAAATGTTTGATCTGTGCGTGTGATTGCGAACATTTTACAAGGGAATGCAAAGGTATTATGAGCAAACGCAAAGTTTCTCGGGGAGCACCACATTTTTGCGAGAAAACGCAAAACAATTGAAATATATTTTATTCCTCCCATTTATTGTTTTTTGCATCACCATGTCCCTTTAGGGCCTCTGTACAGTTTATATTGCATTTTCATCAAATAAATTCAGCCTTGGTGAGCAGAAAGACTTAAAAAAACAAAAAAATCTTACTTATCCCAAAGTTTTAAACAATTGCCTTTCAGAGCCTTTTTTTCTAATTGCTATGGGCTATTTATTCAATGTGTTTAATGTCTTAGTATATTTTTAATTAAATCAATTTTAAATCAAATCTGACAACAGTGATTATAAGTTCCTCAGCTCAAAGCATGCCAGTGAAATGTATTTTCTTCAGGTTACAAAAAAGGTTAAACGATTAGTTAGTTTAACTGAAAGGTGGAACATTATTACACCACCATATCAAGCTGTGTTATGATTTCTCCCATTCATTTTTTTCTACAAGGGGACCTTTCCTCCTCCTACATGGTGTCTGATATTGTCGTTGTCAGGCGGAAACCTCATATCTCCAAAAACCCTGTTCTTCAGGAAATGTAAAAAAAAGCATTTTTAAATAATTAAACAGAGTTGTCAAAGTTGATATTGTGGCTTTATATATGGTATGACACTTGCATATGTGTTTTTATATTATTAGCATTTTACCAAATTCAAGCTTTTTGACTAACAAATTTCTGAGAATTTCAGACATGTATGTTTTGTCCGTCATTATTACTGCCACAACTGGAGCAATACGTGCATTGCGATTTTATCAACTAACAGGTTTTAAAGTTTATAGCTATGTGGGTGCTCAGTTTTTTTTTTTCTCATTTGGCCAAATTTCCATGTTATTAAAGACAATGTGCTATGCACAGGCTATTTAAGAAAGTATTGGCTATGACTCAACAACAAATCGTAAATGAAGACACTCTTCTCTGCTTCTCAAACATATTAAACATTAGCCTTAATAACAGTTCTTTATTTGCCCTTGCGTTACAAACAATCAGAGGCGGTCCAATATGTGTGCAGCACTTCATTCACGATGGAGGTGGAGTGGAGTTATGAGGTTTTACCGACAACAATGGAGTCCAATGGAGTCAAGAGATTTAGTCACAATCTCTTTTTAAGAGAGGCTGCTCTGCAAAGCCAAATAGGTGAAGCTTGACGTCCAGCTCCCCCTTACTGGATGTAATGGGTGAAGCTGATGGTCCAACTACAGCCTACCCATAAGTTCTCTACATTCTAGCCATGTTTTTAGACTCCTTCTTTTGCAGAAATCACACTGTGAGATACCCCACATCTTCATATCCAGTGTTTAGTGAGTCTTGAGGACAGAATGCTTGTGTCATAATGACTCAAGGTCGGTACACATTAGATCTACTTTGTTTCTAATGGACTCCAAATGTCAGCCCATTCTTTGCTGAGAAAAAGCGATATCTTCGGTTAAATCAACTTAGTTTCAATAAGACACTACACACTGGTTCTGGTTCAGTATGGTGATCTAAGGGAAGTAAATCTCATTTAACTTGTGCCACAGCAAATACTATCGCTATCTAACGGATCTGTTCTCAGGTTTAGTCACAGCTGTATTATGACGCTTATAAGGCTTAAAATATGACTGTAACATATTACTGATGATTCAAGAGCAGCCCTGTGACTAATAATATTGGTTATAAAAATGGTTTTGTTTGGAACCTAGGACTGCTGAGATATGAAGGATTCTCATAAGATGTATTTAGCAAACAAACTTTTTCCTGTGTATCCCTTGTAACAATATAGTAAAACTTCTCCATTACAATGTGTTCTTACCCAACAATCTCATGTCATCAGAAGGCTTAGAACGAAGAAAAACCTGAGCACACTGACCAAAGTCTAGCACTTAAAGCACAGGCAGAGGCTTTAAGATACAGAGCACCAAGAAATGTTTTTGATCAGGCCGAAGCCTTGATCTTGTCATTGTCACTCACTTCAAAGAGTTTGCTAATGTATGGACTATGAGGCCTCCTGCTATCCAGAACTAACAGAAACACCAGAGTGTTTCTCGATCGGACAATTTCATCTTACTCCTCTCATCTCTGCCACTTTACCGATTTGATCTTAATCTTTAATGTGCCTTAGTCTATAATCTTTATGAATCACACACCATTTAATATTTAAATTTTTGATTTTTATCTTAATTTGGTGGAAAATTACAGTCTAGATTTCAGTACTACATAATTTACATGAACTGTATTACCTAGAAATAATAGCTGGCAGCAGCCTATCTGTGGTAACACTTTATTTTAATGTGACGTGGCAAAATGTTACTGCATGTAATTGTAAGTACATGTAGTTAAGTAATATTACTCAGTTTGAGTAAGTTGTGTACCACGTCACCTTGTGTGTGAATGTAATTATGCCACCTTAAAATAAAGTGTAACCATATCTATTTACACTGTGCAAACAGCCAACCTTGCATATTTTCACTATTTTTATATTTCTACGCTATCATTCAAAAGTTTGTGGTCGATAATCTCAATAGCAGCAAAAGTGTTTTGAAATACAATATGAAGTGTGACTGCTGATTCGATGCTCAAGCATTTCTTACTATCATCACAGATGAAATTCGTTGTGCAGTTTGAGAAAACCATAATACATTTTTTAATGAATAGAACGTTCAAAAGAACAGCATTTATTAGATCAATTTAATACATCCTTGCTGAATAAAAGTATTAATTTCTTTAAAAAATCTTACTGACCCCAAACTTTTGAACAGCAGTGTAAACAAGATGCTATTTGTTGCTATTTATACCTGGTGTGAACATGTGATGTAAATAGCTGCTGCCGTTATGTTTAACACATGTTATCCCAAATCATAACAAGTTGTGAGATTTATAGTTTAACAGTAGAATTTGATTTCATAAATAGTGGACAGAAGGTCTTTGGGCCCTATCATACATACGCCGCAATGCGATGCCAAGCGTGACGCAAGTGTTTTTTTCTAGTTTCAGCTCGACGCAGTTATCATTTTCCCGTTCAGCGCCACGTTGTTTAAACAGCAAATGCACGCCTGCCCATCTGTTCACCCATGCGTGCCCCTCTGAAAATGAGGTGTGTTCAGGCACATTGTTGGCATTGCTATTTTAAAGGCAAATGAAAACGACTGCGCCATTGACTAACAAAAAACTGGTCTAAAGTCAATAGCGCTGTATTTTTTGTTATTTAAAGGGTGAGTTAGTAATATGCACCTATAGGCGAGTGCACAACGCGCGTAGACTCTGCTCATTACACACACAGGGACCCGCAGCAGCACACAAACATTTTTAAATATTAATAATAAAAGTATTTCTCTCTGAAGAAGTGTTCGGTCTTCCCGCTCGCAAATTCTGCCATGTAAATTGCGAATCCACAAAGGTGCAAGCGCAAATGGCTTTTAAAGGGAATAAGATATTGGTTTATTGCACGTTACAGCCAAAACACACCCATGACTCATTAAGAGACTAGAGACCTGCACCCAACGCAATAGAGTGCGGGACTAGATTTGATGGCTAAGTGCGTTGTGTGTGCGGGTTGCAGGAGAAAAATAGACTCCCACAAAATAGATATATCTAAAAATAAAACATCTACAAAACAAATAAATTGTTATTCATCCATTGCACAAAAGCAACAAGAACAACTAAAACAAAATAAAAAGGTGCAGGCGCAAGGTAGAGTTTCTGTTTTAATAACGTTTTTGCTGCATTGTGCAATAGCCAATCACGGACATCCTTGTTGATTTCTAGAACGCAATGGCCAATCAGATGCATTTAATATAGAATCACTCACCGCTCAAAGCGTCTGATTTTTTGTTCATTGCTGAATTGTGAATGCTGGCAAATCCTCTGATTATAACAAAAAACGTGTAGACATTATGGAAGATTCATTGTGCAGTCAGCTTCATTGATGAAGGAGCTTTGTGAGATCGCGATGAACTGAGATGATAGCTTTTTAGGAATTATTAAGGGAGCGCACTTTGCACGCATTCTTTCACACCAAACCATGCACACGCTTGCTTTTACGTTAAATTACTTGAAACTGTTTCATGGACGTACAGAAAACAAATTGTTTTAAACATGAATGTTGCAGGCCGGGGTGGGAGAAGGTAGCGTATATTTTTGTGGGTGTGGGACTAAAAAATCTATCCAGTGCAGGTCTCTACTAGGTACAACACTTTTGGACCATGAACGCTAACCTTTTTCCAGTTGTTAAACGAGCAAAAATGGATTACTACACTATACTGCCAGTACAGTTCACACACTGTAACTGGCTACTGTTACCTAAAATTTCTACCTGATTTAACCCATATAAATTAGTTTGTTGGTATAAAATAGTGTATTTAGGTTGATTCAGTGATGCTAAATAATATTTTGGACTATAAAACCAATAAAAATTACATTTTTAGGTAATATTTTTTTTAGTACAACGATAGTTTACAATGTATATATACAAGCTAGCCAATATGTTTTTATGTTTCCATATCTACACCTATGCAGGTTTCTCCAGTAAAAGAAATTAAAACTATAAGATTATTTCTTCAGCCTAGGGCACTATTGTACCTATCAAAGCTGTTTTAATACATTTGCACAGTGAGACCAGATGGGCTCTGTTCGTTTTGTAGGGCTGTATTAAAACATGGGGTTTACGCAGGTATCCATAGTTCTGTAGTGGTAATAACCAGCCCTGTGTATGCTAATAAAGAATGTCAGCAGGGAAGCCAGATAAAGGTGACTTTCTGTTCTAACACAGCTGATCTATTAGCATAATACTGAACTGCCATATGGCGCTGCCATTACAATTATATACTGTAGGTAGGGGCATGGAAGTTCAAAATTATTGTACTGCTGTAACAGTTGTCTTATAATCAGCAAGACAATCAAAAGAAAAACTTAAGCTACAGATCGACTACATAGTAAGCTGTACAATATACACTGTAATGTTAAAGGTTTTTGTTTAATAAATGTTTTGTGGTGTGATGTATTAATGCTCAGGTTAAAAGGAAGAGCAAGGCATGTGCAATCGCCATTGTTCTCTTGACCAAATCACTTAACTGCAGGTTTCTCCAGGTGAATTTTTCCATTAAATTTTTCACTGCACCATTCTATGGCATTACCATGTGAACTGACTCTATTGGCCTGGATGTGAGAGTAAATAACTCCATACAGGTTATACTTTGCAATGTAGAGCTTTTAAGCTTAAAAAAGGATGCATACTGTACTATAAAATCATCTGCAAACAACTTCTACTATATGTAAATGTTCTGAAGCCATATGATAGCTTTGTGTAGGAACTGGATCTCAATGAAGTCATTATTCACTGATCAATATCCCCTCTAGTGAGCTGTTAACTTATGTGACCGGAGAACTGATTCAGTTGAATCACTTCAACTCATGAAATGTATCAGTTTGATTATTGAACAAATCATTCAGACAGCTCTTGTGAACTGGATCAACTGATTCACACACATCAGAGTCTATATTAAATGGTGTGTTTTGATCCATCAGAGTCAAATAAAGGCAAACTAGAGTGGATGTCAAGGTTTTGACTGAATAACAAATTTACATTTTCATCTGTTCCTTATACTGTACAGTCCCTCACAAAAGTCGTGTCGCTTATCTATTTTGTAGAAACACCTGCTATTAACCTGATTTTTAATTCATCAATTGGTGTTAGAAATAGTTCATATGAAAAGCTAAAACCCTCCCAAATGATGTTTAATGCACTGAAATAAATTAGTTTCACTGAAAAAAGATGTATCATTTAATCAAGACAGAAAGGTCAAATTTTGGCAAGACAAAAGTTTTGTTGCCTATACAGATATTGAACAAATTTACTGAAAATACAAAAATATGTCAGCAAATTAAGTAGTGGTGCTGTGAGATCCAAATGTAATATCTTGTATGACTTCCATGAGCTTGAAGGACTGCATCCATGCGGTTTGGCAAGGACTCTTGGATGCTTCCTCTTTCATCCTACCCCACATATGCTCAATGATGTTCATGTCTGGTGACTGGGCTGGCCAATCCTGGAGCATTTTGATCTTCTTCGCCTTGAGGAACTTTGATGTGGAGATGGAAGAATGCGATGGAGCACCATCCTGCTGCAGAATTTGGCCTCTTTTATGGTTGGGAATATAAGAGGTAGCTAAGATTTATTGGTATTTTAGACGATTGAAGTTGCCTTCCACCCTGCAGATCTCTCGCACACCCCCGTACTGCATGTAACCCAAGACCATGATTTTTCCGCCACCAAACTTCACAGTTTTGCGGGCTCCAGTAGGCCTCCTGCAATATTTGCAGCGACTGTGTTTTAATTCAACAGAAGATTCATCTGAAAAATCCACCTCCTGCCACTTTTCCAGCGTCCATCCTTTTAGCAGGCTGTGGGCTTTGGCAAATGCCACACGGTTTTTAAATTGTCTTTTGTTTAGTGCTGGCTTCTGGGCACTGATTCGACCATGGAGGCCATTTCGAGACAGAATCCGACAAACTGTTCTGGTTGACACAGGGACTTCAGGTGACCAGGTCTCATGGAGCTCTGCTGCAGTGGAAAATGGGCTGGCCTTGGATTTTCAAGCCAACAAACGGTCCTCTCGAGCAGTTGTCTTGCGCGGTCTGCCTGACCTGGGTTTGTCATAAACGTCTCCAGTCTCTTCAAATCTTTTTTTTATCCTCTGTACTTGACGCTGAGACACATTGAAGGTGTCTGCCACATCAGCAGTGGATCTGGTCTTCAGCCTCTTGATAATCACAACTTTAGTCTCAGGGTGAATCTTAGGCATGTTTGCAGAGGTCTATTTGCAGTTGATGTGAAGGTCTATAGTGTACTGGGGTTCTTTTTATACACACCTGAGATCTAATTGATCCATTATTAGTCCCAGGTGAAGCTCATATGACAAGGCGACAACACTTATGTCTTTGCAAAAATTGACTCAATGGGCTTTACCTAGCTGTGAATATTACAATATTTTGCACTGAAACATTATTACAAAAGCTGTTGGGATTAAAATGAGCCATTTCTTGTAAAAAAATCTTGATTTTATTTATATTTTTCAGCGGCACTTCAGTTCAATTTGACAAGACTTTTGTCAGGGACTGTACAATGCCATTGTATGGATTCAAAAGTTTGGGATCTGATTTTTTTCTTTAATGTTTAAAAAAAAAAAGTATCTTGTCTTCAACAAGGCTGCATTTATTTGATCAAAAATACAGTAAAAATTTAACTATCGTGAAAATGTATTGCAATTTATAAAGACTATTTTCTATTTTGCAATGAAATGTATTAGTGTGATGGTAAAGCTATCATGTGACACTGGAGACTGGAGTAATGGCTGCATAAAATTAGCTTTGCAGTCACAAGAATACATTTCATATAATCAATGTTGTGCCATGTAATAATTTAGTAAAAACTTTATTATTATTATTTTTATGAATAGAATGTATACGAATGAACAGAAGAACAAAATTTATTTAAAATACATATTATTTTTTTGTAAGTCACTTGATCAATTTAACGTATCCTTAATATTTAATGACGTTTAATGACAAAATGGAAATTTTTGGACTGATCCGACTGAGCCAGTGTGGTGAGGCCATACACAGCCATGCTTTAGTTTAGATGATGTCACAGATATATTAAGCAGACAAAGTTTATGAACTCAACCTCATCGTCTTTCTCTTTTCCAGGCTTTCGTTCGGTCCATTGTTCTGTCTATCTATTTCTTTCTGTATGCCCCATTTTCATAATTTAACCCCAAAACTCCAAAGCATGTCTTCTTTTTTGTTCTTGAATGTCCTTCGCTTTAAAAAATGCATTAAAAAGCTCAGCACAGCTCTTTGCCCATACTGTATTTAAAGTATATATAACTCAGGATCCATTTAAACAAGTAGGTGCTCAAAATCTCACCTTCCCCTGCGCCTGATAAGGTCTGATTAGATTTACTCACCCCTCCCTTATCTCTGCGGATTCACTTAGCTGACCAAAGCATCTTAATCTCACACTATCTGATCTTCACATCTTGGCAGAAGAGAGATGCTTCTGTCACATTCAAGGTGTTTCAAAGAGGAAAAACAATCAGTCTCCCGCTTCCGCTGGCTCTCGGTCACTGTCAACTCCCCTCACTGCCGATCTCCCTATATTTGCCCGTCTTCCTCCCTCCCTACCTTTCCTCTAGGGTTCCTAAAAGCATGGTGTTTGCTGGAATGTGATTAGTGTGGGCCGCCGGAGCACTCAGCGGGAGGAAGCTTGGGCTGTGCCGCTGAACTACGGTGCCCCGGAGGGACAATCAGTGCTGAGTTAGCACTACTCTCTTTTCTCTTCTCCATCTCACCCTGTGTCTTCCAATCTGATTGATCCTCCATTGAATTATTATGGTTTGTGCACTTGCTTTCCAGCAAAAAAATCCTGGCAGCCTGTTAGATCATAAATGCATCTCCTCAACCAAGGTCACTTTTTTCTCCCCTCTTGTTTTGGATTCCCTAATGAACTCCTACGTCCACTGCAAAAGTCCTCCACAGTCAGCATAAGAGAGCGAGCGGAGAGTGAATGAAGGTTGAAAAGCTCTAAGATGGATAAAGGAATCGTCTTTGAACTCTTCTGTCTTTGACAAGCCATAAAGAAGAGATACAACTTCTGATCTTCACACTTTCAGCGCTGCCCCTAAAGATTAATTTCAGGAACATGAAGGTGGAAGTTATCCTTCAGTCTAGCGAATGGTAAAGGTGTCCTGGCAGTGACTGAGAGTCTAGAATGACGTTCTTCAAAGGGGGAGCCATTGATTTTTGAAGTTTCATAAAATAAGCATGCATAAAAATCGAGACGAAACTTCACAAGAGCTCAGCAGGACTGGAATTGTGGCAAGGGGCTAACTTCAAAATCATAACTAGTTAAAGGACAGGACATAGTTTTTTATGATAGTGAGCTTAACTGCTTAAATTTATGCAGCTTTCAGTGAATTTAATTTTTAAACACTAAATGAAGAATATCAGTTAAAAGCTTGTACATTTCAAGAAGCATTTGACCCAACTTAAAATTACACATTTCATTCTTTTGTAGGGGTGTAACGATACCCATCATGTCACAATTCGATACATTTTACGATACTGAACTCACAATACAATATTATTGCTATACTCCAAGACGTGATAAAAGGTAAACAAAAAAATTTACTGTTGATTAAAATGCTAAATTTGGTATTACATTGGGGGTGGGAATGAATAGACTTGAACTTGGTGTTGGGAACACAATGCACAGGACAATGATGACAGCGGAATAAAAAAATATTGGTTCAAAAATATATAGTTCATTTGGGTGAACTATACACAACACAGATTGTCACTATCCATGATACATATTGTTGCATTTTTCTATTGCGATATATTGTGACACAATACATTGTTACACTCCTATTCTTTTGTGATGGATTGCATGAATTACATGCTCGTATTGTCAGGTTTCTGTCACTTCGGTCTGCTTATTCTTGGGTTGGTGATAGAGCTCTGACATTGTATTGTCTGCTATTGTATTGTATTGTCTTGTGTGAGTGTGCGGTTTCGAATGAGTGTTCAAGACATGGGCTCTTCTGTCCATGGGAGTTGTTTTGTGTGCAGAGCGGGGTGTTCGGATCCCGGTCTAGTTTGGTTTGGGTTCTGCGTCGGGGTTTCGGATATTCATGCTCTGTTTGTTTGTCTTCTGTTGTGAGCACGCAAGATCTTGTTGAGTCTTGTTGTGGGAGCGTGCGGTTTCGAGGTCGCTCGGGCCGTATGCTCTTCTATGTGTTGTGTTCTGTGTATGCTTTCATGTTATGTTTTTTCACAGGCTGCATGCTTTCAAGTTGTCATATTTTGTGTAAACACACAGCTTATATGAGTGTTCTCATTAGCTGTGTATTTGTGTCTGGCCATCTGCTTGTGTTTTAGTCATTTTTGGTGTGAGCACATGGCTTGTCATTTATGTTTCCTTGTGCCATGTGCTCTCCTCTCTATTGTCTAGCCCCGTCCATCTTGTTACCTGATTATTGGTTATTTTGCCCCAACTGTCCTCCCTTATTACCTGCCTTGTTTGTTCCCTATTTATTATCCATGTGTTTGTTTGCAGTCTTGTGCCAGTTTGTTGTCTGATGTTTCACGGTCATGTGTCTTGTGTGTTCCTGTCCTGCCTAACCCAGTCAGTCATGTTGCCAGTTGTGCTTTCCCCAATGGGATGGGTTTTTTTATTTTAATTTTTACTAATAAAAAGCCTATTCATTCCTGCAATTAAGTCCTCGCCTCATCCCTTCACCCAGTGCTGACATGTCTGTCATGTTACCATTTTGATGTAGTCTATTCTCCTAATAACAAGACTAAACCATCATTCTGCTTTCAGATTTAAATAAAAACGAACTAGGCCCGGTTTCACAGACTAAAACTATATGCTGTTTCTGCTTCACTTAGACTAAGCCAGGATTAGGCCTTAGTTTAATTAGGACATTTAAGCATCTTGAGACAAAACATGGGCATTTAAGCATCTTGAGACAAAACAATGGCACTGACATATTTTAAGATATGCCAGTGCAAGTTACTTTAAATTAAAACAACTCATTGCATTTTAGTCTGGGACTAGCTTAAGCCTTGTCTGTTAAACCGGAGGATAATGTGTCGTGGTAAAGAGTTCAGGATTTGGCTATATGGTTAACATATTACCTATAAAAACATATAACATATTACCTATGAAAAGCATCTTTCCGCACTGACAGACATTCGAAAGTATCTGTGAATTCAGAGTAAACTAAATTTTCAAAAGTTCAAACAAATGTCATGGACCCACTTTATATTAGGTGTCCTTAACTACTATGTACTAACATTTTAATTAATAATTTGATACATTGCACTTATTGTGTACATACATGTTTTTACATTGTACTAACATTTTTAAAAAATACCTGCATGTAATTACATCTGTAATTAATTTCTGTAATTACATTTGTAATAACACAGTTGACACTTCCCTTACACCTAACCCTACCCTTAAACTTACCCATCCCACCACTCCTGTCCCTAACCCTACCTGTATCCCACCTAAATATCAGCAAAGGTGTTTTGCAACACAATATGAGCACAGTAAGTACATTGTACTTATTTTTTATGTAAGTACATAGTAGTTAAGGCCACCTAATATAAAGTGGGGCCAATGTCGTTAACATGCATGGAAATTCAATCGGTTATGATTAATTTTTACACCGTTTCTCGACATTTTACAAAAATATATTTTAAATTTAGTAATTATTTTCTTTCAAAAAAGTTGTAAATGCATCTTGATTTTTTGATCTTCTCATATTATTACTTTCAGTATTATTTTAATTACAGTCATTCAATTAATATCATGATGCATATTTAAAAAAACTTAATTAACAAACATTTCAATCACTGCTAATTGGTTTCTTTCTCTAGATATACAGATAATGCTTTCAGGTTTGGGGTCCGTTAGATTTTTTCACGTTTTTAAAAGAATTCCCTTATGCTCATACAGTAAATACAGTAATATTGTGAACTATTACTACAATTTAAAATAACTATTTTATATTTCCATATATACTAAAATGTATTCCTGTGATGGCAAAGCTGAATTTTCAGCATCATTATTCCAGCCTTCAGTGTCACTTCCGAAATCCTTCTCATATGCTGATTTGGTGCACAAGAAACATTTATTATCATTATTAATGTTGCTGTTCATTTTTTTAAATTATGCTGCTTAATATTTTTGTAGAAACCATAATACTCGGTTGATATAAAGTTCAAAACGAAACAGAATTTATTTGAAATTATATTTCTATTCTATTCTGTAAATATAAATTCCTATTTCTATAAATTGTCTTTAATGTCACTTTTGATTAATTTAATGTAATTGTTCTTTGAATAAAGTATTAATTTCTTTCACACACACACACACACACACACACACACACACACACACACACACACACACACACACACACACACACACACACACACACACACAAAAGAAAAAACTATATTGATCCCAGACTTTTGAACGGTAGTAAACCTCTTTGGTCACAGTATACCTCATTATCAATTTCACCATGTATGATCTAATGTCAGCAGTGGTAAAAATCCTTTGAAATATGACAAATTTGATACAGGGTTTTAGCACCTGTGTGATCTCTACGATTTCACCAAATCCCGAAAGGCTGTGTTCAGTCACACTAAACTAAAGCCCTCTTTTCCGATTTCGGGTGCACTGTCTTCTCTACACGGCACAATGAGGAAATTGTGCTGACTACTCGTCCTTGCAAAGTCCTCATTAGCCTAATGAAAGCCTTCAAACGCAAAAACCAAACAAGGGTTCTGGGAGGTTATTAGGAAAATTACACCTCCAGGAGGGCCAGGGTAAGGGAGTTGGTTGGAAGGGGGTCTTGCTCATTACTTCACGGTCTGCAAATCGCTAACTAAATCAGCCCCACAACCGTGCCATTTCTACCTCTGTGGATAATTTTCACAGAATTGTAAATGAGAGAATTCATTGATTTCTCAGAATACACACATCAAGACTCGCATATGAATAGAAAGGAAATATACTGAGTATTAAATGACACATCAGCGGGATCAGCAATCATTTCCTGCAGTCAATCTAAACCATTGCTGATAAATGATCTGCTAAGCTGAAGGAAAAATATTAGTCACCATTTCTAATCTGTTTAGGAAAAATGCTTGCATTTTCCATGAGCTTTTTTTTTGTTATGTAATTCAAAACGTGTTTTTATAGCATTAGAAGATCGGTAAAAGTGCAGTCATTGCTAAACTTTTTGACCTTGTTGAACTGCACTGTAATGAACTTGTTTTTGCATCTGAGATAAGCACCTTTTTTACTGTTTAAACAATGTGATAATCTGCGTTGTTCACCAGTATCAGACAGAAGGCACATAAGTAATTATTTCCTAATACATAAATATGGATAAATCATTTATTTTTTAAATAAACAGCTTATACAAGCCACATTAACTATGTTTTATTTATAATGGCAAAAGCTAATGTTTGAAAACTTGGAAACTACGTAAGTGTAGTTACGTATTGATATAATTTAGTTAAAGTTTTACTTTAGATACAGTATCTTGTAGAATGCCTTGCAAATGCTATTCAACACAGAATACAATATTAGCATCTAACCTTTTTCAGTAGAAGTCCTCTTTGTTTCATGGCCTGTGTCATGGGTTGCCAGATCCCCCTCTTTTGGTCCTGGTGGTGCACTTGGAGACAGGCCTAACAAGGCGTGGCCAAGAGAAAGACCATTCTGATGTAAATCTAAAGGGAAGATATTTTTACAAACAAAGGACATCAATTCAAAGAATGATCCTTGAAAGTCAGTGTTCTCATATAGTCTTTTTTTCTATACAGTTTTTGAATTTACTGTGTTTTTTGGAAGATGTACACTACCATTCAAAATGTTGTTTTTTCATTTTAAAGAAAGAAAGTAATACTTTCATTCAGCAAGGACACATTGCATTGATCAACAGAGACAGTTAAGACATTTTTAATGTTCTAAAAGATTTCAACACAATTTTTTATTATTTCCAACATTTATAATAATATAAGAAATGTTTCATGAGCACCAAATCAGCATATCAGAATGATTTATGAAGGATCATGTGACACTGAAGACTGGAGTAATGACTGCTGAAAATTCAGCTTTGCCATCACAAGAATAGATTACATTTTAAAATATATTAAACAGTTTTCACTGTATCTTTGTTCAAATAAATGCAGCCTTAGTCAGCATAAGAAACTTCTTTCAAAAACATTCAAATATCTTACCGACCCCAAATGTTTGAACGGTAGTGTATGTTTTAATTGAATAATGAAAGGTTCACTTACAGGTCCTTCTAAAAAAATTAGCATATTGTGATAAAAGTTCATTATTTTCCATAATGTAATGATAAAAATTAAACTTTCATATATTTTAGATTCATTGCACACCAACTGAAATATTTCAGGTCTTTTATTGTTTTAATACCGATGATTTTGGCATACAGCTCATGAAAACCCAAACATTTTTGAGATAGGAATTTTGGGTTTTCATGAGCTGTATGCCAAAATCATCAGTATTAAAACAATAAAAGACCTGAAATATTTCAGTTGGTGTGCAATGAATCTAAAATATATGAAAGTTTAATCTAAAAAAATTAGCATATTTCATCCGACCAATAAAAGAAAAGTGTTTTTAATACAAAAAAAGTCAACCTTCAAATAATTATGTTCAGTTATGCACTCAATACTTGTTTGGGAATCCTTTTGCAGAAATGACTGCTTCAATGCGGCGTGGCATGGAGGCAATCAGCCTGTGGCACTACTGAGGTGTTATGGATGCTAGGATGCTTCGATAGCGGCCTTAAGCTCATCCAGAGTTTTGGGTCTTGCGTCTCTCAACTTTCTCTTCAAAATATCCCACAGATTCTCTATGGGGTTCAGGTCAGGAGAGTTGGCAGGCCAATTGAGCACAGTAATACCATGGTCAGTAAACCATTTACCAGTGGTTTTGGCACTGTGAGCAGGTGCAAGGTCGTGCTGAAAAACAAAATCTTCATCTCCATAAAGCTTTTCAGCAGATGGAAACATGAAGTGCTCCAAAATCTCCTGATAGCTAGCTGCATTGACCCTGCCCTTGATAAAACACAGTGGACCAACACCAGCAGCTGACATGGCACCCCAGACCATCACTGACTGTGGGTACTTGACACTGGACTTCAGGCATTTTGGTATTTCCTTCTCCCCAGTCTTCCTCCAGACTCTGGCACCTTGTTTTCTGAATGACATGCAAAATTTGAGCGACAGTCCAGTGCTGCTTCTCTGTAGCCAAGGTCAGGCGCTTCTGCCGCTGTTTCTGGTTCAAAAGTGGCTTGACCTGGGGAATGCGGTACCTGTAGCCCATTTCCTGCACACGTCTGTGCACGGTGGCTCTGGATGTTTCTACTCCAGACTCAGTCCACTGCTTCCGCAGGTCCCCCAAGGTCTGGAATCGGTCCTTCTCCACAATCTTCCTCAGGGTCCTCCGGTCACCTCTTCTCGTTGTGCAGCGTTTTTTGCCACACTTTTTCCTTCCCACTTCCCACTGAGGTGCCTTGATACAGCACTCTGGGAACAGCCTATTCGTTCAGAAATTTCTTTCTGTGTCTTACCCTCTCGCTTGAGGGTGTCAATGATGGTCTTCTGGACAGCAGTCAGGTCGTCAGTCTTACCCATGATTGCGGTTTTGAGTAATGAACCAGGCTGGGAGTTTTTAAAAGCCTCAGGAATCTTTTGCAGGTGTTTAGAGTTAATTAGTTGATTCAGATGATTAGGTTAATAGCTCGTTTAGAGAACCTTTTCATGATATGCTAATTTTTTGAGATTTTTGGAATTTGGGGTTTTCATGAGCTGTATGCCAAAATCATCAGTATTAAAACAATAAAAGACCGGAAATATTTCAGTTGGTGTGCAATGAATCTTAAATATATGAAAGTTTAATTTTTATCATTTCATTATGGAAAATAATGAACTTTTATCACAATATGCTAATTTTTTTAGAAGGACCTGTATATCCAAAATGTGGACATTAAGTATATCTAAGTTCTGAACAAGCATCTTAACAAAAAAGCAAGTAAATAATATTATAGAAGCAATTTTAAAAGCACAAAAATGATTACAAGCGTTGAACCTCAGTTTAGTCAAAAATAGGATTTAAAACACATATTCTGTCCCAAATTATATCATACTACTGATATCTGATATCTTGGGTAAGATTTTTAATGCATCTGATGATAGACTGAAAAAAAGTTGAGAGCATTATCTGTAATTGCATAGTTTTAGTTCCGGTTAAAGCAATGCACATGAACAGCTCTGATGGCTTTGCTTTTAGTAGATTCTGTGATATCACCTTATTCTTAATTCTAAAAGCACATTTGTAAGGTTATATGTGCAGTTTCACATTATCGTAAGAGCATAGAGCTAAGTGCTCAGGGACCAAACTCAGTGGTGCTAAATTAGTATGTTTGGTTTTAGCCATACGACACGAGACAGAGAGAAATAAAAATGTAAAAGAATACATATTATTACAGCAAACATGACACTGATGACAACTAAAATCTTGAATTTATATGCAGCGTAGACTTTGTAAAAAGACACTGAGGAATAAAACAAAAGAAATGACTTTTATGTAGTCAGGCAGACATACGTGGCCGGTCAGAAGAGCTCTCTGTGTGGGCAGGAGAGCTGGACACGCTGCTGCTCTGTCTGGAGGATAAGTGGCTTCCTGACCTGCGGCCATCATCCAGAGAGGGTACGGGTGACGGGCTGTCTGGAACGCGCTCCTGAAAGTGAGCACACACATTAGTCATCATAATCTGTAATATTTTATAAAACCATAATCAATTCTAAATCATTGTAGAAGAACTTTCTCGGCTGTGACATTTCATATACTGTACTAAATGTTAAATCGTACACCGTGAGGATAAAAAAATAAATTAATTAATAAAATAGTTCAGCCAAATCATGAAAAATCTGTCATTATTTATTCATAATAACCAGTGCTTTAAGTGCCCCTGGGTTGAAAGGTTGACTTGGATTAAAACAGCTTGATTCATATGAATTTCAGATGATTTTTTTTCAAGCTTGAAAGTTTTCATGGACTGTATTTTCATTGGAAGGACAGACTCTCTCAAGTTTCATGAAAAATATCCTTCATTTGTTTATCGAAGATGAGCGAAAATCGTATGGGTTTGCAATGATATGTGAGCGAGTAATTTTCAATATTGGCCGAACTATCCCTTTAAATCTTCTTAACTCTTTCCCGCCACATTTAAAAAAAAAGTTGCCAGCCACCAGTGTTTAGAGAAATTCTGTCCCCCTGTAAACTAGTGTCCGCTTAGGACCCCGGAGCGATTCTATTGGCCGAAATAACTTTTAATGGGTAATCTGTTCAGAGTCTGATTACAATGCTTACAAAATCATGTTTTGATTTTTGTTGTTTAAATTGTGTTAAAATAGTCTTTAACATCTTGTAAATCATACATTTCATATACTAGTATATAACCAAAGCTATAAGTTGTGACATCAAGCATATCTAGTTTTTTTGTTAGTGTACGTTGCATGTGCATGTTCAATGCACCTGTTCTATATATATATATATATATATATATATATATATATATATATATTCTTTATTATTTACATTACATTACTTTGTTATGATTTTGTATTGGTATTATTACTTAGTTTATCAATTAAAATAATTTACAATATATTATGCAGCATTTTTGGTCATTTTCACAAAGATTTCATGGCCCACCAGAATGTTTCTATGAATATAGGAACATGCAATATATAAAAAGAAAGAACAGACCCTTTACTTTTATTCTGGCTAAATGCATTAGTTTTTTTTTTTATCAACACTTAAACAAATTTTTTTTTTTAAATCTACATTTTAAGCAAAAAACTGAGAAAATTGCGTTTTTGTCCAGACTATGTCAGGATCAGATTCAGTACGATGAGCAAAATACAGATGGGGTAGATCCAGTCACCCCCAAAGCTTGTACAGTTCTTACCACATCGTGGGTCAACATTTCATCCTGTAACATTAGGTCGTTTTGATTTAAATGCTGTTTATTGTTGATGATCGCATTATTTTTTTCTCTGCATCTGTTTACATATGAGATTGCTTGTTTCTGCTTCTTTTCCTGTGTTTTAATCTGAAGATATAGTCATTCAGGGGATGCGTAATCGCGCCCCCTAGCGTATTACAGTGTAAACAAGGAACGCCATATCAACTCGTCAATGGCAGGGAAACGTTTTTTCATGAATGACGGGTCAACTCGTCAATGGCAGGGAAAGAGTTAAAAACCGTAGGTATAATTTTTGTCATTGTACCTTTATAACTGACGTCACCATTCTGGATGGGACACTATGGACCTGAGCAACAGCTGCCATATTGGCAATAGTGTTGAGATGGTTCATCTGGTTCATCGCCATGGTGACCGAGGCATGAGGCAGACTGACTGGAATCAAGGGATGTGGCATCATCATGAAGGGCAGTTCCAAGCCTGTACAGAAAAGCATTGAAATAAATGTTAATTAATCCCCCAAAACTATCATCTAATACATATTTCATGCGTTTAAAAAAGCAAGCTCATTAAAATAACACATGCTGTACCAACAATTTGAGAATATTAAGAAACTCGCATCACATTAAATTATAAAACATCTACATAGTTTCAAATTAAGATGCTTCACATTATGAAATTTCCTCAGTTTCTGCTTTGTTAGAGCTCTCTTTAAAGACATGCCATTATGGCACAGCATGTCTACAAGTATAAGTAGAGCTGCTGGAGTCTGCACCTCAAACCAATTAGCTGCTTTTCAGACTGCTGCAAACGTCTTCATACATAACAACCCCATGATAAATTAGACCACACACTCTATTTGTAGCACAACAAGCTACGTGACAGCAAGACTGCAGTACATACGCCTGCTGTGTGACCGGTGTTTTGCTTGTTTTAGTGTGCTGATCCAATCCCTCGCAGCACTCTAACAGTGTTATGCTTTATAGGAATGTGAGCGGATATTCTCCAGAGAGGAATAACAGCAGAAAAAGGAAATGGATCCTCTCACAACTGAACAGGTCAGGGCATAAGGTTACAGTCAGCCACTCTACGGCCGCCTGTACTCCGCCGCCACTTTGAAAGTGAAGGATGAAAGAGAGAGAGAGGACATTTCGCCAGTTTCTCTCAAAGACTTTTTCATTTCCCATCAGTCGCCTTAAGAGACGCTCCTGAACTGTGTTGGCCTTGTGGTAATGGATTCACTTGGGTTGATACTCGCGGTAGTAGCGGAGCCGTGGCTGGGCGATGATGAGAAGGAAGGACAGGAGATGATGAGCCCTTTGGAGGTGATAGTTTTCAAGACCCTCTGCTTTCCAGCCAAATACCAGGCAGCTCTGGGGGTCGGAGGTCACCTCTCAGCCACAGAGACTTACAAATGAAAGTTCCACCCGAGCCCCCCCTCCCTTTCGGCATGACATTTTTAGTCAGAGATGGAGAGAGGGAACGGAGCGAATAAAAAAAGCCCCTGATTTTCATGAAACAGATGACACGCAGATCAGTCACGGTGATCGGGCGACAGAAAGGAAGTGAAAGGGGGATCAAAGAAAGGAATTGAGTGTTGAAGGGATTGATGTATGGATGGAAGGGGCTCTGAGCCAAGCACAAGCACATGCCAAGAACATGCAAACTGTTCCGTCTTTCTCAGTAGGCCATCACTAATATTCTTAAAGATAAAATGACAGTGCCATCCGCACACTCGCCTTTTCAAGTGGAATTTAAACTGACATATTACGCTAGAAAATGCTGATAGGAGCAATATTTGGCCTTCTAAGCACATTCGGGAAAGGGCCAAAGTGGCAAGGAAACACTAAACCCCTCCCCATCCAAAAAGACACTTTTGAATGAGACTGGAACTCAGCCAAATGCATCAACATCCGTCACCCTTCATCTGTATCTCAAGGGGGCCTACGTCTCAGCTTCTGCTGCAAAAAGAATAACAATGTGATCCGCTAGCGTCTGCTAACACCACAGTGCCACTGAGGCCTGTTTCTGAAACACATGGTGGCCGATATCACTCACGAAGAGCTTTCAATCTTTATTTACCTAAAACAAAAGAGCCCAGGGCTAAAAGAAATTGGAGACACGCCATTTTAAAATATCCCCCCGCAGCAGTTGCCATTGTGCGCTTGAGCCCGAGCTATTGTGGGAGTGTAAATGATTTTGACAGGAAGTTGCAAATTGTATAAATATTTAGCGTTTAATAAAAAAGGAGAAACAAAACAAGCTGAACGCTGAGGAAAGGAAACAAAAGAAGTCTAATGACAGGGCTGGGAAGGAGCCAAGTACTCCGCTGGATAAATCCAAACACAACAGGGATCTTGGTACAAATTTGGGCACAAAACTGTTGCGTAAAATGCATGGAAGGGCAACAGAACAACACAACACCTGGAAAGGATTCAAATGAGAAACAGCAACAAAAAAATATACAATGTAGCCTGCTGCTAGAATGAAGTGTGAAGATTTTTACATGCTGATTATCACATGATATTGTTTGAGCTGACTAAGGAATCAGCTTAAACGATGTCTTTACATGTCTTTGATCAAGGCACAGTCCATGAATCTGGTGCCCTATTACTTTTTTAAAGCATTAGAGGCAAAAAAAAGAAAAAAAGAAAATTATATTTATATAAAGAGAGAGAGAGAGAGAGAGAGAGAGAGAGAGAGAGAGAGAGAGACCAAACAGATATGTTAAATAAACTATTATCTGAAATAAAATCCACCTTACATGAAAAGCAGCTAGTTAAAGAATTTGTTATTCTGGCTTTTCCTACACTCTAAAAAATTCTGGGTAAAAAAACAACCCAATGTTGAGTCACAGCGATCGGGTTGTTTTAACCCAGCAATTGGGTTGTCTTAAGCAAATATTTAACCTAACATAGGGTTAAAACAACCCAGTTGCTGGGTTAGTCCATATTTGACCCAACATTGGGTTATAACAACCCAGCATTTTTTAGAGTGTACATCAAAAGTGAGTATTGTGCTCAAGTCTGGGCAAGACCAGACTTGAACTCAAGTCAAGGTCCTATTTTCAGGAGCTTTTGAATTTTCTTCGGATTTGGACTCAAATTAGAAAATATGGTCTTGGACTCAGACTTGAGATGGACGGAGTCTGAGTCTGGTCTTGTCTGGTGATCAATAAATCTTATCTAACAATTAAAATCATGTAATAATATCATTATTTTGACATTGTAGTAAAACTACTAAGCTAAAAAACGTATATTTAACTGCATCCCACACTTTGTATGCAACTCTATTGCTGTATATTTTCTCCCCAATACAAATAAAATGAACATTCCTATAATTGTGACATCCATATAACATTGGACAAGTTATTATCTAAATGTTCATAATTTTTCTTATATATGTGAACTGAATTCGTCAGTCTTAATTTTTTATCTCTGTTACCCAAGTTAAGGAAAAATGATCAAACAAACTTTTTTTATTTTATTTATGGCAAATATAAGTTCATTGATAACTATGAACTAGCCTTTGGTACTAGATAACCCCTTTCAAGTCCATGTTAATTCAGGCTAAATTTGCAACCCTAATAAAATGTAAAAATGTATAGTTTATAAAAGGTTTTGGCGTTATTTTGCCTGATCAAACTTCTTAGAAAGTGGCAAATTATGCCAAGACATTTTTCTATACAAATCCTCTCCTTTTTTCAAAATAGTAACTAATGTTTAAATATCTATATTTTCTTGTGCTTTCGCTTATGCATCATATTAATAAAAACAAATTTTAAAAGTTAAATGAAATATAAACAGGCTTCCGATTGTCCTAGTGCTACTGGAAACCCCTTCCTCTTTATTGCTACTTTAATCTCATAAATGTTTGTGCTCATGGCATGTGCTGTAACCCCCTGCAGGTAATGCAGCAGTTCTCTTTTCCTCAGGCCAACCTCCCCTGAGACAGAGACCACCGGCAGGTGTGTGTGAGAGGAAGAGACACCAACATCTGAGAAGCATTTGTTGATCTGATAGCACCAATCCCAGTGTAGTGTACTTCTATTTCTCACACACTACAACATTTCCAATGAATTATTAACCCACGATAAGACTATTTGTTTTCTCTCTTTCCCCAAATAAAGGCATTAAACGCGCTCTAGCCTGACGGTCGTATATAAAACAGTAGCGACAGGCAAGCTTTATTTCCCAGACGAAGGTGCGGCTGCCAGTAAGCAGCTGTGGTCTAGGTGTTTAGTCTGTACGTTTAGCTCTAGTCTTTGTAGTGGTTAGACACCGTGGAGTAATTTCCACATTCCCGTCAGCAGGGGGTGGGGGAGGGGTTTATGGAAAACCGGAAGTCTCGTTTCTCCTTAAGATGAAATTAATGATGCCTCCATGTGCTTACTGTTGAGTTACTTCCCTTATGGAAATAATCACAAAACAAGCAACAACAACCGCAGTGGGGGAGAGAAAGGGATGAAAAAGAGAGATGGAAATAGTAGGTTATGTGGTGGGGCCCTTGAAGGGTTTTGTTTTGGGGCCTGTTTCAGGAAAATTTAATGAAGGTGCAGATATTTTGATACGCAGATTAAAAAATCTGGGAGGATGTAATCTTCACTATTTGGCAGCAAAAACAGAGGACGGAGACAATAAATAAATCTGAGCTCAAAATTAATTCTTAATACCAAATTATTGGATTTGCTTGGAACAAAACCGAAGGAAGAGGTATTAACAGGCAGACTTCCCACACTTCCACTGTTTCTCTGGTCAGAAGAACACGCAGCAGAATTATTGAGTGCTCTAGACAGAGAGCATCACACACACACACACACACACACACACACACTTTTGCCACCCACAGCCACACAGAGACTCAGAGAAGCAGTGGTCCTGACCAGCTGCTTGTGATTACTTGTGTTTACAATGAGCATCAGGCATCTGCTGCATGTAATCCAAAACATACACACCCAGAGTCTGTGGAAAAAACCTAACAACACATGTGCACAAAAACACAAACACATTATTAAAGCACAAACACAGACTATTAAAATGTGTATATGTAAAAAAAGAAGAAAATACTGCAAAAACATACATACATTTGATGTGAGCCAATGTTATTATTACGGACAATGACTTTGTAGCGACATGACCGTCCTTTTTTTTTTTTTTGTTGATGATAATAAAAAATGTTTCTTAGCACCAAATCATCATATTAGAATGATTTCTAAGGGATCATGTGACACTGAAGACTGGAGTAATGATGCTGAAATTCAGCTTTGTCATCACAGGAATAAATTACATTTTAAAATATATTAAAATAGAAAACAGTTATTTTAAAATGTAATCATATTTTACAGTATTTCCTACTGTATTTACAGTATTTATTACTGTATTTTTGATCAAATAAATGCAGCCAAAAATCTAATAAAAACCCTAAACTTTTGAGCGATACAGTGCATTTCAAATGTAGCCTTAATTGTGTGTATGTCGGTGTGTGGGAATATGGCCAAAAAGGGAAAAAAATAACATATACTGCATCATCTCTTCTCTTTTTTTTGTATTTTAAACTCCTATAAAAGTGAAGTATATGATTTCTAAACAGAAAAAAGAGCACTATGTAATTGACCCATCTGCCAGCAGGGGCTAACCAGGCCAAGTCAAGTCTAACAGTGATCTCTTGGTCATGAACCTAACAACATAAGCTCAACCAAAATGTGTGTGTCAGGACTTGTGTTTGATGCCTCTAGTGGTACAGAAATTACACCTTTAAATTTGCATGGAACCAAACATACCGTGTTTTATCAAATCTTTCAAATTTGTTTTTTCTTCGAGGTGGCCCAAGAATTCACAAGTACATTTCGGAAAGAACAACTCAATTCAACTCAACAAACTTGCTCACACACCACTGTCTATGGCTCTAATTATAAAAAGTGCTCGCTCAGTGTAGCAGTCTTCTCACATTGTGTTTGTCTCATGTTTCACTCAGTTTTTCTAAAGGTCACTGTATTCCATACGACAGCTTGATTATGAACAGCAACCATAAATGGAACCCCAAGAGCTCAAAATAAAAAGAAACAAGTTTTATTAGAGATGACAATACATCCCCAATCACTCTTGAGTCAAGACTATGGAACATCATGCATTTTGCAGTGCTAGATATAACATTTTGCGACACATATGAACCTGTAAATTGCACCATTCTTTTATCCCGACAGCTCAGTTAGAGATAATACATGGCTCAAAAATAAACAAGTCTTTTTCAATATACTAAATATACTAATTACTTCAACCAAAGGTTGACATATTATCCTCATTATCCTCCCTGAGGAATTAGCACAATTCCACATTTGTAAACATCTATTAGGCCCCGTTTACACTAGTTGGTTTTCATTTTAAAACAGCGTTTTAGAAATGAAAATGATCCTCGTCTACACTGGCGTTCGATTGCGTTTCAGAAACGATCTCTGTCACACTGGGTATGCGCGTACAAGTGTACAGTTGCCTCTTGAGCATGTAGGTATAGCTGCAGTATTACAATACAGCGTTTAACTGCACAATGGCTGCTAAAAAGGACCACAAAGTCAGCAAAGCATGCAGTTCCGTCTCTGTGTTATTGTTTACACGGTCGTCAATGCTGGTGTGTTGAGAGAGACAGCTCTGGGCTGCGTTTCCCAAAGCATTGGAACAATAGCCACCAACTGTCTCTACCATCAACTTAGGCGTGCAGTGCTTTTGGGAAATGCAGCCCTGGTCTGATATTGTCGTGTTCAGGTAGCGTGATGTGGGCAGCCACTGCATCATTTTCAAACGTGTCCATTTTGGTCCATTTCAACTGAAACGCACCCCAAGAGTTTTCAAACTTAAGTGGGCCTTATAGGGTTAGTTCACCCAAAAATTCTGTCATAATTTACTCACTCTCTCCCACACACTCTTCATAGCTTTATATGGACAGACATTGGCACATAAATAGAGCACATCAAATATGGTCAATGGAAGCTCAGATGAGCTTGGATGACGCATGACAACAAACCTCATTGGTTCTCATGCGTCAAGTAAGCACGTTTGAGTTTTCGTTAACAATATATGATGTGCTCTATGTATGTGCGTTAATCAATGTTTAAATGTAAATAAAAGACCAAATCATATGAAGTTATCATTAAGCTCCTCATGCACTTCATGCAATCATTTGATCACCATTGGTTATTTTCTGTAATACTGGTGTAATTATAGTTACAATGCTATATTTATTACTAACTTCCTCTGACTTCTGGTTGTGTCATTCATCTTTTCTAGTGTCATCCATTTTGGCTCAACATAAAAATGACTTTATATCAGTGTAGAGTTTTAGAGGAAAGTTCACGGCACTCTAGTGATGTCATCTTTTGTTCAGTGACTCCTTTGAGAATTTTCTATTCAAATTTCATGTCTATGCTGATTCTCAAGTGATGTTATAGGAATTAAAAGGAAAAAGGAGAAAATGTTCCACTTTATTAACTGCTCTTCCTTTATCATCCAATTTTTTCTTGATTATGTTCCACAGGAATCCCATTTCTTTTCTATTACAATTTTTGGGGAAATTCAGCTTATCTGTCAGCTCTATCCCATGAGAATGAGAGACAGGCTCTAATGGACATGTGGATGTGCTTGTGGAACTGCAGCCCAGGAAACCATGACATACTCTCTTCTCTTCTCTTCTCTTCTCTTCTCTTCTCTTCTCTTCTCTTCTCTTCTCTTCTCTTCTCTTCTCTTCTCTTCTCTTCTCTTCTCTTCTCTTCTCTTCTCTTCTCTTCTCTTCTCTTCTCTTCTCAAGGTTGAGGACAGTAAATAACTAATATAAATAATATATTTGTAAATACATATTATGCATAAGATTATTTAGTATTTTTTAGAGGTGGTACTGTGGCTCAGTTGGTATCATTGTCACCCCACAGCAAGAAGGTCCCTGATTTGAGTCCCTGCTGAGCCAGGATACCTTCTGTGTGTAGTCTGCATGTTCTCCCTGTGTTGTTATGGGTTTTCTGGTTTAACCTCACATTAACTCACATTAAATTGTCTGTAGGCGTGAATGTCTGTGTTTGCCCTGTGAGGGACTGGCCATGCATACAGGGTGTTTCCTTGCCCCTGGCACAAAACTCTGGGGTAGATCCAGCATCCTCGCAACCCTATAGGGCAAGTGGTTTTAAGAATGGAGGGGTATTATTATAGATCTAATTTAAAAGTGGTGGAGGACGCCTTTTTGATAATGTCAAAGGCCATGTGTCCAATCAGCTGTCATATTGTAAAAGGTGGCCAAATTAGGCAGATGCTAAAGACAGGTTGTGTGACGTACTTGTTCTTCTCGCCTTAAATTTTTTTGTTTAGAATGCATTAAAAAAATTGTTTTTATTGTTTAACATTGTAAATTATTGACTAATGAAAAAATCAAAACTCAAGAGACCAAATACTCAAGTTATGAAGACAAGCATCTTGAGTTTTTATGGTAATGTTAATAAATTACCATTAATAAATCAAGATTAATAAATACTGGTATATTTTAAATATATTATAGGCCTACATTTCAATGTTGATTTTAAGGACATCTTTGCTTTTAAACAATTGTAGTGTTGGCTCACCACTCAATGTCCAACGAAAAATCTATCCTCTAACATAAAGCCCTTCTTGTTTGAGTTTATGATTGTGTACTATACACGTCTAACTAGCCGCATGTTATCTTTCACCAGTTTAACGTCAACAAGACACATCCTCTCCAAATTCCTCCTTGACAGGACGGTGTGACTATATCCAGAGCCCTCCACTTCCTGCTCGGGGGCACAGCTGTTATAAGAACCTCTATTTAACCAGAGATGAGCTCATATCCTGGTAATCAGGGCAGAGGGGGAGCTGCTAAAAACAGTGCCCCAATCACCAACTGGATCAGTGCCACTGGAGTTCCGCTCCGACACTGCCATATCTATCTGGCCAGCCTCATACATGCCACACATCCCTTCAGATCTCTTCAATCTTCAGGGTTTAAATGTATCACATTTCTCAGACTGAGAGTACTATTCTGGGAACAGATTGTGCTTGTCAAATGTAAATAATTATATGATCAGTGGATGAGGGTTCGGGTTCAAAACAGGCATGAGAGACTGATATTTTCAGATACGTTCCACAGATAAGGCTGTCTTTGTGTCTGTATCAAAATTTACAGGCCACAAAACCTGGTAGATGGAAAGAGACAGAAATTTTGAAGATGGATAGAATGTTAAAGGAAAGAGAGTTAAAAAGAGAGAGTGGTTTTAGACCACTCAGCTCTCTTCAACTATATTAATATTCCACACCAAGAGTCCGCACTCAAGGTTATTCTCACTCTAAATTGCTGAAGATAAAAAAAGCTCTTCCTTATTAGCATTTGTGGGTAAAACCTGGCTAATCTTATTCACACTTATCCCTCTCGCTGTGACATCCTGGCCTCTGTTTTCACTTTTTCCCCACAGAAAGGTCACAACCTCATTTTCATGGTATTTTCTCGCTTAAATCTGCTTACAATGCACAGTTTCTGAAAAATAAGCACCGCGTCAATGCGCAGCTTCTGGAAAATAAGCACTGCATCATAGAATAATGGCAAGTTCTCTATTTTATTAAAGCTTGTGTGTATATTTATATATATTATATATTTCAATCCATTATATGTTTCAATCCAAGTTTAATGCGCAGGGCTAACTATATGTTAGCATTTTGTACCAAGTTGGTTTTGCAAGTGTAAGTACTGTGGCCCTGGGCTTCTTTCATATAGATCTGTGCCCCAACATAGTGCCACTGGCTCAACCAATGACAATGAGTTTGGGAGGGACTACTTGCTGGTCCAACCAATGACAGACATGGGAATGTTTGGAAAACCTGCCTGAAAACAATCATTACTTAGGCAGTTTGCTTTTCCGGTGCAGAAATTACACAGAAATGATCTCCTTTTAAAACTATATGAAATTACAAAAAATTACAAAACAATTGTATAATGTTGTGAGCAGACTTGAATTCAGAATTCATGTTCACATTTAATTTTAATCACAATATATATATATAATTTATTTATTTATTTTTTGAATGGGGAGGTATTTCAGTTTTGTTGCCATTTTTGCCCCAAACCCCAGTTAATTTCCAACCCTGACTTATTTCATGTATTCATTTAGCAGACGCTTTTATCTAATGCAACTTACAAATGAGGAATACAACAAGCAATTCAACTTAAGTAGGCATTAACATGACAAACACTAGCAATGCAAAGTTACTTTAAGATTGAATATTACAACTCTAATACACAGCATGGCCATGAACAGAAAAAATCAGCATTTTGTGTTGGGCCAGACTTTGTGGAGCATTTGGGATGGCTTGACACAAGGTCGTAACCATGTCTTAGACATTGGGGAGGGGACCAAAGGTTTTGTTTTTGTTTTTTTGCGAGGGTGTGTGGGTAATTGGTCTTAATGGTTTATTTAAAAGGAATTCAAATATTAAAGGATTAAAGGGATTTAAGGAAATAAAGAAAAAGAAATAAGAATGGTAAAAGTTCCAGTTCTGTTGTTATGATGAAGTAAACTATTTGCAAACAATATGCACATATTCACTCTTATATTTTTATCTGCCTAATATGTCAAAATGCAACGCATTTCTTGCCACATCAAATTCAGTTATGATTAACATAAATAATGTAATTTTCAATTCAATTTCAAAATGGTGAAATGCAGTTAGCATCACTTGATATTATTGTCGGTCACTTGATATACATTTTTCAAATATTAAATGTTTAGCAACTTGCATCTTACGACGCACTCTTTCGCTGCTATAATTAAAGTATCGCATTAACAGTAACGCCTTTTTTGATTTGATTGAATCTCACTCATTGTGACAGTAACGAGCTCTGAAAGACCTAAAAATTTTACATTTTACTTTTGTCATCCTAGCAACAAACAGAGTGGTGTGTAACAGAGTATAGCAGAGCAGCATCAAGAATATCAAATATTGGGGGCAGTTTGGCCATTTCTAATTATTTGGGGCGACTTGTCCCCCTCAATGTCTATGCTGGTTAAGGACCTGGCTTGAGATGTGAGCATCTCTTTAAGAGGGGAACTGACACTTACCCATGCTGGAGGTGATGTCACCATTCTCAGAATCTGTGCCGTGGTTATTGCCATGGTAACTATTCATCACCTCCAATTTGATCTTCTTCTTCATGGCTTCAGCAAGTGTGGCAGCTGTTAGGCCTGTCACAGTATCAAACAGAGAGAACGAAAAAGTGTTAATTCATAATAATTCAGTTTTCTTAGCCTTTTCCCAAAAGAAATTCTATCACTTCGGTTGCCCAAATCTTGTTAGAATATGTGAATAATAATTGTTAACAGATTCACCTCACTGCTTTTCCATAAATGTGCTTCATTCAAATGCTTTTGTGAAAGCAATTATGAATATTTCACATCCTATAATTGAATTTGACAGAAGAATACACTGGCACTGTAACATTAGATGATAACAACAGGTCTATTATTACCAACAGCGTCATCCCAAAGCTACAATCACACTCAGCCCCACATCTCAGTTCTACAGTCAGTTAAACTACGTACCTCTGTCTAACTAACATCGGATAACAGCTGGTCCTGGATCTGTTGAAGTTGAGATCTCCTTCCCCTGTCATGCACTGATAATTCAAGCTGCCTGGCACCTGCCCATTGTCACAAGTCTCCAATACCCCTAGTTAGCTGTGTGTGTGTGCGTGTGTGTGTGTGTGTGTGTGTGTGTGTGTGTGTGTGTGTGTGTGTGTGTTTGCCCCCAGTGCACACGTTATAATTCAATTAAAATTAGATTAGCTTCCCTTCATTGCGCAGAGAGCTGCTTCTCGTCACGCGACTCAGACTGCTACTCATCTCTTTCCTCCTCCACTAGCTTTAAAAAGATCGCAGTAAGTCAAAATGAAGGCAAGTTTTGGTTGAAATTCCTTTAATATAGCCCCCTGAAGACAAGTAAAAAAGTTTTTGGAAATTTTGCTTTTTCCATGTCATTTAAGTTTGAAGCATCATAATCATATAACAAAACTTAGTTACATTTTTTATATTATATAAGTATTATATTTGGCAGCGGCTATTTGCACTAAGTGCAAATAACAATAGCATGCTATTTATACCAAGTGCAAATAGCAAATAGATTCTATTTACACTCAATGATAGATGATATTTACACTAAGTGCAAATAGCTGTAGATGCTATTTACTAAATTAAATAGCATACTAAGTTGATATATTCAATATAAGTCGTTATATTCAACACCATATAAAAGTAGAAGTTCTTTGCAATATGTGTAAATAGTAATTAAATGTAATTTATACTTTTTGACAGATACATACTATTTACACCTCAGTTTTGTTGTACATTAAAAGGACGCAATAATAACATTGAGTGTAAATGATTATATTCATTAAAATTATTAAATGGATTCTGCCTTAATGGAACAATAAAAGCCCTCCCTACACCTACCCCTAACCCTACCCAATAAAGGCTTTTATTATTATTAAACATTTCATTAGGTACTTTATTTCCACATTTAGAACATTTTCTTAATTTGTATTGAAAGTAAATGCATTTCTGGTGTGATTTGTGATGAAA